>OY728141.1:2039520425-2040763341 GCA_963277665.1 Viscum album | reverse complement strand
CAATCACATGAAGTAGACAAGGTTCCTTTATCCACCAACACATTTCATGTATTTCTTTGAAGATCGGCACAACAATCATCAGATATAAAAGAATAATTGCTCAATCATGACATCCAATTCCATTAAATTAATCCATAATAATTATCGAAGAATTATTACCACATATAAAAGTCACCAAACACATATTGACTCATTGAAAAAAAAGTAAAACACTTACTTGGGCTCAGTAATCTCCCCCTTTGTATTTTTTTGTTAATATCTTTTCACAAATTATAGTCAATAAGATGTGCCAAAACTTTCTCCTCCTAATTTAAAATCAATTGAAAAGGGTAATGCATGGGTTTTTTCATCTCTTCTTATTCATTTCAAGGCATTATAGATTCTATTCCCCCTTTTCAATGATAAGGATGATACCACATGGTTCTCTTAAAAAATATCCTTTAGTTGGTCTATACTAAGTCTATATGGGATAACCCGATGTAAAAAACAAGAGAGATACAATTAAGGTTGTCTATATTGTCTATATAATACCATGAATGTGATATCAAGCTCATAAAATTTCAATTCTAAATATAGGGGCTTTTAAGATAAAAAATACATGATCTTACCCACACTTTAACAAACACATAAAAAATTTTAGGTGCAAGAAAAAAAATATCCCCCTTTGTCTCATCTTGACTTCAACCAAGCACTCCATTTAATAAATATGATTAATTCAATTAATAATGAGGGATGAGAGTATGGTTGGAATACCTCAAACTAAATTATTACCAGGATTTCTAGAAAATTGCATAATTATATGAAAATGATTTGGAATCCTCCTTTGTCAACATTAACCCCCTCAATGGGTGAATTTCTCTTTTTTAATTTCATGGTAGTAAAAAGAATCTATGATAGATAATCTATTCATGTTTTCCAGTAGTGATATCATCAAAAATGTACTTTAATTCCTTAAATATTAGCTCAAAACTCATAATATAATAGGTAATAAGGTGGGACATCAAGAATTTCTTAGATGCAGCATTCAGGTTGAGAGATTCCTCTCAACCTGGTCCATTACTTT
Source organism: Viscum album (assembly GCA_963277665.1). Lineage (NCBI taxonomy): Eukaryota > Viridiplantae > Streptophyta > Magnoliopsida > Santalales > Viscaceae > Viscum > Viscum album. Next base: position 2,040,762,278 of record OY728141.1, on the reverse strand, counting down.
CTTCCAATATCAACATGAGAAGTTTTTATTGGACTCTTTACTTTATTTTCTTATTTATGTGGAATATATTTATCCTCATATATCTTTTAAATTTTTAATTTTCAATTTTTATATAAATTATCATCAAAATTTACCTTACCTTCTGAATCCACTTTCTTTCCTTTAGTTTTAACAAGGTTTTTAGCTTCCTCCAATTTTTTTCCAATTTTAATTGATTTGGCCAAACAACCAGGAAATAATTATTGAAATTATTAGTCTTATTAGAATCTTCACATGGATTACCACTAGGTTTATTTTTAAACCTATTTCCTTTCATAGTATAGGGAACCTCCCCTTCCAAAATTTTCATGAATACCTCATTTTTGTGACCTTCCAAACTGCATCTTCCATAAACTTCTTCCAGAATATGATTTTTTTTATAAATATAGCTAAGGTATAGATCTATTCACTTATTTTTTTCTCTGATATTTCATCCTCATATTCTCATTGAAACTCCCCATAGGTTCTTACCTCTTTCTTATTAAATAAATTTTAATCCAACAAGAATATCCTTTGAGAACATGTTTACCAAAACACTAGAAAAAACCTTTAAAATTTTATAGAATAGGATTAAATAGGTACAATAGGATATAGACAAGGCCACAAAATAATAGTCCATCTTAAAATGAAATTAATCATGCTACGGTGGAAAGTCATTTTAAGTATAATTTTATAGAAATTAGTTTTTTATTAAAATTCTCAAAAAAACCTTTGTTGGTAATATGATATATTTAAATTATGTAAAATAGTATAATATATAAAATTTTAATATAGAAATAAAATTTTTCATCATGTATATAATATATTGTAATATAAAGTATTTTATATTAAATCCATATAAATGATAATATGAAAAGTTCATAATAGATAAGAGAAAATTATTGATATTTATCTATGACTAAATTATAGAATGTTTTTAATTTATTTATGAATTGTTCATAAATGTTTATCTTATGTCTAAATTTATAAATTTTTTAATTATTTAGTTTTATTACCTATATTATTATTCATGAATATAATTTTTATATTATGAATTGTGATATATACTTTAATTTAAATATATTAAACTGCTTCTTTAAATTATAACATATGTATTTAATGAGTGACATGCTAGGTATGATAATTGATTTTGTTTTATTATACACTGAAATTAGATTATATTAGGTTACGATCATGAATTAAAAATTTCATTATATTTTACACATATTAGTAGTTATAATTATGATGGAATTGAGGTCTCTCTTGAGTAAATAAACATTGGTAGAGGGACTTTTGGTCATACTTCTCACTATCCCGGAGAATTATTAATTTCTTAGAAAATTTGTGGTTAGATACCTATTTCTCCATGATTAATCTTGTGAGGATTATTGATTTCATATGGTTCTATGTATTTAAATTAAATGGTTTCAAGTGACTTATATATGATATGCATTTAGATATATGTGAATATAGTTGGCTTTTAATTTAGGTTAATAACACAAACATTAAGTTATATAAAGAGTTACACATCAATATGGTTTGAAAATATTGATTTAGTAAAAGGAACATATATTGAAAACTAAATCATTAAAATAATCCATATATGAAGAAAGAATACATGAGATAAGATTGTGAGATTAGATCCCATTAAAATAATAAGTTTCATATTCCATCCAAAGTATATACTTTTCTAGACCTCGCTCATCCAATCGGATAGTTCCATTTTAAATATGGGTTCCCCTAGACTATATTGTGTGAGGAAAGAAAGTAATGGGTAACCATTTTAGGATTAGCTACCATTTTTTGGAATTTAAATTAGGTTTCACTTATCAGTAAACCCTTATAAAGTATACAATAGGAATAATATTCAGTTGATCCATATGTGGGATTGAGTAAGAATTTATCCACTCAACCATCAAAGATCCATACATGATATGGTTTGCATGATGGACTACCTAAATAGATTAATAGTAATATAAACACTAAATCATAATTATTACTTTTTGAAATATGGATATTGACCCACTAATAGGTATGATGTATATTAAATTGGGGTTATTATTATAGTGAGATCACATTTAATAAAATTCAGTATTAAATTAATGTATAACAAGATACTCATATGATAGAATATTATATTGTAAATATAATTACAACATCATCAAACTCGACTTAGAGATTAATACTAGTATAGAATAACATAATGGTAGTTATTTCTTATACTGGTATATAAAATTTATAATTATCTCCACAAAATAAAAATGTGTTAGAACAGTGGCCTCTTGAGTAACCAAATGTTAAAGTTGTTCAACAAGTGTATTTGGATGCTTATGAAATGCATAATTGAATTAAATTAAGTTTTCAAAGTCATATTTTTAAATTAAAGATATAAAAAGAAATTTAGTCTCCATTAATGCATTCAATATTAGTAGTTATGTTAATAACCAGAAGAGACCGAAGGTTTACTTTAAGGTTTTTTCAGGATATATAATTGATTATGTAATCATTGTTTGAAATTTTCCAACAATGTGAATGAGTTCAATAAAAGTTTAACATATTTTATCAAAGTATAGAGGATAGCTAAACTGTCCATGATATGCCATGGTTTTGGTTATGTATTGATAATAAAACTTTGTAAAAGTTCAAACTGGAAGAAGAAAAGTTTTCATGAAAGTCCAACAATTTTTCTCTGAGTGGCCATTCAAAGTTTTTGAAACCTAAAGTAGGTGTTAAAAAGGAGGGTAAATTTTTCATAGGAGGGAATTTTCTTTGATACCTATAGGGTTTTAATGAATTTCATGGAAAGTACACATCAAGGTATCAGTGTTATAAAATTCAATTCAATAATTTTATAGGGTATATGATATCAAATATGTCTTTTAAAAATGTTTTAAATATATAGGAGTTATATTTTTCATTCATGTGATGAATCAAGGGTTGATAAATCATATAGTCTGATGTAAAGGAATATTTCAATATTAGATGAATATAAACAATGGATGTGATTTTTTATCTCATTTCTCCTATATTATAAGATAAATTTATTTGTTAACATTGAGTTTTTATAAATAAAATGAGATAATACACATGGTTTATGATTCAATATATTCTATACCATGATTTAAAAGAAGATAAAGATAAAATGATTTTTTCCCAAGATAATTTTTTTTATCCAAGATATATTTTTTTAAAATATTAGGAATAAAGATTCCACCACCCTTCAATGGAATATTTTAAGGAATAAAGCCTTATTTTCATAATATTGATCAAAAAATAGAGAATAAAATTGTAAGAACCCGGTTCTTCTTTTAAGGTAAGGGTTTTTTTGAGTTGTTTTTGAGAAAATAGGGAAAAATGGACAAGTAATGGAATTAGGCTGTCACACGACCTGACATAGGGTTACACACCTTGTAATCCAAATTACATGACATGTACTCTATAGCCATGTAAGGGGTATACATGGAATATAGGGATGTTTTGTACACACTATGTACTACCTAGTACATGCTATGTTGTCATGTCAGAAAGACCTGGAAAGTAGGTCAGCAAAATATAGCTGTCTTTGGAACATTAAAATAACCTAAATGGAATGTATTCCCAAGTACACACCATATACTTTGTAAATTTCTCTTAAAATGGGCATTAACTACATTTTTTTAGTGGACATAACCTCCTAACCTGGGTTCACAAACCAATTGGCCGAGACTCGTTTTTACTCTCAATTATTCATTTTAAGTCTAAATAAAACATCATCAGATCCATTGGAACCCCACCAGTAATCTATTGATTCCTCTTGCGATGTTCTTCATGATTTTTTCTTAGCCAAGTTATAGGAGTTTTAGTGATTATTCTCATTGTGTATATATTCCTTGTTCTAGAACAAATTAGAGGCTGGTATTGGACAAAGATTATCATATGAGTTTGATGAAGGTGGTGCATACTTCATTTTGTGTTTTCACAGACATTTGGGGGTTGCATATTTGAGTGAAATGGTGGGTTTTTGAGCATAACCCTATTATTTCTTCTTAATTTGATTATGATACCTTGTGGGATGCCGTTGGGTATTCCCTTACCTGTTATGATTGAGCAAGGTCAGGTGAGAGGCTATTGCTCATCGGGTTATTTTGGTTGGGGGTGTTGAAATGGTTTTAAATGAATTATCTTGATTTATATTGGTATATTTAAAATTTTTAAGCTTATTAATCTTGTTAGAGGCATTCAATACCTTAGTGATGCTATGTGATGGATGGTAGTTAATGCAAGTCAAATGTTTAAATTGAATTGCCTATTTAAAAGTAATTTAATGTGATTATATATATGTAATGGTTGGGATTTCATATGATGATTATCATGATATTGTGGTGGGATTATCTTGAGGTTGGATGGCTTGTCCATCAGAATTGGGTGATGTTGATCACAGGTTGGGAGAGGCCCAAATTTTCTTGGGTGGTTTTGACCATGGGGTTGGGTGTCATGGAAGTCAGTTTGAGGATGTGTAATTGTCAGGTTGGGTATGACCCATGATACTTGGATGGAATGACCATCATATTTGAGTGACATGGTTGTAGGGACATAATGTGTTAGTGATGTTGTGGAGTGGGTTCTTATTTTGGTGATTGACCCTCACCTGTGATGGCCAAAATCTGATTGAGTCGTATGCACATTGGTTGACTCTATGATGAGGTGGTTTTGACCACTTGTGTGGGTAGAGGTCCCTGATAGTTGTGATTTAGGTACTATTGGTTTGAGGGTGCTTTCTATAGGAAGCCACATAGAAGGTAAGGAGCCTTTAGTTGGTAGTGATAAGGCTATCAGGTTATGTGATTGGGGGAAGACATCATTGTTCCTCCCGTTATTTATTTGAGGGAAGACATCACTAAGTTTAGAGGATCCATGGTTGTGGTGATGGATCTCGATGAAGTGGATTTTATTTGAAAGTTTCTGGTTACATTATCTGGCAGTGAGGATAGCGATGATGAAAGTTCTGATGGTGGAGGAATGCATCAACATGACCAACCTCTTGGTTCGAGGTCTCTTGGTCATGGGAGATGGTACTAACGATGGCGGTAGGAAAGGAAACTTTATGGATTGTAGTGGATAAGCTTGTGTCTCGAGATGGATATGGAAGTTTCCATAATTTTTGTTTTTAAAATTTGAATGTTTAACTTTTGAATTTTTAATGTGGTGGTGTGGTTTTTCTAGATGTTGGGTTTTTGTTAACAACTGGCTCCTTTTTGTACGGTTCCCACTTACCCAAAAAGTGGGTATTTGAAAATAAAAAAAAATGGTTTGTGGAGGGAGGAAATAATTATTCCTCCAGTTGTTAATTGAAAATATACATCATTTTTCCTTCGGTTGTTGTGCCATGGGCAGGCATGAGCTTTTGAGAAGGGGTCCATGGGACTGGGATACTTCTGTTTGGGAATGTCTTTGATATGTCAATACTTCAGACACATGGTGTCAGGAGGCACATGATGCTGGGTTATATGATTGAGATGGAACATGAGGGTTCACATGGTCTTTGTGACTACAGGGGTACCTTGGACCATGTGACAAGGACTCACTTTGCTTCCAAGATTCTATCTTTGGCCAAAGCAGGTGACACTCCCTGGTGTCTGCTGAGCACCAGTGAAGGTTGTGTTTATTTATTGAATCATACTGTTTACTTTACTTGAGATGCATGTATACTTAAACACTTATACTAGCTATGAACCATTGAGTGATATCCTATTGAGATTCTTCTCACACCCTACATAGGCCCTTCGAGACGCATGTAGACTTTATAGTTTTATGTACAGGTAAAGGATCAACCTCAGGAGCTAGATCATAGTACTGTTGGCATGGAGATTGGTCTAGAACTTGAGGTCATTCGTACCTGGAGTTTTACTTCAATTTATATTTCATTCTTATATTAGAATGATTATTATTATTATGTATCAACAGTGGTTAGACATGGGCACCATTTGTGTATTGACATGTATGACCTGTTATTGATGCATGCCTTGTTTTTTTTCAGTGATGTTTAACATGCTATTTTGTTTAATTTTTTCTATATTTGTTTCTATATTTATTTTACTATTTATTGATATTGAATATGCTTCCACTCTATTGACCTGGTTCAAGTCTACTAATTCATTTATTTTACACTGCATGTTATGCTATTACACTCAGACCAGTACCTTTCACTACTAGAAAACAGGGCTATAACCACGATTTTATAAGTCTGTGTCTATAGCTTAGTTTATACCCACAGTTCTATTAAAACTATGGCTATATCATAATTTATATCCACGGATTAAAAAAATCCGTAACAATGTTTTTTTGACTATCAATCGGGCTCGTCCTCCCCATTCCACAACTCCTCTCCTCCCCCGATTCGTGAGCTCCACCTCCACAGTCCGCGATGCTCTCCACGATGCTCTCCTCCTCTCCCCCCCGATCCGCGAGCTCCTCCTCCCCACTATCCATGACTCCTCGAACCCTCGACCTGCTCTCTGCGCACTTCTCCCCGACGTCGCTGCTACACTTCCTGACCATCAGTGTTTCATGGAGGCCTCCCCACCCTTGCGCTCTACTTTCTCCTCCCACCCTCAAATCTCTCCCCCGGTGAATACTCCTTATCCCTCACCGTTCCTCCTCCCTCACCATTCCTCCAGAGACCGAATGGTCATGTATTCTATCCTATAAGCTGATTGGAATTTTATTTTTTTCCTTGCCCGCATGCTTGGTTTCTCATGAATATGTGAAATTTGTAGGAAATATAAAAGGGATTTCAATGTCGAGCTTCAGAGTTTAGGGGAAATTTTGAATAGGAGTGCCCAGGCCGAGCCGACTCATCTTGCTCAATTGGTTCTGGGCATTGATAATAGGTTTTGAAATTTATTTTATTTCTCTTGTTCCCTTGCGTTTTTCAAAACAAGAGCTATGACAACCCTTCATATGTTTATCCCTTAATTTTAGATAATCCTAAATGAACTCTTCCGCTTTGAGGGAATTTTTCAAGATATCACAGAATCTTCAGAAGGTCAAGACCTCCCCAAGAAAGATGTATTTTTTTTTCTGAATGGATTTAGTATGTTTCCACACCAAATTATCACAATCCTTATGTGGGTAGGCCCGTGATTTTTCCTACACATTAAAACTAGGAATGAATTCATGCTTACTTTACAACACTTGTATTTTTTTCTGAATGGATTTAGTATGTTTCCACACCAAATTATCACAATCCTTATGTGGGTAGGCCCAAGATTTTTCCTGTACATTCAAAATAGGGATGAATTCATGCTTACTTTACAACACTCGAATAAGGACAATTGAGTTAGTGGTGATGGAATTTTTCCCTAGATGTCAATCGATTGGTTCAAAATGCAGCCTTCTTAGTGATGTTTCATAATGTTTTGCTATTACTAGTGCATGAATCCAAAACCAGATTCAGAGTTACAACCTTTTTGATAGTGGACCAACTGGCCATAGGGAGGTGAATTAATATTGTGATCCTGGTACTGGAAACGATTTATCATTTTAGGGGTGTATAAGAATGGTAATGTGTCCCTACTAACTCATGGTACCTTTTCATGTTCATTGGGAATAGAAAATAGGCCGCATTCAAGGCTATGGATTCATAAAAAAATATAATATTATATATATACATAATTATAGCCATACTTAATATTCACTGGTTTAGTGAATCCATTGACCCTATAAGAACACAATGCAGTTTACCAGAAAAATCACCATAACTATTTTTGATACGCAACATATAATTATATTACTAGTATCTTACACATTTACATTATTTAACTTAATGGTAATATAAATGAACACCATTCTAATATTTTGGTTTCCTAGGTTATGAAGATATGTTTTAGGTATAAGTACTAATGTTTGACATCATTATGGGATATTTTTATGATATTTCATTATGATTGAATATTTTTTATGATTACAAAGACACAAAACTATTATAGTCCCTAGGAATGTATTATTGTAATGTAATTTATATTCACCTAATATTATGTAATATATTTTTACGTTAACTATTGTTTGCTATACATTCTGTTTATGTTGCATGGTTGGCGGTATGTTAATGTAAATTGTGATATTGTGTTGTGAAACCATTCCACCTTGGATAAGATAATTTAACAAATATGGAACATTATTTTGTAAAATTTATAAGATCCTCAGGTTATTTTGTGACTGGTACCCCTCTTGGATAGAGGCAAGTACATGGTTGGTGAACGGTTTGGAAAACCATTATATCAAACCATACAACCCTTAAAAAGTGTGATTTTCCCATTTCCCCCATCGATATTTATCATGCCTCGAAAAATATTCTCCTCATTTATTCCCCTTTCATCCATGGTTATGAACAAAAATTCCCAAATCATTTCAAGGGTGGATCTCCTTTTATTCTATATTGTTCAGAGTGCCCTTGGTTTCAAATCGATGCTCCGTGTTTCTCTAATACTCCTCTTTATTCAATTTTTTAGATTTGGGTTTGTTTACTTTGCTATCTTCTTTTGAATCCCTTAAATTATTTTTTTTTTCTAGTGTATATTAGGTTGGGGTTTGGAAGGGTGTTCGAATCCGAGTGATTATCCAAGTTTGTGCATGTTGTTTTCTTCAGAATCTAAGTACGTCATCTGCAAGTTATATCCAAAATTTTTATTATTAATTTGTTCATGTGTAGTTCTGTTCATGGTTCTATATTGTTTTTAATTTGATTCCTTTGTTAGGGTTTGGTAAAATGGTTGGATAAATGATAAAATGAACACCTCATGATCCCCGTGTGATGTGTGGAGGATGATTTCACCTGTTTAGTGCCACCCATGGGGTGCTTCAACATTTCCCAACATGGAAAATTGAAATATTAAGAATAGGGTTGATTTGTGTTGAAGTAAGGACCATGATAAATATGTTAAAATTTTAGATAAAATATAAGAGTCACCAATGGTTGTTTTTTCAAGTTATTGAAAATGGAAAATGTTATTATTTGGAATGATGTGAAAAAAGTTCAATGGATTAATGTGAATCTGGGAAATGGATTATGAATTTGTGATGTACATGTGTAAATAGGTTAATTCATAAGAATATAAAAACATGATAAATGGGATAATGCACCTAAATTGAGTAAACTGTTATATGGGTTAAGTTATTGGTGTTGATTAATATTCTAAATGGGTTAAGGTATGAAAAGGGAAATGGGTCAAATGGGCTAAGCGATATAAATGGAAAATGTGTTAATGGGTTATGTATTGATATTGTATCATATGAAAATAAATATGAATTGTGATGTTTGTGTGTATGGAATATGTATGGATGCGATATGTTATATGTGGTTAATCAATACATAAGAATGTGATCATGTTATGGTTGTATGGGAGGAATTGACTTCAATTTCGATACACACAGGTCAGGTTGGATAGAGGCTCTAAACCCCACCCCTTTAATACATGAGTTAGGGAGTCGGACTGAGGATATGTTCCATTAATAGTTTTTTGGATATGACTACATGGACTGAGGCTCCATGGTAAGTGTAATTATTTGGTTATGATATGTTTATCCCTAGCGAGATAGGGAACATGACTTATTCACTTATGCATAGTATTTTACCATATTAGTCCATTGTTTAAAAGATATAAATTCCTAACCTATTTGAACATGGGATAAAAATGAAATAAGTTATTAAGATGGTATAAGTGATAAAAACGGAAATAAGGAAGGAAATGGTTAATGTGTATATAGTTAACCGATAATACCTGAGTTTTCTTTTGTTTTCTATCTTATTTACATTGAACCTAAATACACTATCTGTTTAGACTGGATAATTTATAGACATCATTGGTGATGTCCTACTAAGTATTACCCACACCTTGACCCGACCATCATTGGGTACCTAAGATTATTTCATCATTGTATGTCTGAACAAGGGAAAAGGCCCTCTTTTGGGGAGTTCAGTTGTCTTTGGGAAGAGAATGAATGGGGATCAAGAATTGAACTCTGGACCCATTTTGGGGATTCCAAGGTTTCAATTAATTAATGGGTTTCTTTCTCAATTGAAAATGTTATCTTGACATGATGTATTATTGTTTGGTTATAGTCCATACCCTCTTGGGGAAATAGTTTGTAATTCATGTGTCCAATTATTGTTTATTGTTTCATTTAATTCACATGGTATCTATTGTGCCTTACACTGGTAAGGAGGTTTTAGAATCCCTACATGATCCCTCATACCCATGCTACATGTAAGAAACGTATGGTTTGTGTAGGGTGTTAAAGGGGTTTAAAACATGAATGAAAGGAGAAAAGTGGCCATTATGTGCATGTACATGGTAGGAACATAGTTAGAGTAAACCACATGACCTTGGAAAGATGAATTTCAGACTGATGGCACATATTTTTATAAACTGTGTGAGATTACCGGTTCACAGTGTGACTTGGACCCCTCTTGGACAGATATTGGTGCACAGTTTGGGTATGTTTTGGAAAACCATGTAGCCAAACTATGTGCCCCTTAAAAAGTGAAATTTTCCAATTTTACCCTTGTATTTATCAAACCTCACTCAATTTTCTCATCATTTATTCACCTTGAAACCATAGAGATGATCCAAAATTATCATACCTCTACATGGTTTGATCTCCTTTTATTCTATTCCATTTGAAGCACTGTTGGTTTAGAATCAAATCTATTGGTGAGTCTAATACTTATATTTATTTACTTTTTCATATTATGGAATGTGTAGTTTCTCATGTTCTTCCAATGACCTAACAACGTTTTTTCTTTTCAGGTCGTATGTTGTGGTTTTGAATGGTGTTTGATTACGAGTTAAGGGGAATGGTTGAGCAAGCAGTATTATTTAGAATAGAGGTATGTGGTCTATAAGTTATATACAATTGTTTTATTATTGATTTTTGAATGTGAGGTTGTGTTCTTATTTATCACTTGTTGGGAATTTTATTTCTTTTTTAGGGTTTGGTAAATTGGTTGAAAAAATGATAAAATTAACCCCTCATAATTTTTGTGTGATGCGTTGAGGATTGTTTTACCAGTTCAGGGCCACCCATGGGGTGCACCAACATTCCTAAACATAGAAAATTGAATTGTTAAGTATATGGTTGATTTGTGTTGAAATAAATAATAAAATCAACCCCTCATAATTTCTCTATATGGTTGATTTGTGTTGAAATAAAGCAATGCCATGATTTTATAATAAAACCCCTCCAACTGAGGTGCGCTGTCTTCTAAAACAAAGAGCAGTGATAGCTATTTGTGTCATGTTTAGATTTGGTTTGAGTCTTTAATATGCCTCTTGTTGGTGTTTGTTTTTTGGATAGTTAGTTTTTGTTTTCTTTGAATAATATAAATTGGCTTATCATACTCGTTTAACTCAAATGACATTGCCCGAGTAGGCATATGCCTTGAACATGACACTTTCCTTTTCACGCTTTGAATATTATAAATAAAATTCCCATATTTAGGCAAAGTGAATGAATTTGTAAATGGTTTGTGTATGGTGTATGATTATTTTCCATCGTTTTGTTTCCCTTTAGACGTTGCGTCATTGTGCCACTCACTACAACCTTCTTTGGCGATCCCTTGTTATAGCATATTAAATAGTTGATCTGTTTTATCATCTGCTGGCGGGGTGATGGTCAGAATGTTTCCCCGCCTCCTCCTGCTCCCTTCGCTCCTGGATGGAAGATACTACCCCACAGATGTCGCTGGACCAGGCCAACACGCCACAGTCACGCCACAGTCACGCCGGGATCACGCCGCGGTCACACTACGGTCACCCGCGGTCACACCGTGATTTTGACCTGCTTCAAGACAACACCCCGCGGCGGTTAGCATTGATAGTATTCCATGAGTCTCGTGATCAATGTTGAGACTGACTAATCACAATTTTTGATGGTGGGGTGACGACCGGAATGTTTCCCCACCTCCTCCCGCTCCCTTCGCTCCTGGACGGAAGATACTGCCCCGTGAATGTCGCTGGACCGGGCTAACACGCCACGGTCATACCGCGGTCACACCGCGGTCACGCCGTGGTAATGCCATAATTTTTCCCTTCTCTAGGACGACACCCCACGACGGTTCTCATTTATAGTATTCCATGAGTCTTGTGATCAATGTTGAGACTGACTAATCATGATTTCTCCCTTCGCTCCTGGCTGGAAGATGCTGCCCTGTGGATGTCTCTAGACCGGGCCAACACGCCGCGGTCAGGCCGCGGTCATGCCGCGGTCATGCCGCGGTCACGCTGCGGTCACGCCGCGGTCACGCCCCTGTCACGCCGTGGTCACGCCACAATCACACCGTGGTCACGCCGCGATCATGATGTGATTTGACCCTATTACAGGACGAAACACCGTGGTGGTTCACAATGATAGTATTCCATGAGTCTTGTGATCAATGTTGAGACTGAATAATCACAATTTCTGTGGGCGGGGCGACGACTGGAATGTTGCCCCGCCTCCTCCTACTTCCTTCGCTCCTAGACGAAATATGTTTCCCCACAGATGTCACTGGACTAGGCCAACACGCCACAGTCATTCTGTGGTCATGCCTCGGTCACGCTGCGGTCACGCCGCGTTCACGCCGCGGTCACACCACGGTCACACCGCGGTCACGCCGCAGTCACGCCGCAGTCACGCCGTAGTAATGCCGTGATTTGGCCCTACTTCAGGATGAAACCCTACAACGGTTCACAGTGATAGTATTCCATGAGTCTTGTGATCAATGTTGAGACTAACTAATCACAATTTCTGCCAGTGGTGTGATGACTGGAATGTTGCCCCACCTCCTCCTGCTCCCTTCACTCCTGGCTGGAAGATGCTGCCCCGCAGATGTCACTGGACCGGGAAAACACACTGCGGTCACGCCGCGATCACACCGCGATCACGTCGTAGTCACGCCGTGGTAATTCCATGATTAGGCCCTGATCCAGGATGACACCCTGCGGCGGTTCACAGTGATAGTATTCTATGAGTCTTGTGATCAATGTTGAGACTGACTAGTCATAATTTCTTCCAGCGGGGCGACGACCGGAATGTTGCCCCGCCTCCTCCCACTCCCTTCGCTCCTGGCTGGAAGATACTTCCCCGTGGATGTCGCTAGACCAGGCCACCATGTGAACTACTACCCAAGAGACACCGTACTCACTCGTGTACAAAACCGAGCTAGTTTTTCCCATTTAAGTCCAGTTTCCATCGCTACAAATAGCTATATGTGAAAAAATATCAGATGATGATCAATCAAAAAAGAAATTGTTTAAGAATAAATGGCTCGATGAGAATAGGTTGTGTACACTACACAACCTTCAAGTCCAATCATAATTGGGTCACACAATCCTTTAATAAAAATTTTCTTCTACATTTTTTCTTTCAAGGAGAACTTGTATTGGATCTTAGAACCCCCATGATACCAGGAATGTAGCCTACCATGTTGGAACCCAAATGTGAATTGAATTGTGTCATACATAATTTCAATTATAATAAAGCTTACTCACTAGCCACAATTGATGGGAACATGTCTCACCCCCAACCAATGGGGTTTCTTTAAGAAATAATTTTCATAACCATCATCACAACATCCCACGTCTAGACCAAATGATGTTAAAATATGAGGAAACCATCTTGGTTGCATGGAATTAAAACATCCTGAGACATCCTAACCATATGTCCATAAAATTTACGGAATAAGTTCTAGTAGAAAAACTTTAAATTTCACAATTTCTTCTATCTTGGTCATATGACGTTAAATTGCAAGATATCACCTTACCGCATGACATTAAACTACACCGATGACATCATAACCACAGGAAATTAAACTTCTTGGGAATAATAGTCTCACCAATGAATCAATACACATGATCAAGATCTATAAAAAAGGGAATGAATTGATCTCTCCCATATGTGAGAGTTAGATCCACATAGGGCATTCTACTATTCAAGGCATTATGTATTAATTTAAATAGTTGAAATTCAGTATAAATGATCAAGAAGACTCCCTTTATAGTTGGTTCTTTTCTTTAAAACATCCAAGTTAGAAACTCTCTTGAAAAATTCTCCGCTTGGCCTATCCATTAACAAGGGTGAAAAAGATTAAAATTTAATCCAACCAATGAAAGTCAAAAAATAAATCCAATTTAAAAGGTGAGAAGATATAACAATGAATCCAAGTCATTGATGAAAGAAATGGGAGAGCAGGGAGAGAAGATAAATAAAATAGGGAGGTATTTTTACTTGAAAGAAAAGAAACAAACAAAAAAATAACAATAAACCATGAGTTTACTCTCATGCAATGCTCGTTTTAAAGTCCCCAACTGGACACCGCTAAAAATCTATCCATAGTTACTTGGGGGTGTAGTTTTTTATCTATAAACCACTATATATGTTTGGTCCATTCGTTTTTAGGTGAGAATTTATTTATTTCTGCTTCATTCCATTTAGGGATAAAACTAAATCCCTTAACAGCTGCAAAATACCCCTGAATGTACTCTTTAACAATGCTAGAAAGCATCCTGTCCAGTTCTGGAATTTTTCAATAACTGATTATTTCCATACCCTCTTGAAGCTTCCACATTTTTCACCTCTGAGTTTTCAATAAAAAATGTGATAGTGGCTGAGTTTTGAAAAAACAATCCAGGAAGAGGGTTTTCAAGTTCAATTTGAAAAGATTTATGGGCATTTAAAATGAATTTAAAATCCTTTTCCACTTTTATCTCATCTTCAAAAACAAATTCAGCTAACTTGGTTCCCAAATCAGTGGAAAATATAAAATTTTTTATTGAGAAATGACTGAAGAGTTCCATTTAATTTTCCATTAAGACAAACTCCACAAACATTTTATTATCTACCTCATTTTCAGATTTTGGAGGTGGGTTTGTCTTCCAAAGAAAGATCACTTATCTGAACCTCTTCAAATTCCAGATTTTGATCAATTTTACCTCCTTGATTTTGTAAATCTTGAATTGTAGTTTGATTTTATTGAAATATTTTATCTCTTAAACTCATAAATGTGTTGTACATTTGATCATTTTTTTCACAAATCTACTTCAAGTTCACAGTTCTTTCCTCAAATTCAGAGATTTCAGCTTTGATAAGTTCAGAGAATGTGTGTCTTTAACTAATCACTAGCTCTAATAATTGTTCATTCAAAGAATCCAAAATGGTATTTTATCATTAAAAAGCTGGGAGTTATTCCTATCTTTTCTAGCTAGATCAACATAAAATTTCCATAACTTCTCATCATTGTGATACGCATGAAACCCTTGAGTGAATTTTTTCAAATCATGTTTCTCGTCATCATTTAATCCATAAAAAAGGAATTTAACAAGACTCTCAAGGAAAAACCATAGTCTAGACATTGAATAAAAAATTCATTAAATCTATCTCATGCATCATTAAAGCTCTCCTTGCTACCCTTTAATGAAATTGGTGATTAAGATCCTATAGTGACTATGTCTCTGACTAGTTATTCTATGCATTTTTGAAAAGTTTCAAAGCTGTGATTAAAAGGAAAAAAGATTCTACAAAATAAAATTCACACAAAAAAACATATGTAAATGAAACTTTAGTTGATATAAACAATTTCTAAAGGGCAGTTTTAAGAATTTTAGGCCCAAAAACAGCAGCAATTTTTTTATTTGTTTTCTTTTACCCTAGACACTCAGCACCAAACCTTGCCCAGAAATGATGCCAGATTTTTGATATCTTGTCATTTGTACTATAAAATACAATTTATATCACATCCTCTTACTAGATAGTGGCAAGTATGTTTGAACCACATGGAAGATAGATAAGAGTCTAAGGGCTTATTGAAAACCTAAACTACTAAAACAGGGAAAGAAAATACTAAAGGAAAAGTGAAAGAGTGTGGTAAGAGTAGAAGAATGCTTGTATATATATCTATGAATAGAATCATATAACTATAGTGGAGTGGAAGAAGAATGAAGAGGACACTTCGATAGGGAAAGTGCTCCTCGCCCCAGTAAGAAAGTTGATCCAAGCAGAAGCCGATTCCAGGTTAATTCTCCCTGCCTCCTCTCAACCCCTTGCTACTTATTTATAATAGATCCCCCTAAATTCACGTGGTCCTATCCTATAAAAATACTATCCAAATTCTAACAAATAATATTCCACGACTATAATGATGTTTTTACCCTCGCTCTCCTATAGTCAGGTGTTTATCACTCGCACCACCTTGAAAAGTAGTCTTGTCCTCAAGACTGGGGAAAGGTGTCCTGTATGCAAACGAGTCAGGAGATCTTCTAAATTCTTCTCCATACGCATATGTGTCGAGAAGTACCAAACATCAGCTAGATGCCCAACACTGCTAATAGAGGAATCTGTTGTTGAAGTCCTTGAAAAAAAAATCGTGGACACACTTGGTGCCAAGCAATCTCCCATATTCGTCGTCCTTCATGCTCTCAAATACGATGTGGTCCTTCTCTATAGAGCTAGAACCCAAATCCCTCATCCATCACAAAATTCCTAAATTCCTGAGTGGTGCATCTTAGTCATCAACCCAGGACTGAACTATCATATCTGGCATAATTGAATCCACCATAGTCACCAAATAAGAAAGTGTCAGTGCAACATGCTTCTGCACCTCAAAATCACTAGACATCCCAGGATGTACTACATGCAGTGCGAAGGAGTGAGGCAGTGGAGGCGGCTCTAGGAAATCTTAGGGTTGCACCTACGACCCAGAAGAAAATTGATGGTCCAAGAACTTTGCCCAGACATTTGTCTCAAGCTGCGGCATCAGCTCCCGGTGACGTCCTACAACTTCGAAGAATTCTTGAACTGTCGTTCAGGAAGTCATCACCAGTTCATGGTCTAGCTTGCATTGTTGGATCGATATGAGAGTCTCTTGAAGCTACTTGAGTTTCTATAGCACCTTATCTCTCGATATCGTCATCATCCCGTGAGATCAATACTCTCCTCCAAAACAAAAACTCGGAACACCCTATTTATCTCCCCTTGTTTTTTCAATGGAAATATCGAGCTCCGCACTCACTCTTTTTTTTGTCCTTCCCGAAAAACAATTTAGGCAGCCACCTAGGGGTGCGCACCCCATCTAACGAGTTGTGGCCGAGTGTGACATTACTAAACACAAGGCGTCTGATGAAAATAAACCTCATTAGCACGATCGTCCGATGAAGGGAACCAGCAGCGCGTCGATGGCGGAAGGAAACTCAAGTATCTTCAAGTGGTGCATATACTGGGAACCACTTGCGTTTCCACATTTCATCTAATGAATAACCCATATATATATTGTATTATATCAATAGCACACTAGAAACCCACCAAATAGCATAATATCCTAGCATATGCACCACTTACAAACCAGTAGAAGGAATCACAGAAGCTCCCAAGCACAAAACCAACAAGCACTCCTAGGGGAAGTATAACCAAGGAAACAAGGCAGCTAAAGGAGAAATATAAAAACCCAAAAAGAAGTAGTCACAAATGATAGAAAACAACAACACACACATTCATGAAATCACTCACAACCACCCACCCACCAACACACACACCCACCCACCCACACAAAAGTTTCCAAAATCCATCACTCATCCAAAAGTCTAGCTTTATCCAAATAAATAGAACCACTAAACCCCCAGCCCCGCAGCCATCATCAACTAACCAGACCAGCATCCCTATCCAAAGAAAGCCTAGAGTGAAAGACCTCTAGACAACCATGCCAACTAATGGACACTACACCAACACCTACTTTCACAAGAACCCTAAACCACACCAGATCTAACCACAATAAGCACCTATAGTAGACACAACACCCAAAATATTAGCTAGAAACCAAATCATCCCCAGACCACCATCTGGCCCCATCCATCACCATCTGAACACCTTGCATAAAAATGGACCACCCCACCATATGAAAGTCTAAAAAACTAGCAGTCAACTATTACCATCCATTCGAAGTGCCCCGCATCACCCACACCTAACCCATCATACAACCTAAAGAATCCACAAGCAGTCCCTGATCCAAATGTGAGCTAATACCCACCCTGAATCCAACACCTCTAGACCCACCAAGTAGTCAACATGAACCCACCCTAGAAAGAGAACCACCAATATACCAGAAACATGCCTCCCAACCTGCAACATCCAGCATCTCAAGGGAATTTTAGAACATCCACCATAGAAATCCCTACACCATCAACAACCAGAATACACAAGATGAGGAAACTGAGCACAAGCCAACTGAACTTACTCCAAACCACCACCTCAAGACCCACCCCAAACTATATCCACCACACTAGATAATTGAGAGAACCGGAATCCTACAATAGTAATCCAAAACAAAGAAGAAACACCAGAAAGCCAACCCCTATGCACCCAAAATATGTTACCAACCATAGTAGAAATCACAAACCAACTAGAACCATGCACCATGTAAGTGTATCCTATACTACACCATGTAGAAAAATCCAAACAGCAACACCCCCACCTAAAACCCATCTTCAAAGGTCCTATAATTCTAAACAACACCATGCACCATGTAAGTGTATTATGTAAGTCTCTATTGGATAAACCCAACATCTCCCAGCCTCAACCTTAAGAAGCATCCAAAGTAACCTGCATACCACTCCCTATGAACATACACCCCTCCACCTGAGTAGCCCCTCCCCACCCAACCTGAAACCAGGAAGAACCACAACACACACCTATACAGGGGGGTCCAACAGGGGGGAATCTGTTTAGGGGGGTCCAGCAGGGGGGGTAGCTATTCAGGGGGGTCCAGTAGTGGGGGGGCAGCTGTCCAGGGGGGTCCAGCAGGGAAGGCAGCTGTTCAGGGGGGTCCAGCAGGGGGGGGGGGGGGTTCTGTCTAGTGGGGTTCAGCAGGGGGGTGCTGTCCAGGGGGGCTGTCCAGGGGGGTCCAGTAGTGGGGGGGGGATGCTATCCAAGGGGGTCCAACAGTGGGGGGGGGAAGGGATGTGTAGGGGGGACTGCTGTACAGGGGGGTCCAACAGGGGAAAGGGATGTGTAAGGGGGAGGGGGGCTGCTATGCAAGGGGGTCCAGTAGGGGGCATCTGTTCAGGGGGGTCCAGCAGGGGGGAAGCTGTTCAGGGGGGTCCAGCAGGGGGGTTTCTGTCCAGGGGGTTCAGCAGGGGGGCTGCTGTCCAGGGGGCTGGTGTCCATGGGGTCCAACAGGGGGGCTGCTGTCTACGGGGGTCCAGTAGTGGGGGGGGGGGGGCTGCTGTCCAGGGGGTCCAGCATGGGGGGCAGCTGTTTAGGGGGGTCCAGCAGGGGGGCAACTTTTCAGGGGGGTCCATCAGGGGGGGTTCTGTCCAGGGGGTTCAGTAGGGGGGCTGCTGTCCTGGGGGGACTGCTATCCAGGGGGGTCCAACAGGGGGGGATACTATCCAGGGCGGTCCAGTAGTGGGGGGGGGGCTGCTGTCCAGGGGGGTCCAGCAGGGGGGGCTACTGTCCAGGGGGGTCCAGCAGTGGGGGGGGGGGGCTGCTGTCCAGGGGGGTCCAGTAGGGGGGGGGGTTGCACTATTCTTGTTTATTGAGTTATATTCTTTGTGAATATTCTAAAATGTTTTGTTTTACCATAATTTTAGGGGATGAGCACTACTATGTTCTACCTTGTGTTGTAGGTACTTTTGAGCTGGTTCCAGAAATCTTTGATAGTTTGTCTATATAGTGAGAATCATGTAAGTGTAGTTATGTGTTTTTTTAAAAGGTGGGGCAAAGCCCTTATATTGAAAATGAAAAAAGTCTGAAAATAAGGAGATTCATAGGAAAGTTCACATGACTCATCAAATGAATCGTCAAGAGGTGCCAAGTTTTTTCCTAATCTTGTCTGCAATCTTGCGATCTGCATTCCGTAAATCACCCCAATACACTCCTCTACCTCGTCCACGCCCACACTCCCTAGTGTGTCGGCTTCCAATTTTTTTTCCTATTGAAGAAGACTTTCAATGTCTGAGTCGTTCGAGTCAGAAGCTTCAATTTGTGACTCATCTTTTGAAGTAGACCAGTCCTCTCTTCCACGCCCACATCCACGACTTCAAGCATACCATACTCTTTTCCAATTGGCATGTTTCCAGGATACTTCTTGATCAATATCTTATGCAATAGAAAGTTGTTTCCCCTTTGCATTATCCTCTTCTATTACCTGTTGTGAATGCAACAAGATGGTTTTGTCCACTATGACCTCCTTGTGAGGTTCAATAACTTCTTCAACTATGGTAATTGCATTATTAAAAATGATAGCACCAAGGGGGTTAGAGGGTGTCAACTGCATCTCATTGCTCTTGTCTGAATCAATCTGCATTCTAGGCTGCAAAACAGGGGGACAATCCTATGTATCATTGCTCATAAGAGCAGTTTGGGGATTTCATGACAAAGTAGACTTGTCCAGGAAGGGAGAATCAGCTGGGGAGCTGTCTCCTAAGATAGTCTTGGCCTCCACCTTTAAAACAGAATCAGAACCAACCTGCATTCCATGTTGGAAAGTAGAAGAACAGTCCTGCTTTGTGGAAGAAGAATCAGAAGTGGAGTGCTCATCCTTGCTAACAACAGAAAAGGTAGGTTCAAAATCTTTGTTGACAGTAGATGAGGATGGGACTTCAGAAAAGCATCTCAAGGCACCTTCCTTACTACCAAAGGATTTCCCTAGGGAATATCCTACCATTTTTTGACCCATCTTTTGTGCTCTGTTATCCTCTGATGACCATACCATAGAAGTTTGCCCTTGTTCAATGATATCAGCCCATGGTTTATTGAAATGGTAACAAATGACATCATTGGGTTGCAAAATTTTTTGAGGTGGAGGCACCAAAGGGTCTGCAGTGTGAGTTTCTTCACCACTGCATGCCTTCAGGTCTTTCTGGACATCCACCCCGGCCTAAGTCAGGTTTTGGGGGGGGGGGGGTCCAAGGTATGTCCAGGAGGGTGGGGGGGTGGCTGTCCAGGGGAGTGGAGGTCTGGACTATCCAGGGGGATCTGTCCAGGGTTTGGGGGGGGGGGGTGTCTAGGGTCTATGGTGGGGGGGGGTGTCCTAGGTCTATCTAGGGGGGGGTGTCCAGGGTCTGTCCGGGGGGTGTCTAGGGTGTGTCTGGGGGGGGGGGTGTCCAGGGTATGTCTGGGGGGTGTCCAGGGTCTGTCCGGGGGGTGACCAGGGTCTTTCCGGGGGGTGTCTAGGGTCTGTCTGGGGGGTGTCTAGGGTCTGTCCGGGGGGTGTCCAGGGTCTGTCCGGGGGGTGTCCAGGGTCTGTCTGGGGGGGGGGGGGTGTCCAGGGTCTGGGGGGAGGTGTATAGGGTCTGTTTGGGGGGGGGGGGTATCCAGGGTCTGTCCAGGAGGGGGGCTTTGCAAGGGGGGATGTCCATGGGGGGTTTATGTAGGGTGGGGATGTCCAGGAGGGAGGGGTCTGTAGGGGGGGGGGATACTGCAGGGGGGTGTGCAGGGGTGTGGGGGCTATTTTTTTTAATGGTTTCCCAGACCCTATAAACACAGTTTTTAACTGTGGATATAGGTCTATTTCCACGATTTCTAACCATGGCTATAGATCTAATGCCACGGTTTCTAACCGTGGCATTAAATTGTGTCCCTCCTCTTGTATAGCCACAGTTCTAAACCGTAGCTATAGAGATATTACCACGTTTTGAACCATGAATGTATACCTATATCCACATTTTGAACCGTGGCTCTAGACCTATATCTATGGTTCCAAACTGTGGATATAAGTCTAGTCCTATAGACACACCAAACTTAGCCACCGTTTCTCAAACTGTGGCTATTACCTATAGCCACGGTTTGAGGACCTATAGCCACAGTTTTAAACCATGGATATAGCCAGAATTTCCAGTAGTGTTTTCCCATTCTCAGAGGGTATACTCTCCCCAATATAGCTGATTACACCCTCACTGCTAGTTGGAAACCTTTGGCGTTTGGGGAGGTGTGCCTAAGGTTAGTGACACCTAGTCTGTTTAGCACTGTTCGGGTTAGGATGTTACAAAGTGGTATCAGAGGAGGTTTTTCTTGACTGATACTTAATAGAAGTGATTCTCTAGCTACTAATGAGATCAAGACTACCTTTCTTTTTTGTTGGTTTACTATTTGGGATATGGTAGACTAGAGATAGGTTTAAATTAGAATTGGGTTTCTAGATCATTCTTGGGTGCCTGTATCCCTAGGTATGAGGGATGGACTAAGTTTATTTGGGTGGGAATTAATATTTTTTTCTCATATTAAAATTTATATGGTTTCTACCTTGGTGGTTCACTTGGTATGAAATGTTATTAGTTGTGATATGTGACCCTTGAACTGGTGTGGTAAGGGAATAATTGGACCTTGGACTGGTAAGGCAAGACATGGTTTCTTGACTTTTGATAGGCATGTTTTTAGGGTATTTCAATTTCATATATGCACATATTCCTTATGAAGTGATAATACCATGTGAATAATATCAAATTCCATGATGTGATAGAATTTCTTGTTTTATGAAATGTGATCTTCCATGATTTATATATTTGTATAATTGCATGTGGCAGGGGATTTGGGACTAGATACTATACGAACAAGAACATTTTATGGTTGAGGTGATGCACCAGGATTGAGTGACTCGATCATCATTTTAAGGCAATGATAGTTGTCAAGATGGGAGTTTCCCGAGTTAATTTTGATACTTGGATCTATTAAGGGTGGGTAAGGAGGACATGAGGCTGGGATACTATGGGACATGGTTGCGATGGGGGAGAGTAAGGGTAGTTATTATGTATTGACTCTTTACTAATTTCCCTATCTGTGTTATATATATATTGTTATATATGTTGGCTGTATGACTATTTATGGTACTTAATGGGTTCCTTCTATATGGATCGATGGAACTTTAGGTGGGTGATGGTATAGTACCGCGGGATTAAGATTAGGTTTAGACCCCTGAGGGGTAGGCAGAGCATGAGCCGTTGGTATAGGCTTAGGGATAAGATTAGATTCAGGATCCAGTACAGGAAGAGAAGCAGCTATGTTTGGAAGCATTCGGGCCGTGACTTAATTATTAGCTCCGATATAGTCTAGTATATGTTTTTCAAGGGATCGACAGAGGTTCCCAGGGAACAGATCCCTCCATGGATTACCTTACTTAGGAGTTCCAGTTACATCACCTGTCACTTTTTCAGGGTGAGGGTGTTCCGCAGGTGGTTGAGAACTAGATAGAGAGCATAAAAATGATCTTTGAGTAGCCCGAGATACCTCCAGGGTGGAGGGACAATTTGGTGACATACATGCTCCGAGGACCACAGAAGAGCTGGTGGGATGTGCATGTTTAGGCTTGCAGACATGAGGGACTAGCCTAGAAGGACTTTGAAGACAAATTCTTTGAGCAATTTTTCCTGGAGACACTGAGGGAAGAGAGAGATCATGAGTTCTTGAGCCTTCTTCAAGGTGATGTTTCCATCATGGAATATGAAACTACTTTCACTGAGTTTTCTTGATTTGCATTGGGTATGGTAAGTGATGACACCTTGAGGGTGGGATGCTTTGAATATGGATTACAACACGCCATATGCGTGTAGGTTAACATCTTTAGGTTGTCCTCGTTCTTAGAGGTGGTGAATCAGGTGATCATAGATGAGGGAAACCTAATGGAAATGTCTCACTTGGGTTGGTCAATGGCATTCAGTGATGGTTCAGATGGTAGGAAACAAGGTCGGGATGAGTTCGAGCAGGGCGGTCTGGCCAAGGACTTAGCTAGACCACCTCGTGGAAGTTCAACAATGGTTTTCTTTTAGTGTGGGTATCCAAGACATGTCTGGACTTAGTGTGATAGGCCTCCAAAGGAGTTCCAAGCATGTGGATAGGTTGGTTATCTTGAGAGGTTCTATAGGAAGCCATCTCAGACAACCATCAATTCGGGACCAGGACAAACTATGGTGTTTGGATTTGGTTTAGGTTCGGTACTAGGTGAGGGTAGCTAAGGTTCAAATGCATGTGGAGGACGTGGTAGAGATAGTGGGACCCATTTGTGGGGTTAATGGATGGGGAATAGTGAAACACCGTAGGGAGGAAAAGCTTTAGGTAGCCATGTTTTAGGCCAGGTGCATGCCATGGAGCTTCTAGGGGATTAGTAGGATAGTGAGCCGATGATGGTCAAAGGTACACTATGGGCATGGCCATGATTTCCTTTTGCTTCTTTTGGTATGTCCTATTGAGGCATGTCCATTTTGAGTGCACAAGGTGAAAAGGATATATATAGACTGACCAAACACTAGTTAGTAGGTTGAAACCATCTTGGGTGCATGATTATATATATATATATATATAAGGTGCTTGGCATTGGGGGCATCGTTCGATACATTTTACTTAAGGTGCCTTGGGAATCAAGGAATCATTAGATGTAGGTCACTTGAGGTGCAAGGCACCAGGATATTTTGAGCATCAATGGGATGTAAGAAATCATTGTTCCATGGGTTCCATGGGCTCAAGGTGGAAAATGATGTGGTACGGGATGTGATTGGGTGTTAGAAGTGACACAGGAGCACCTGATGAGGTATAGGGGTGATGATGTGTCATAGGAGGGCCATGGATTTAGGAAATAGGTTGGTGAGCCTTTGTTTGATTTGATCTTTGGGATGGAGTTGTCCTGGAATGTTCTTCACCACCCTTGGAAGGGAAATTTGGGGACAAATTGATTTAAAGGGGAAAGTTTGTAAGAACCTGATCCTTCCTTTGAGGTATGTGTATCTTTTTTTTTGAGAAAACAGGGAAAAATTGGGAAAGTACTGGAATTAGAATGTCACACATCTTGACATAGGGTTACACACTATGTAATCCCAAGTACACACTGTGTACTCTCTAGCCGTGTAAGGGGTATACATGGCATGTAGGGATGTCGTGTACACACCATGTACTACCAAGTACACACCATGTAGTCATGTTGGTAAGACCTGGAAAGTAGGTTGGAAAAATTAGGCCATCTTTGGAATAGTAAAAGAACCTACATGACATGTAGTCCCAAGTACACACTGTGTACTTCATAAATTTTTCTTAAAATGGGAAGTAGCCTCATTTTTTGTCAGTGGATAGAACCTCCTCACCCGGGTTCACAAACCAATAGACTGAAACTCATTTTTACTCCCAATTCTTTGTCTTAAGTCCAAATTGAACATCTTCAGATCTATTGGAACCCCACCGATAAGATCTTGATTCCTCTTGATCTATTCTTCATGATTTTGTTTCTTGAACAAGTTATAGGAGTTTAAGTGTTTATGCTCATTGTGTAGATCTACCTTGTTATAGACTGAATTATAGGATAGTACTGGATGAGGATTATCGTACGAGTATGAGGTAGGTGGTGCATACTTCTTTTTGTGTTTTTGCAGACATTTGGGAGTTATATCTTTTAGCACAATGGTGGGTTTTTGATCAGAACCCTATTATTGCATTTTAATTTGATTGTGATACCTTGTGGGGTGTCGTTGGGTATTCCCTTACCTGTTATGCTTGAGCAAGGCCATTTGAGAGGCCGTTGATCATGAGGTTATTTTGTCCAGGGGCGCTAAAATGGTTTTAAATGAATTATCTTGATTTATATTGGTATGTTTAAATTTTTTAATATTGATTAATCTTGTAAGTGGATTTTAATACCTCAGTACTACTATGTGATGGCTGGTAGTTAGTGCAAATCAACTGTTTAAATTGAATTACCTGTTTACAAGTATTTTAATGTGATTATATATATAATGGTTGGTATTACATATGCTGATGCTCTTGATATTTTGGAGGTCTTGGCCTGAGGTTGGATGGCATGTACATCAAAATTGGGTGATATTGATCACAGGTTGGGCGAGGCCCAAATTTTCTTAGGTGGTTTTGACCATGGGATTGGGCATCATGGACATCTATTTGAGGTAGTGTGACTATCAGGTTGGGCATGTCTTGATATAATTGGATGGAAAGGCCCTCATATTTGAGTGAAATGGTCTCAAGGACACGAGGTGTTAGATATGGTGTGGCTTGGGTTCTTATTTTGGTGATTTCCACTCAACCGTGATAGCCAAAAGCCTCTTGAGTCATGTGAACACATGTTGAATCCGTAATGAGGTGGTTTTGACCACTTTCATGGGTAGAGTCCCCTAATAATTGTGGTTTAGGTACTATTGGTTTCAGGGTGCTTTTTATAGGAATTCATGTGAAAGGTGAGGACCCTTCTGTTGGTAGCGATGAGTCTACCAAGTTATGTGATTGGGGGAAGACATTTCTATTCCTCTGGTTATTTATTTGAGGGAAGACATCACTATTCCTCCAGTTATTAATTGAGGATAGAAATCATTGTTCCTCCAGTTTTCGTGTTATGGGAAGATGTTAGCTTTCGAGTAGGTGTCCATAGGACCGTGTTACTTCTATTTGGGTGTGTCTTTGGGATGTCAGTACTTGATACATGCAGTGTTAGGAGTCACATGGTGCTGAGTTATATGATTGAGTTAAAAATTGAGGGTTCACTTGGGCTTTGTGACTATAGGGGTACCTTGGTCCATGTGCCAAGGACTATCTTTGCTTTCTAGATTACGTCATTGGAAGAAGTAGGTGACACTCTCGGGTGGCTGCTGAGAAACAATGGAGGTTGTGTTTATTTATTACATCATACTATTTTCTATACTTGAGATTATTGATTTCTTAAACACTTATACTAGGTATGCACCATTGGTTGGTATCCTATTGAGATTTGTCTCAAACCCTACACGGTTCCTTCGACACTTGTGTAGAATTTATGGTTTTACGTACAGGTAAAGGACCAACCTTAGGAGCCAGATCATAGTACTATTGGCCTGGAGATTGGTATGGACCTTGATGTCATGTCTGGCTGGAGTTTTACTTCCATTTATCTTTTATTCTGGTATCAGCATGATTATTATTATTATGTAGCTATAGTGGTTAGCCATGGGTGCCCTTTGTGTGTTGACATGTATGACCTACTATGGATGCAAGTCTTGTTTGTTTTAGTGGTAGTTACAAGTGGTGTTTAGCATGCTTTTTTGTTTACTTTCCACTATAGTTGTTTCTATATTGATTTTGATATTTATTGATATTGAATATGATTCTTCTATATGGGTCTAGTTTGAGTCTGCTGAGTCATTTATTTTCTACTGTACGTTATGAAATTACGCTCAGACCAGTACCTTTTCCTATTATCAGAGGGTATATCCTCCCCACTATACCTAATTACACCCTTGTTGCTAGTCGACTACCTTTGACATTTGGGGAGGTGTGCCTAAGGTTAGTGACACCTGACCCGTTTAGCACTTTTTAGGTGGCTGTTCGAGTCAGGATGTTACAAACATATAATATAGGGTTTTAAAATTCTGTTGTAGAGTTTTTTTACAATGAAATTGAGTACATCTGACCAAATATTGAGTTCACAACACTAAGTAAAATTGGATAACTCTTCTTAAAGTTGAGATTTCTAGAAATTGAATATTTTGATGGAAATATGATTTAAATCAGATAATTATTTTAGGCTGATATTCATGGATAAAACTTTATGATCACATATAGAGCATGATTCAAGAATATATAAAGGAAAAACTATTTTAGGGAGAATCTAGTGTTGTATAAATGAGATCCTAGGAGGTCGATGTAGAAATTGAGCATTCTTCTATACACATGGATGAATATTTTGAATAATTTTAATATAGATTGTTTTTGGAGGATTTAAAATATGTAAATACTAGATTCTTCAAGAAATTAAAAGGGAATATTTTCATTAAGGATCTGACTGAGTTTAAATGGAGAAATAAAATCAAAATCCATTGAATTATTTAAATGAGATAATATCACGCCTACCATTGGATATTAAGGGAGTTTCCAAAATTGTTTTTTAGAAACTATCATTCACAATATTATTTTTGTGAATATAAAATATATAAGGTACCAAATAATTATGAGATGCATATTTTAGAGAATATGCAAACACTGTGTGAGAAAATACTAATAGCGAGATAATTTTGGGAATCCTGATACCTCACCGTGTTAAAGGAGGAAGAATGATTTTGAAGATAATAGATCTTTTATTTGATAAAAGACACGATTCTTGAATATTAAAAATGATGAGAATAATTATATCATGAAAATATTTGGAGTTGAGATCAAGTTGGTTTTTCACATCCTAACAAAGTCCTAAGTATACAAGACTTGAATAAATATACAAAATCAGACCTGATTATCCATCTAATCATGGAGGAATATCATATAATGTGTTTTAGAAGAAACTAGGAGCATAAAGGAGATATTTTTTTATCGTAGATCAAAATTGGTGTGGGGATTGGGGTATATATCCAATCATGCAAAGAAGGGTATGTGGTTGGTGTGTATAACCAATCACGAGAAGAAGGAACATAATGGGAATTTATGTTAATTGAACTAGAGTTTTTTGTGGGGTAACCACTTGTGTATATAGTGGATAATATGTGAATGGGGAATATAACCAATTAAGCTAAGGAGTAGATATTTAAGGTCGAACCTTGTAAATCATGTGTGTTTCTCACTTATTATTACGAAACATGAGGTGAGGTTGTGAGATATCATCAATTAAATTGTAAACCTTAACAAGTTAAATAGGTTGAATTTAGAATTCAAAGAAGAAGTCCACTAATTACCCCCCTAATGTTTCCCTAGGGAATAAAAAGTGGTATCAGAGCATAGGTCCAGGTTCCCTATAAAGATACAATAAGGTGTTGAGGATGTATAATATAAATTTATTGAATAGTTGAGGAGTACCTACCTTGGATGGTATGGAATACCATAGTTTTAGGAATAGGGTATTTCAATACCTTCTTTCTCTAAGCCTAGAAGTTAGAGATTCTACCAAATTTGGTTTTACACTTATTTTTGAAGGAGATCCTTTGACCCATGCTAATATAAGGAACATATAGGTTGATGGAAAAGAAAAAAATCCATCTTGATGTCTATATCAAAGAAGGTGTATATAAAAGTATTGGTGAAATATCATAGTCAAGGAAGAAAAAATTCAAGTTTGGAGGAGTAAATTTTAAGACATAAAAATGGGTGATGATGAGATCCTTAAAGACTACTTTAGAAGGGTCAATGTGATTATGAGAAACATCTGGGGTTTTGGTGAGGATCTTGATGAGTTCATAATTTTCAAAAAACTAATGAGGAATTTTTTATATCAATTTGATCAAAAAATACCAACCATGGAGGATATAAATCTTCTAATAGATGATGAGTTATATAATATTATAAATGCATATGTGAAGATAAAAACATTATATTTCAATAATAAATAAAAATATGAAATGTATTTTGAGATCATGAGAAAAGTAAAGGTCAAAGAAGAAGAAGTTTTAGGAGTAAGAGAATCATATGATGATGAGAATCATGAAGACTTCAATAATTTTTTTTTACTTATTTCAAAGAGACTCAGAAAGGAAAATTAGAAAGGTAAAAGAAAACTATCATTAAGGTGATGTAAATTGGTTATTTTTTCAAATAATACCTAAAGTAGAAGGCTAAAAATATAAATCAGATGAGGTGAATGAGAAATATCAAAATATGAAAAGGGGTAAGAGAAAGAGAAGAAGACCAAAAATAATAAGTGGAACATGATGAGAAAATAAATAAAGAAAACTCAATCATTTAATCATATTAAGAAGTCAATTTCTTTGATCATGTTGAGAAATGTTTTGATTCATTAAGCAGTGATAATGATGTAGAATAAAGTATAGAAATTTATTAGTAGCTGAAAGGAGAGTTGAAATCATATATTGAGAAGATTATTAAGATTAAGAAAGAAAATGGAAATATAATAAAATAAAATAAAAATATAGTTTTTGAGAAATAATAGTATGTAAAAAAGGGAAATGACATACATTGAGGAGAATAAGAAGAATATATTGAAGGTGTATGAGTTTGAGAAAATATCAAGTGATCTTGAGGAGAAACTGACCGAAAAGGAGTAAGAGTTTTCTAAGACACAAACCATATGTATAAAATCTCAAAATAAGGTAAATAAGAGTAGAGGAGGATTCACCAAGTTTACTAAAATTAAAGGTGAATCTTCTTTGGTTGGTGAGAATAATAACTCTAATAGACAATGTAAATATATTCATACTTTGTATAAAAAATGATATGTTATCTCTAACTATGTAGTTCTTAAATTTGAATAAGAAAAAATTTGAGAGATCTTATTCTACATTAAAGTGATAGAGGAATATTCCAAGAAAACCACTTCCAACCAGGAAAATAGAAGCTCAGTTTGTAATAGGTAAATAACTTAAATATTCTAGATAGATTTCCTATCAAAATATAAGATCCAATTTCAAAGAATTTTAACAATGTTTTGTAAAGTATGGAAACAAAGTCTATTATTATTGGTTAAATATGTAATTTATAGGGAAGTTATAGGATCCAAGGGAGAGTTTTTAAGTGAAAATGATGGATAATTCTAAAAGGAAACAAGTTGTGACTATAAAATCACCAAATATATCCCCTCAAAATAGATTTCAATTCTTAGAAGAGGTGTGTCTCATGTGTGGACAAGAAGGTCACAAAGATTAGGAGTGTATGACTATTATTCCTAGATAATTTACCTATGGTGTAAAATGGAATAAAATTAAAAAAACAAAATAAAATTTATAAAATGTTGAGGATACTAAGAAATCATGTGAAAACACAAAGAAATCTAAGAGTGTCAAGAAAGAGTTCTTGACGATTTGGTCAAATCAGTTGATAGTATCTAAGAAAATAGATAATGTTAAAATTAGTGAATTTCCAAAGGAATGAAATTGGTTTCAATATAATATATTCTTATTGATGAGAAGTTATAAAAAAATAAAGTTTTTAAAGTCAAAACAAGTTTATATGAAAGATATTTATAGGTTGGGTAGGAAAAATCCAATCATCCGAGGAAGAGAGCATGAAAAGAATGATTATTTTAGAGTTGGTTCCCTAGAATCCACTTCCTTATACTTGATATTAACTATATATTCATAGTTTTTAATATTAATAGATATCTTATCACATGAAGAGTATTATTATATGTGTTATTAATGTGATAATTTACTTAGAGTATTTTTCACATTGAAAGGTCACACCAGTTATCCTCTATGGTGAGAACATGGAAGTGCTATGATGATATTTTAAATACATGTTCTATGGTTAGATGAAATTATTTGAATAGACATAGATGATTTAAGCTATCAGGAGTAGGGTATCATAAAACATTGATAATTCTTATCATGAAGTTGATCCTAGGAAATATCCAATAGGACATTAAGATTATTATTAATTCATATCATAAGTCATTTACTTTGATGTATTTTATAAACCATGCCAATATATATTCATGGTGAAGTTGGATATATTGGGTGCATCACGAATGATATAAAATTAATGAATAAATCAAGGAAAGATTTATCCCTCCTATTATTTAATGGAGGTTGATATCTCAAGCACTTTGATGGAAATGGAACTGTATAATAATTTTATGACCATGGAGTTTGTCAAAGTGTTAATTTATAAAAATTAAAATAAAGAGATTTTGAGAATATAGGTTTATTACATAATTTATGAATCCTACTTTAATGAGATATCATTTCAAATGGATTTTATTTCAAAGTAAATGTTCATATAAGGTAGTCATACCTTTGACTTCTCCATTCTTCTTTATGTTCCATGATGTGTTTCTATAAACTACTCTTGGTCTATAGGTAGATTTCGTTTTTATTGAGATGAGGACCTAGAGGGTCACACACAAAGTTTATTCATAGGATCCAACAATTTAGTTGAATTGGATGTTTAGGAAAAAGTGGTCCCACATACATGGTCCAGTGAGTGTTCAAGTGAATGATCACACGTTAATTATATTATTTTATTTTATTCAAGTTTTTAATAATTATAATTGAATTTATTTCTCAAGGTATTCACAAGTTTATTTAATAATAAAAGTAAATAATAGAAAGTATTATTTTTTGAATGAAAATAGCATTTTTTAAGGTTTGTTAAATAATTATGGGAGGAATGAGTTGAGTTAATGGCTCGTGTTCATCATAAGAAATTTACTAAAGGCACCAGTGAGTAGTGAAATGTTCATGACTAGTATAAAACATTTATTTGGTTATTTGTGTCATTTTGGGCCTATTTAAGATGTCTAATTTTTCTAAGGTCTTAATCATAATTTTATAAAGTTAATCCTTACTATTTGTGACCATTTTAAGCCATGAATAGATCCCAAATATATTTTCACGAATTATGAAAGCTTCTCTCACATTATCCCATTATCTTAAGTTTATAGAGAGATAAAGATCAAGAAAAAATCGATCTAAGCTTGGGTATCGATCACGTGATATTTTAGTGATGGTACGAGTGATATAAGGCCTTAAATATTATATGATAGATCCCATAAATTTAAGCCTGATGTTATTGGATATGTGGTACATGTGTGGATTATCTATAGGGAATCTAATTTGGTGTCTTTGAGATACGCCGATTCAGAAAGGAATGGATATCATCATGATTGTGCTGTTACAATGAGGTACTATTTTTTATTTCAGTTTCATACTTAAATTAATTCACATGAGATCCTTATCACGGAACATGAATCATTATAACAAATCAAGTAATTTATGATAAAACCAGTGTTAAAAATTTAAATCACACCCGGTTTCATGCTTCCACTACATGCCTAATTCCTTCAATAGTATCAAATAAATCATGCAATTATTTAATTAAAAATTTAAATTATATTTAATAAGATTTAGAAAGAGGGTTTTGATATGATCCTAATGTCACTGAAGACACATCAATCAGTTTTCATGAAACCAATATGTGTTCGATCGAAAATCAACCAGATTTTTTTAAAATTAAATTATATTTTAATATATAATATATATATTATATTTTTATATATATCCACATATATGTAGCCAATTTTTTTGGTTAGGGGGTCTATTCCCACCTAATGGTTGGTTGAAAAATTATAAATGGAAGAATATTTTGTGTACATAGTGGGCCAAAAGAGATAAAAAATTCAATTATTAGTGGGTGGAAAGTGCCACCCACATCCAGAAAAAAACCCCGCATTGATTGGGGGAATGAGATTTGAATCCAGTGCCCAAGGCGATGGATATTGATGTATAAAAAAATAAAATTATTTTATTACATATGTAGCACCCCAAAAAGCGGATCCCTAGGTTGTCTCTTATGTTCTCTATGCGGGGCACACAACCCATGCCTAATTGGCATAAAGTCGGGCCGCCCTGACCCAAGACATGCTAGGTTGGTATGGATTTGACCTTTGAGACCCAACAAGCATATTAAATTCTCAATGACAGAACGGAACTCAGCAGAGCAACGACGGTTGGTCCGGTGTGGCCTGGACTTCTGGTGATGATGCGACTCAGACTCCTGATGATGGAATGGCCTAGAAAATCTCCAATATTGGTTCGGTTAAGAGTGGATTGATCTGTCTAGATTCGATGGTTAGGTTCCAGTTTCTCTGTTCATCCGGTGTGGACAAGTACTGTCTGACAGGTTACTGGTGTGGCTTTGTATCAGATCCACAGTAGCATAGAGGGGAAGGATCTTGATATGGGCGCGATTGTGTGTTTTACTGGTTTATGGTTTGTTTTTCAGTGGTTTTGTTCATTTGGCTATGGATTTGGTGATTCATTTTTTGGTCTGGTTTTTCACTACTGGTTCACATCTTCCCCTCCCTGATGTTATCTTTCCACCATGAATGACTTTATTTGGAACCTGGTGTGGGTGAATTTGTGGTTTTGATCAATGTAGATCCATGACCAGAGTGGCGTTTCTATTGCAAGATGACCAAGATCCTCTCATCGGTGAATTTACCTTGGCGTGGGTTTGGACCATCCAGTCCTAGGTGATGATAGATTGGACTCACATCTCTTGGATTGTCTTTCAGGCTTCTACAACTATAGTGGTAGGGGTGTCTTTTAGAGTGCATCAGGGTTTGTCTAGGATGGATTTTGATGGTGTTGTTTAGACTCACATAATATTAGATTTTTTCAGTTTAATGGTTAGTTGGTTTTCAAGACTCAGGTTATGAAGATTCTTCCAGAATTGAACTCAAGGAACATGACTCAAAGGATGATTTAGAGCAGGTGGTTTACATTTTCAGGCTTCATGGAATTGGATGTTTGAGAGCGTATGGAATCAGCCATCAGATCAGACCTATTCTTTGATATGGGACACTTGTTAGTCGTACAGTCTTACAACGGTGGATAACTTTACCATATTTTAATTGCTAGGGAGAGGAAACTCCAAGTTTTCAGTCTAGGTTTTATTTTATTGATCCTTTATTCATGTAATGTTTTAAGTCCATGAAGTCTGTTTGGGTTTCCCTTCTTTCCAAAAAAAGAGGGTTTTATTTTAAAATAAAAAAATATAAGGCCTTCAGGCCGTTAGAGGTAATAATTATTTATCATTTTGATGATTTTTGTATCGTTCCTCAATCTTCAAATGTATACAGGCATGTGTTTCCCAATTTGAGTGATAAAATATAATTTCACATATCGATTTCCCTTCAACAAAATGTGAGAATACATTGTAAAGATAAGAGGAATCCACATTGATGCAGTTTGAATTAAGAGCCCTCTTGAAACCAAATAAGTGATATGAATGAGTTTTTTATAGACACTACAAAAGGAGTCATGTTATGACTCAATATATCCCCTAGGGTCTTGGTTGATCCATTATCCAATTGATGGATCAACCACTAGATAACAGATCATGATCATGTCATTAATTATTTATTTTTGTCTTTCATGGTTAATTATGTGAATGTGTATATGTTATCTAATCATGTAGAGTATTGAACAATCATGTGACGATAAAAATGAATAAATTCATGATGAATGTTTCTATTTATACATGGTTAATGTTGTGACTATGATCACATAATATCACACATGATAAATAGAACTGGGTTTCAGTCAACATAGAACTAAATTGATTTTTATGTTATCAAGGAAAGGTAAATTGAATATATAAAATACATAAAATATTAATAAGCATGTTAAAAGGATAAAATAAAGTATATTTATGCATAAGGTATAAAAATAACTCAATGAAAATATTAAGTTGGTATAGACTTACATCACTTGATTTTGAATGAAACACTAGATTGAAGTGTTTGCATGGTCTTTATCTAGGCACTTCCATTTAATAAGGAATTATAAAGAATGTTTTGGGTTGAATCAACAAAAATTGTATTGGATGTAATGGAATTTATTTGTCCAATAAAAATTTGGAGTCAAGTGTTCATGAAATCTGAGTCCAAGGTTTTGGGATTGGGGAGTCCACTCAACAGATCAAGGAGCTATGAGTTAATGTAGTTGTAAATCTATGTCTAACTAAATACCATCAAGTAATTTTCATGGACTTTTTTCAAGGTTGTTATAAGGAAATCATATATCCTTTAAACTAGAATATCCACATGATAAGATATTATAAATCCAATATTGAGGGCTATTGAGATTTGATAAAATAGTGGGAGACTAATAAGTTAAACTTATTATGAAACTTTATGGTAATCAAGATAAAGCAGAAGACTATGATTTTATTTTTTATTGTAGAAAATGGAAAGTAACATGACCCCAATACTATAATTATGATTGATATTGGATAAAAATAATCTCCTCACCAACATAAATTTCCAAGAGTGGTATAGGCAATTTCACATCATACTATGCCAAGACTAGAAATTCTATGTGCTGGAATCCAATGTTCCAAGAAATGAGCCTTCTAAAGAGGCTAGTGAGGATGATGTTGTTATCTTCTAGAAACATGTAAATGATGCACTGGATGTCCAGTGTATGATATTATCTTCCATGTCTAGTGAGATTCATATTATACATGAGGATATGTATTTATATAGTACAATGTCCTATATCCATGATCCTTATCAAGATAAAGTGATACAAGAGCGTTATGAGATCTCTAAGGTGATTTTCATGTTCAATCTTGGATATTTGGCACCACTGGGGCTCATGTAGTAAACAATATTGGCTATATGAAGCACTTAAACATATTAGGCTTTAAGTATACAGATGATTCACACATAGATCACATACTCTCCACACTACCTCATAGTTTCTCCAGTTTTATTGTGAATCATAACATGAACAATAGTGAGAAGTACCTCCCAAAACTCCTCACCCTGATTTCTAAGTATATTTGGACATGAGGTGTGAAATTACTATAGTATTTATGGTGAAAAAGAGTAATAAAAAGTAATAGGTCCTCAAGACTCATTCTAAGTCTAAGGATCCTGAGAATTATCCTTCCATGAAGAGGAAGGTCCAAAGGTTGACAAAGGAACAATATGTGGTATGTTTTACATGTTACAAGTTGGGAAATTATAAGAAGAACCACACCTAGTTGAATAAGTGTAGGTAATATTAAAGTGTGTTAGATATCGAGTGAAATAATTCTATATATACAAGTTAGGTATTATATATAGCTTATGGTTCTCACATATGTATCAAAATGTTGGAAACAAGTATATTATAGAAGTTTTCCCTAGGAGAGGTAGATATTTGAGCTATTAATGATGTAAAAATGTATACCTTAGCTATAGGATACTTCCACCTCACATTCCCAAGAAGATTGATCTTGGTTTTAAATAATTTTTATTATGTTACCAGTGTTACCAAAAACATTATATCTGTATCCATCCTAGATATGGATGGTTTAATTTTCAATTTTGGAAATAATAGTTGCTTGTTTTAAAAAGATAACATATGTTATGGTATGAAACATATGAATAATGGTCTTTATGTGTTTTATTATTAAAAACAAGTGTTTAAAATCAATAATTAATCAAGTTCACAAGACTCATATCACACATAGTTGTGGTATCACCAACTTGTTCATGTAAATGAGAAGTATATAACCAAGCTCTATCAATATGGGAATTTAGATTCTTTTGAACTAATTCTAATTGATGGATCTATTTATTTTTTACAAGTAAAGATAACTAAACCTCTATTTTGTGGTAAGTTTTAATGGGCCATAGATTTTCTAGAATTGGTACCCACAGATGTATGCAGACCTTTTTCCTTGGAATCTATAGGTGGATACTCATGCTTCATTAATTTTATTGATGAATTAAGTAGATATGGTTATTTATACTTAATGGGGTATATTTTTGAATCCTTAAATAAATTTAAAGAGTTCAAGAATGAAGTAGAAAATTATCTTGGTAATAAGATAAATAATCTTCAACCGGATTGGGGAAGATAGTATCTTAACCAAGATTTCATTAACTATCTCAGGAATTTTGGGATTCTATCTCAAATCAATCCTCCCAATAAAACAAAGTGAGATAATGTTAGTGAAAGGAGTAACCACACCCTATTGGACATGGTGAGGTTGATTATGAGTCAAGAAAATCTTCCATTATCCTGCTGAGGATATGAATTATAAAATTAAACACACATACTAAACTTGGTACCAACTAAATAAAAAATGGTATACTATATGAGTTAATATATGGAAGGAAATATGTGTTTACAAACTTACATGTATAGGGATTTGAGGAATTTATTCAGGACACTTAAGATAAAAAAATATCACCCTGAGGCATAAATTTTATCTTTATAAGACATCCCATGGAAATAAGGGGGTATTACCTATATAACCCTTTAGATAAAAAGACTGTGGTTAACCAACATCTCATTTTTTTAGAGAAGGAACACATATAAAAATGGATATTGAGATCAAGATTGAATTAGATGAAGTTGATGATGAAGATACATAAGAGTCAGAGTAGGAACAAGTTCCACCAGTCCCCATATAAGAGGGCGTGTAACATCCTAACTATGAATTTCTAGAAAAAACCTTACTTTTCTTTTAGATCCTCTTTTTTTTCATGTTGATCTATAGTCGTTTCCCTTGATTATCGATTGTAACTTATTGTTTGAGCCTTTTGAGGGGTTAGGAGTGTGTTTTGTTTCTATTTTTAGGTGTAAATATTTTTAAAAGTACTTTAAATTTGGATTGGATAGGGGCCTATATCCAGAAAGGATATAGGTGGTAAACCAGATCATTAGTGAGAGAAAACAACAAGTTAGGGGTATTCCCTAGGCTATTGGCTTCCTATCTTATGCCAGAAGCTAGCCAATAATAATGATCTGGGTGAGAGTGGGATGGAAAGTATCGTAATTTATTTATCATTATATATATATTTATTCTAAACACACCTCCCTTAAACCCACTTCAACCCAAATGATCTTGGAGACTCTATTAAGATGAATTTGTCCCTCCAACCTTGTTTCTTCATAGATCGAAGTGCTTATTGAATCTTTTAATCTCATTCGATAAGTGTAGCCTTGATTAGATTAAGAATTATTCTTACCTCATCTATATCCTTCTTCAAGTGTGGTATATCCTTATGTCATTGATCATATTAGATTTTGATTTGATGATTTTTGGATATAAGATTCTTCCTTGATTGATTATATTTCTTTGAATCTCTATTTGTGGATTTCCTGTGGGAATTTTTTGACATCATGATTGAGGTAAGTGGTTTTGTAATGATATTACTATAAATTAAAATTGTTATTTCTTGATTAATCTAAAATATATTTTCAATTTAAATACAAAGCTTGATTTGAGATTATTGATTAAAGTTTTGAAATGGAATGACATGTGTCTTGAATCTCTTTGATAATAACTTTTCAAATAAAATGATGATTTCTAAAAAATGGATTGAAAATGAATGAATGAATTTCAATGAAATAATTTGATTATGATTCTTGAGAAATGATGGAATCAAATGAATTATGGATTTTAAATGAAATTAATTAGTTTTAAAGGCATTCATTTTTATATTATCCATTTGATGTTTATTTTTAAAATTTAATGGAATATTTTAAAATATAAACCTAGGAATGATTAAAATTATTAATTGAAATGATTTGAGATAGATTTAAATGAATTATATCCCCATGTATGATTGATTTATTTTCTTGAGTAGTCTAGGAAAAGCATTCTAGGCACATACTTTCTCTACCTAATAATGTATTGATGATGAAAATGATAAAAACATGATAAGGGTAGGAAGTTCAATAATTGGGGTGTTATCATATTTACCTTAGGCCTGGGATCTAAGTATGTGTGCACACTTGGATCCATACATCAACGATATGTGTGAGGATCTTTGATCCTTGATCTAACTAAACCCGAATATTTTTACCATGGTACTATGATTGAAAAATTGATTATACATTCCAGTGTTAATAAAATGTTTTATTCATGCCTATTTGATGAAATTATTAATCATAAATTTTTGACATGCCTATCTTATATTCACTATTTAAATGATTTTGAAAATCATGTTTTATCGAAAAATTGTGAAATTGACTGCCATTCCATTTTTTATTTAAAATTGAGAAGAATTGGTTTATTTGATATAGAATGCTTATGAAATGCTTGGTCAGATCCTACTAGTATAGTGTTGCTAAATTCATACTTTTTCCTTAGGGAATTAGTATATTTTCTGATGCTTGGTCTAGGAAAAGGGAAATCACCACTTAGAGGTGGTGGATACTATTAATAGTGGGACCTTGGGAGTTGTTAGTGAGAGGTGGATGTTCCAATTATTATGTGGAGATATATTTTTTCATTTTCATTGGACTTGAGATGTTTAGTTTGGTGTTTTGCCTATAATATGAAGTTTTTCTCTTGATGATTGTATTAGTATACTAACTTTTTATTGTTTCTTATCTGATTCTTTGTATTTTTTACTTATTATTATGGTGAAATCATTCCCTCTTTATGTTATTTGATACCCATACACTAGTATCCATCTATAGGGATCAGTAATTCCCTTTAGGCCATGTCAAAATTGATTTGGGTACCAATTTACCTATTTATCAGGGCTAGTTCATAAAAAAATAGTATTAAAGGGAGCTTGTGTCTCTTATTGGATGTTGATATATAGTTTTTTATTTCCTAGAATACATAATATAAAATTTTAAAAAATTAATGGGTAGTTTATGAGTGAGTTCCTGGATAGATCTAATCGTAGCGAGCCTTCAGTTACCATAGGTTGTTGGGAAAAAGTGTCTTTGAGTATTTATTTTATAATAGCATAGACCTTTTGATCCATTATATTGTAGGAATGTTGGTGGTGGAGGTGTATGAAGGAGGTCCCAAGGTAGTTGGAGGAAAAAAGGATGTTTCAGTTTAGAAAACTAGTTGAAGGGAGTTTTGTGACATGGATCATGGGGTTGTGCCATAAGGAGGTCCATTGAGATGTGGTGAGG
This sequence comes from Viscum album, assembly GCA_963277665.1. Lineage (NCBI taxonomy): Eukaryota > Viridiplantae > Streptophyta > Magnoliopsida > Santalales > Viscaceae > Viscum > Viscum album. The sequence continues at coordinate 2,040,721,974 of OY728141.1, read as the reverse complement.
CCGTCTATGGTGTAAGGTTTCTCAAAAGAGGATTTTGGTTCTACTATAAATTTCAACACAGCTGTGGTGTAGAGGTCCTAGATGTGGTGTAGATTATTAAGGGAGAGTTTTGGGTGGTTCAATTGATTTTGAGGTAGCTACACTATGGAGATGGGCTTTAGTGTATCCCCTATCCTGGTTGTTGAGTTCTGCGGTGTAGTGGCCTTGGCTATGCCATGGTCCTTTTTTCCAGATTTTTAGACCTACAACATCGAGATAATTAAAATTATCAGAGGATTATTTGACCAATCAAACTTCTATGTGGTATTTACCTTTACACTATAGTCCCATCCTTTTTTCCTCAATTCTATGGTATAGTGTAGGTGGATGCACCATGGTGTTATTTTTTACTGTCTTGGTATAAAAACCCAGATCCCCTTGAACCCTACCTTTTTTCTAGATTTTCTCTCATTTCCTAGGTGACCTAAGTGAAACCCTAGGAGGTATTTCAGAACCCTTTTAGTGGATTTCAACCATGACCTTGAGGGATCAATACATGGTTCTTTTAGGTAAGTTTCCTTCCTACCACTTCACCATTTTTTATCAGTCCTTCATCCAGGAAGGGCCTTTGTTAGGAAAAACTATTTTTTAATGATTATTTAGTAAGAAGATGTTGTGGGGTGTTGTGTTTTGGGTGATAAAGGTGTTATACCTCATCAAGTTTCTTGGTGGTGGTCTCCCTCTCATTCTAACCTTGTAAAACAGATTAGAAATATTTGTTTGAGTTAGGGTATCCTTCATTTCTCATCTAGTTATATCATTCGGGAGAAATTATGCTCTTTTTTATCTTTGGTATGATAGTATAAACTATCCTAATAAAGATAAATATTTTTTTTAATTTAAATTAAAGGGGAAGGGTAATTAAATTGTATGTTTTATCACTTTTGGTATTATTGATATTGAGATTATACAGGCTTGATGCCTTGATAAAAATCATGGTCATTGGGGTATTTTTTTCATTGTGGTCGATGTGTTTCTGAAACCTTGTTGTGCGATAATTTTATGTAAATTTAAATGAAATTGGATAAGAAATTATATTCATCTAATAAATTGGTTTCCCTATGGAAATTATGGTTTGTTTTATAATTCCCTTGATATAAAAAAGTGAAAGTAATGAAAATCCTCTTGATAAATATGAATAATGATATGTGAATGATGTGAAAAATTCTATGCTGTGTGGTTGTGTTGTGTAGAAGTTATGTGTGGTTGTGATGTGTGTTGGTGATGTGTTTTTGTGATGTGTGGGGTGGATGTGATGATATGTGTTCATGGTATATCATATTTATGATAATGTGGTTTTGAATAGTGGCAATGTGGGGGATTTTTGACATAAGGATAATGGTTGTTGTGATGTGGTGTGCTATTCTAGTTACTCGGGTAGTAGTGGAATTAAATGTAAATTAACATTTTAAATAGAATTGGTTAAAACGGATGATCAACATTTAAATTAAAATGTAAATTATGTCTAAAGAAGTTTTTTCTTGACATGAAATGAATCAACTTAATTAATAAATTGTTTTGGTGATGTGAATTCTAGAAATTATCTTAACTTGAAATGAAAGGAATAATATAGTTTGTGGTTTGTGGCTTGTGTCTTTCTTGTGTGGTGTTATACATTTAGTGGTGGTAGTGAAAGTGGTAGAGGTTTTGAGGCTTTATAGTGGTATTGTGAGTTGGGATAGTGCTCTTTTTTTAACCCATAGATTGGGATTATGTGTAGTTATGTATATATATTTATATAATTTGTATATTTTTGTGATCTCTATAAGCACCCCACCAGTGTCTAACACTATATAATAAGAACCAATTATTTTGGGGGTGTTTTTTCTAATATCTAGCTGGTGAGGATAGATGGTTAGCTACCCCTATTTCTTGATCTCTCTTCCAGTCGAGTTTGATATACACAAGTTGTGATGTCCTGAATTTAAAAGCGAACAGTGGTGATTCTTGATGAGATGATGAGGTGGATATAGTGGTGGTCATGCATGGTAGGAGGAGGGAACGAGGTTGGTGTCCTTTATGTTCATAATGCTCTTCTACTTTGTTTACAACTATGGATGTGATGTGATAGCCCAAGTGTCTTTGAGTGAGATGTGATGTGATGAACCAGATGTCTTCAGGTGATATGTGATGTGATGACCTAAGTATCTTTGGGTAATATGTGATGTGATTTGATGTGATGGACTGGTTGTGTTTGGGAAGGGTGAATATATGAAATATATTTGAGTGGCATGATGTACAATGTTGGGGTGTGAGAATGGAAAACCAGTGGGAAAGTGGTGTGGGTACCCTTTTTATCGATATTATTATTATTTTTTTACTATGATTATATGCATTTTTTGGTGAGCATGCCATAGTGAGTATGGGAATATTTTGTTGACCTATTTTGGTGTTGTTGGTTATTCTATTTTCTCACCAGTTCATTAGTGTTCTCTTTTCACATGTGTATGAGATATTTTGGGTAAGATCCTATAGAGTATACTTGTATGCTGACTATATGTATATATGAACTATTTTCAAGTTTCTTATAGGACTATATAGATTGTGCTATACATTTCCATCTCTTACCTATGGAGCTGTTGTTGAGTCACTATTATAGTAGTTTTATTTTGGGTATTTATTTAGATATTCCTTGTATTTATTTACATTATTCATGCATTGTGGGATGGTTTTGGTTATTTCATTTTATATTATTTCATGGAGTTTATTTATCATTGATATTATATCTCCCAATACTATGTTATAAAGGGAAATTCCTTCCATTTATGTGATAATTTTTATACCCTTGCTGCTTATCACCATCCTAGGGCCTACTAAAGGTAGGACTTGGGGGTTGCTATCTCTCTTCCTTTATTTTCATCCTAGGAGGTGTAACTTTGGAGGGAGAAGTTCATATCAAAATGGTATCATAGTTTTTGGTTGAGGGATATGATGAAGTTCATAGTTAGGAACAATGAGTATTTCATGGATTGGTAGGGAAACAGTGTCAGTTGAACTTGGTGCATGACATAGGCCATGGAAGACTAGCTAGGACATGTGATTTTTGGAGCCCCAATGATCCAATGTAAGGAATCTGAGCCTACTTAATGAATAAGTGAGGTTTTTTATTATTATTTTAGGGTAGATACCTAAGGAAGGTACATACATATTTATTACCTATATTGTTTTTTGAACTAGGTAGTTTTGGGAAGTTAAAATGAATTAAATGAATATTAATAAAAATTTCATACTATAGGGATTAAGAAATATTTATTCTTCTTTCAACTATGGAACCTAGTAATTTTTTTCATGTGGTTCAGGTATTATAGGTTCAACAGACTATTATGGATGATCATAGGAGGATCAACTTGATAGAGGAGGATAAGGCCTGGTAGAGGGCCTTGCGTGCCTTCCAACGGCAAAGTCTGGGGAAGTACAAGGGAAATGTTTCTAATATGGATATCGAGATCTAGTTAGAGGATCTTGAGACCGCCTTCAATTTGATTTGGGCCTCATAAGAGCACTGGGTTCCATTGGTGGTTATTTAGATGCAAGGAGATATGTTTTAGTGGTAGAAGTTGTATCTTGGTGAGAAGAAGGAGGAAGTTGTTTTGTGAGTCGACTTTAAAAAGGAGTTCTGATTGGAGTTCCTCTCATCAACCAGGAAGGTAGTAAAGAGGTGGGAGATTCTTATTATCTAGTAAGGAATCATGTATATATGAGAGACTGGGATCATGTTCAAGGATCATTTTCATTTCAGCCATGATATTTTTTAGATGAGGAGTCCTGAGCATAGCATCTTGAGGACGCACTTCATACTTCTATCTATTATGTGGTTACTACTTTTACATTGAAAATGTATCTGGATGTTCAGAATAAGGAAGAGTTGATCAATAATATGAAATTGAAAAGATTTTAACCATGATAGGGGAACTATTAGGGTTCCTAGATAATCATATTTTTTAGTAGAAAGTCTTAGGTGCTAGGACCTTCAAGGTTTTGACTGGTGAGGAGTCAACCTCAGCAGATTCCCTACCATCCTTTTAGGTCCAATGGTTTTCATAATTTTATTTGGGGCCTTAGACTAGTTTTCTTTGTTTTTGGGGTACATGGTCATTATTTTAATTAGTTACCTATATTTCTTTAAGATCAGTATGGTAGAGGTGGTCTAGTTCAGTATCAGTCTCTGTAGTAGTGTTTCTAGCGAGGTCATTTCAGAAGCAGGGGAAGTAGGATTATACTCCACCAAGAGGAGATGGGGTGCGTATAGGTCATCCTTAATATTTTAATCATCTTCAAGGACCCCAACATGAGAATATCCATATAGGTGGTCATCAATAGAGAGGCAAAGGATCTGGGCATGGTCAGTTGTATATAGTGTGGGTGGTAGTACCATAGGGGCCATAGATCGTTAAAAAGTATGACTAGTTTATAATCTACCCTTATTTGTGACTTGTTTGATTCAAGAGATTCACACTCCATTATTTCAATTTCTCTCTCCTATGATGTAGGACTAGATGTTCATAGGATTCACATGCCCTTGGTGTTGACTATGCCAGTTGGAGGCCAGACTAGCTTGTTTGATGTGTATAAGGGGTGTGGACTAATGATAGGGCCACAAAAATCATGTGGGGATCACTTATTACTTTATATATAGCCATAAAATTTCTTATTATACTAGTTGTATTCTTTTCATACTGTTATTGAATACTTCCATAGGAGAGTTTTGTTCTCAGATGTGGATGGTCAATATTTAGTTTTCTTTGGAAAGTGGGGTTGTCATATGGATAGTAGACGTGTTGATACACTTCCTTCCTCTATGGATGATTTTTCCATAGAATTAATAGATTATGGGATGATGGAGATTCCTAGGGTCATTGGTGAGTTTATAGATGTTTTTCATGATGAGGTTGTGACGTTACCCCTTGATGTGGTATTGATTTTGCGATAGATATAAAACCTGGTGATTCTTTAATCTCAATGGATCCTTATTAGATGAAACCCACTGAGTTGCAGAATTTTAGGACTTGGATAGATGATTCAATGCAAAAGGGTTTCATCTGGCCTAGTGCGTTATTGTGGGGTTCTCTAGTGTTATTATCCAAGAATTTGAATAGAATTATAAGGTTGTGTATAGACTACCATAGGTTGAATTAGGTAATGATCAAGAATCACTACCCTCTCCCAAGAATTGATGATATTTTCAACTAGTTTAGATGGGCTCATTGGTTTTCTAAGATTTATTTTCAGTATGGATATCACCAGTTGATGGTGAAGGAGGAGGATGTCTTGAAGTCTTTCTTCAGATGTGGGAATGGGAATTTTGATTTCATGTTCATGTTGTTTAGTTTCATAAATACACCAACTGTTTATGGGGATCATGAACTATATGCTTCAGGAATTCTTGAACTAGTTCGTAGTCATGCTCATCACTGATATTTTGATTTACTCGAGGTCATAGGAGGATCATTTCAATCATCTTAGGGTTATCTTGAAAGTTATTTTACACCACCAGATCTATGGTAAGCTTTCCAAGTGTAAGTTTTAGACATGATAGGTGTATTTCCTTGGTCATATGGTGTTTTGGAAGGGTGTGTTCATGGACCCATCAAATATCGAGGCAGTTGTTTCTTGGGAAGCACCCAAGAATGCGGAGGAGGTTCATAGTTCCTTAGTCTTGTAAGATATTACCAAAGTTTCATATATGATTTCTCATGGATTGTGGCCCCATTGAAAGATTTTACCTAGAAGAAACATGATTTTATCTGTACTGATCAGTGTTAGGAAGTGTTTTAATACCCAAAGGGGGGATTGATCAGCACTCTGATGCTCCTATTTTTGGATGGATGGGTGAAGTTTGAGATGTTTTGTAATGATTCCTGTATTATATTGGGGTGTTTCTTGATGCAACATAATACAGTGATCTCCTATGGTTCTAAGAAGTTACTCCCCCATGAGTGTAAATATTCCACCCATGATCTAGAGCTAGTAGAGTTCATGTTTTTACTGAAACTATAGTGGCATTATCTCATTAGAGAATGAATTTTGGTCCTTAAAGATCATAATATATTAAGGTATATCTTTTCTCAGTGTGACTTGAATATATATAAATAGTGGTGGATGGTGCTTCTATAGTATTGTGACTTTGGGATATCCTACACCATGGGAAAGGGGAATATTGTGGTCTATGATTTGATTAGGAATTTGTGAAAGGATGCTATTCATGATTCCAAAGATTCTTGGAGGGAAGAAGATAAGTTGAAAAAACTAAACATAAATATGAGTCTAATTAATGGAGGATGTTTCTTGTTTTTTATTATAGTGAAATATTATCTGATACATTAGGTGTAATAGTCTTAGTGGGTATACTTAGAGTTGGAGGTGATGCATGATCTTTTTGGGCATACTGATACTCTAGAGGGATGGTTAGAGGTTGGTCAGAACTAGATATTGTTTCAGAGGAGGATATTTTTTCTAGTAGAGATGAATGCATGATTCCTTCATGATTTTCATATCCCAAATTTTTTAGTACACCTAGGAGTGTCTAAGATGTACTGTTACTTGAGGATGCAGTTTTGGTGTCCTGGGATGAAATGGGCGGTTGCAAAGTTTATGGATTTGTGTTTGGTTTGACAACATGTGAAGGTAGAGAACCATTTTAATGGTAGTTTTTTATATCCCTTGAATGTTTCTGAGTGGAAATGGGATGAAATATCAATTAAATTAATCACAGGGTTACCCTGATCTCAAGGAGTATGTGATTCTATTTGGGTAATCGTGCATCAGTTGAAAAAATCAACTCACTTATTAGTGATCAAGGAGTTAGGCATCATGAATGTTTTGGTAAGAAGGAATGTGGATGAGGTTGTGTGGATACATAAAGTTACAAGTTACATTATCTTAGATAGGGAAACTCCTTTTAACTCTTGATTTTGGACAAGACTGAAACATTCTTTTTCCAGTCAGTTTCATCTCAGTACTACTTTCCACCCTCAAATAGATATTCAGACAGAGTAGACCATCAAAATGCTAGAGGATATGTCACAGGTTTTCATCTTAGACCTAGTTGGATCTTGGTGAAAACAATTTCCTTTGGTTGAATTTTATTATAAAAATATCTACCACTCATCCATAAACATGGCCCCATTTTAGGATTTTTATGGGTGGTCATGTCGTTCTCTATTTTTCTGGGCCAAGGATGGGGACTAATTAGTTCTCATCTAGTTTGATACTCCCATCTTTTATACTTGTGTCCACTATCTTCTCTAGGATTTTTATTAATTTCACTATTTGAAAATTCAACTTTACCTATCATTAGTGTGTGGTAGGGATTTCTGGTGTTATAACTAATTCCATGTTTTTTGAGTAATCCTGTGAAGGAATTATTTTCAAAATTCATTCCCCGATAACTAATGAGTAATTAGGGGAATCCGAATCTTGAGAAAATATTTTTATTTAGAAATTCATGATCACTTTTTACATTCCATGAATGGTAGCCTTAGATTATACCCATTTGAGACATAGTAAATATCAACTAGTATATAAATCTTCCCATGAGAATTAGGGAATGGTACCATAAAATCAATCCCCTATACATTAAAGATTTTGACTTCTAGGATCATATGTTGGGGAATTTCATTTCTTTTCTATATGGTTCATGTTCATTGGAATCAATCACAGATTTGAACAAAGTTTCTTGCATCATGGTGGAATTTTTGATAATTTAATCCACTTTGTAGGATTTTCTCCATGGTATATTTAGGTCCATGAGTCCCTCCAGATGGTGACATATGACACATTTTGAGTACACTTTGTATTTCATCTTTTGGGATGCAACACCATATTAATTCATTGGTACATTACTTAAAAAGCATCAGCTCATCCAAATAGTAATTTGAATATTAGATAAAAAATATCTTTTTATGTTGATAGGATAGGTATGGATATAGTGATGCAATGGAAAGATAATATGAAATATCCAAATACCATAGGAATTCTTGGGTATTTATTATATATATGGTTTCCTCAGGGAATTAATCCTCGATATCAAAATTGTCATCATCCTAAAATTTGGAAAATGGATTTCTGGATAGATGATCAATGATGAAGTTCCCAATTCCCTTTGTTTCCTTTATGATTATATCAAATTATTTTATTAGTATTATCCATTGTATCAAATTTGGTTTGAAATCCTTTTTAGTTAATATATATTTAAGTGTTGCATGATCCGTGTAGACCACGACTTTGGAAATACAAGGTATGAGTGAAACTTTTCAAATGCACAGACGACTACATGAAGTTCCTTTTAAGTAGTCATATAATTTACCTGAGCATCATTCAGTGTGTGAATGGCATATTTAATAGGACAAAAGATATTTTTAACTTGATATCCTAAGAAAATAACAATAAAAAAATTTCTCACATCACACATCAACTCTAAGTCCTTATCCCAATATAATAAAATGATGACAGGAGAGACCACCAGGATATTAATTAGGAAATTTAATACTAGTTAAAACTCTTCATTGAACTCTAAAAGAGAATCTTTTAATAATAAGTGTGTTAGGGGGTAGGCTAATTTTGCAATATATTTTATGAAGAAAGAGTAGAATATTGTATGTCCAAGGAATCTCCTTATGTTTTTTACTATTGTAGGCTCAGGTAAGTCTTTTATTACTTTAATTTTTTATAGATCAACTTTCATGCATTTATTTGAGATTTTATGTCTGAGGAATATGCCTCTTTATACCATGAAGTTACATTTTTCCCAGTTTAATATCCAGAATTTTTCTTCACAGCATTGTAAGACTAAGTCCAAATTACTTAGACACACCTCGAAGGATCTTACATAAACTGAGAAATCATCCATAATGATTTCTAGTAACTCCTTCACCATATCATAGAATATATTTGTCATGAACCATTGAAAATTGATGGAATATTACTCATACCAAATTACATACATCTATAGGTAAAGGTTCTAAAGGGACAATTGAACATAATTTTGGAGTAGTCATCTAGATCAATTGTAATTTATTTTATCCTAAATATCTATGCATGAAATAATAGAATTAATGAAATTATATTCTTTTTAGAATTTAATCCATAAAAGGTAATGGGAAATGATATTTTCAGGTTATTGTGTTGAGATTTTATAATCAACACATACTATCCATCCAATGATGGTTAGAGTTGATATTATCTCATATTTATTATTTTCACAATGGTTAGGCCACCCTTATTTGAAAAAAATTAGTGGACTCACCCATTTGATATCGGATATTCAAAAAAATCCCAGTGTCGAGAATTTTTAACACTTATTTCTTAACCACCTCTTTCAGTGGTAGGGTGAGTCACCTTTGGGGTTGGAATTTGGGTTTAGCACCTTCTTCGAATAATATAATTTGAATTAAGATTATGGGTATGATCTATTTAATGTCATAAAATCCCTAGTAAATTGAGTTATTTTGCCTTTTTAGGACTTTAATAAAATTTTCCTCTTATATTTGGGTTATCTCTAAGTTGATAATAACTAGAAGTGTATAAACATTCTGTAGGAATGAGTACTTTATTGTGCTTAGAAAAGGTTTTAGTTCCAACATTGTTGGCTTGATGAATGAGGGTATAAATGGTGGGATAGTTTCCCTTGTCAAAGTTTTAATGTAATTTACATCCTCATGATCACTAACTTCATCTCCATCAGGGAGTAATCTCTCTCTATCTCCCTAAATGATTATAAAACCCTCTCTCTCATTAGTAATAAAGATGAATTGAAAATATAATGTTTTTTCTTAGAATCCATCACTAAGTCAAACAATACTTTTTTTATCTCCTACTCTGAATATCTATCACCCTTGATTTAAACCAATCAGTGTTTTCCTAATGTAAATAAATGAGAATTTTAAAATAATGGGAATGTATCCTTCTTCTTCCATGTATAAGATGAGAAAATTCATAGGAAAGATGAATTTTACAACTTTTACTAAGACATCCTTGAGAATTCCTTAAGGGTACTTTATTGATCGGTTATCTAGTTTTATCAAAACTCTTATTGGATTTAGTTCTTCGATCCCTAGTTTTCAAAAGTCTCTCATAGACATGAGATTAATGCTTATACCAAGATTACACATGGATCTTCCAAAGTTACACACCACTATAGTGCATGGAATCAAGAAACTATTAGGGTATAACAAATTTGGGGGAAGCTTCTGCTAATCAAAAATATAGAATTCATCATTTAATTAAATGAATCCTAATTATTTAATCTTCCTTTTGTTGTAAATAAATTATTTTCAGAATTTAGAGTGGTCAAGAATCCGAGTGATGGATTCAGTGAAGGGGATGTTGATGTTTAATTGTGAAAATATCACTAGAAAATTGTTGTATTTCCATTTAATCTCACCTTTCACAATTATTTCTAGGAAGGGTATAGGGGTTTTATAATATAGTGATCCCATATAAAATTTTTCCTTTTCAGGGTACTCTTTTATCAGATTTTTTTCAGTAGCTTATGACTCTAGATTTGTTTCTCGAACAACTTAATTTGTGCTATTGGTTCCATCCTTAATGATGAATGTTATACATTTATCAAGTTCTTCAGTTCTCTTTCCCTCACCTAGTCAAGGATTCTAACAACCTATCACTTTCCCACTCCTAAGGACTACTTCCATTACCTCTTCTCTCAAGTGCATCTCAGTGTTATTGGGAAATGTACTCGGTAATCTATCTGATAAGGACTTTGAGATTTGACCCATTTTGTGCTCAATAATTTGAAGAGAATCCATTTGGGTTTTTATTTATGTCTCTTGGTCATTTATCCTCTGATCCACTTTTTGATCAGATGAAAAGAGAATGTTTTCAATTTTAGAATATAATGGTGGGGCTTTTTGTGGTGGTCTCTATGGAGCTGGTTGGAATTAATAATAAGATATGGGGGAAAGGTTTTTGAGATATTTTCTATTGGTAAATAAAAATATGAAATGGAAATTATGAATTGAAAATTAGAGAATTGATATCTCACTGTAATGAATGTAATTCCATGGGGGAAATTGGTAGATGGTGTGAAATCATGAAACCTACAATTTTTTTAGAAAAAAAGATACCTACACTAGATAAACTATTAGTGAATAGGGGTAATCAATATGATAGTAGAAAAATAGGTAGGAGAAAAATTTTATAGTTAAATGAAATTCTTTGATAAATTCATGGCTAGATCTAAAATGAACTAGTCTTAGACAAAATTCAGTTGAACAAAAAAAATGAAAAGGTTCCTAAAAAACTTTTCTAAAACTATGAAAATAAAAATATGGTTTTCCTCCCATAAGTTCTAACAAATACGTCGTTAGGTAGATGGATGGAATGAGAATCAATCAGTGGTTTCCATTAACTCAGAGGTCTACTGCCTCTTATAGGAACTAGTGGCGGTGTTATCAATCTCACGAGTATGTTTGGAGAAATTAACCACCGTAGGAAGTTATCAAGCATTAAAGTCATGTGGTAGGAAAATATGTGGTACTTGTTATGGAGGATGATCCAACCTAGGATGGATCTATAAGTAGATATACTCAATCTATATCTATATGTTGGTGACACATTGATAAATTTCATGGGGGATGTAAGATGGTGGCCTGATTGTCTCATCAATGACCATAGATAATGAAAAGGATCTAGAAATTCACAAATGAGTTCATAAATAAAAAAATAAGCAATTATTGTAGAAAAAAATATATCTTATAAATAAATAAATAAATATATATATAATAAAAAGTACATTATTAAAAAGGGAATACACATAGAAAACAAAAAACAGACCCTGGACATAGTACAAAAGGGGTAGGGTATAAATATGAGACTAAATAGAATATGAATGCTCACTTGTCTCTGCATCATCCCCTCCTGAATAGCAGGGGTTTTTATTAGCTATACCAAATATATCTCATCAATGGAGGCATGGGTTGGATGATTGAACACCATAAGAGATTTTTTGGTGCTAGCAGCTAGCTCGATCAAGGATGGAGGAGGTGAGGTTCCAATACATACTTTTGTGGTGTGTCTGGTAGTTGGATTGATTAGAGGAACCTCATTAGAAGATGGAATGGTAGGGCCCTTTCCCCTTCAGGCCTGCTCTACAAGATACTCTCACTGGGAAGAAAGGTCAGTGATCTCAAAAGTCAAATCGTCTAGGGAATGAGGTGGTGTGGGGACAGATATAGAAGCAGAAGTAGTAGGTGGGGGTTGGTGGAAAGATTAAGGGACTTGTGGAGGGTAAGGGGTGTAAAGTGAGATGGGTCGGCGAATGGGACACAAATACGGTGAAAAATATACCTATGGTTCTCTAGTATGGACTAGATAAATGTACAAATTCTTGTGGGAATGAGTGGTGTAGGTGAATATGTAGTAGGGGCAATGGAATCATTAGAAAAAATAGGAGTAGAGGAAGTGGTGTTATGTGGTATGGTAGTGCTAACATGGGTAGAGGAAATGATGGAGGTGGTGGAAGGGGGAGTAGTTGTGGATGAAGGGACATGGGAAGGTGAGGCTGGGTTGGATGTATATTAGTCAGGTCCGTTTTCAACACCCTCAACATATCTGGGTGGCCACTGATAGATACTACCACTCTTTGTTATCAGAACCAACTTTTGGAGCATAAGGAGGTTGATAATCTACATTTGACTAAGGTAGGTGTGAGGTCGATCAATGTTGAAGATACTGAGGTTCATGAATATATGCGCAATGAAAGATCCCCCATTAGTATACCTCAGGTACTCCTCACCTAGGCCAAGTAGAACACAGAAAACTACCTATCTATGTTGATGGATGGGTCTCTAATGGATGAGGAAAGAATGATCACCTCAATCTGGCTCACACTCCCATGAGAATCACCTCAGTCTAGCCAGGAATGAGCTAGGTCTTAGTGAAGGATCCAAAGGGTAGAAACTCTGAGCATGGTGCTCTTAAACATGTGAGGATTGTAAATGTTGTGATAATAATGAGTGATCAATTCCCAACATCATACTTCTTCCCTCTTTTCTTGCTTGTGTGGTAATGTTGGTAAAAGTGGGGAGGTAATGAAGTCGACAGAGTGAATGTTGAGGCTGACACCAAAGTCACCAAGGGTGATCTCCCATGTTCTACCTTCAATTATGAAGGTGAAAGAGTCTATGGATAGCTAAAAGGTGGGTAATAACTAAGAAATAGATCCCTCAATGTCTCTTAATTATCTTGGGTAATGGGGGAGAGGTGGATCTAGTTAATGAGGTAAAGGACGTCCTGATGAATATAGAACTTCTCAAGCTCCATGAGGCCCAATGTCTTGTTGGTCCTCATAGTCTCACCCTAGATATAGACCAACCTAACCTATTTCTCAGGTTTTGAGAAGTGAAGGCAGGGATAGAGGTGTGGGTAAGAAGAACCTACAACCCACTATATAAAGTTTATGAGTCATCAGATGCTGAAGCAGTGGTAGAGGAAGAAGCAGAAGAGGAGGTGGAAGGCTTTGTGGGTGGAGGGGGAGGAGTAGTTTTACAACACTTGGGTGGAAGAGGCATCTCATCACGCTCAAGAATGCGTTTATCAGGATAGGTTTGGGTGGTTTTGGTATGGTTCATAACTTAATATAAGCATAGATCATGGGAATGTGAGGAGTGAAAAGAGAGGAGAGGAATAGGGATGACTTGTAGTGGTGAGGGTGGTCGAGCAACCGTTCAAAATAGGGGGGGGGGGTGATCATGTGTGGAAGGAGAAAAAAATGGGGGGTGGGGGATTGTGTCATGAACCTAGGGTTCACAAATTTTAAATACACCCAATATTTACACATCATGTATTAGATACACAATGTTTATAGGTCTTATTTTTGAGTCCATGACATTTACACGTCATGTAAAGAATACATGGTGTCTAATTGATGATTGGTGCTTATTTTAGGACATGAAATTTGTCCCATGACTCTAGAATGACCTAGGACTTTCTTAAAATCTCAAAAACCTATTATAACCTATTAGACATACCCTGAGTTACCTCATATTTAGTGTTTATTTTAACATCGAGAGATAGAATCACTTCAGTTTAGGTGAATTTAAATGTAACGACACACCCCTCCTAGAACAACTCTTGGTATATATTTAACATTTTCCCATTAACTTTGAATGATGGTTCTCCACCTTTTTTAATTTCAATTTATTCATAAGGTAAAACCTTAATGATATAGTAAGGACCTGACCATTGGGATTTCATATTTTTAGGAAATAATCTCAATTGAGAATTTAATAATAGAATTTTACCCCCAGTGTGAAGATTCATTATTCAATGCACTTATGATTTCACTTATTCATATTTTTATTTATAATTTCTATCATTTTCATTGGTATATTTTCTAATTTATTCCATATCATCTATTTGGATCATTCCAAATTCCCCGGATTTTTCAGCATCCATGTTTAATTTTTTTATTTCCTAATAAGAGCGATGCTTTAATTCTATTGGCACATGTACATTAAGGGTATTCATATAAGGGGTGAGTAAAATAATAATCAGTAGTATTTCCCCTAAATGACATATATTTTTTTCATGAATTATCAATATAAATATTTTTATATCAATTTCATGATTAATAAAATAAAAATCCTTGAAAACACATTTTTTAAACAATAACAACAATTTTGATCCTCAAATTAACGATAATATTGCAATAATTTAAAAGAAAAATAAATCACCCAAGAATATTTCAACAAGTAACCATAATAAATTCACCAATATAAAAATCTAAAATCACTTGAAATACCATATAAAATAAGAGTGAATACCTGAAAGTGAAAAACTCACAATTAATTATAGTCTTATATGAAGTAGAAATTAATATATTTGAGATATGTTCGAAATTTTTTTCCAAAGGTTTCATATGTATTGTACATGTATATTGGGTTATGAAAAAAATCAACTTTTGATCATAAAAAATGAATAATATGAGATATACATGACAATAAATCTTCATTACCAATGAATTGATTCAAAGATTAATTTACATTAACACTAAAACCAAGGCAATAATATCCTTTTAATGATAAATTTATAATTAATTTTAATTTTAAATGACCTCAAACATGAGAATTATTTCTTTGTATAATAGTTTGATCATATGAACTCCATCCAGATTATGTTGTTGCGCACTACGGATCCAAGGATATAATCCCTTTAGTAGTGATCCACACCTTCTTCTATGTTCTTGAAGCATCACTGATGGTACTCCAGGTGATAGTGTGTTGATATCAATAATCTTGTGTCACTCCCTTTTTAATTGATACACAATCCTTCACATTCATATTAAAGAGATAAATACTGTTAAATTCAATAATAGTTTAAGGATTTTCACTTTAGTTTATCGGTCTTGAGAGGAGAAGAAAGGTGTAAAATTTCTCTTAGTTTTTGAGATCATTATAGAGAATTTTATCTCTAGGGTTGATAGAATCTCCAGAGGGGATGTGTTATGTGCAAAAAAATATAACCCTAGGAAATGATATAACCACGCATTTATAGAGATAGGTTAGAGAATAAATAATTTCACATATTCCTTTATTTATTCTCATAATTCCTAGTGAACACTATGTCTAAATAATAATATTTTCATTATTATTATTTAATTTACATGTGCTAAAATCATGAATAAAATAAATATCATTTCTTTAAATAAATAAATAAATAAATATTTATATGATATTTGATATATAGTTCCCACCAAACCTGATAAATCGGTTTGTGTTTCCTCCTCATTATTTATTAAACCTGTACTAATAAATATTATTCATTCGATAAATAAATATTTATAATATTCACATTCTTTCAAATAGATATTTATTTAATATTAAACTCATATAAAATAGTGACTAAATATGTGCAATTAATAAGTCCTGAATAAATATTATTCCTTGGACCAGAGAATAATATTTATTCCAATAATTAGATTCAAATATAATTTAATTTAGATCAATCAAAACACTGAGTGTGTGACCATATAAACATATTCCTTAATATAATTAGGTGGGTTTTCCTAAATTCAAATATCAGTATCTAGAAACGTGTAAAATAACCCAAGAAGAATTTAATGGAAGAATTATGAAAACCACATTTGAGTTCCCATTATGTAATACAATCCCTTTTTCTCGATATATCTCTAAAAATATTTCATAGTGTGTCATAAACCTATATGAAATTAACTTTTCCATACACCATGGCCATGAAATTTAATGTGACAATTTCATTTCAATCATAGGGTAAAAATACAACTCTCATAATGATGAAAGGGAACAATCCTTCCTCAACTGGTTCATTAATAGTATATCACTCATGACATTTCTAATATTCCCAACTTCATTGTGAACACATGGAATCACAGTTTATGAGAATACATCTAATCCCATGACTCATGATATGAATTAATAATAATTTTAAATTTTTAGGATCATTACACACGTTCATAGATAGGAATATCCAATGACACATGCAATGTGTGTAATTACTATATATAGGTGTGTCCTAATAATATTTGGTCTTGACGATTACTAAGTGTAAAAATTATGAGATGAAGTCTCATATTCTTATGAGTACTCACACCTAGAAGTCTGCATCATATGTGTCTCATCAGATAACACCACATGACTATAGAACTAAGGTTAAGAACATCGACATTGCATATCATGGTTATCATCATAGAGGGGAACTACTTATGTCATTTTCAATATGATAAACACTCTAGGACATTATCACAATAAAGTTACATAGAAAAATAATCAATATATGATAATGTATTTATTAATATTCAAGTATATGAATCTATATGAAATCTAAAGTGAGAAGTAATTGGTTCTAGGGAACCAACACTAATAAACTAACACTTCCACTAGATATAGCTATTAAATGAATATCTAGTTATCATATGATAAACATACTTATAATGAATATAGTTATAGCCACTAGACCTATCAAGTTTTTGTGTATAGGGTTGTTATAACCACATGTTTGTGTTGCGAATCTGCTTACTGTGACATCACTTGCTTGAGAAAATCTCTTAAGTAATAATATCCCAAAGTATCTATAATATTCCATTTTCATAAAATAGATATATTACATAATACCATATAAAAATATTATCTTAATAATGATAATACTCTTATTATTATGGTATAACCTAAAATTGAACAAATGATTGCTAAACCACTTCTCAAGATGCACCAAAATCCATAATATACTTTTTTATGGTAGATATGGAAACCATAGGCTAAAATAAGTTTGTTTGGTATATTAAAATAGATACATAACAATATGGGATCAAAATTATCAAAGGGAAAACTAATGTTATATCCCATTAAACACTAGTATTCACGTTTTTCTTTCTTATTAGGAACTCATACATTTTTACTTTCTTAATTATTGTCAAATATTTATAACTATATTTTTGTGTAGTTTAACTAGTTTTATTTGATATTTGGACTCTATGACACAAGTAAAAGTAATATAAAATATTAGTATATATCATGTAATATGAAATAAATTACTATCACTTAAGTTTGTAATTTTACTCATAATCTCCTCTTATGCCCACACATGTTTCGGTAGAGATATTTTATTCCTTGTAACATGAACAAAATTTGGTATTGAATTGTTCCATATTGTATTTTAAATACATGATCAATATAAGTACTATGAATAAATTAAGAAACCCCATAGATCCATATTTTGAGGAAATGTTACCAAGAATTGTGTTTTTATTTTAAGTTATTCTTGGTGAATAAATGTTGGTCTTAAAAAACTAGTAATAATGACTATCTATTTTTAGGTGTTATCAACATGACTATACTGGAAAAATAAAATTATACCACTAACCCTTCAAAGAAACCTGAAAATATTTCATTCCAAATGAATATTATATTATCACTACACTCACTTATATCCATAAATAGATATGTGAAATTTGTATATTTTATTAGCATTCATTTGTATAACCATCACTTCTGATTATGTCATATAGACATGTTACATATATCATATATTAAAGAGACTAGAATTGAAATCTAATTTTAAAATAAAATGATCATAAAATATTGTTATGACAAGTAGAATTCAAATGGATTTTATCATGATGGTTAAAGTAAAGGTTTTATCATAGAATAAGTCTCAAACATCCTTTAATGATTAGTAGTGATTTATTGGTGCTAAGTTTTACAATCTATATATAGTTTCTCTTGAATACTCACCAGTAATATCAAGTCTAGAAATATCCAAAATACTATGTCCCTGAACTTTGGTACATGGGATCCATTACTAAATTTATACATACTTTTCAATATTAACATGTTACAATTTGTATGATTCATTATTCATATTAACTAATATATCACCGATATTGGTAAATATAAAACCGCCTTTTGGTTTTAATATTCTACATAACGTGTGTCTATTGGAACAAATCCTCCCATTGAGCTTAGTGATGTTTGTGTTCTTATGCCAAATCATGTGTATTAGGAGCCTAGAGTCCATTGAAGTCTAGCCAGCTCCCAGTATCTCAAAAGGGATGTGTTCCCTATTATAGAGATATAGTCAATCTAGAACAATAGGGAATATACTTAGTGGATATAATATAATTAATAGATATGTAATTAGTGTTTATTTGATGTTCATTTTTAGCTGAAGTTTACTTTGAACAAACTATCCTCATCAAACATTTGACATATACTTAATGGATTCTTTATCATATTTTATTTAATATAATATTCATTATTCAATGTATTTGGAACATTATTAGTGATTATTTTACTATTTATGAAGCATGTATTGGAATATATTATTGTAAGGTTTTTAATACATATAATTAATTTCATTGATCCCATTTTACTACTATTAATACATTGATATATATGGTAATATGATTTTGGGATTACATTCCCTCCATATATTAATGATCAATGAAGGCTTAGTTATGATACATTGTGAAAAGACAAACCAGAGGACTATGTATTATTTTACAAGTACATTCATTTAATTATTGATAATTCCTAAAATATCTTAAAGGGATATTATGAAGTATATGAACTTACCACTTGTTTATTCCATTAGAATAGTTCATGAATATTTATTGAACTAAATCTTATATCTTTGTGGCATAACTTTATTTCTAAAGGTTTATTTGTCAAAAAATTGATAGTGAATTAGTTAGTATATAGCTCGAAAGAGACTAGAATACCCTTCTGAATATAAACTTGTCAACCACTATTAGTTTTACTTGAAAAGTAATTATCTTTCCACAATTAGGTATTCTTAGTCTTATATTTATTATCATCATTGATTTTCTATTTACAATATCATTGATTCAAAAACTATGGAACTATTAATTGATAATGAAAATACCATAACAAAACATATTATATAATGAAATAATGTCCTATTATGTCCAAATGGCCACTGAGATAAATTTTTTGGTAAAAATAATTTCTAATTATTCAAAATAAGCAAACCCATTATTTTATTTTTTTTAAAAAATCCATACTTTATTTTCAAAACCAATTTCATAAATAAAAAAAAGTATCTATTAATTTAATTATATTAGTGAAAATTATTTTTAAAATAAATACATATTGAATATATTAATGATTTATCAAAATCCATTCAAACAACTCATGATAAATTAGTTTAAATTCAAATAACCATTTTAAAAAAAATAGATAAATAAAACATGGATTATTATTCACCATAATAGAAAAATATTGGATGAAATACCATATAAATCTTTTCATAAATCAATGTATTTATTTATATTGTGTATCTTAGTTATCTAGATAAATAAAAATGAACAAACATAAAAATCATAAAATTAATTTCAAAAACTCTGACCCATATGATAAAAATTAATATGTAAGGTTTTATTTGAAAGGTGAATGAAAAGAAAAATAAATATGAGATATTGAGAATGATTTACCATAGTCTTGGAGCCTAATCACCCAATAAATGGAAGAGAATCACTTAGGGATGAAGAATAACCTTCAAATTTTCACTAATAAGACCCTAAAAGTTGGTCAAGTATTGATGGAAAGAGTGAAAAGAGTCTATAGAGGAGAGAGGAAAATTTAATACAAAAATCACATTAAATTTTAATGATGCACAATTACTACAAACAATTTAAAAACCGCGTACATTCACTATGCATGTCAATTTTCCCCGTTTTTAAATATTTCATCAAATAAAAAAGTCTATAAAATTAAGAATATTTATATTAAAAACAATATAGAAATATTCTATTTATTATATAATATCATGGTGTCCAACATGATTAGGTTCAATACTTTATAGATTGTGCACCATAATAGCATCTCAGCCAAAATTTCCTCCAAACATGAATTTTAAATGTTAAATTAATTAAAACTAGAATGATTAATTACATAGAAAAACTAGGTTGTAAAAATTATCCCTACTATAAGAATTTTCACTCTAAAAAATATAATAGGACCATTCTATTTCTAATATCTTCAAGAATCTATGTCACGTATAAGATTCTCTCTCACACATTTCTTCTTAAAATTGGTCATATTAACACAACACCCAAACCTATGTATTGTTCCTTCCCCATCATAAATTCTGTTATATAATTTAGATTTTATTTTCTATAATGGTGTATCAACCTCAAAGTTAATTGTTTACCAATTTAAAATATGCACAGGGTCTAGTTGATACATTCTCAATTGAGAAGTATAAAAAAAATACCATTTTCATTTCCCAAATTTCTCTTAAATGAGTACTTTATCTTTATAGAATAAGCTAGTTTTTGGTGTTTTGATGGGTTTTTTTGATGTTTTAAAAAATAAATAAAAGGTTTTAAACCGTTTAATTAATATTAATATAAATATTTAAATATATATTTTTTATTTAGCTTCTAACCTTTAATAAGTGTAAAATAGTAATTTTACCTCATTTAAGGATGTCAAAATTTAAAATGGATTTGATATTTGAATTCAGAATATGTTTTTTTTATTTTTATGGAAGTTTGAGAGTTTTCAATGATATATATAATATTTAATAAATTTAATATTGAGTTGGAACTGTAATAATATTATTATTCTTAAAAAAAATTTATGAAAAAAATTCTATACATATATATTAATTTTAGAGGAATTTATTAACATAAAACCCTATCCCCATTATAATATTGATATAATGGTGGATGGTGAAGGATTTTTTATAGATTTTTAGTAATTTACTTAAAACTAATATATGGTTCTTTAAGACTGATGTCATTTTTTATATTTTTTAATGCCTTCAAATATAAACTCTTGATCTAACTATTAACCTTCAATTATAGGTATGAAATTGATATATATTATTCTAAAAAATAAAATGATGATAATGTAAATGGATTGACCTAAATCCGTCAAATTTATTTTTTTAAATCTAGAGATAGGTTTTCCACGTCAAATTTTTCTCTATATTTTGAAGGCTTCAATTAAAAATTCATGAAAGAATAAGTTATTATCTCAAATAATTATATTTAAATGATTATAATTATATATTATTTGTAAAATTTATATGTGTGATTTTAGTTATAACTAATATATATATTTTGATCCTATTTTTGATAATTTTTAGAATTAAATGAATATGAGTAAAATTACCATGAAAATAATATATCATTGTGTAGATAATGATGTAATGAATATAATGGAACCAAAAACATGGTGAAAAAATTTAAATTTATTATAATTGATATGTTTTTTTAGATTTTAACATTGTCTCTCACTTTTGAAACCTTATTTATTTGATTTACAATATAAAATTTATATTTTTCTATCATTATGATGTGAATATGGTGTTGTGAAAACTTGGTGTTCATAAGAGATTTTATCCTTCTAGGTTTTAGGCTATTAAAAGTAGACAGTGTGGGAATATAGATATAGAAATATATGAATAGGAACCATATGAGCAATGATTTTACTACTAGGGTGTATTCATGTAGCCCTAGTTGAGGGCTTATAGCGTGACACCACACAGTTTAGCATGGGATATACCTCCCCATGTGATCCTTCAATCTGATGGATATTTTGTGACCATATAGCTATATGGAGGCATGATAAAACTCACCATTTATATTAATCTTGGTCTTATGGTCATTATATTGGACATGTTCTACCAATGGGGAAGCCTACAAGGTGTGATAGAATCAAATCCAGGTCATCTAGTCATTTGATTATACACCCTCCATTTGTGGACCTTATGTAGTGTAAATCCATGATGTAGGATGCACTGCATGTTTCAATAAAATTCTCAAATAGTTGATATAAATATTGTACTTGAGCCATATCTAACTTAGTCCAAAGTGTGTTCCTGATCCCCTTGGGTTAGAGACCAACTCCTAGCATCATACAAGAAAAAAAAGGGAATGATTTTTCCACAGAACATCAGAAGATAAAGAATACAAGTCGGTATGTTGACACTCATCAAGGAGAAAGTTCTAGAATCAAAATAAGGAAAAACAACCCAAAAAGTAAATTATTAAAGTCACAGCTATTGATAAGACAAAAAAAACCCTCTGTAATAAGCAAAAAACATCTCCACCAGTCACCATCATCACTCCATAGTCCCAAGGATCAAGAATATATGCCTTCTATAAGTGGTTCTTTCCCTTTACTTGAACATGATATAATAAAATCTACAAATTCTCAAAGGTAAGGTAGGATGTGATCTGAACAACCTAGTAGGGTATCACTAAGTTTTCTATAATAAATTCTGTAACAACAAACCAAAATTTTCTTTCAATTTAAATAAAATAAGACATGGAATGGAATTTATATATTAAAAAAACATGTTTTCATAATCAAAGATATGTAATATATATCAAAACAAGAATAAATTAATATTTTACATAAAAAATTTATATAAATTAGTTTTTATGAATAAATAAGGTCAATAATAAATGTAATGTAATCATCAAATCAAACATATCATATCACCATGTAATAAATCTCTACAATATTTTAGTTTCTAGAAATAGGTTCCTCAAACTATTCATTTAGTGATATAAGCTTAATGTGTGCACACATACCTTGGCTTAGAACATTAGGACTCAAATCCCCATTGGGAAAATCATTCCACAATTTTTTTATGTCAGTGTTTTAATTGTCAATCCATTTCTATGGGGTCGAATAAAAGTGTGCTTATCCTAATTACCCATTAACTACCCAGGATTACATGTTATTCAATCAATCAATCAATTAATCATGGAAAAATCAATCATTTTAAATCAGTTTAGAATAAAATTACCCAATTTAATTTTGCAATATTCCTTTCTCATTTCAAAAACTGAATCATAGGTTTTTTCATCAATTCATGCCTTTTCAAATTATCTTTCAATTTAAGACATTTTCTAAAAGTTTCAACATCAAATAATTTCATAAAATCAATTCCCAAATCAAGACATAAATTTTATCTTAAATCCATACAATAATTTTAATTCCATTAAAATGGGGGGTTTTCATAATTTCTATTACATTTAAAATCACACATAAAATCATTTAAAATATTAGTTTTTAAATCAATTTAAATCTCATTTAAATAAATCAAGCAATTTAGGGTTTCAAATATAGGGAAAAATCATATGGAACAACCTACCTTTAATAAGTGATTGAATCAACACTCAAAATGGGAAACACCAACAGTGAAAAAAAGTAAAGGAGATCAATAAAGAATCCCTAGATCACAAACCATCAAGATAAATCCCTAATTTAATTTTCAATCACAAGATCATACCACTACCAAAGAAGGGTAGTAGAGATAAGGAGAAAACCATAGCGACAGAACTCACTGGAGATCAAACAACAAGATGAGGCATCCAGAGGGGAAAAAATCACCTAAAAATTATTGAGTGTAACCCTAGGGGTTTGAGAGAAGAGGGTGCACAACAAAAGAAAACATTTCAGGTTATAGTACACAAAATATTATTATGAATGAAAATTTCATGTGGTGAATCATGGATTCATGATGTGAATATATTGGGTGGTATATATACTGAAATATGCATTGACTTAGCTTAAAATCCAGATCTCGATCATTTCAAATAATGAAAAAAATTCTTGGATTGTACCTAATTCACGTTCTAAAACTGTTTCATGGCTTCTGTAGAGAAATGTATTCACATCGTGAATTAAATACATGAAATGAATCTATCTCGTAGACAGTACCTAACCAGAAATTATAGAAAAGAACACAAAAAATCCTCCAACTTGACCCAAACCCAATGAGTACCCAATAAATCCTTTGACACATTTATTCCATGATTCCAATACATCAAAAAATATACATCCCTATAATTTAGTTCAAAAAATGGGGTCAAGAAATACTTGAAAAAAGGTAACAGGATGTAATGACCTCCCCACCAAAAACACTTTCAATCACTATAAATCTTGTCAAGATGGATTCATATCAAATAGATGAGGGAACTTAACTACCATAAATGCATCATTCACCCACATATCATTAAAATTATAACCATGATACCATAGAACATAGACCAAAGGTATTGTTTTCCCATGAAGAACCTTTATCTCAAAATCAACTATCCTGACTAGATGCTTAGTCACATATAAATCAGGACCAACATAATCATATTCCTATATAAGAACATGATAAGGTTCATAAATATAACTTTTAAGCTGTGATACATGGAAAACATTATGTATTAATGTCAACTATTATGGAAGTTCCAAATGGTAATCCACTTTCCACACCAGCTCATCAACATCAAAAGGTCCCATAAACCTTGGTGGAAGCTTTCCCTATTTCTCAAGATACCGATGACCTAACCGAGGTAAAAATCTCAAGAACACATAGTCACCTATGGAAAAATCAAATTATATTCAACAAAGATCAATATAGAATTTATACCAGCTATGCACTGTCAATATTCTCTGATGAATCAACTGAATATTCATCATTGTCTCTTGGACCAAACTTGGTCCAACCATGGAAATTTCAAAAATCCCCAAATAACACAATGGATACATGTAAGGTCATATATAAAAGGCCTCAAAAGAATATATTTTGATATTACATTAGTAACCATAATTATAATAAAACTCAACCAATCCTAGATGGACATCCCAAGATCCAACAAAGTCAGGAATGGAAGAACATAACATGTATTCCGAAATATGTATAGCTCATTCTTTCTGGACACACATCTATGGATGATATGCTATGCTAAAATGTACCTAATATCCTAGTGCCTCCTAGAGTCCTCTCTAAAAGGGATAAGTACAATGGGGATCCCTATTAGAGACTATAGTGGAAGTCACTCCATGAAAGTGGTCAATCTATTTCACATAAATACATCCCAAATCCTCAACTTTGGTTGTATATTGAATGGGTATAAAGTGAGATGATTTTGTCAGCCTATCTATCACCACCCATATTTTATCCTTCCCTATAGTGGTATGTGGAAACCCAACCACAAATTCTATATAAATCCTATCCCACCTACATGTCGACACTGAAATTAGCAAAATAAAACCCGAAGGTCTCTGGTGCCTAGCTTTAGCCTGTTGGAAGGCATAACAATGAGAAAAAATATTAGAGATGTATTACCCCATACCTTTCCACCCAAATTTTCACCACATATCAATAATATCTTTTTAGTACTCAGTTACATCTCTCATTGGGAATTTTTTCAATCCCCCATCACAACCTTTCTCATAGGAAAAGGTACAATGCACTGGTTCCAAAAACATAGGATATGTAAGATCCAAATATTTTATAGAGGTGTCTCATTATTTTTTACAAGAAATATTTTACCCTTTTTTTAGTATATATTGGGTGGGGTTTTTTGGGGTGTTTCAGGTGAAATTTGGGAATTTTGGAGGCAAATGGGGTAGTGCATGATTGGCGCATGGTCTGCCCAAACCATGTGCCTACCCCTAGTAAACCATGAAATCCTAGATAGAGTGGAATTACATGGTTGGTACATGATTTTTCAAAAATTTCATCCTCTTATTAGAAACCGTGCTCCCCTAAGATGAGTCACACAATTAGGGGGCATGGTTTGGAAAACCATACGCTCCAGTCCAGGAAACCATGTTCACAGGTTTTTACTCCTCCAAAAATTTATTTTAAAATCCCAAACCCCCTGGTTATTATATCTAAACACCCTATATCAACCCTAAACCAATTATACCAAATTTTTAAGCTTTATAGAGGGTTACAAGGCTCCTCTAACCCCATTCTTGACACTAATTAAAATTTAGGCTATAGCCATGGTTTAAAACTGTGGCTATAAGTCAAAAAACCATGGCTATAGGTTATAGCCACGGTCTTATGAACCATGGATGGTATTGGCATGGCTATAGGAAAATACCTATAGCCACAGTTTCAAACCGTGGCTATACCCCTATAGCTATGGTTTGAACCGTGGCTAAATACCCAAAGCCATAGTTTGAAACTGTGGCAGCAGCTTAAGGCACACAAGGCTATAGGCATGTTTTTAACCGTGGCTATAAGGCTACATCCATGGTTCAAACCGTGGCTATAGGTCTATATCCATGGTTGGAAAATGTGGCTATAGGGTTTTACATTCCATAAAAGAAATAAACCCACCCCCTGTAAATCCCCCCCGCTACAGCACCCCTTCCTCCATGCAAATCCCCAGTCCCCCCTAGATAGACCCCACCCCCTACAAAGCCCCCACCCCCTACAACACCCCTTCCCCATAAAAATCCCCCCTCCACTCACCCCTGGACACCCCCGCCCCCCCGAATAGACCCCCCCCCTCCTAGGACAGACCCTAAAAACCCTCCCCCCATACCCTAGACACCCCCCTGGATAGAGCCTGGACACCCCTAGACCCTGGACACCCCCCAGACAGACCCCCCCCAGGATAGACCCTGGACATCCCCACCCCCAGGATAAACCTTGGATAACCCCCACCCTTGGAAAGACCCCACCCACTACAGCATGCCTTCCCCAATTAAAATTCCCCCTCCACTTCCCACTAGATAGCCCCCCATACCCTAGACACCCCCCATACCCTGGACACCCCGCAGACCCTAGACACCCCCACCCAGGACAACCCCCCCAGACCCTGGACACCCCCACCTTAGAAAACCCCTCCAAAAATCCCCCTCCACCCCCTGGTTAGACCCCCACCCATTGCATCACCCCTTCCATCATGAAAAGCCCCCCTAACACCCCCTAGACAGACCCCCCCCAAAGACCTTGGACAGACCCCCCTAGGACAAACCCCCCCAGACCCTGGACCCCCCCTCACCCTGCCCCTGCCTTCCCCATGCACCCCTACCCATTCCCACCTCCCCTACCTCTCCCACCCCCTGCCAGCCCCCCACCCCCTTCCACCCCCTTCCCATTCCCCCTCCAGTACCCCACTACCATCCCCCCATCCCCACCCCTAGGACAGACCCCCCAGACCCTGAACAACCCCTGCCAATCCCCCTACCCATTCCCCCTCCCCTACCACCCCACCCACCCCCTTCCAGCCCCCTTGACCATTCCCCCCTCCAGTCCCCCACTGCCATCCCCCCAATCCCTAGATAGACCCCCCCAGGACAGACACCCCCAGACCCTGGACACCCCCACCATGCCCCCTGCCTTCCCCATGCATCCCCTACTAGTCCCCCTTGCCCATTCCCCCCCTCCAGTCCCCCCTACCATCTCCCCACCCTCTGCCATTCCCTCCACCCACCCCTACCACCCCCTTCTCATTACCCCATCTAGTACCCCACTACCACCCCCCCAACCTTGGACATACCCCCCTCCCCAGACCTTGGACCCCCAACCTGCCCCTACCTTCCCCATGCACCCCCCGCCAGTTCCCCCCATGCCCCCACCCATTCCCCCCTCCAGTACCCCACTACCACCCCCACCCCTGGATAGAACCCCCCGCCAGGACAAACCCCCCTAGACCCTGGACCCCCCCACCATGCCCCTGACTTCCCCACGCACCCCCTACCAGTCCCCCTGCCCCTGCCTATTCCCCCCTCTAGTCCCCTCTACCACCCCACCCCTGCCATTCCCTCCACCCCCTTCCAGCCCCTCACCCATTCCCCCATCCAATCCCCCACTTCCATACCCCCACCACTGGATAGACCCCCCAGACCCTGAACACCCTCACCCTACCCCCTGCCTTCCCCATGCACCCCCCTTCCAGTCCCCCCTTGCCCCTTCCCATTCCCCCCTCCAGTTCCCCCTGCCACCCCCACCCCTGCCCATTCCCCCCTCTAGTCCCCCACCTCACCCCCTACCAACACCCCCACCCATTCCCCCCCTCCAGTCTCCCACTTCCACCCCCCCTGCCCATTCCCTCCTCTAGTTCCATCCCCCACCCCCTACCATCCCCCTGCCCATTCCCCCCTCCAGTCCCCCACTTCCATTCCCCCTGCCCATTCCCCCCTCTAGTTCCATCCCCCCACCCCTGCCAGCCCCCTGCCCATCCCCCCCTCCAGTCCCCACTACCACCCCCTACCAGCCCCCCTCGATCCCCTGCCACCCCCACCCCACCCCTTTCCATCCCCCCAGGACCAGATCTGCACCAAATCTGTTGCAGTAGATGTTTTCAACTTCCAAATTTTAATCCATGGAATTATTCCATGTATATAAATGGTTTGAACTATGGAAGTATTAAATGTATGTCCATGGGTTAACCTTGGAAATTAGAGTATAATACCATGGTTAATCCCATGGAAATTATATGATATATCCATGATCTTAACAATGGTAATTTTTAACTACACCCATGGTTAAACCATGGATCTTGGTCCTTAATAACCCTTTCAAAACCATGGATCTTAGTCCCTAATAACACTTTAAAAACCATTATAGCTACAGTTAATAACCTTGTAAATTGATTCCTAAACAGCTGTACTTAATCACCAAATGATTCCATAATAGCTGCACCTTATAGCAGTACTCACATCCTCTAGATACGAGATAAAAAAACACCACCTTCCAAATAAAACTGAACTCAAACATAATACAATATATATCATAATAATTAAAACTATCTCCAATATAAACAATATAAAATTTCAATATCAATATCATCATAATAAAAAGAACTATTTGATAAAATTAAATGTATAAACTAATAATAAAATTTACATCTAAAATGTACCTCAATATCAGCATCACCAAGACCATCATGACCCTCATCATCTCCTATAGAAACACAAACATCATTATCACATCCTCTCAGACCACCACCACCACCACCACCATCATGATCATTGAAATATTCATTGGTATATGCACTTAAATTAGTGGAAGGAGTGAACAATCCTGATAAACATAATGCATACAAATGAGAACACATTTAATTAATGAAAACATTCAATGTTTATATGGTGATTCATATAATATCATTATGCTACCAATAAAATAACATGATAAACATAATGCATACAAATGAGAACACATATAATTAATTGTTCTAGAATATATAGATATGACATATTCAAAACTACAAAACTTTACTAAAAATAGATTTATACAACTGAAATAGGATTCCATGATGAGAGCTTGAGTTGAGGGGTTTTCTGCATAACAGATTTGAGTGTGGTGTATGTCAATATGGTGACCACAACTACAGTCCATGAAACATGCTTCACTAACTGCACTAACGTGCTGATGTGCTTGATCTTCTCCTACCTCAAAATATCAAAATGGAATTGATGCACTAAATTTTAGCTTCCTAATGTATCAATAGGTAAACAACACAATTTTTAAATCTGTTAAAACAAATTTGAATAATATAACAAAAAAACATATAAGAGAATAGAAAATTTAATTTAGTTAGCATAGAAAACATGTTAAAATAGGAAACATAATAAAACAAAAACTAATCAAAAAGTAGAAGAAAACAGAAAGTAATCTAATAAAATAGCATGGAAGTCCACCAAATTGACTCATCTAAAAGCATAGTAAATATAATTCAGTTAGCATGCTTGAATTAGAAATGTAACCTACTACATTAACTATTAATATTGAACAAAAAACATTAATCATGTGAAATAAAAATATGAAGACTATTAGTAAACTGACATATAGATGGATTAGAAAACTTTTAAACAGTGTAATTTAGATTTTAGGAAAAACCATGGTTTTGCTGATTTTGGTAAGTCTATAATAGCAAAGGAAATTAATGTGAACATCTAATCTATTCATAATGTAAGAGTTTGTTTATCAAATTATAAGAAAGTTAGTGGCTTAGCACATAGTGGGTTTTATAGGCCTAGTTTATAATGACCCATACTTTACATACATGGTTATTAATTCAAAAATTGAAGCATACTTGTTACAACATATAACAAAACCATGAAAGGACCGTATAGGTATAGTGTCTTTAGAAACTGGGAAACATAAACAACTGGTTCATAAATCATCTACGTTGTCTCCTATTTATTTCATCATATCTAGAGTACCTTTTGGAATATTCTACTTAATACCCTTCATCCAGACCTGGGGAAAAGAAAACATACAAAAGGGTGAGCTCAAATGCTCAGTAATGGTAAACAAAAGAAATATCAATCATATTATATTCATAAGAACATAACATTTTGAATATATTAACCTTCAAAAGAGATTATAATATCATAACATGGGATAAATCATAGTGGTGAAATGTAATCCCAAATAATCATAACATAAAACATTATACTTTGTGGCATACACACATAATCATAGAAAATAATTTCATATTAGTCAAGACTCATTGCCAAGACTATCATAGCGGACAAAGTCCATTACTGAACTGAGTTCACTCCTTGTTCCAGTCCTGTATCACTGAACCAGATTAACTTTCCGTTCCAGCCATGTCTATCTCATGAGATATAGGTCCCACCCATCTCATAATGAAACCATTCTTATGTGTGCCACAAAATCATAATTCATACATCATAGCATAACCCATGTAATAAAAATGGGATTTCTAAACATCGTGACATCATAAAACAATTCATATAAGATAAAGTACTTTATAAAAATAATTCCATCACAACATAATAAAATCAATTTAATAATAGGGATAGAAACAGAACCCTATATTATCTTAGATGGAAAATAATTTTGATAAAATAATTGAACTCCATTCTTGAGGAAAATATCCTTTCTACTTCAATTTTTTTTCCTTTCTTAACATGTCATACAATTTTAAACTAAAAGAAGTTGATTAAAAATAAACTTGAAAAATTGTAAATGAATATTCATGGAAATAATGTTCTATGAAATCATAAAAATTCATTCATACCGTATAAGTTAAAAAAACATTCTTCTCGTACTTTGGCCGGAAAAGTCAAAAAGTACCTTGTACGAAAAACGACAAAAATATTCCTTTAATATCTTTTACTAAAACTCACCAATGAGTAATATTGGATTTAAACAATTTTATGAGGATATAAATAATATTACATATTGAGGGAACATGGATGTGGATGATAAATATTCCCCAGTAAATTCTGAAGTATAAACAATCTCGGATAAAAATTGAGATTGCGAGATTTTCCCTTACCTTAGGTCCGATATGCTTTGTATGTGTCCAAACCTCATGTATAATGATTTAAATAATGTCATTTACTTATTGCAGAATCATACTCATTTTTATGATATCATATATGGTCATATTCTTAGCTTCTTATTAGTAATATTTCATTGCTACTTGTTATTCGGGTGTTTATTGTTTTATGTTCTTATGAGTGTTTTGTCGAATAAATTCTTATTATTCTTTTTAGGTTATAGATAACTCATTTAAATAATGGTATTAATGTAATGTATATCATATTTATTCATTAAATTCATTTATATAATCATAATTCAATGAAGATCATGTAGAACGAGTCGCATCACATCGTGGAGACGGTAGGCCGTACGTAGGCACGAGTGATGATATTGTTCCCATGATCGTGGAATTATATTGAAGTGTATGTATACTATTTCAGAATCAATATAACTTTACAATAATAATATATAGTTATTCTTTACACCATTATACCCATCTAAGTAAGGTGGTGGTGGAAAACAGATTACACCACGGCGTGGAGACGATATTCCGTACGTACGCACGCGCGGTGATTTAATTTTCTGTAGGATGGATAGAAGGTGAATTAGGGGTGTTTCATATTTATAATAACATATCAGTATATGAGTGATACTTATGTGTTACATATAGGACAACATATAACCTTCTCGATTGAGTTTCAGGTAATCAACACAAAGGTGAAGTGTTACATCATATTTCTTTTCAAATATAATAGGCTCTACCCAAGGTGATACACTTAGGCTTACAATGTTTTTCTATAGAAGATAATCCAATTAAGTTTTCAACACTTTAAGTTCATTTGGTTCCATATGATAAGAAGGAATAGACATTGGATGAGTACAAGATACTAAATCAATGGAAAACTCCACCTCCCTTACCAGTGGAACACCAGAAATGTTAGTTGAAAAAACATCAGGAAACTCGAAGAAAAATAGAGGGAGATCATCACATAAATATTATTACTCCAAGATAAAATAAAACACAAATATTACCCTACCCAACTCTGAAAAAGGAGTTCTAGATCTACTTGACATCGGGTCCCATTCTCCCTAAAAGATACAACACACCCCATCGAGCACTGTAAAGGAGACCTGTCAAAGGTAACACTCAATTAAGACCTTATGAGAAATTAGCCAATCCATCTTGAATATGACATCAAGAAATTTTATATCAAGGACCAGAATATTATAGGTAAGCTTAATATTTAATAAAGAGAAAACACATATAGGACAACATAGAACCTTCTCTTTCTTCGTTCCAAGGGGCATAATAATATCCATCACATAAGAAAAAATCTCCCTAAGAAGGTTTAGTAGGTTCACAATATGAGTTGATATAAATGAGTGAGACACACCAATATCAAATAAATTATCCACTAAATATGAATCCATAGTGATAGTACATCTCATGTCACTGAACCTACATCAAATTCCATTAGAGACTCTTCCTATACGTAATGAAGTTTCATTCCAGATGCCTGTGGCTAGAATCCCTTATATTTTGAAGAATCTAATTATAACATAGTAATTTTTGGTATTAATGATCCTATTATACTATGTAGAGGTAAAAAGATATGAAATAACTTATATATTTTCTTTGAGTGACCACAATAACTATTTAGTTTTGGTTCCTTAGTAAAACCCATTTTGAAGGTCTAACCTTTCCACACAGAAAGCAATTTAAAGGGAATATTCTAGTAATTGAAGGAGTTTTAGATGATAACTACTTTATAGAACCACCATGAGAGCCATCAAACATTCTATTTCCTTTAATGGAACTCATATAACTTCTAATAGAAGAAAAAGGAACTCCCTTCAAAACTGACTTACCAGCCAAGTCATGCACAACCATAAACATTCTATCCAGCTCATCATAATATAAAGTGGTATTCATAAAAAAAAACTATGACCAGATATCAATTCAGACACCCATATAAAATTTTAGATCACTCATATTTTCATTGGATGCAACCTAATTTGAAAACTGAACAAGATCCACAAAATGGTCTACATATTGCGTCATGGTCTTGTCACCCTACTTGAGGTTGAGAAAATCAATATACTTGGACAAAAAATGGTTTTTGGATAGAACTTATCAGTGAAAATAAATAGGAATTCCTTCCACTCCAAAATCTCATGATTCTTTTTCATCACCATCGAATCCCACCATCTCTTTCCAACCCCTCAAGCTTGAAGGTAGCACATTTCACTTTAATTGAATCAAGCATTTCCAAGAATTCAAAAAGTAACTCTATATTTTTCAACCAATCCCCATCCTCTTGAGGGTCATTAGAAAATTGAAAATATATTTTTTTATGATAAAGAAACTCTTGAGAATGATATCTAGATTCATCCCTTAGAGGTTCCACTATTAGAGCCTATACATTAATGGGTGTAGGTATATATCCCAAATCTTGGAAAGTACACACCACTATCTCAATAATATTTTGGTCGACTGGAGGATTTTATTAATGTGGAAAACCAGTAGATTCCTCCTATATCCTATTCAAATGTATCCTTAGAGGAATAATTCTATAAAATATCAACAGAAAACATTGAAATCATTATCCAAGATACATGAGTCAAAAACCCGAACAAGAGATATAGGAATATCAATTCCATAGATCATAGTTCAATATTGGGATTTCAATATACTCAAATTAAATTATTCCTCAAATATACTTTTCCCAAACACCCATGGTTACTTAAGGCTCATTATGATGAGATCTAACTAGACACTCTCTCACAACTACCTCCTATATCCAATCAATCTTACCTCATGTCTACCAGGACAACCCAAATTATATACCGACATCAAGGAAAGATGAAAGAATTTCACCTTTGATACCACTTTTTCATGAACTCACCTAGATACCTTGGTACCCTGATTCAAAATATGACTCTGACATAGCTCGAAGGTTGTTCCTGATCCCCATGGGTTCATAACTTGCACCTGATATCATATAATAAAAAAGGGAATAATTTTTCCACAAAAAAAAACATAAGATAAAGAATACAAGTTGGTATGTCAACACTCCTCAAGGAGAATGTACCAGAATCAAAATAGGTAAAAGAAACCCAATGAGAAAATCATAAAAGTCACAAAAATTGAAAATACAAAAAAAACACCTCATGTAACAAGTGGACAATAGCTCCATTGGTTACTATCATCACTCCATGGTCCTAAGGATTAAGAAAATTATCCTCCTCCAAGATGTGTTTTCCATTTACATGAATTAGACATCATAAAATATACAAATTCCCAAAGGAAAAGGTAGGGTGTGATCTAAACAGCCCATTAGGGTCTCACTAAGTGTTCCATAATCAATTTCATAACAATAAACCATTTTTTTTCAATTTAAATAAAACAAGGCATGGAATTGCATTTACATATTTTCAACAAAACATGATTTCATAATCAAAGAGTTGGTAGATATATCAAAATAGGCTTAAATGAACATTTTATATAAAACATTTATATAAATTATTTATCACTAATAATTAAGTTCAATAATATATGGCATGTAATCATAAAATTAAACATATCATAGAACTATATAATAAATCCCTATGGTACAAAAGTTTATAAAAATTTAATCCTCACACTACTCAATCAACAATCTTGGCTTAATGTGTGGACATGTCCCTCAACTTAGACCATAAGGACTCAACTCCCCATTAGGGAAAATCATGTCATATTATCTTCATGTTAGATTTTTCATCATCAATCCATTACTAGGGGTTAGATCCTAGTGTGCATGTCATAATTACACACTAATTACCTATAATTACATGTTCTTTAATAAATCAATCATTTTAAATTAGTTAAAAATATAGTTTTTCAATTTTAGTTTTTAGAATACCTTTCACATTTCAAAAACCAAATCATAGGGTTTTTTTCAATTCATGTATTTTTAAATCGTCTTTCAATTTAATCCATTTTCCTCAAGGTTAAACATAAAATAATTTCATTAAATCAATTTCCAAATCAATCCATCAATTTTATCTCAAATCCATCCAACAATTTCAATTCCATTGAAATTGGGGGTATTTTTACAATTTCTATGACATTTCAAATCACACATAAAATCATTTCAAATTTGGGTTTTTGAATCATTTAAAAACTCATTTCATGTCAATCAAGAAATTCAGGGTTTCAATTATAGGTAAAAATCAAATAGAACCACCAAACTTTAATTATTTATCAAATCAACACTTGAAATATGAAACACCAATGATTAAAGAAGGCGAAGGAGATAAAAAAGAATACCTATATCAAAAAATATCATGATGAAACCTAAATTTAATCAGTAATCACATGATCATACTACTTCTAAAGAAGGGAAGTGGAGAGAAGGAGAAAACCATAGTGAGAGAAATCCCCAGAGATCAAATGCCAAACTGAGACATCTAGAGGGGAAGAAAGCACTTGAAAATCATTGGGTGTATCCCTAGGGGTTCGAGAGAATAGGATACATGAAAAAATAAATCATTTTAGGCTGTAGCATAAAAAACATATTGAGAATGAGGATTTCATGACATGAATCATGGATTCATGACATGAATATCCTAGGTAGTATATGCACCAAAAAAGGTGCCTCCTTAGGTTAAAATACCAATCCTGATCATTTCACATTAAAAAAAAAATTCATGGCCTATACCTAATTCATATTTTGAAACTATTCCATGGCTTTTACTAAGCGATAAATTTATATTGTGAATTAAATACATGGCATGAATCTGTCCCATAGAAAATACACAACCATAATATGTAGAAAAAATCCCAAAAAATCCTCCAACTCAAACTAGACCCAATGAGGACCCTCTAAATCATTTGAAACATTTATACTCGGAATACAGTACATTAAAAAAATATACATCCCTAGACTTTAGGTCAAAAAAAGAGTCAAGAAATACCTAAAATATGGTAATGATATGTTACTCTGGGGGTTGGTGACATGGTGAAACTCACCCAGAGGAGTGTGTGAAATATTTTAGGGGTTTATAAAGTGGAAATATGGTTGTATATCCTTGGAAAGATTTATAATTTCTCTATTTTATGTGGTCAAACTGATGGTCCAAACCACTCTTTAGACAAAAGACCCCTATAATTCATTTTTTTGATGTTGTTGGTCATTATTTATCATTCTGTGTGTATATATATATATATAATATTTATTATATGATATGTAATTTCTGGGTTCTTTCCATATAAATCATTGAAATATATCTAGTAATTTTGAGCCATATGTTGATACAATAGGAGATTCTAAGGCCCGGTGAGCCCAAAATTGATATTTTAAAAATATTAAATATATTTTTATCATGCATTCATAGTTTTCCTAAAAAAGTGGAATAAATCCTGAATAGAGACTCAAAAAAAAAATATGATACCATATTTAAGTCAATATTACAGGTCTTACCCTAGGTGCGATACAACCTTTTTCGGCGTCGGGTGTTTGGGTAAAGTGCTGTCACAGGAAAAAATAACAGAACAAATAAATAAAATAAATAAAATAAATAAAATAAATAAAATAAATAAATATACTTATATTATCATTATAAATTCAATGGAATTACCCGATTCAATTTAAAACTTTTTATAACCAAATTTTAGGGTTGGTAGTGTAATCTTGGAATTTTAGAAAAGAGTTGGTGTAGGAGCTCTCATGAATGAACAACATCAAATCTTGCTTTTCCAATCGACACAATGATAGAGTTTGTGGATCTCACCAATGATGATGGGATATACCTATTATTAATCAGAAATTGGTCCAATCTCAAGGTAGTATTTTTGTATTTTTTGGATTTATCCCATTTGTTTATCCTGTGTCGAATGCGAATCAATTATACTATTAAGAATTGATTCGTGCATCGACTGTTGATTTCCAGATTGATATATTTATTTATTTATTTGTTTATTTTTTCATTGTTATAATGTAAAGATATAAATTACAACCCAAAAAAATTCAAGGTTCATTCCTCTCTTATGTTTCTTGGTTTTATCCCATCGTTTTTTGTGCATTCATCACTGATATTACTTTTGGCTGGTGGATCGACAAATACTCGGTAATCAATCACAGTGCAAATTTTATGTAGTAAAAAGAATTGATACCATAAATATGGGTATAAAATTGATGATGGGATCTGTATTTGATAGCATGATTATGGATTAGGACTAGATCAGAGATCTTCATGTGAGGTTTGGTGAGCGGCGGCTAGATGGAGGAATAGGATGTTTTTCTATGCGAATCAAATAGATAGATTTCAGTGAGCAGTGATGACAAGGCTCAACCATACCCAATCCAAGATCACTGGTGATAATCACAGCTAGATCGAAGGATGAAGGCACAAGTTAAGATGCATGAAGGAACTATTGAATCTAGAAAATTCCATGGTACACATGGTATGCTCTAGAAGAACACCTGATGTGTGGGACCCATGGATACGACTCTAGGGTTTCTATGGAAATTAAATATCACATTCCATGTGACACATCTCACATTCCATGTGTCCCTTCCCTGACGACTTGGCACATATCATAGAGGATACACAAGAACATACATACCAGGTACAAGGGAATAGGCAAAGAACATGGGCATGACTCGGTACTCAGACACGACGAAGTACACGGGCATGACCAGTTGTACAAAAGCACAACCAAGTGTAGAAGGGAACAACTTGGAGTACAAGGGAATGTGTTGGAGCACATGGGAAGACCCTAGGATAGAATAATATGACATGTACTACTAGTACATGATGTTTACTTTCCCTATATAAATCTGATTTCCTTTTTCTATTTAGAATGGACCAGTTTCCTTAGGGTGAATTCCCTCGATCCAAACCTATGAGGGTATAATTCAAAAATATGTCATGGAAAAAGGATTATGATCCTCTATAAGGTAATAGTTTTAGACAGACTTATCCGAATTCCTTTGTGAGGCTGGGATAGAATACTCTATCTTATTCTTCCCAAAATAGGGTTCTTGGAATCAACGTGAACAACTTTACCTAGGTGTCGATCCCCTACTTAGTGGGTTAGTCCAGTTTGGGTTGTCTATATACCCCATGAACCTGGGTGTGATCCCCCATCCATGTATCATTCTCTTTAAACTTCTAACACGTACTTCCTTATTTCAAGACCCTATGATAATGACATATCAGATGAATGTTGTCAGTGCTATCAAACTCATGGAGTGAGTTCTCATGGTTGAGTTTTTCTATGGACTCTTGAGTAGAATCTTAGGCTAAAAATGTTGTCATAACTTTACATTAAGACTCGATGTCTACCAAGAGTATATCTAGATGTGTATTTTTTTATGTCTCATATTTCTGATTGACACGACCCTATGATGATCTAAATAATACCACTATTGATGCTTTATGCTTAGTTATTTTGGGGTATCCAACTAGGTATTGTTATACTCACCCCTGTATGAGCTATACCCATACATGTCATGTCTTATGAATATCACTAGTCGTTCGATGAGGTTCTTGGTGGACCCAGAGTATAATAATATTATATTGGGATATACAAACCATGGTTTTTACTAGGGTTTAAATTTTATAGAAATCCCCTCCTTTTGAGAAGGTTAGACTACTTTTTAGTTTTTGGTTGGGATTATATTTAGTCCCTTTATTACTTTTAGTAATTTTTTTCATACTCTAATTTTAATATCTAGATGTATTCATGAATTTTTTATCAATTTTATTTTTATATTTTAGCATTTTATAGTCCTGAAGATGTGTGTGTTCATACAAGTACATTAGAATAATGACTCCCATGTGTGTGATATGGCTACTCGGCATTGGTCACCAAACTTTGTCCTATTAGAGGTGGGATTGGGGTACTCACACTCAACTTATTGCCAGCCAGGCTGTCCCTAGTGAGTCAGGTCATGACATAGTCATATCAGTATAGTTTCATCTTAGGACCATAGTTTGGAGTTTTTTTTTTCTAGATATGAGTTTGTTTTGGGTTTTATGGAAATATTTTTAAGATTTTAGAGTTTGGATTTCAGGCCATGGACTCTAGTGTTGGTGTGGAATCTGACGTATCCATTCATTAGAACTTAGAATAACTTCTTGTTGTCTTGGTACATGTAGGCACTGGTTATAGGGAAAACATTAGTACATGCATAATATAAGAATGGGTTATGGTTTCCATTTCCTTATTAAGTTATATGCCCATATATAATCATTGATCGTGGTACATCTTGTCTATTTTAGGATGTCTCTAGGACACTTTCTAGCTAGGATTTAGCAACAAGATTTCAAGGATGACCCACTTACCGATGATGATTTGGTATAGGAGACTATATAGAAGATAATAACTCTAGTTTCTTCAGCCATACCTCCAACTATCAAGAAATAGATAATACTGGCAGTACCAGTGGATGAGGTGTGTAGGATGAGTGTGCTTCACAAGTTTCAGCATCAGTGACCACTCAAGTTGTAGGGTGATCCAGACATACTAGTATATAAGGACTGGATTGAGGTGGTTATTTGAGTCTTTTATCTCATCAAGAAACCTGTATACCATATGGTGGTCCTAACAATGAGTCTTTTTCATGGATCCGTACATAGATAGTTGAGAGTAGTGGATTTATCGTACGATGATGTGACTCTTTCATGGATAGAGTTTAAGAAAATTTTATTCCAGAAGTTTTCTCTAACTACATTATGAGCACATCCAAGAGCTTCTACAGCTTTAGTAGTGAATCATTCTTGTGTTTGATTATTTATTGAGGTTTACCAACCTATCATGATACTTGATGAATATGGTTCGAGATCTGTTATTCTAAGAATATACCTTAAATAGAGTCCTACATTGATACATCTAGGCTATTGTGACACCTCTATACATTCCTACCTATGTCGGGGTGCTAGAGTGTGCATTGGTAGTAATGATATTTCTAGATGAGAAGACCCTGGTAGTGGGTATCAATGGTAGACACATAAGAGATTAGAATTTGGAAGTAGGTAGCTGACTACAGACATATGGATTTAGATGTGTGAAGAGTTTTAGGAGGGAATATTAAGATAGAGATTCTATGGTTCAGGGTTATTATGATGCTTCTAGTCAACCTAGGAAGAGTCAATGATACTCTTGTGATGGATGGGGACATATTTCACAAGATTGTCCAACCTTCTATATAGATGATTAAGAGATAGTGGATGGTCTGTATAGGCAAAGGAAGTGGCAGGAATAGGAAGGTCAGTAGGGAGGTAGATGTGTCAGAGGATTAGGAAGATTAGCTGGAGGTGGAAGACAGTTTGACTTATGGCCACCACTACCCCTAGGTGGTCCCCACCAAGCTCAGGGAGCTAGTGGATAGGGTTGAGTGAAGCTGAAAGTAGTGGAGGAATACGGCCTATAGGATTCAAGGATTAATAGAGGCATGATATTTGTCTTTTCTACCTTAGTTTTAGTTCTAATAGATACATGAAAAAACCACTCTTTCCTCACTACATCCCTAGTTTGAGACCTAAAGATTCCGGTTGAGCCCTTGGGTCGACCCTTACACTGGGAGACTCCTACCAGATATGACTCAGTGATCACACACTTTTACTGATAGTGTGATCTAACACATGGGGGAGAGTGTTTCTCATGGTATCTCTTAGTGGTAATAAGGATTCCTTATGATTTCATGAAATGGAAATACATAGTTCATACATAGATTGGTTATTTTAGGTAGAGGATGTGGTGTTTCCACATTGATAGGACAAGGTTTTACATCATAGGTGAGCAGGAGACCCAGGTGGAGTAGGATGAAATCACATGTAAGAGGATGAAACTAATTTCTCACCAATTGGATAGCATGTCTCTTTGAGTAGTGGATGTTATGGACTACCGGTTTCCCAATGTGGTAGAAGAGTACAAAGTTGTCTTTCCTGAGAACATGTTAAGCTTACCCTCATACCGAGAGATAGAATTATTCATTGAATTGCACCCAAGGACATCCTTGATATCTATGAAATCATATCAGACAACTCCCACAGAGCTTCATGATATTAAGGTGTAGTTTGAGGACTTACAGAGGTTGGGATTTGTGAGACCCAGTGTTTCCCCCTGGGAAGCCCTAGTGTTATTTTACAATAAGATGGATGAAATATTGAGGTTATGAATTGATTATCGATACCTGAACTAGGTGAACATGAAGAGATGATTGATGACCTATTAGATCAGTTGAGAGGGGAGAGATGGTTCTCAAAGATTGATCTCAGATCATACTATCACTAGCTTTGTGTAAGGGATGAGGATATACCAAAGACAAAATTATGATGACACCATGGTCACTATGAGTACTTGGTGATTACCTTGGGTGTGAAAAACACCCCATCAGTGTTCATGAGACTCGTAAACTATTTATTTTAGACTTTCTTAGACCAGTTCATGGTATTATTCATCTATGACATCATAGTGTACTCGGTGTACAAGGAGGAGCATGTGAGACACTTCAAGATAGTTCTAAACTTACTCTAAAAGCACCATATTTATGGGAATATATTGAATTTTTAGTTATGGATTAAAGAGGTCCACTTTTTGGGATATTTAATCTCAAAAAAGGGAGTAATCATGGACTCGAAAAGGTTGAGGAAGTGTTAGCTTGGGATCCACCCAAGAGTGTGATGGAGTTTCAGAGCTTCCTTAGGTTAGAAGTATACTAAAAATATTTGTGTATGATTTCTCCAGGATATCAAAACCTTTTATAAATTTTACTAAAAATGGGTTTCCTTTCATTTAGATGGAAAGGTTCCAGTAGAATTTTCATGATTTGAGGTAGAGATTTACGAGAACTCCCAACTTGAAATTTCTAGGGTGTTGAGTACATAGTGTTCTGTGATGATTTAAGACCAGACTTGGTTTTTTTTGAAGTAGAGGTATATGGTGATTGCCTATGGCTATAGGAATTTGATACCACATGAGAAAAAATATGTGACACATGATCTATATTTGACAACGGTAGTCTTCACCTTCAAGATGTGGTGACACTATCTTATGAGTGAGCGGTTTATTATATATTCTTACCTTTAGAGTATCAAGTATATCTTCTCTTATAATGATATTAAATTGATATAGAAATGATTCCTAGAGTTCCTCTAATACTTTGACTTTGAGATAGTTTACACTTTTGAAAAGGGGAACATGGTAGAAGATGCTCTCAGTAGGAGATCTTGTTCTCAGTTGTTGGATGAGACTTTGAAGAAGTTAGCAACATTGCAGTTATCATTAATAGATAAGGATATTGTATCTTACCTCCAGTAAGTGGTTATTACCCCAACACTTCTACAACACATTAGTTAATATCAATAGGGATATATAAAATATGAGACCATGTATTCTCAGATATCCAATGGATCTTCTCCTGATAGATTTTCTGAAGGTGGGGAGCACATTACATTTTTATTGTAAAGATGATGGTTTATAGATAATTCTAAAGGAGGTGATAAGGGTGTTTTACACGTACCCTTTGTAAGTACATACAGGAGTTGAAAAAATGTACCAGAACCTCCAACATCAGTTTTGGTGGCCAGGCATAAAGAAGTGTGTTGCATAGTTTTTCTTTCGATGTCTCACTTGGAAGAAGGTGAATGCTAAGAACCATGTTTCAATAGGTTTACCTCAACCCATTGAGGCACCGGAGTGGAAGTGGGATGATATATCTATGAACTTTGGGATGAAGATTCCATGGATGTATGGAGGAAAATATTTCATCTGGGTGATTGTAGAATGAATCACCAAGTTGGTCCACTTCATAGCTATCCAAGATCAAAGTTTAATAGAGATCATAAGATCCCTTTACATGTAGGAGATAGTTTGGATCCACAAAGTTCCATAAAAAACCATTTTAGAACATGATTCCCACATCACGTTGTGAATGTGAATAGGATTGTAGTAGGCCTTTGTAACTTAGTTACACTTTAGAATGATGCTCCTTCCCTAGATTTATGGCCATAATTTATAGGACATTCAGGTTATAGAGGAAATGATTCAGGATTGCATGTTGGACTTTGGCCATAGTTGGTAGGATCATATAACCTTGGTGGAGTTTTCATACAACAACATCTACCATTACACCATTTATATAGCACCATTCAAGGACTTGTATGGTCAACCCTGTAGGTCACCATTATATTGAACTGGCCCTATAGAGTCATCACTTATGGGCCCGAAGTTGGTGAGAGCTATGAAAGTGAAGGTACAGGTCATACAAGAGTGGATGAAGACTATATAGAGATGTCTGAAATATTATGTGGATCGATAATAGATGCATTTAGAGTTTGAACAGTGATACCAAGTGTTTCTGAAGGTCTCATATTGACATGGATTTAAATGATTTAGCTAGGGATTCAAGTTGTCTCTAAGATTCATTGGTCCTTTCTAGATATTGCACGAAGTCTGTAAGGTGGTTTACCATTTGAATCAACCAATTTAGTTATACCATGTACACAACGTCTTCTATATGTCAAAATGGAGGAGGTATATGCATGAATCACCAAATGTTATTGACTAGAGATATATGGACATCAATGATGGAGCTACCTTTACAGAGTACCCAGTGGAGATAGAGGATCAGAAGGAGAAGATCCTCCATGGATGAGAAATTCCTCTAGTGTATGTCTGGTGGAAATACAAGAATATTCATGAGAGAACTTGGGAGTAGGTGACCTAGATGTGAGTTCAATTCACACATATTTTTCAGTAGTTGTTTTCATTTTTAGGGATG
The DNA here is from genome assembly GCA_963277665.1 of Viscum album. NCBI lineage: Eukaryota > Viridiplantae > Streptophyta > Magnoliopsida > Santalales > Viscaceae > Viscum > Viscum album. The sequence continues at coordinate 2,040,677,659 of OY728141.1, read as the reverse complement.
AAAATTCCTAACACAAGGATAATTCAATTCTTTGATTTTTTTCATATAAATATTTGAAATATATCTATTAATATTTTCAAATACAGACACTGATATGGGATGAGATTCCAAGGCCTAGTGAGCCAAGAATTTATATTTTAAGAATATTAAATATATTAGTATCACACATGAAAAATTTTATTGAAAAATGTGGAATAACTCTCAAACATATTCTTCTATCATAAATCTATTCCCACCATTGATTCCAGAGTGTGGGTTTTACCCTAGGCATGATATAACATTTTTTTGGCATCATGAATTTAGGAAAAGTGTTGTCGCATGAAAAAATAATAATATAAATAAATAAATAAATTAAATTTATTTATTATTGAAAAAATTACCTAATCCTATAATATTTAAACCTTGATATAACCAAATTTTAGGGTTGTCCACATAATCTTGGAATTTGAGAAGAGATCCAGTGGAGGAGCTCTCGTGGATGAATGATGAGGAATCTTTCTCTGGAAATTAGTACACTCACATAGTTTTTGTATCTCACCAATGAAGATAGAATGGATTTGTTCCTCATCAATGATTAATAAAATATTGATGTATGAAATTTGTTTTTTATGGATTTATCCGGCTTTTTTATCCTATGTTGAATGTGAATAAATTCCACTAACAAGAATTGATCCATGCATCAAATGTTGATTTTTGGATTGATTGATTGATTTATTTGTTGGTTCACTCATTTGAATTTATAATAGTAAAGGATTAAGTCCAACCTAAATATGGCTGAGGTTCATTCATATCTTGTGTTTCTTGGTCTTCTCACACTATTATTGATGCATTAATCACAAACATTCCTTTTGGTTGGTGAATTGAAAAATTCCTGGTAATCAATCATTGCCCGATCATTTTTTGGCATAACGAATTGATACCATAGATCCAGGTTCAAAATTGATGATGGAATCTAGCTACAATGAAACTAAAATGGACTAAGACAAGATCAAAGATCTTTGTGTGAGGTTTGGAACATGGTGATGGGATGGCATGATGAGATGGTTTTCCATGTGAATCTAATGGATAAATTTCAGTGAGGGGTGATGATAAGGATTGGCCGAACAAAATCCATGATCATCAGTGAGAATCACATCTAGATTGAAGGAAAAAGGAATGAGTGAATATGTGTGACGAAACCATGGAATTTAGAAAATCCTATGATACATGACATGTACTATGGGAGAACACATGTCGTGTGGGACCCCTGGCTGTAGTGATAAGGTTTCCACTGAAATTAAATATCACACTTCATTTGAAATGTGTCACATGTCATGTGTCTCTTTTCTAGTGGATCAATATGTATCATGGAGGATACACAGGAACAGAAACATCTAGGTATATGGGCATGGGTCGTATAAATGGGTACGATTTGATACTCAGACACTGCTAAGTACATGGGAAAAAATAGTGGTATATGGGCATGGACATGTGTACACATGCATAGATTTGAGTAAATTGACATGGTATGAAGCATACAGATAGACCTGAGGTTGGAAGAACACACCCTATACTTTAATAAGGTGGTTTTGATACCCTTTTACTCTTTATCATAGAACATATTCCTTATGGTTTGTACCCTCGATCTATCCTTATGATGGTATAGTTTGGAATTATGTCATGGAAAAAGGATTTTGATCCTCTTTAAGGGATTAGTTTTGGATATATTTATCAAAATTCCTCTTTGAGGCCAGTGTGAAATCCTCTATCATCTTCTTCCCTAAGTGGGTTTATCAAAATTGGTGTGACTTACTTCACCCGAGCTTCAATCCATTACTTAGAGAGTTAATCTATATTGGGTTATCGGTATACCCCATGGCCCTGGGTGTGATCCCCCGTATCAATCTCTTTAGACTTAAAACATGTACTTCCTTATGTTGAGACCCGATGTTCATGACATATCAGATGAATTCCATCAGTGCTATAATACTCACCGAGTGAGTTATCCCAGGTGATTGTTACTATGAACTCTTGAGAAAAATATTAGGATGGAAATGTTTCTATGACCTTAGTGTATACCATGAGTATATCTAAATGTTTATCTTGTATGTATCATATTTCTTATTGACATTCCCATGTGATGAGATAACAACTAATACTCTTGATTATTTATGTTTAGTGATTTTGGAGTGTCTTACTGGGTATTGTTATACTCACCCTTGCATGGGCTCTTCCTGTACATGTCATGTCTTATACAGATGATAGACCATTCGATAGGGTTCCTTGTGGATTAGGAGAAGATTAAGCTTAGATTGGGCTATAAAGACTATAGTTTATACCAAAATTCACATTTGGTAGTAGTCACCTCCTTCTAAGCAGGTTATACTCCTTCATAGTTTTTTTGGGCTTGTATTTGTACCCTTTATCACTTTCAATACTTTTTTTGTACTATGATTTTGGGATTTAGATGTATGCATTCATTTAGTATTAGTTTTATTTTTACATTTCAACATTTTATGGGCTTGGATACGTGTGTGTGTATATAGGTACATTAAGATAATGCCTCCCATGTGTGTGATATGCCTACTCAGTGTTGGTTGCCAGCCCCTAGCCTATTGGAAGTGGGCTCGGGGTAGTCACACTTGGCCTATCACTAGTTAGGCGGGCCTCAGTTGATCAGGTCATGAAATTATATTTATATATATTTATAATATATATATATATATTATTTATTATATATATATATATATATTTTAATATGTATATAAAATCAGAATAAATATATTAATTAATTATATTTATTTATTTATCTATTTTTTATGTATATATAAATATATATTAATATTTACCTGTGTAAATTTATATTTTAATTTTCCATGAAAATTTCCAATTATTATTGTAAATTTATACTTTAAATTCAATTTCCAATGGAAAATTTCATGATTCCAATGAAAATTAACAACAACAAAATTTGGTTATCAGTTGAAATTTAGACTCAAAATTCAATATAAGTATATGCATATATATTATTATAATTATGTTCATACATTCACACATAAATCTATATTAATATAATTATATACATACATATATTTTAATGTAATTATTTTAAAATATAAATATTTATAAGTATTGTAAGGACCTAACCCCAATTTCCTAGAGCCGGTGCCTTATTTTATTACATTGCAATATAAAGAAGGAATATCTATCCAGAAGGACTGCGTATTTTAGTAGCTTTGGAAACAAGATACATACATAAGTTCAACATTACAACTTGAAATAAAATACAAAATATAAGTTTTATAGGGAACATCCACAATTATAAGTCTATCCCTGTAGGTCATTCATCATAAAGTTATTCATGTCCCGAGAAAATGATACATAAGAAAGGGGTGAGCTCAAATGATTAGTAAGGGTAAGAAATACAATGGAAGATATCATAAACATAAATATTAGGCATGGTGAATAACTAAAAACTCATGCCTTTAAAAATAAACCTGAACACATTATGGTAGGAATAAGAGATAAATAAATAATACCATAATAAAGAATAAACATGGGTATTCTATAAGTTTAATAACCCCAAGAACTTTCAATTACTAGATTCATAATTATGGAATTCATAATTTGGGACATCATAACCATATTGTCAAGGCCTTGTTCCAAGACCATAAATATCTATTTTGTCAAGGCCTCGTGCCAAGACCATAGTTTGTCTCATGAGACCTACTGATGCACCTAGGGGATATAGTGGCCCCCACCCAACAATTACTAAGTCCAATTCATTCCTCATATGAATGGGGATAAACATAAAAAACATAAACATTTATATTGAAACTAATATATGAAATGTAAATAACTTTCCTCGGACATTAAGCATAAACACTAACCATTCAGAGTAAATTAGTGAATGGTTTTAAGATAGCACATCCATAGTCAAACTAATCATAAAAAATTAAATTAAATATGGTAAATGATATAATAAAAAATTAATCCCAATAATACATAAGAATCAACAAGAGTTTTAAAAAAGACGAAGATACTCTTATAAAATCATCGAGTAATTCTTGAGATAAATACTCTTTTACTTTAAAAAGAAGATTTCTTTTGGAAAAATATTTGTATAAAATCAGAAGTAGATTAAGATTTTATTTTAATAATAAAATTAGTGTTTTTATATAGATAATGGTATCTAAAAATAGATTACATAGTTCACTTGAAAATAGGTAGGAATTTGATAAATTCCCTTGAATTGGGCTTGTATTTCGAGAAGAATTTTTGAAAGATCCTTTTAAAACATATAAATCCCCAAAAATGAAAGCATGATTATGGTTGATTCAAGTATATATAACATTCTCATAGGATATATGAGGATTATATATGAATAAATAATAATTTAATTGAGATAATTAGACAATAAGAGTAACCCGAATTAAAATGGAGGTTTGGGTAGAAAACCATTACCTTAAGTCCGAAGGTGTTCCTCAATTGATCTTAATAAGCTAAATAATAAAATTTAGGTTCATAAATTAAGGATTAAAAAACCTCCTCTACATTTAATTTATTTTTTATAACCTTATTAGGTTCATTCATGGCCTTTTGATGGCTTAAGAGATTCAATTTCCTTGTTTGGGAGTGTTTTCTTCCTTGGTTTTCATGATCAGTTTACTTATATTCATATACGGATAAACGTGTATAATGAGAATGGTTTCCCATAATCGAATGTTCATGCTATTAGTGAAAAAATATAAAATTAAATGGTTATAAAATTCATTTTGTTATTGGTAGTGAAGATGAATCATTATAAAAAACTTTAATGACAATTGTTTGGGTTAATTGGCGGTTCTTGATCACAAAAAACTTATATTGATTTATAAATTAATATCATGTTTAAAAAAGGATTACAAAGCCTTAAATAAGTTATAATACATATATTATAGTTTTTTTCAACCATCAAAATTGTTTCATGGACAGAATTGAAGATGGTAATAGAAATTGAAAACCCATCATCCTTGAATGTGATAAATTAACACATCTCAGATGGTGTTTTAATTTTTAGTATAAAAGAAGGGGAAAAGAGAGATAATGAAAAATTATTCATTTATCATAACAAAATTCCAGTACATGTAAGGTACTAGATTCATCACAATAGTTGGATGAAATGAGGCAAGAAAATAAAAATAAATGAAAGGAACTTGAAGTAAAAGAAATGAAAAGAGGAATTTACCTATTGAAGTAATCTTCCTTGAGAGCCTCTTTAGGGGATAGGTTTTGGTCTTTTTATGAGACCAAGGGATGTTGGAAGTGGGGGGGGGGGGAGCTTGGGAGGATATTTAAGAATAATTTAGACAAGTCATAAGGCTTGAGAGGAGTGAAGAGAATAGGGAGTGGGGGGGGGGGTTATAGTTGAGGAGAGAAGGGTTTTCCCATTATTTTACTCATTATTTTATTATTTTTCTGTATTTAACTGATAATATATACATATGGTAAATTTTCATATTTTACTATTCATAAAAAATTCAAACATTTCCGAAAAATCTCAAAAATTTACCCGAAACATTTTTCAATGTGTAGAATTTGAAAATGAACTACATTTTTTTGAAAATAATAGTCTAAATATTATTATTTTAATTTTTAAATAAAATCATAATTTATTCAAAAAATAGCAATTTTAAAACTATAATTCGTTTTATATCACCTTGAAAAATTAATCAAGATATCATTATCTTATAACCTTAATAAAATAAAATAATAATATGATTCACTATTCATAAGGGTCATATTATTATTCACAAGGGTATGTTACTATTCACCAAAAATTAAGTTTATCTTATTAAACTCTAAATATCTTACTGAACGCAACCGTGTATGTTGGTTTTTTTGAAATTCAAATAACATAGGTTGAAAAATTATGTTTTCTGGATAGGTTATAACAAAGTGGTGTTTTGTAGAGATTTAGTGTTTCATGCATTCAATATTAAATTTATGTACAGAATCTTTGGGTGTTACATTATCCCCTCCGTACAAAAATTTCATCCTCAAAATTACTAAAATGTTACCTCACAAAAATATTTGGGTAGTTATTCATCATAAGTCCTCAAGATCCCATGTTGCCTCTTCGATTTTATGATTTTCCAAAGTATCTTTACCAGTAGAGTCATCCAATTCCTCAACACTTATTATTTATTGTCTAGAATCCAGATAGGCTCTTCACAGTAAGATAGTTCAGGTTCCAATTATATACCTTTAGAAGTGAGAACATGCATTGGGTCTGTCATGTACTTTCTCAGCAATGAGACATGAAACACATTGTGTAATTTAAACAGGCTAGGCGGCATAACCAAATGATATACAATAGCTCCAATTCTCTCCAGAATTTCAAAATGGCCTATGTACCTAGGGCTCAGTTTCCCTTTCTTCCCAAATATTACAACATCCTTCTAAAGAGATAATTTTCAGAAAACATGATCTCCCACTTGAAATTAAAAATCCTTCCTTCGATTATCATCATAATTCTTTTTCCTTCTTTGAGCTACTTTGATATGGCCTTGAATAGTCTTTAACTTCGTTGTTGTTTCCTCCACAAGCTCTAGGCCCACTAGCTTCCTTTCACCAACATCATCCCAACATGTTGGTGTAGACATCTATTTCCATAAAATGCTTCATATGGTGACATTTGAATACTAGAATGGAAACTATTATTGTATAAAAACTCCAAAAAGGGTAAATACTGATTCCACATACCTTGAAAGTCGAGTGAGCATGATCTTAACATGTCTTTTAAAGTTTGGATCATCCTTTATGATTTCCCATCAGTTTGAGGATGATAAGCAGTACTCAAACGAATCTCAGTATCCAAATATTTCTGAAGACTTCCATAATTTCAATGTAAATTGAGGATTATGATCATACACTATTGAAATAGGTGCTCCATAAAGTCTTAAAACTTCATTGATATAGAGTCATGCTAGGTGCTCAAGTGGAAAATCCTCCCTTATAATGAGGAAATGTGCATATTTCGTAATTTGGTCAATAATTACCCATATCGCATCATTCTTCCTTGGAGTTTTGTGTAATACAGTGACAAAATACATGGTGATGTCATCCCATTTCCATGTAGAAATAGGTAGAGGTTGCATTAATCCTCTTGGATGTTTTATTTCGGCCTTTACTTGCTGACAAACTAGACATCTTGATACATAATCAGCAATTTCTCACTTCATGTTGTCCCAATATAAATGTTTCTTCAAATCTCTATATATCTTAGATATACCAGGATGTATAGAGAAATTTTAACTATGAGAATCATCCAATAACTCCCTTTTTAGATCAGGTATAGCTGGAACACAAAGCCTCTTCCCAAATTTCAGAATTCCATCTTTATACATGAAGTCAGCCAACTTCCTATCATTCAAACCTTTAATTTTCTTTTTATGATTCTCATCATTATAATGAGAAGTATTAATCCTTTACAACTTAGATGGTTGGGAAACCAAACGAAAAATTAGTGATGTTTCACCTTCTTTGATAATTACCATATCTATCTTTACTAGATCCATAAACACATGATCCCTTTTAATCCTCATTTTGTTAAGAACTCCATGATCCTTCCTGCTCAATGCATCAGCTACCTTATTTTACTTTCCTGGGTGGTAGTTTATAGAACAATCATAATCCATGAGTAGTTTTATCTATCACCTTTTCCTCATGTTGAGTTCTTTTTATGAGAAGATATATTTTAGACTTTTGTGATCCATATATATCTCACATTTTTCACCATAGAGATAATGTTTCCATATCTTCAGAGAAAATATTACCACTGCTAACTCAAGATCATGAGTATGATAGTTTTGTTTATGAATTTTTAACTACCTTAATTCATAGGAAATAACTCTATCATTCTAAATAAGGACACAAACAAGTCCTTTCTTTGATGCATCACTATAGATCACAAACCCATCATTCCATGATGATAGAGTTAGAATCAGTGAATTCACTGATCTCCTCTTTAATTCTTAGAAACAATCCTCATATTCTTTTTTCCATACTAACTTAACCCATTTATGTGTAAGCTTGTTCATTGGGTTGGATAAACGGGAAAAGTTATAAATGAAATGATGATAATAACCTGATAAACCAATAAAACTACATAACTCTGTTATGTTTATTTGAGTAGGCCATGATTGCATAGCCTTTGTCTTCACATGATCAATATATATTCCATACTTCGAGATAATGTGTCCAAGAAATAAAACTGATTGAATCCAAAATTTACACTTTCTAAACTTACCATATAATTCATTTCTTCTAAGAGTATTAAAAATAGTGTGCAATTTATTTTCATGATCTTCATAGATTTTGGAGTATACCAAGATATCATTAATAAATACCACCACAAAGTCATTAAGACATTCTTTGAATACTCTATTCATTAGATCCATGAAAACAGAGGGTGCATTAGTCAGTCCAAATGGCATTACTGTAAACTTGTAATGCCCATACCTAGTTCGAAATGCTTTCTTTGAAATATCTTCCTTACTCACACATAACTAATGATATCCAGATCGAAGATAGATCTTTGAAAAATATTGGGTTCCATGAAGTTGATCAAATAAATCATTAATGTGAGGTAGGGGATACTTGTTATTTATTGTTATATCACTGATCTCCCTATAGTCAATTAAAAACCACATAGATCCACGTTTCTTCTTAACTAAAAGAACATGGGATCCCCATAGAGAAACACTAGGGTGAATAAATCCTTTATCACTCAATTCCTCTAGTTGTTTCTTTAGTTCTATTAATTTCACAGTGGCCATTCTATAAGGAGTTTTTGATATGAGCCTTGAACCATGAATTAAGTCAATGGAAAAATCAATTTCCCACTATGGATGATGTCTAGGTAAATCCTCTGGAAACACTTCAACATATTATTGCACAATAAGTATGTCCTCTATTTGAACATTCCTTTATTCACCCATAGTTATTTCATTCCCTTACTCCCCAATAATTGAATTCAATAGTTCTACTGGGGGTGGATCTAGATAAGAATCAACTAGTAAGGTTTCTTCTCTAAAGATAAGGGATTCGACACCATTCTAAAAAATCATAAATTTCCTCTTATTATAATAGATCTTCACATTATAACATGAAATCCAACTCATGCCAAGGATTATATCAAATTAAATCATGGGTATGGTGATAAGGTTAGAAAATAAAGCACATTTATGTGTCATGAGGGTGACTGATCGACACATATTTGTTGTAATGATACATCCCCTATGAGTTTTTACTGACAAATCCTTTATTAAATCAAATTATACATATCTAATTTTCTTGGAAAATTGGGAAGATATAAAATAATGTGATGATCTAGAATATAATAAATCATTGGCTAAGTTTGAGGAAATTATTAAAGTACCTGCCACCACATTGTTAGGAACTTCAACCTCAGCAGTTGTGACCACATAAGCTTGGCATTTCTCCATTGTCCTTATTTGGGGAATGTTTCCCTAACACTTAGGAGATTCATGTTCATAATATCCCATATATTTACAACTATATCATTGAACATTGGTTGTTTATTTCTTCCCCTTTAAACCCTGAGATTGGTGGCCTTTTTCTCTGCACTCATAACATAATCCCATTCCCTTCAGGAAAGTTCCAGGGTGTTTCTTACCACAATTACTACTGGGTGGAAGGTAAAATCTTCCACTCTTCCCAATTTTCTTATTTCCTTTTCTTGAGTTTTTTATCATTCTTCTTCTTCTCTTTCTTTACTTTGATGTCATATGAATTAGATAATTCCTTTTTGGTCTTGATTACGCATGAGACTATATCTTCATATGATGATAAATTCTGAGAGACCAATGACCTTTATAGGAATGGTTTTAAACCATCAAAGAATCAATCAATATTTCTCTTTGGGTTATGTATATAGTCCGAAGCATGTGTTGTCAGCCTTGTAAAGTTAGCTTCATACGTGGAAACATTTTCATCCTCCTTCTGCCTTAGATTCAAGAATTTACTTTCTATATATTCTCATTGTTCGCTGGGAAAATATTTTTCTAGGAATATTTCATTAAAATACCACTATTCCATATTTTCAATTTCTTCCTCCTCCTTTGTGTTTTGGATTAACGACCACCACTAATCCAAATATCTTGATAGGCGATACATCACCATAAAAATATTCTCTCTCTCGTTACATACCAATGTGAGAAATATCTTCTTTAGGGGAATTATCCACTTCTTAGCTAAAAATGGGTTTTTAGTCCTATTGAATAATAGAGGATGTCATCACATAAAGTGATATAATATAGCTCCTACATGTTGTGGATAAGGATTCTCTATATGGGTAAGGTTATTTTTCTAACCTGAGTTAGTTGTCCTAGTATAGTTATAAGTTGTTCAACACCAATCGTAGCTCCAGATCCAACATCATTATGTTGTATAGGAGGAAAATCCCTACATGGGATACATGCATTCATGCAGTTTCAATTCCCTATACTAGTAACCATTTCTAAATAATGGCATACACTAGATTAGGTTATGAATCATAATGTTTAATCTTAACTTAGAAAAATACTTTGCATAAATTGAAATCCTATGAATGGATAATCCCATAATCATAAACATGATTTCTTTAAGGAAAAATTTACATTTAAATCCTTCATAAATTCTTGTAAAGAAAATATGAATTATCCTAATCATATCTCCTAGGAGTATCAAACCAGGTGTATAGTATGACCTATTGTTGTATAGCATGATACCCTGGGTCAAGCCTAAAACTCCTTGTTGGAGTTTTTACTCCTAGGTAAATCTATGCGAGAACCACATCCACTTGTAATATCCTGAGAGATATTTATTTTCTAGAAAGATACATATAATCTATTCCTTACCAAAATTAAAATATTTTCTTGTATGTTTATCATCAAAGACTATCTTAGGTTTTTGTTCCCTAATCTATGTTTTCTAAATCTAGTATCCAAGTTTTCTAATAAACTTCCTTTGATACAAACTATAAGGACCCACCCCTAGTTGCCCAGAGACGATGCCTTATTTTATTACATTGGAATATAAACGAGGAATATTCATCCTAAAGGACTGAGTATTTTAGTATCTTTGGAAACTAGATGTATATATAAGTTCAACATTACAAATTGAAATGAAATACACCATATAAGTTTTATTGGGAATATCCAAAACAATAAATATATCCCTTCAGGTCATTCATAATAAAATTATTCATGTTATAAGAAAATGAAACATAAGAAAGGGGTGATATCAAATGCTCAGTAATGTTATGAAATATATCCGAATATATCATAAACACAAATATTAGGCATGTTAAATAACAAAAAACTCATGTATTTAAAAATAAGCTCGAACACATTATGGAAGGAATAAGATATGAATAAATAATTCCATAATAAAGAATAAAAATGGGTATTCTACAAGTCTAATAACCACAAGAACTGTAAATTAATAGTTTCATAATGATGGAATGCATAATGTAGGACATCATAACTATACTGTCAAGGCCTCGTGCCAAGACCATAAATATTTATTTTTTCAAGGCCTCATAGAAAGACCATAATTTGTATTATGAGACCTAACGATGCACTAAGGGGATATAGCAGGCCCCAAATGACACTTAATAAGTCCAATGAATTACTCATATGAACTAGGATAAACATAAACAACATAAACATTCATATTGAAACTAATATACAAAATATAAATAACCTTCCCCAAACATTAAGTATAAACACTAACCATTAAAAGTAAATTGGTTCATGGTTTTAAGATAACACATCCATAGTAAAACTAATTATAAACCATTAAATTAAATATGGTAGATGATATCATAAAATATTAATACCAATAATACATAATAATCAACAAGAGTGTTGAAATAGATGAAAATACTCTTATAAAATCATCGAGAAATTCTTGAGATAAATACTCTTTTACTTTTAAAAGAAGAGTTCATTTGGAAAAATCATTGTATAAAACTAGAAGTGAATTAAGATGGTATTTTCATAATAAAATGAAAGTATTTAGAAATATAATGGTCACTAAAATCAGATTATAGAGTGCCCTTGAAAATAGGTAAGAATTTGATAAATTCCCTTGAATCAGGCTTGTATTTCGTGAAGAATTTTTGAAAGATCCTTTTAAAACATATAACTCCCCAAAAATTAAAGTAAGATTATGGTTGATTAAAATATATATAACATTATCACAGAATATATGAGAACTAAATATGAATAAATAAGAATTTAATTGAGGTAATTAGACAATAAGTGTAACCAGAATGAAAATGGAGGTTCGAGTAGAAAGCCCTTACCTTAAGTCCAAAGGTGTTCCTCACTTGATCTTAATGACCTGAATAATTAAATTTGGGTTAATAAATTAATTATTCCATAAAATAATCCAAATTTAATTGATTTATTATAACCTTACTAGGTTCATTCATGTCCTTTTTATGGGTTAGGAGATTTAATTTCATTATTTGGGAGTGTTTTCTTCCTTGGTTTTCATGATGAGTTTACTTATATTCATGTATAGATAAACATGTAGAATGAGAATGGTTGTATAGAATAGAAGTTGTATGTTATTATTGAACAATAAGAAGATTAAATGTTAATAAAATTCATTTGGTTATTGAGAGTGAAGATTAATCATTATATAAAACTTTAATGACAATTGTTTGGGTTAATTGGCGGTTATTGATCACAACAAACTTATTTATATTTTTAAATTAATATAATATGTAAAAAAGGATTACAAGACCTTAAATAAGTTATAATACATATATTATAGTCTGTTTAAACCATAAAAATGGTTTCATGACTATAATTTAAGATTATAATAGAAATTGAAAACTTGTTGTCCTAGAATGTTATAAATTAACACATCTCAGATGGTGTTTTCATTTCTAGTATAAAATAAGGGGAAATGAGAGATAATGAAGAATCATTACTTTATCATAACAAAATTCTAGTATATTTAAGTTACTAGATTCATCACAACATTTTTATGAAAGTAGGTGAGGAAAGAAAAAGAAAATAAAGGAACTTAAAATAAAAGAAATGAAAAAAGGAATTTACCACTTGAAGTAATCTTCCTTGAGAGCCTCTTTAGGGGAGAGGTTTTAGTATTTATTGAGACAAAAGGATGATGGATGTGGGGGAGGATATTGGGACGATATTTTAGCATAATTTAGATAAGTTACAAGGCTTTATTGTAGTGAAGAGAATAGGGAGTGAGGGGGGGGGGGGGGTGGTTTATAGTGGATGAGAGAAGGGTTTTCCCATTATTTTATTCATTATTTTTTTATTTTGCCAAAAACAACCAATATTATTGATTATTGTGACAAATAATAGTAATATGTGCATGTGAGTTCTATCCAAGTGTGATTACATCATCCATGATGTTATTAATAGTGAATTTAACTGATAATGTATATATATACAGTAAATTGCCGTATTTTACTATTCATCAAAAATTCGAGTATTTCAGAAAAATCCCCAAATTTCACCCTAACCATTTTTCAATGTGTAGAATTAAAAAATGAACTAATTTTTTTTGAAAATAATTTTCTAAATATTATTAATTTAATTTTTAAATAAAATCACAATTTATTCAAAAAATAATAATTTTAAAACTATAATTTGTTTGATATCACCTTGAAAAAATAATCAAGATCTCATAATTTTATAACCTTAATGAAATAAACTAATAACATGATTTAATATTCATAAGGTTCATATTACTATTCATATTACTATTCATAAGGGTATGTTACTATTCACCAAAAATTATGTTTGTCTTATCAGACTCTAAATATCTTACTGAACGCAACTATTGATGTCAGTTTTCTCGAAATTCAAATAAAAAAGGTGGAAAAATTATGTTTACTATCTAGGATATAATAAATTGGTGTTTTTAGTAACTTCGTATTTTAATCATTCAATATTAAATTTATGTGCAAAATCTTGGGGTGTTACTAGTATATACATTGAATATGTTTTTATATATACACATACAATCATATAGTTTAAGTTAACATTATAAATTTTCACTGGACTTTTATAAGGAAAATTTTCATTAGAAATTTGATTGTCAAAATTATTAAACAAATACATGTTTAAATTTCTAGAGTAAATATATTAATAAATAAATAAAAATTGTAAATTTTTAGTGAAAATTTTTGGTGAAAGTTTCAACTTGAAATTTTCAATATATATTTTCTATACACCATATATTTCATAATATAAATATTCAATGAATTTTTTCATACACCATGTACTAGTTATAATTTTATATACTCATAGTGAAAATTCATAGTTTTATGTGTAAATTTAAACTTGAAATTTAATTTCTAATGGAAAATTTTTCAATTTCAATGGAAAATTTCAATGAAAATTTACAGTGAAAATTTTCAATTATCAGTGAAAATTTCACCACAATTATTTTTCAATGTAAACTTTCATCATAAATTTCATAAATAATTCCATTATGTTAAAAAAATATTTAACCATTACACCATTTTTATTTGTGTTTATGAGTGCAAATATTCACTTGAAATTTATTTTTTTGATGAAAACCTTTAAATTTATAATAGAAATTTTCATTGAAAAATTTAGTTAATAATATATTTTTATACTTGTAAATTTTCATCATAAATTTAAATTATATATTTATGATAGAAATTATTAGTTCATACATACATAGGAATTTTTTAGTGCATATATATATAAGTATATCTACATAAAAAGTTTCTATAAAAATTCACAATGAAAACTATTGGAGTTGGTACCCTAGAACCAACTTCTGTGTACTTTATGATTACCTATTTTCATAGTTTTGAATATTAATAAAATACTTATCACATCATTATTTCTCTTCTATATGACATAGTATGTGATAATGTCTTAAGAGTAGTTGCCACACTGAAAGGACATAACAGTTCCCTGTAATCACAAGAACCCAGAAGTTCCACAAAAATATTCTTAAATATATGTTCTATAGATGAATTAAATTATTTGAGGGAAACATATGATACAAAATATTAGTGTTGGAGACTCTTAGGACTTTGAGACACCTCCTCAAGGTGTACACCCTTAGTAATTTCTAGTATAAGAGATTATGAGAATAAGACCTTCTAGTAAGAAATCCACATTTATACGTGTCATTGGATGTCCCTATATGTGGATGTATGTATTGATCCTTATACATTAATATTATCATTAATTAATATTAATATTCATATACTTTAATGTATTAACAAAAAATGTGATGACATATGTTCACAACAAAGTAGGATACATCAAGTATGTCATGAGTAATATTTCATTAATGAATAATGCAAGAAAGTATTTATCCATTTTTTTCTTTAATGAAAGTTGATATCTCAGGACATTTGATGAAAATTATACATCCCAAATAAATATAGGGCCACGGTGTTCTATGGGGAAGTTCATTTTTAGAAATTCAAAGAAAGATATATCAATCATGTTCGTTGATTAAATCAACATGCAACTTTCTTTATTAGAGATATCATGATAAAAGGATTACATTACACACTAAGTATCTTTATGAGGTTTCATGTCATCGAGACAATAACTTCTTTCTATATGGGTGTCATGGCATGTTGATAGCGGCTAACATTGGTATTTGGGCTATTTTTCCTAATGCCACTAAGAAAGTGGCCTAAAGGGTCACACACCTAGTATATCCAGAATCTTAGTTAAATAATAATATTACTTATTATTAAACATGTTGAGTAAATATTATTATCACATTTGGTTTAATAATTATTCATGTTTTCTTGATCGCATATATTATGTCATTGTTTATTTGAGAGAATATTTTGTGAGAAAATATTTATTTGTTATTTAGTGAATATATTTTTTATTTATTTATTAGAAAATAATGAAGTGATTTTTATTTATTAATAAATAGTAATTATTAAATTCTTGATAAATACTATAGAGTAATGGAGGTCCTATTTTAATGGTCTAATGAGAGATAATATATATTAATTATTATTTGAATAAATAATATTTAATTAATTCACTTGTTTTTAACATTTTAACAAACAATAATATTATTATAATTATTATTATTATAGACATGGGGGTCCATGGGTATTAAGTAAATAAATAAGTAACATTTACAATTATTATTTTCTAACCCTTGTACCATTTAAACCCAATTATATTATTTCCATGGAGTTCCCATTTTGTTTGGTTGTGCACAAAAACATCCGAAGAATTATCTCAAAGGTCAAGAGATATCCCTCTCCAAGAATGATCTCAATAATAGAGACCAATCCTCCTCCACCACCACTATTTATTTTAGATAGATCAGAGATAATATTTCTTCAAGCGATTCTCTGGGTGATCAAAGAAAAATGATGCAAGTGTTAGGATCAATAACACTATAACCTAGAGATTCCTATGGTGACATTGAGAGGTTCATGGAGGACATGTGGATCACTAATAAAGGGAATATACACATGATTCATACAAAAAAATTATGGTAGGCTATAACTCCATTTCTAGATTCATCAAAGAAGAAAGATTTCATTATAAGGCAATTATTTAATTTCTGAAATTAATTAAAAATCATTATGTTATGATCCTATGTTTTGAATATGGTGTTGTCACATCAATTAATTTTTATTGAATTACATTTTTCATGACATTTATTGTCAATATACATCTTTAATTAATCATTGATTATGATAAAAATCCAAGTTGGGGTGTTTTTTCTGTGCTCGGAACCTTCAAGTTGAATCAGAGTGGTCACATAATTATTTATAATTATTTAATGACCATTGATTTATTTAAACATTTATCATTAGTTTTCAATTATTTTTTAATTTTTATTTAATCCAAATCATGAGATATGATCTTCTTCATATTTATTCATGAAAATATAATCAAAATTGATTAATTTTACAAATTAAAAAGTTTGAAGAACTCATCCAGAGGTGCCAAGAATCATGGCATGATAACACAAGAGTACATGATATGTAACCCATTATTACACATTGTGTACCTATGTTTAATGAAATTAATTAATTCATAAATAAAATAATTTTTGTGAATTTATTATACACAACGTGTATTTAAAGACATCACATGTTGACCAGCCCAACCTCACACATGGTTATTCAGGATACACACCATGCAACCTTCATACATGACTTGTAGTTCATTAGTCAAAGATGAGCCATGTATTTTCTTACATGACCTACATTGCCAGTGACTATGTAACTTAGAGACCACATCACATGTATCCCATTTACATGATGTATACTCCATCAATTTCCATGGCATGATTACACAATGATTTCCTAGGTGTGTTCCATGGATAGATGGTGATAACTATACATGACGTGCAACTGGATTGTACATGTCATGTATATTACCAATTTACATAGAATTAAAAATTCATTTATTATAATAATTAAACCTTATCAACTTGTTTTTCATGTATAATTTATTTTACTATGTATGTTCCTTGTGATGGGTTATATATATATATATTAAATGTTTAATTAATTTCTATGTAATGTTCAGAACATCACATCATGTATAAGTTGTAATACAGTCATTACTCTACACAAATTGAAACATAAAATTATACATAAATAGAATGTGTTCCGTGTTTCATTTATTTGACTATTTACATTCCATGAAATTACATGATAAGTTGTGTATTCCACATGTATCATGAGTAAACTGTATATGAATATAATACATGCTGGGTAGTTCGTATGGGTACCCACTATGTTTCCTCAAAGGTACATTTTTTATATTGTTAACTTTAAATAAATTTATTTAATTTGTTTCAAATTATTATGGAAGATAATATCAATAAAGTTAAAATGAAAATTAAGATAAACAAATTGATTAATCAAAGAAAATAATTAATTGATTCAAGAATGATTTATCTTAAATAAAAATGATTAGAATTGAATGTTTTTTATTAAATTCATAATCTGATAAATGTATGTGTATGATCATCAGAATAAAATAAACCTTTATATGTGATTGGTTTTTTTAATTTATTATTAAATTAAATTGATGGATTTCATGTCATCCATCATCTCATTATGTAAGGATTTGAAAGACCATGAATTCCTTTTATATAAACCCCTCAACCAATCATTTGGTTACCCACACCTGTGTGTGAGTAAAATATTATGTCTTAGATGGAACTCCCAAGTGAGTAGAGGTAATTTAAGTTTTGATATAAGGAGAAACCAATCCAAGAGGTACATGGGTGGACAATTTGAAAACTAAAACATGAACCAAGTCATGGTTTAATGTGTTTCCCCCCTAGGTTGATGGTTAGTTTATTATTAACTAGATAAACTAACCATTGGTAAAAGATCACGATCATACCAATTTATTATTTTATTTATTAAAAGATGCATGGTTAATTTCATTATCGATGTTTTTTCATGATCACATGAATAAATTAATTAACAAGAATGAAAAATAGAACTAAAATATATAGGATAATACCTAAAATTTATCTAAGACATGGTTAATCAATTAAGTAAATCCAATTAATATTAACAAGAATGTAATAAAGATAAAATGGTAAATTTTTTCATAAAGTTAAAAAACCTCAACTATATATATTAAGTCGGTATATCCTTCTACTACTTAAGTTAAAATAGAACAATAATTAAAAGTGTTTGACCAGCACAAGTTAGTGTGCTTTCAATTATCAAAGAATTATTACTTAAAGTTTTGGGTTGAATTAAATTAGTTCATATAAAGGATTGATTTCCCAAGAAGGGATTGGTGTAATTAAGATACAATGGTTGAGGAAATACAATTTAAGAATTTAAGGATCATGGAGTTCCCTAACCAGATCATGGAACTATGATCTAATGAAGTTAGAAATTTTATACCTACCTAAAACCCTTCAAATAACTTTTCAGGACCAAGTTTGTGTCATGAGAAGGACAATATGGGTCATTTCCACTATAATTTCTAAGAAATATGATGTTATGAAGCCAATTGGTGAGGGATATTAGATTTCAATAAAAATTATGTGATTAATAAATAAATATAATATTTATTATCTACTTTTATAAGATAAAGTACTAAAATTATTCTTTTATTATTTGCCTAAATAATAATAAATATGAATTCAAACATATCACTATGATCCATACATGAGAATTATAACCTTCTAATTGAAACTAATTTCCAAGAATGGAAAAGGAACTTATGTGTTATCCGACACCATAAAAAAATTATATGTACTAGAAAACTCTATTCCTAAAGTTTCTAGCCAAGTGGCTAGTAAGAAAGAGTTATCTCTCTATGAAAAACATTTGAATGATGAAAAAATGTTCAATGTTTCATGTTGTATTCCATGAACAATGAGCTTATAAAGAAACAAGAGGACATGAATACATTTAAAATAATGTCTCACCTTCACGATCTCTATTAATAGAAGAAGATATAAGAGAGATCTAAGATCTACAATGCTTTGTTTACATGAAATATTTGCGTGTCAACACTATTTAGGCCTCATGTATTCATGATTATTTTCTACATAGAATTCTTATACATCTTGAGCATTAAATTCCCAGATAATTTTCACACAAATTTCATTCTTTCCTTGTTACCCAAGTCCTTCTCTAATTTTATTTTAAATTATAACATGATAAATAATGATAAGAGTCTTTCAAAACTTCTTACTCACATTTTCAAAGTTAACAAGGACATGAAAAATGAAAAACCCACAATACTTATGGTTAATAAGAAAAATAAAAAAATGTGAAGGGGCCCAATACTCATAACAATTCCAAAGCTCCTAATCACCATCCTTCTCATAAGAGAAAGATACAAATGAAGGGAAAGGAAAATGAAGAAGAATGTTTTTTATGTGTCAATAAAGGCCATTGGAAGAGGAAATACATCCAAAATCAAGGGGAAGATAAAGGTGTATTCATTATCAAGTTTAATATTTCTATATATACACATTTTTTATTAGATACAACTTTTGGTGATCACATATATCTCTGAATATAGGAACATGGTAGATTCCAAGAGATTACTAGAGGGGTGATGGATTTTTGGGCTGCCAATGGTGCAAGGCTGGTTTCTCTAGACATTGGAGAAAACTACCTTCCATTTTCAAGGGGAATGATATTGGTTTTAAAATATTTTTATTATGTAACAATTGTTCCCAAAAATATAATTTATTTATACTACCTAGATACAGATGGTTTTATTTTTTAGTTTTGGAAATAAAATAATTTTCATTTATAAAGACAACATATGTTATTGTATGCCACAAAAAAATAACATTCATTATGTATTAAATTATAAAAACCAAGTATTGGAAATTGACAATGAATCATGTTTGGATGACTCATATAATAATTAGCTATGGAATTACCGTATTGGTCATATAAATGAGAAGAATCTAACAAAGCTCTATTGTGGTGGTTATTTAAGCTTTTTTGAGCTAAAACCACTTGAAATATGTCATGATTATTTATAAGAAAAAACGAATAAACCACCATTCAGTGGATAGGGTGAAAGGGACACAAATATTCTAGGATTGGTGCACAAAGATGTGTGTGGACCATTTCCAATAGAAGATAAATGTGGGTATTCTCACTTCATAACTTTTAATTATGACTTGAGTAGATATGTCTATGTCTACTTGATGAGATATTAGTCTGAGTAATTTGATGAATTCCAAGAATTCAAGAATGAATTAGAGAATAAACTTGGAAAGAACATAAAGAATCTTTGTTTTGATTAAGGTGGTGAATATCTTAACTAAGAGTTTAATTAATTTCTATGGGATTTTGGGATTATATCTCTATTCACTCCACCTAACACACCATATTGGAATAGTTTTTGAAAAAGGAGGAATTGTACCTTGTTAGACATGGTAAGGTCAATTATGATTCATGTAGATATTCTATTATCATTTTAGTAATATTAATTATAAACTACAACATTCACACTAAATTGAGTACCAAATAAAGTGGTAAATATAATTCCCTTTAAGTTATGGAGTGGAAAGAAACCTATTTTGTCATATACACATATATGGGGTTTCAAGGAGTTTTTTATGCTATATCAGGAAACAAACTAGAACCATGGGACATAAAGTGCATCTTTATAGGGTAACATAAGGAAAAAAGGGGATACTAATGATAGAACCCCTCAGAAAAGAAAGTGATTATCACCAAAAAAATAATCTTTCTTGAGAGTTAGAACATATTCAGGAAGGATAGTGGGAGAAATATTGACTTTAATTAATTTGATTCTCAAGATACAAAAGAGTTGGTAAAGGAAAAAATTCCACAAGTCTCCATGGAAGAAGTTGTTCCTAAAACACAAGTACTATGTAGGAGCACCAGACAGGTAAGAAAACCAAATAGATATAGTTTTCTAGTCACCAAAGATGGTGACTTGTTATTGGTTGAAGATAATGAACCTATCTTCTACAAAGAGGTAATAGAGAGATCAAAAGCTACAAGATGGAAAGAATTCATGAATTCTAAAATGGATTCCATGTATTAGAATGAAGTTTGGGTTATGGTCAATCCATAATTTGATGTAAATATTGATGGGTGAAAATGGGTATTCAAAAGAAAACTGGACATAAAAGGTAAAGTAAGTACCTATAAAGAAATTATAGTAGCTAAAGGATTTAAGTAGTGTCAAGAAATTAAATATTATGAAACCTTTTATCCAGTTTTAATTCTTATGTTCATCATAATTCTACTTGCTACAATGACTTACCATGACTATGAAATTTTATATAAGGATATCAAAATAGATTTACCTAATGGGAACCTTTAGGAAGATGTATATATAATACAACATGAAGGATTTGTACCTCGTGGTGATGCCAAAAGGATATTCAAGTTACATATATCCAGTCATGGATTGAAGTAAACATCCAGGTCATGGAATATTTGTCTTGATGAAGCTATAAAATAATTTGGTTTCATTAAAAATGAATGAGATCCTTATTATAACAAGAGGTGTAGTGGGAATGTGGTCGTTATCCTAATAGTATATTTTGATGACATATTAATTATGGGAAATGACATAATAATCTTGAATCTTTTTAAGGACTGGTTAAACAAATGCTTCTCTATGAAGGACTTAGGTGAAACAACCTACATTATAGGGATTAAGATCATTTGTGATAAATTCAAGAGGATGCTTGGACTAAGTCAATGTACATAAATTAAATAGATAATAAAGCGATTCAGTATAGAATAATCAAAGAGGAAACTGGTTCTAGTATCACATGGTATACATCTTTTCAAGAGAATGTGTCCTTAGACACAATAGGATAAAGAGATAATGAGTAAGTTCTCATAGGATTCAGTGATAAGATCAATCATGTATGTGATGTTATGTACTAGACTTGATATTGCCTATGAATTGATAATTTTAGGAAGATATAAAGATTATAAAAGTGAAAAACATTTATTTAATGTTAAGTATATCATTAAGTATCTAAGAATAACTAAGGATGTGGTACTGGTGCATGAACGAGACAATGAACTAGTCATCAGGGGTTATATCGATGCTAGTTTTCAAATAGATCAGAATGATATAAAGTCATAGTCAGTATTTTTTTAGCATAAATGGTGGATTTGTGAGTTGAAAGAGTTCAAAGAATCCATTTTCCATCAATTCTATAGTGGATTTTGAGTATATAGTAGCCTCTAATGCAGCCAAATAATTTACTTGGATATGAAACTTTTTCTAGGAACTTGATGTGCTACCTAGTATTAAATACCCTAAAAAATTATATTGTGATACTTCTGTAGTAGTGTCTCTTTAAAAAGAGTCAAGTTCACACTAATGTACAAATAACATACTTTGAAAGTATCACCTCTTGAGGGATTTTTCTCAGATGGTTGAATTTGTAGTAAGTAGAGTTTCCATGTAATAAAACATGGAAGACCCCTTAAATAATCATTATCTCAATAGAATCATGTATATCATGTGAGAGATAGTAGACTAAAGGTTATTAGTAGTTGGATCTAGTGAAAGTGGAAGTCTTTTTGGGTTTGGTGCCCTAGAATTAACTTTTGTGTACTTTATGAATACCTGTATTAATAGTTTTGAATATTAATAAACTAATTATCACATCCCGATTATTATTTTATGTGACATAGTATGTGATAATGTCCTAAGAGTATCTATCAAACTGAAAGGTTGTAGTAGTTCATCGCTATGATGAGAACCCATAAGTGCCACACAAATATTCTTAAATATATGTTTTATAGTTATATGAAATTATTAGAGGGATATAAATGATACATGATATTAGGGGTGTAGACTCATAGGACTTTGAAATGCCTTCTAATGGCATATTCCCTTCGTAATTTCTAATGTAGGAGATTATAAGAAGAAAATATTCTCGTAGGAAATCCATACTTATATGTTTCATTGGATGTTCCTATCTGCAGATGTGTGTATTGATCCATATAATTTAAGATTATTATTAATTGATATAATGAGTCTCTTACTTTGATGTATTGATGAAAACCTCAATGACGTGTGTTCATGACGAATTAGGATACATTGGGTGTTTCATGAGTAATATTTCATTAATGAATAATGTGATAAAGTATTTTTTAATGTAATTTGATATTTTAGTCCCTTTTATGGAAATTATACAGCCCAAATAAATCCATGACCATGGTGTTCTATAGGTAAGTTCATTTTAAAAAATTAGAAGAAAGTGAAATTGAGAAAATTGGTTGATGGCACCAACATGAAACCTGCTTGATTAGAGATATCATGATAAAATGATTATATTTAATTGTAAGCATATATATGAGGTTTTATTCTATTTCAACATTAAATTATTTCTCTATGGGTGTCTTGACATGTTACTAGATGTTAATCGTGGACTTTGGGGTGTTTCTCCAATTGCCACTGAGAAAGAGGCATAAAAAATCACATGCTAAGTGTATCTAGAATCTCATTTAAATAATAATATTATTTATTATTTAAAATTATAAGAAAATATTATTCTCACAAGTTGTTTAATAATTATTCACATTTTCTTGATCGTATATATTTCATCACTTGTTATTCGAGGGAATATTTTGTGATCATAATATTTAATAAATATTTATTTATTATTTAGATAATATAATATTTATTTATTTATTGATGAATAATGTAGTGATATTTATTTATTAAATAAATATACATTATTCAAGGATCTATTAAAATTTTGGAGAACTAGTGAACCGAGTTTAATAGTCTGATGAGAAATAATATATATTAAATATTATTGGAATAAAAAATATTTAATTAATTCCCTAGTTTTTTAATTGTTGGGAAATAATAATAATAATAATATTATTATTATTATATACATGAGGTGTATCAAGGATTAATAATATAATAAAGTCTCATGTGCAATTATTATTTTCAAACCTTGACACTATTTAAGCCAAATTATATTATTTCTATGAGGTTTTCATTTTGTTTATTTGTGCAAACCAACATCTAGAGAATTCTCTCAAAGACCTAGAGAGTTCCCTCTCCAAGAATACTTTTAATAATGTAGAGTGATCCTCTTCCACCAAAACTCTCAATTCTATAGATATTAGAGAAAATCCTTATTCAAGTGATTCTTGGGGAAATAAAAAACGAATGATGCAAATGTTAGGATTTACCATGCTAACACCCAAAAATTCCTACGATGATGTTTAGAGGTTCATGGAAGATGTATGATTCAATGTTGGAGGATATATACACTTTACCCCTACAAAACAATTATGGTATGACATATAGACATTTTCATATTCATCAATGAAAAAATAATTCATCACAAGTAATTTTTTTTAATTTATTAAATTAATTATAAATCATTATGTAATAATCTGATGTTCTGGTTCTAGTATTCTCACATCAATTAATATTTGATTTAATTCTATTAGTAACTATGTTTATTGTCTATTTATATCTTGGATTAATTATCAATTATGACAAAAAACGAGTTGGGCATACCCCATCCTGCGCTTCCATTGCACCTGGAACCTTCAAAAACTTTTAGCTATTCATGTAAATTTGTACATGAAATTTAATTTCAAATGGAAAACCCCATAATTATAATATAAATTTCTGATGGACAATTTTTAGTTATCAAAACATAATTTAAAATGCAAACTTATACATTTATAATGAAAATTTATAGTCATCAATGAAAATTTCTACTCATAATGTAATTTTCAATTAAAAATTCCAAAATTCCAATGGAAAATTTTAGTGAAAATTCATAATAAATTTTAATTATAAAATCATAATAATAATTTCTAATTACTAGTAAAAATTTTGATAGAAAAATTAAATTTTAAATAGAATCTTTTATAATTCAAATAGACACATTCAATGAAAATATTCATTGTTTTTTTAAATTATCGATAGAAATTTAAACACAAAATGAAATTGTCAATAAAAAATTTCAAAGAACAATTTTTTTTTTGAAATTAAAAAATCACACTGTAAAATTTCAATTATTTATGTAAATTTACACATACATAACTATTTTTTTTATAAAATTTCGATATCAATTTTTATTGAAAATTTTTGATAAAAATTTTAAATGAAAATTGATATTGAGAATTTTATATAAAAAATTATCATTGGAAATTTCCACTGAAAATTTTCATTGAGAATTTTTAGTGCACATTTCCACCATATATTTACCACACACCATAAATAATAAAGATTTACACTAAAAATTAGATACACACACATACAATAATATCAATATATCCTATAATTTTACATTGTAAATGTCATGTGTAAATTTACACTATAAATTTTTAGTGCATATGTATAGATTTATTAATTCAAATAAAAACTGTAAATTTGAATTGAAATTTTATATTGTAAAATTACAATGGAAATTTCAAGTGAAAATTCTAGT
Source organism: Viscum album (assembly GCA_963277665.1). Classification (NCBI taxonomy): domain Eukaryota; kingdom Viridiplantae; phylum Streptophyta; class Magnoliopsida; order Santalales; family Viscaceae; genus Viscum; species Viscum album. The sequence continues at coordinate 2,040,651,700 of OY728141.1, read as the reverse complement.
GCATATTTGAATGAAAATTGTTAAATATGCACTAATATATATATATATATATTATATGATATCATATATAAATTTTATATTTAATTAAATGTGTTTGATGAATTTATTATTATACATGTGGTAATAAATATATATATTATATATATATTTATGTCTTCCAAACAATTTTTATTATCAGTTACAATCCATTATGAACAGATAAAACGGATTGAATATTTATTGAATAGTATTCCATGAATTAATTTCATTGGGAATAAATATATATGGATACATGAATTTTGAAGATGCATTTAATTTAATGAAAAGTATCATGGATGGTTATACAAAGGGATATGATCCCTCTTATTGAATACACCCAATTGTGATAAAGCCTTCCCAATTCTCTCTTCCTCCCATAAAATTGTTTATCATTTGAAACAAAGGTTCTAGAACCCCTTAAATATTCAGGTATACTAATGATACAATCATATATCCATTGGTTAGTATTCCCCCCTCAGAAGCAAAGTGATTTTGTAAACAGATTCGTGATCTTTATCAAGAATTCTTCTTCAACGAGAAAGAAGAAGACTACTGCCATTGGCAATTTATAGGTACACTGTTTATACAGTTTATTTCCACAATGATTCTTAAATATAGATCTACCTATGTTTGGGTTATCTTTCGATATATATGATCATATGATGGTCAAACAAAACCCATCAATGAAATCAAAGGGTAGGATTATTTGATGAATCAACATGTTTATTTATTTATGAAGAATAAGTTTTAATAATCAAATGAGATTTTTCAAGACTGGAAATAAAATATGAAAAGTTCATATATATTACTCCCGTTTTTAAAAATAAATAAATAATTTATTTTAATTAATATAATTAAATTTTGAACTGAATTATGTAATTTATAAATTTTTTATAAATAGTAATAATATTAAAAATGTATTTTTAAATATTTATATAAATTTATAAAAATGTTTTATAAATTAATTAAATATAAAATGTTTATGGTTAATTGATAAATATATTTTTTAAATACCTTTTGATAGATTAAATGGTATGATTTATGATATATAAATAAATGGTTTATTTATAATTCATAAAAGGTGATTTATAAAGAGTTTATAAATTCCAACATATATGATATTTAGATTATATAAAAATGTTTATATAATAGATATTTAATTATAAAATGTTTATGATTAAAGAAATATCATATAAATACCATTTAATATAAAATTTGAAAGAGTCTATATTGAGAAGAATATAAAATTTTTACATTATTTCTAATTTATAAAATGTTTATAATTCGTATTTATTTATGAATAGTTCATAAATGTCTCACATTTTGGAAAATAAATAAAATTTTTATTCATTAAATTTCATTAATATTCATGTTTAGTTCATAATTGATTAATTTTTAATTACTCAAATTAAAGGGTCTTTTTTGGATATTATTTAAGCCACATCAAAATGTGTTTTGATAATTGATATGATCAAGGTTTAAATAATAATTATTTATGTGATATTTAGATCGTGTAAAAGGTTTAAATAATAGAAATTGAATTATAAATATTTTATAATTCATATAAGATTATATATATTTAAAATGGAAATGTCCTATTATAATAAATATGAAATAATTCATATTGGAAAGAAAATAAAGTGTTTATATTCAAAATTATGGAATGTCCATAATGTTAAAGTTAAAATTATAAAAAGGGTATACAATTATCTTTTATTTATGAAATTGTTCATAAATGTTTATGTCATATTTTAATATTTGAATTGTTCATTTATTTAAAGTTTATTCCCAATTTTATTCATATTTATAAATTTTTTATATTATGAATAATTGTATGCAAAAATTTATATGATAAATTTATTCTAGGATATATCCTTTCATATCATGATAGGTTTCATATCATAAAATTTAGTTTTCATCTACCTTGATATCAATTTATAATTTTAGTTATGAGCTTGAGAGTAGCCATTGGTCATAGTTTTCTCATATCATTATTTATAGTTTTCATGAATTTAATTCTCACTTGAGTAAAGTATCCTTTGGTAGGGGGACTTAGGGTTGAACCAACTACATACTTGTAGTATTTCCTTAACTATAAAAGTGAAAAGGATTGGAAATATCTCTCTTTAGGATTACTCATGCAGAGTTTTTCAATCTCATATAACTTTATGCCTTTACATGAAGTGTTCATACACCTTATTCATATGATGCATTTGGATATTTATGAATTTACTTGACTTATATTTTGGGTGATTAAGACAGATTATGGTTTGTGTAAATAGTTAAACATTAATATGGCATGGCCACATTAATTTGGTGGTTGGAATAGGGATACCATTAACTAAATCATTAGAAACTCGCATACAAAAAAAGTGAATAAAACATGATAAGATATTTATTACATAGGATGTAATAATTGTGAATTTAATATGTATACAATGTATATTAAACTAATGAGATCTTAAATGAAAACCCCACAAATACAAATTGTGAGATTCATTCCAAAGAAACACTTTTCAAGACCTCAAACATTCAACTAGGTCAGATATACCTTCATAGGGTACCCCTCAATTATCTTTTTCAAGGAAAGAAAGTAATGGGTGACACTGGATCATCCTTGGGTAGGTTCCACCTTTATAGGGTTCCCCTTGATTGTTCTTTGTTAATCTATTTTTGACATTTTCTTTGGGATGTACTTAGATGAAAAACCATTGGGAAGGATAAGATAATAATATAGTTGAGTGAATATATATGATGGATTTGGATAAAGGGTTATCTGGTAAAATATACAAGAATCACAACTATTGTGATTGGGATGACTACCAACCTAAATAATTAGCTGATAAGAGTAATTCCCAAGTAGACTCATTTCTTAGTGAAATATGGATCTTGGCTCATGAAATGAATATGATGTATGGGGTCATAATTTTTTTTGTGGTAGCAAGTACTTAATAAAATATATAATACATTATATTAATCTAGTTAAAAGTTATGTTGAAGATAAATGGAATTATCATCTACCACATTATACTTGAGATATGTCTTGCAGAAAGAAAAGTTGAATGGAAGAAACTTTCATGACTGGTATAGAAAATTGAGAATCATTCTCAAGAAAGATAATAAATTCTATGTATTAGAATATCCACTTATAAAGAAATCAATTGGAAAAGATATTCCACAAATAGAGATATATATCTATAATAATAATCTAATAGACTCTATAGAGGTTTTGACTCCTATACTTGTTACTGTGGACCCTAGGTTGCAAAAACAACATGAGTCCATGGACACTTTCAAAATGATAAAAAATTTAAATAGGATCTATCAAGAACAAGATAAATATGAAAGGTATGAAGTTTTAAAATCTCTTATTCGAAGTAAAATTGTGGAAGGAACCTTGGTATCTACACATATAATCAGTATGATTAGGTACGTTAATGATTTAGATAGGATGGGTTCACCTCTTATGTTGAAGATTTCCACAAATTTTATTCTAAAATCACTGCTAGAAAGGTTCTAGAAGTTTGTAGTTAACTACAACATGAATGAATTATGAAAACCTTTAGCTGATCTCCTTAACATTTTAAGGATTTATGAGTAGGATATGGGAGGTCCTAGCTCATGTACCGTTATGACGGTATAGAAAGAGAAAAGCAAAGGTTATGTAGAAAAGAAAAGAGGTCATGAATGTTTTACACCCCCATTTACTTTGAATAAGAAAAGCAAAGGACAATTCTACCACTATGGCTAGAATGGTCATTGGATGATAAACTATCATTAATATCTAAAATTTCATAAGAAACCAATTGGATAATTTACACCATGTATGAATATTATATTGTTCAATTATTTTATTCTTATGGGTATATGATACCAACTGTATATTTTACAAATGTTGTAAAAATATAGAGAAGTTTAAAAGCAGAAATGAAGAATTGAAATATGGAGCTTGATGTAATGATGAAAGTGATAGTTGTATGGATTACTTCAATATGGAGATTAATTTTTTAATTGTACATTTTTCTTCTTCTTTAAATTATAAAACAATTGGTTGTTTTGAATTAATGAAATTGTTTTATTAATGATCATTTTATTTAAATAAATTTTATATTAAGATTTAAATATGGATTAAAATGTATTATACAGGATAAAGTGTTTATCCATATATTCTCTAAACACATATAATTCCACATTATATATGGAAACAATTTATTATTTTTCATACTAAAAGGGAAGTAAATGTTATTTAATAAAACAAAAATTAGTTTGTGTTGAGTCTTAGAAATATATTTCAAAGATAATATAATGTATAATAGGCTAGTGGAAGTATGTTTTAACTTATAAAAGTTCAAAATTAACAAATAAATGATTGTAATCTATTTATTTTAAGTGATTATTTACTTTATATCCTAAAGAGTTAGGACACGTGATAGTCAAAAAAATGTAAATAGTTACATTTAATTATTATGATAATATAAATACCACTGTCTACTAAATAATTATATCAATATAAGATTATAGTGATTATTCACTTAATATGCCAAAGAGTTTAATGATATGTGATGGTAAATATAAATGTAAAGAGTTACATTTAGTTACCCTAAAAAGTGAACATCACTATTTGATAAATGATTATATGAGTTAATAATCAAAGTATTACACTTTATATCCTAAATAAGTTTAGGGTATGGTGGTATAGAAAAATGAAAAAGAGTTACATAAGTTATTATTACGAAGTGTAGTCAATTTAACCTAAAATATTTTAGGGTATGGTAGTAAAGAAAAATATGAATAGTTACATTAGTTATCATGACTATGTTAATATATCTTTATCCTAAAAGAGTTTTGTATGTGATGATAAAGTGAAAAAGTAAATAGTTCCATTATTTAAAAAAATATTTCAAGTAAAAGGTTTTATGGAAAGTGTTCCAAGGGTGACAATGATGATTTTCTTATAAATAGTTCTAAGTAGAAAACAAAATTTAAAAATGTAACCTTTAATGTTATGAAGTAAAGAAGTTTGAATATAAGTTCAACGAGATGAACTTAAGAAATATGATTCTTAATTCTCAACATTATTCAAATTTCCTTTCTTCTATAATGTTACTCACTAAGAGGTTAGTGGAAGTATTTTATCAGATGGTAACATAGGTATGTGACAGAAATAACATATGGATGTAATGTTTAGAAAATGAATCCATTACTGTAGAAACCGTATGTGGGTCATGTTATATCTATATAATATATTGGTTGTAATGGTTGTAAATGTATCATGTCATTATAATAAAGGAAATATCTATTTATTATTCATTCATGTGTGATGTAATATATTTTACATGAATGGTCAAACGATAAATATCCCCTCAAAGTACAAACTTTGAGTTGTCCCTAGTTGATGATCATCATGGAGTATAATGGGTTGTGATGATATGTAAAGTTTATCTTTAATAGATTCTTATATGAATTAAAATGGGTTATATATGAGATATTGAAGACTATATTCTTAAGGTAGTAAGTAGAGACTTATTACTTGTACTGATTTGATAAAGTTTATCTCATGGAATGTGATAAGGTCATAGATATACTTAGGGGTGTATGCTTATTATCAATACTTATTACCTAAGGTTGATGAGATACCTATAATGATAACCTTTATACTTTTATACCCTACTTACGCAAGCCAACATATTAAATTAGCTAATACAAGGGTTGTTGGGTATGTTACTAATCTTTTCACCAGTTAGAGCACAATCAAGATGGGATTTGTCCACTTGCATGGAAAGAAAAGACATTTGACTATTTATTGGATTAGATTGAGGAAATGAATTGCCATGATTAGTTGTTTCACACATGATGTGTTTAACTACTTTGATAAGTGAAATGTGATGTGATTATCAGATAGATGAATGACATGTGATTTATTCATCCACTTGGTCTATATTTTTTGGTGAATCAAGAAAATGATGAGAGGCCTGTACTAAATTGACATGTTCCATGTCTAGTGGTCTCTCAATGTCATGGACAAAGGTGTTATTTAAGATACATATGATGTATATGATGCATCTTATGGTGTAAATGTTCTTATAGAGATATGTGTATATTAGATGGTGATCACACCAGACCCATTAGTAACTTGAGTAGCACTTATTATTTGATAGTGGTCGCTCTTTTCTTAAATCTATGAAATAGAGATTTCATAGTTGTTTTCAACACTTCTAAGGCTCATAGGGTCACAAAGTTAGACCCTTGGACAAAGATAAGATTTTGGACAAATTATTTGTTCAAAATGAAGAGATTTTGATGAAAAACCATATTAAAAAATGTTTGGATGGATTCAAAAAGAGTTGTGAGTTATGTATAAAGTCATTATGAGATTTTAGTACAAGAGAGATATTTTTAGATATGCACTAAAAAATTAATATACATATATATAATATGATAATATATATATAAAGTTTATATTTAATTACATTCATTTGATTCATGTATTAAATAACTGTGATAATAAATATGTATATTTGATATATATTTATTTCTTCTAAACAATTTTTATTATCTGCTATAGTCTATTATGAACAGATTAAATGGATTGAATATTTATTGAATAGGATTCAATTAATTAATGTCAATAGGTTTAAATATATATGGATACATGAATATGGAAAATGTGTTTCATTTAAAGAAACACATCAAGGATGGATATATAAAGGGATATGATCCCTCCTATTGAATACACCCAATTGTGAGAAATCCTTCTCAATTATATCTTCCTCCCATACTTCTATCCATTATCTAAGATGAAGGCACTAGAACCCCTTCAGCATTCAGGTATCCTCATGACATGATTGCAGACCCATTGGTCTATGTACCCCCCTCAGAGGTAGAGTGATTTTGTTCACTAATTTGTGATTTTCATTAGTAATTCTTCTTCACCGAGAAATAATAAGACTACTAACATTGGAAATTTCCTAGAACACTATTTATATATTTTATTTATGCATTGATTCTTGAAGATAGATCATCCTGTGTTTCAATTATCTTCCACTGCATATGATCATATGATGTTCAAACAAAAACCATCAAATATATACATAAATATATATTTGTACATGTATAAAGATAAATAAGAAATGTAATTTTTAAGTGCATGCATATATTTCCTACACAACATATATACTATTCAAATTCAAGTACATACACACATAGTGAAATTTTAAATTGAAATAAAAATATCACAATGAAAACTTTCAAACACTATACTTTTGTACTAGAAATTTATGATGCAAATTTATATCGAAATTTTTCATTACAAACCAATCCTTAATAATATTATTATTTTTATCAATAGTCTTGCGATATCTTATGATGAGACCATTATTGGTCTTGTATAACCCCATCCTTTATTTCTTATACTGTTTTTATTTTTAATAAATGACATGGGCCCTCGGTTCCTTCCTTGCCCATTTTAATGTATAAGTTTCTATTGAAAACTTGCACTAGAATTTTACACTGGAACTTCGCATAGAAAATTCGCTTACCAAGTATATATAAATTTTCATTTAAAATTTATATTCATGTATTTGTATATATATACAGAAAATAATTGTATATGATTTTATTTTTATGAATAAAATATATAGTGTTTAAATAATACACACAATAAATCTATAGGGTAAATAAATAATAAACATATATAAAAAAACTAAAAAAAACAAATATATATATATATATATATATTATATCGATCATGTAGGGGGAAGAAACAAACAAAAATCTACCCTAATTGAGCTTGGGGAGGATCAAAACCAAGACCTCCCAAACATAACCACATGACACAACCACTAGGCTATGCCCATGGGGCTACATTCACACACATACATAAATAAACAAAATGAGTTTATAAATATATATACTAATTATTATTTATTATTATACATTTAGTTTTAATTTATGTTATTATATATATATAAATAATACATCCCATGTGAAAAAATCATGTAAATATATTTATAGTATATATAAATCATTTAAATATATATCATCTATGCATATTTATATTTATCTCCAATATTAAGTTTAAAAAAATTAATTTAATATATATTTGATTTTAAATAAAATAATGGACATTAGAATTTTTTTAATTCAAAATGTCATAAAAAATGTAAATACTGATATATTAGAATATTATTATGATATTAATTATTATTTTAATTAAAATATAATGAGCTGGTACATATAGGAGATTTTTATCTTTAACATTAATTTTTTTAAAAAGATTATTATAATGAACTAATATGGTAGGTATTTTAATTCCTCAAAATTTTCATTTTTTATATCATATTTTCTATAAATAACAAAACCTTTTGGCATATTTAGGGTGTAATTTTGGCTCAGCCTGATCCATCCTAGGATGTGTTGGGTCGGGACGAGTCTTCCCTCTAAAAATCCGAGCCACAAACTACTATTTGGTTTAGGATGGATAGACCCAAACAACCTCATGAGATGGCCTAAGATTGGCCTCAGGCCGAACCAAATCTTTAGGTCAGGTGGGGCTTTTTAGGTCGGTCCACTGGTAGGCCCTTGCAGGATTTTATTATTTAAAAAATAATATACATAATTAGTTATAAATATGTGTATATTTCTTAATTTTTTTAAGTGATGGTTTAAAAATTTTTATTTTATGTAAAAAAATTTATTTGTAAATAATTTTTAAAAGTTTTTTAAAAGTTTTTAAATGTTTTTTTAACGTTATTCCTAAAAATTTCTAAAACAAAATTTTAAAATGTTTTTAAAATGTTTTAAAATGTTTTATAGAAAAAAATTAAATGTTTTATTAAAAAAAATTAAATGTTTTCTTAAATGTTATTTAAAAATTTTATTAAATTTTTTTAAACGTTTTCTTAAATATTTCTATTAAATGAATTTTTAAAATTTTCTTAAATGTTTTTTTTAAATGTTCACTTAAATACTTTCTTAAAACCTTTTTTTGAACATTTTCTTAAAATATTTTTTAAATGTTTTCTTAAATGTTTTTTAAACTATTTTTTAAATGTTTTTTCTTATTTTTTTTGTAATTTTGTTTGAAAAGTTAAAAAATTTATTTTCTTTTTTTATTAATATTTTACAGTTGACACATTTTTCATTTAATTGTCAATAATTTTACATGTTTTAAATTTATCACTTCATGCATTTCTTAAGAACCCTCGACCTCAATGTCATATACCTATTATAATTATAATATTTTCTATAATTTAATAAATATCTAAAATATTGACCAATTCAGAAAATAATTAAGGTCAATTTTTTTTTTCTGAAAATGTTCAATTAAAAAAAGAATCTATAAGAACTGCCCTGCCTTAATAAATACAATCCATCATAATAAATAATATTCACAATAATTATAAATCATAAAATATACATAAAATAATTAATTTCTTGTTATTTTAAATAAATAATTGAGTGAAAATTAATTTTAAAAAACTAATATGAAATTTAAAAATTTTTTCCCTAAAAAAATTAGTATGGAATGGGAGGGTGTGCGCGGGGTGTGCAATAAAGTTGGGTGGGGTGGGGTGTCTTGTTTTTTAGTATTTTTATTAATTGATATATGGATCAATATATATATATATATAGACACACACACACACAAATTCACACACACACACACATACATACAGATATATATATATATATATATATATATATATATATATATATATTAAGGATTTTGCAGTTTAAAACCACATGCACCGCCTGGACCAGTTTGTCCAGACTAGTCAGGGTTTCAGGACACCAGGAAAAAATTACATGCCTACCAAATATCTACGACCATACCTCAAATTGAAATCAACTCGTAGTTATTAACACTCAACCAACATCAAATTGAGGGATCAAAATCATCTCCAGATTCCTAGAGCCTCCACCAGCTTCTGTTCAGGTTATGGACTGCCACAACCCAACACCAAACCCTACCCACAACCACCATCCATGATCCAACACAGATTCATTCAAGGGTGGTAGGAAATGACTTTTTTGGCCAATTCTTTTGATACGAACACCACAAATTTAATGAAGACACATTTCTATAATCTAAATCATCCACTCTCCCAGCAAGTCTCGAATATGATCCACCATAATGGCTTTAATTTCCACACTCCAATTTAGGATAAAACCATCCTCCTACTCTACAGCTTCAAAGATGTCACTGTCGATGCCTCCACAGGCTCGGGTAAACCCCTTGCCTTTATTGTTCTCCTTGTAGAGACTCTTAATCATTCTTCTTTTGCACCCAAAACTCATCAGGTTATGAATATAATTATCTCACCAACAAGGGATATTTAATAAAAAATATTTCATATTTCACAACCATTTATTGGGGAAGTAGAAGTGAAATTAGAGATGAGAAAGGTTGAGGCTGATGGTGTAAATTTATTTATAGGAACACCTAGAAGGATATAATATATAATTCTATGAATAAAAATGTTATATTTTAGGAACATAGATATTATGACTTTAAACAAGGCATATATACTTTTAGACATGGTATTACTAAAGTAGACAAATTCTATTATATCATGCTTATCGAAGCTTTGTTGAACTGGTCTTTTCTCAACTATGAAAACTAAGGCAGTTGAAGAGACGAACTCAAAAATTCCATCAGAGTTGATGTTATAAATATATCAAATAAATATACATCATCCCAAAATACGACCAATTCATGAATGTATAAAATCCTTCATATTGAGTATTTGGAATGTGAAGCAGATAAGAAACCTTCACATCTTGTAGACCTCCTTGTTAGTAAGAAATCCTAAAAATCATAGTATACTTTATAACTTGTGCACTTGTATTGATTAATGGGGTTTTTTTCTTCCATTGATTCACATTTTCCAGGGTTTCTCTTTCCTCCCTCTTCATGGAAATATGATGCAAGTAGCTTGGGAGAGGGAATTAAGCAGGTTTACCAATCTTTCAAGTGGTATTATTTTATGTACTTATATTGTAGCACATGGGCTTGATATTCCAGGTGTTGATTGTATAGTGAAATATGATCCTCCAAAGGACCCAAATTATTTCATATATATAGTTTTAAGAACTTCTCGAATGTTCCATCAAGGAAGTTTCATTCTTTTCATAACACTAAAGCAGGAAGACTATGTAGATTTCTTGCATCTAAGAATGATGCCTATTTAAAGAGGAAATGTTCAGATAGTTCTTTGGATGTTATATATCTGATATGGTGTACTAAAAAAATATCATGATGTCATAAAAAAAGGCTCAAGACATTTGTTTTGTTTTTTCATGCATATAAGGATCTTCATTTCTCCTATATTTTTAAGTGGAAATAACCATAGATAGGGAAGCTGGCTATGTGATATGGATTTCTCCAACTCCCTTTAATGACCGATGTTATGAACCACTCAATTTATACTAATGGATTCACTTTTATTGATAATATTAAGTTAGAGAATATCAAATTCAAGGATGGATCTCATCAGAAATAGAGAAAAATTAACTTGAAAGAAAAAGAAAGCATGAATACAATAGTAGGAACCCAAGTTCAGGAAGAGTGGAAACCCTAAAAATACAACAAACATAATTAGTAGGAATAATAATGAAATTAAAAGGTGTGATACTTATATAATGGAGGATGAAGATGAGTTAACAAGGGAGCATCACCTACTAAAGAATACGATAAAGGGGGTTATTAATAAAGGTGAGTTCGTGAGGTTGACCGGAAATATGATTTTCTCTGATTTATGGTGTTTGGATTTATGATATTTTAATGGATGAGATGAGGTGATCATTCATTGAACATGAAATGGTTATGATTTTATAGGGTCATGCATGATTTTAATTAATCCTATTTTGATAAAAAACTCAATGATGGTGGTCCTTTAAGGTATTGATAATAATTATTATGTGAATAGTAATGACATGAAAACATTTATAATGACCATTATATTTTTAGAAAGGTATACATATGTTTATATTATGTTATTTAAAATCTTATAAAATGTAAATTACATAATAACAATCCAATTACTGATATAAATTTGAAGCATGTTGAAATGTAAATCATTTTTTTATTATCAAATTTATGAGATACTATGTCATTGCCTAATTACCTGATTACCATGATTTTTGGATAGTTGGTTATATTATTTATTAATGATGTGATACATCATTCCATAATTGAGATAATTATAACATGTTAGTAAATCAACTACCCATAATTAATCTAGCTAAGAAGTTTTTCCATCTATTTGATTCTAGTTGGTTAGTGGGTTTGGTGGTTGTTGTGGGAAGCCATTTGTGGGGGCCACACCATAATTTGAGAGTCTCCTTTTTCGGCAACCACTGTAGTGGGTCTTCGAAGGTTGGAAACTGATGTGATGAATAAGTAGCCTTCATTGAAGCATTCCGAATCATGGAGGAATTCTTATCGGTTGATGAACCACCCACCAATTGGAAAAAAATGTGTTTCATTCCGCTCTTTATAAATGGGATCAAATCCCATTGTTTATATGATTTGTATTTGTGTGATCCTTTGGTGAGTTGGAGCTAGAGAGAATAAAAGTGACAACCCCCTTCTCCTGTGGACGTAGGCATCAATCTGAATATAACACCCCAGGTAAATAAAGAATATAAAATTTTTATATTTATCCATATTTGTGAATAAAATATTAATATTACTTTAAAGGGAATTCTATGCTCGATTGCGTACCCAATACGCAACAACGAGTTTCTTGGAAATCTTACGTTGCACTCTAATAATAAAATAATATTATTTTAAATGGTAGTTAGCGCCTAGTCGTTGTATTGGCGGGAATGAACAGAAATAACTAAAATATTATTATATAAGTTTGTTAAATGTTTTTACATTTATCCAATAAAAGATAAAGGCTTAAAAGAAGAAAAGAATTCAATTTTAAGCATATATACTCTAATATTCACTAAAAAGGTCGATTTATTACCTTTTGATAGTGAAGCCTCTTTAAAATAGTTTTGGTCACTCTTATACATTCCATTGGACCAAATAAAATTCTTCTTTAGAATCGGGACATCAAAATTTACTTTATGTAAATTTTTGGTATTTTTCCGATAAAGTTCATTTTTTAATGAATAGTGAAAATGTTGTATTTTAATTCAAAACCTCTTTTAAATCTAATTTATTTATATTATTATATTATCTTTTGAATTGGTTTTAAAGTGAAATTATAATATATTTTTTTCCATTTAATCCAATAGTGGTCATTGGAATTAATTTCACTTTGAAATTGGACTTAAACTAGTGTCAATCTTTTAATAGATATTGTTTCTTAAAAACACACTATTTGTTTTGACAGTGGGAATGAATTATTAAATTAATTAATGAAACTTATATATTTTGATTTTTTTAAAACAGACATCATTTTTGAATTCAGAATATCAAATATATCTTAGGGTTAATTTTTGGTATTTTTCTGAAAAACTTTAATTTTTGATGAATAGTGAAACAACTAAGTGGTAGTTAAAGAAACTGATTTTTCGTTTAAATGAAACTTTACCACTTCTATAATTTGATTTTAAAAAAATTTGACATACATGGTTGTCATTAGGAAGTAAAATTTGATTCAATGAGATTAAAATAAGTTTTTGGTGAATAGTAACTTTTAAGTTTTATTAATTGCGATTAAAGGTAATTAGTGTAATTTAAGGTAAAAATAATGTTATAATAATATGAAATGACCTTGAAACATGTCCTACCCTTATTGGATGAGTCATTTACGACCAAGAAAATCCATGGGCCAACTTGGGGACCCCATGGAGCCACTTTGATTGGAAAATGACATTAATAGCTTTTTATTTAAAGTTAAAATTAAAATGTCACAAACATGTATTATTTTACTAAAACAATTTTTACATGGGGTTATACAAGTCATATTTTTTACTATAAATATTCATTATAAATATAAAAAGATTTACAACATTATGTTATTTTTTTTTATAATTTTTAGACATTAAAAAAATTAATTAATTTATGACACCGTGATGATGCAGTGATTACCTCATAAATGAACGATTTAAATAAAATGAGAAGATATGGTGAAATATAAGTCTTAAACTTGTCACAAAACTATTGTATGGGTGTATTTAGAAACCTTATCACCTTATCCTCGAAATATATCATTTTCGGACCTTTCAAATCCAAAAATCATTTTATAATAAAGTAATAGTTTATAACTTTCCAAGAGTGCCCCTCCTCTTCTCTTATAAAAGGCCCCCACCTCTACCACCTAACCCACACCTCTAAATCCTTTGGATCGGCCAAAACTGGCCCATTTAATCTCTACACATCCCTCTCTTCATCATTGAAGACTCACCTTTGGCATAATGCACTTCATGAAACCTTTTTGGTTCAAACCAAGAGGAGTTACCCGATTTAAAGGTAATGTCTTCACTTGTGTTCTTTTGTTTTATTTTGCTTCTCCAAACCCCTAAACTATTTTTATACCTTTATTTTGTAACATAACCAGTATCTTCAATATACTAGGATGTTTTTTTGTTAATTATTTGAGATAAACTTACACACACCTCCATCTAATGGTTAAAGAACATACTGTTTCTGTGGATGGTGAATTACTGCCTCACGAAACGATGATTGTTCAATCTTCTCTTAACACCATTCATGGTAGAAATTATGATGTAACTATATTTTATATATGATATATATGGTATTTATGTTTCCCATATGATTCTGTATTTTATATTTAAAACATACCTTTATGGTTTTCATGTTGTGCATTTGCGATAATTTCATACGAGGAAGTGTGGACTACCGCCCCCTCAAGTGATGTGACTCGTTCATGCAATACATGGAAAGTATAAAGAATGAAATTAATGAACTTATGTGACCTATAAATCATATATTTTATAATATATATATCTCTCAATTATTTTTAATTCCATTAATATGACAAAGAAATGAAAGTAGCGTTTATGCGTACGTACGGCCTACCGTCTCCATGAACGGTGCTTTTCATTTCTTTTTATCTAAAAATGTTATGGAATAGTATAAAATGAATATTTACTAGATATATATGATATTTAAATCATTAATAATATTCTGGAGATTATTTACTTATAACTACATGGACAATCATTTTCAAACAAGTTCATTTTTGACTCATGTACCAAACATCGACAAAAACATCTGAGATGGACTCACATTATTAACCAATTATCATAACATTATAATATGTGATATGAACTGAATAATAATCTTTAAAGGAGGAAATTAATCAATTATAAATTGACCAAAGTTTATTATTTAGTAATATAAAGAAACGAACAAGATAAGTCGGACTTGAGGTAAGGGATCTGACCTCTCTCTTTCTTTTCAAGTACCCTCTTTTATGTCATTTCATTTATGCTCCATGTTATTATGTTGGAGGATGTTCTTTTATATTCACCATACTGTAATTATTATTTTCATATGATGAGATACCCCCCCTATTACTCTCATCAATTCATTTTTATAATTTTTAAGTGGCGTCGTTAGGCTGCCAAATTTTTGTAAGGGATCCTACCTCTCTCTTTCTTTTTAAGTACTCTTTTATGTAACTTACTTTAATCTCCTCTTTATTATGTTGGGGGATGTTATTTTATATTAATCTTGCTGTAAATTTTATTTTAATATGGATAGATACCCTATTTTATCTCATCATTCCATTTTTGGAAGTTTTATGTGGCGCCGTTAGGCTGCCGAATTTTCATAAGGGGATTTTAATCTCACTTTGTATTCCCGTGAGATTCATGCTACATTGGCCACTATTTACTTTTGTGTGGTGTATGTACTTCCCATTATTTTACTATTTGTATAATATAATCTCCTTTATGGGTATTTACATCTTCATTGTATGACCCTTCTTTCATGGGGTGTACGTTTTGAAAGTTTCCCAAATCGGTAAGGGAACCTTTCACACTCCTCTTTTAAAAAGACTTATTTTGTTATGTATTTTAATTTACATATTTTTATGTTGGGATATGTTCTTATATGTCCTTATTTATGTAAATTTTATGTCCAAGTGATGAGATACCATTTTCTCTCTCATCAACTAATTTTATGAATTTTAAAGTGACGCCGTTAGGCTGTCGAATTTTACCAAGGGAACTTTTTAACCCAATTTCAATTTCTTTGGGTTCAACATGTAGTTATTGAATATGTAATACTTTGAATATGTATGAATGAACTTTGATTGTTTTACAATTAATATCCACTTATATTGGGTGTATTTATATTTTTCACACATAATTTTGAGATTGATTTATCCTTAATTTAAGGATACCTTCTTTATAATGGATTTCACCTCATTTTACATTTCTATTGAGACTTCATTGTTGTTATGAACCAGTTCACTCTTATATGGTGTATATAATATCCTTTTTAATATTATATCATGAATCCATTTATTCTCATGATATTATAAAGTTATTATTAAATGTTATTCCTCAATTATTGCATTCAAGTGTCTCTCATTTTGTTAAAAATCCTTTAACTAAAATATCGTTTTAAATGTTTTATTGATTTATTCTTATAAATATTTCTCATTAATATCCATGTTTTCAAAGTGGTTTTAAGGATTTATTTATATGAATATTAATGGTTTAAAATGTTAAAATCTTTAAAGTGGTATGGGACACTTTGATTCAAAAATCTCTTTATTAAATTGTTTTAAATGGTTTTGAAAATGGTTTTTTAGAATGGATTCATTATTTAAATATCTTAAAAGGTTATATTGTTATTGCAATGTGGGAATGTTATATTTCCTTTATGCTTAAGTTATGTAATGTGATTATGTTATGGTTCTTGGGAATTTTTTATGAATACAGGTGGTTCCGTGATAAACTTAGGGCGGGTGAGCCCGATATAGCTCTCCAATGCATTGGGTAACACAAAGGGGTTAAAAGTGAAGGTTTCTCCAAAGAGATTTAGGGAATATACTGTGATGGGTATTCCAAATGTAACCATGAGGGTTACTCCCTACGTAATAATGTTATGAATGCCTTAAGTTACCTTTATATCTTATTATTTCTATGATTTATTCATGATTTGATGAGGTATGTTAAAATAATTATGTTTTATGAGTAAAGTATGATTTCATACATGGACTAATGTTTACATTTCATACTTTTATATCCCTTACTGAGCTTTTTATGCTCATCCCAAGTTTTTGAAAATGTTTTTCACAGGTCAAGGGAATGGTACATGATGTGATGATAGTGACAAGGAATTTTCAAGAAAGAATCCATGTTTTATTTTAAATTTGTTTCTGTTAATGGGAAAAATGAGTACTATATTTTATGAAACCACTTTGTTTAAATGTGGAATGTAATGCAAGATTTATGATCTAATTCTCTAAAACTCTAAACCTAAAAATATCCTCAACATGTATTCTTGAAATAACTCAAGATTAAGTAACATTTAAGGATGGGTCCTTATAGTTGGTATCAGAGGTCAGTTTAGATAACTTTAGAGGTTAGAGTGTTGTTTAAGCATAAGTGACATGTTTTGTATAACCACAATGGTTATTATATTAGATAGAGTCATTGTTATTTTTGAAGGTTGGAATGAGTTTGAGATAACTTAGATAAGTATATCTTAGTGTTTATCTTCTTCTTTAGTACATGATGATTTTGTTGATATACTCACACTGAAATTTTTGGTTTTAGTAAATGGATGGATCTAGCAGGAACCAAAGTGACAATGGGTTTGAAGGAAACTATGGTGGTTCTCTAATTAAGAGACTAGATGAAATGGAGGATTTAATGAGAAATCTTGTGGTTATTCTAAACCAACTATCAGGAGTAATGATCAACCACTTGAACCTTGTTGAGTTCTCTAATGCCTCTTGTACGAGAGAACCAAATCGATGTGGAAGTTCAGGTAATAATTATAAAGGTAACCATTAGGGTTTATATGATCCTTACTTTTGAGGTAATTATGGGTTACTATATGTTATGATGGAAAATAAAAGGCATGAGATAAAATTGAGGTTAAAATATGTTATCATTATTTTTGAAGATTTTATCTCATTTTGGGGAACATTTTAAGAATTATATAGTTTTGGAAAAAGGACAACACGCAGACCGTGTGACAACCCGTCGTGTCGGACAAAGCTGCGGGAATCGAACCCACAACCAAAGTGAGACTGGTATTTATCGCCTACCACTGGACTACGTGAAGTCCCTGGTTAGTTTGACTAATTATTATTTTTAGTTAGATTATTTTATGAATCAAGAGTAAGTTGATTTTGGGTTATCTATGGATATTATTAACCTATCATGGATGATATGTGATTAGGTTAATTACTTTTCAATATGAGACTTTAAGAGCAACTGATGTTATTTGGAGATAAATGTTAATTTTAACCTTGGGAGACTATGTGATTAAATCCTTCAAAAATTTGTGTTTCAATCTTAGTTGGGTTTAACTTTGAAGAATTTTATGGACAAATTGTTTATTGAATGGTCTTCGTAGAACTTTGGGTTTTGTTTGACAAATTTTAGAGATTAGGAGTAGTTTTTATTTTTGTAAAAAAAATATTCTTTTTGGGTATTATCTAATCTCGTACTAAACTTTTTGGTTTGGTTTTGGTTGAGATATAAAGACATGGGAAATATATAGTTCTATTTTTTTGATTAGGTGATCCTCAATAATTTGATTATAGTACTCTTAATGCGAACAAGTCTTCCTAAATACTCGTCTTTTGGAGAAAATGTTAGTTTGATTAAGGAATCTAGTAAAAGTTGAAAGTCTACGTGACAAGTAAGTATGTTTCATTATGATTTAGTTAATGCTCAAAAATAAATTCCTCAATGAAGAGTAACTTAAAACAAAAATGTTGTCTGTTAAATTTTCCTACTGGGGAATCGAATACCGTTTAACCCATCACAAGTTTGTGATTTTCTTCTGGTTAACTTTCTCCTAGACATGTTTACTATCACTCTCCATCAGAACATGAACCTTTGTTTTTTCTTCCATATCCATGTTTTCCTACATGGAATCCTAGTATGGGTTAACTTGGGTGACATTTTTACTTCTCTTTATTTCTTTTAAGGTGATAGTTTTACCAACTCTTGTTCCGATGTGGGACTTTCAATGAAGTTTCCAAGCCCAATTTTAAAAATGCGAGGACACAATTCCCAAAAGGGAGGAAGGATGTAACACCCCAGGTAAATAAAGAATATGAAATTTTTATATTTATACATATTTGTGCATAAAATATTAAAATTACTTTAAAGGGAATGCTATGCTCGATTGCGTACCCAATACGCAACAACGAGTTTCTTGGAAATCTTACATTGCACTCTAATAATAAAATAATATTATTTTAAATGGTAGTTAGCGCCTAGTCGTTGTATTTGAGAGAATGAATAGAAATAACTAAAATATGATTATATAAGTTTTCTAAATGTTTTTACATTTATCCAATAAAAGATAAAGGCTTAAAATAAGAAAATAATTCAATTTTAAGCATAAATACTCTAATATTCACTAAAAAGGTCGATTTATTACCTTTTGATGGTGAACCCTTTTTAAAATAGTTTTGGTCACTCTTATAAATTATATTGAACCAAATAAAATTCTTCTTTAGAATCGGGACATCAAAATTTACTTTGTGTAAATTTTTGGTATTTTTCTGATAAAGTTCATTTTTTTAATGAATAGTGAAAATGTTGTATTTTAATTCAAAACCCCTTTTTAATCTAATTTATTTATATGATTAGATTATATTTTGAATTGGTTTTAAAGTAAAATTATAATATATTTTTACCATTTAATCCAATAGTGGTCATTGGAATTAATTTCACTTTTGAAATTGGACTTAAACTAGTGTCAATCTTTTAATAGATATTGTTTCTTAAAAACACACTATTTGTTTTGACAGCGGGAATGAATTATTAAATTAATTAATGAAACTTATATATTTTTAATTTTTTAAAATAGACATAATTTTTGAATTCAGAATATCAAATATTTCTTAGGGTGAATTTTTGGTATTTTTCTGAAAAACTTCAATTTTTGATGAATAGTGAAACCACTAAGTGGTAGTTAAAGAAACTTATTTTTTGTTTAAATGAAACTTTACCACTTCTATGATTTGATTTTCAAAAAATCTGACATACATGGTTGTAATTATGAAGTAAAATGTGGTTCAATGAGATTAAAATAATTTTTTGGTGAATAATAACTTTTAAGTTTTATTAATCGTGATTAAAGGTAATTAGTGTAATTTAAGCTAAAGATAATGTTATAATAATATGTAATGACCTTGACACATGTACTACACTTATTGGATGAGTCATGGACGACCAAGAAAATCCATGGGTCAACTTGGGGACCTCATGGATCCACTTTGGTTGGAAAATGACATTAATAACATTTTATTTAAAGTTAAAATTAAAATGTCACAAACATGTATTGTTTTACTAAAACAGTTTTTACATGGGGTTATACAAGTCATATTTTTGACTATAAATATTCATTAGAAAGATAAAAATATTTCCAAAATCATGATATTTGTTTTATAATTTTTAGACATTAAATAAATTAATTTAGTTATGACACCGTGATGATGCAATGATTACCTCATAAATGAACGATTTAAATAAAATGAGAAGATAGGGTGAAATATAAGTCTTACACTTTTCACAAACCTATTGGATGGGTGGATTTAGAAACATTATCACCTTATAATTGAAATATATCCTTTTGGGACCTTTTAAATACGAAAATCATTTTATAATAAAGTAATAGTTTATAACTTTCCAAGAGTGCCCCTCCTCTTCTCTTATAAAAGGCCCTCGCCTCTACCACCTTACCCACAACTCTAAAGCCTTTGGATCAGCCAAAAAATTCCCATTTAATCTCTAAAAATCCCTCTATTATTCATTGAAGACTCAACTTTGTCATAATTCTCTTCAAGAAACCCTTTTGGTTCAAACCAAGAGAAGTTACCCGATTTAAAGGTAATGTCTTCACTTGTGTTCTTTTGTTTTATTTTGCTTCTACAAACCCCTAAAATCTTTTTATTTTTTTATTTTGTAGCAAAAACAGTATCTTAAATATACAAGGATGTTTTTATGTTAAGTATTCGAGCTACACTTACACACACCTCCATCTAATGGTTAAAGAACATACTGTTTCTGTGGATGGCGAATTACTGCCTCACGAAACGATGATTGTTCAATCTTCTCTTAACACCATTCACGGTGGCCATTATGATGTCACTGTATTTTAAATATGATATATATGGTATTTATGTTTCCCATATGCTTCTTTATTTTATATTTAAAACATACCTTTATGCTTTTCATGTTGTGCAATTGCGATAATTTCATACGAGGAAGTGTGGACTACCGCCCCCTCAAGTGATGTGACTCGTTCATGCAATACATGGAAAGTATAAAGAACGAAATTAATGAACTTATGTGGCCTATAAATCATATATATTATAATATATATATCTCTAAATTATTTTTAATTCCACTAATATGAAAAAGAAATGAAAGTAGCGTTTATGCGTACGTACGACCTACCGTCTCCATGAACGGTGCATTTCATTTCTTTTTTATCTCCAAATGTTATGAAATAGTATAAAATGAATATGTAATGGATATATATGATATTTAAATTATTAATACTATTCTGGAGATTATTTACTTATAACTACATGGGAAATCATTTTCAAACAAGTTCATTTTTGACTCATGTACCAAACATCGACAAAAACGTCTGATATGAATTCAAATTATTAACCAATTATTATAAAATTATAATATGTGATATGAAATTAATAATAATATTTAAAGTATGAACTTAAGAAATTATAAATTTACCAAAGGTTATTATTCATGAATATAAAGAAACTAACAAGATAATTTGGACTTGAGGTAAGGGATCCGACCTCTCTCTTTCTTTTCAAGTACCCTCTTTTATGTCATTTCATTTATGCTCCATATTATTATGTTGGAGGATGTTATTTTATATTCAAAATACTGTAATTTGTATTTTAATATGATTATATACACCCCTCTTACTCTCATCAATTCATTTTTATGATTTTCAAGTGGTGTCGTTAGGCTGCCGAATTTTCGTAAGGGATCATACCTCTCTCTTTCTTTTTAAGTACTCTTTTATGTAACTTACTTTAAGCTACTCTTTCTTATTTTGGGGGATGTTATTTTATATTAATATTTATTTAAATTTTATTTTAATATGGTGATAGAACCTATTTTATCTCATAAATCAATTTTTGGAAGTTTTATGTGGCGCTGTTAGGCTGCCGAATTTTCATTAGGGGATTTTCATCTCACTTTGTATTCCCGTGAGATTCATGCTACATTGGCCACTATTTCCATTTGTGTGGTGTATGTAATGTCCATTATTTTAATATTTTTATAATATAATCTCCTTTATGGGTATTTAAATCTTCATTGTATGACCCTTCTTTCATGGGGTGTACGTTTTGAAAGTTGCCCAAGTCGGTAAGGGAACCTTTCACACTCCTCTTTTAAAAAGACTTATTTTGTTATGTCTTTTAATTTACATATTTTTATGTTGGGATATGTTCTTATATATTCTTATTGATGTAAATTTTATGTCCAAGTGATGAGATACAATTTTCTCTCTCATCAACTAATTTTATGAATTTTAAAGTGACGCCGTTAGGCTGTCGAATTTTACCAAGGGAACTTTTTAACCCAATTTCGATTTCTTTGGGTTCAACATGTAGTTATTGAATATGTCATATTTTGAATATGTGTGAATGAAATTTGATTTTTTTACACTTAAATCCACTTATATTGGGTGTATTTATATTTTTCACACATAATTTTGAGATTGATTTATCCTTAATTTAAGGATACCTTCTTTATAATGGATTTCATCTTATTTTACATTTCTATTGAGACTTCATTGTTGTTATGCACCAGTTCACTCTTATATGGTGTATATACTATCCTTTTTAATATTATATCATGAATCCATTTATTCTCATGATATTATAAAGTTATGATTAAATGTTATTCCTCAATTATTGTATTCAAGTGTCTCTCATTTTGTTAAAAACCCTTTAACTAAAATATCGTTTTAAATGTTTTATTGATTTATTCTTATAAATATTTCTCATTAATATCCATGTTTTCAAAATGGTTTTAAGGATTTATTTATATGGATATTAATGTTTTAAAATTTTAAAAGCTTCAAAGTGGTATGGGACACTTTGATTTAAAAATCTATTTATTAAATGGTTTTAAATGGTTTTGAAAATGGTTTTTTAGAATGGATTAATTATTTCAATATCTTAAAAGGTTATATTGTTATTGAAATGTGGGAATGTTATATTTACTTTATTCTTAAGTTATGTAATGTGATTATGTTATGGTTCTTGGGAATTTTTTATGAATACAGGTGGTTCCGTGATAAACTTAGGGCGGGTGAGCCCGATATAGCTCTCCAATGCATTGGGTAACACGAAGGGGTTAAAAGTTAAGGTTTCTCTGAGAAAATTTAGGGAATATACTGTGATGGGTATTCCAAATGTAACCATGAGGGTTAATCCCTACGTAAGAATGTTATGAATGCCTCAAGTTACCTTTATGTATTATGATTTCTATGATTTATTCATGATTTGATGAGGTATGTTAAAATAATTATGTTTTATGAGTAAAGTATGATTTCATACATAGACTAATGTGTTCATTTCATACTTTTATATCCCTTATTGAGATTTTTATGCTCATCCCAAGTTTTTGAAAATGTTTTTCACAGGTCAAGGGAATGGTACATGATGCGATGATAGTGCCAAGGAAGTTTCAAGAAAGAATCCATGTTTTATTTTAAATTTGTTTCCGTTAATGGGAAAAATGAGTACTATCTTTTATGAAACCACTTTGTTTAAATGTGGAATGTAATGAAAGATTTATGATCTAATTATCTAAAACTCTAAACCTGAAAAGATCCTCAATGTGTATTCTTGAAATAAATCAAGATTAAGTAACATTTAAGGTTGGGTCCTTATACTGAACCATTTTAAAATATGTGTTTTTTTTGGTTTGCTTCTTGTTTTTGTGTGTTTGTGTTTCCAAGCACCTCCTATGTGCCCTTACAAGTGGTATTAAAGGGATACAGAGCGAGCGGAGTCAAAACGAAGAATTGTCCTCGAGTTTTCCAATGACCAGAAAATTGAAAGTGGTCAATTTTTTTCCAAGGCCAGATCCATGAAGGATGATGAGACGATTCCAACAGCGCAAGCGGCATTGAAAACAGATCTGAAACGAAAGAGATAAGCTCGGTCAAAGTTTGGTCAAAACTATGAGTGAACAATAACCCCATGCCAAAGAAGATGGTACTGTTCACTCCATCAGTAAAAATTTTAGAGAGATTTCAGAAATTTCTCCGGTGTGACACGTCAGCACCATGTCATCACCACGTCATCAGGTGATCTGGACCGTTGAATTTGTTTTGGTGATATCTCAGCCAATTGGTGTCCGATTTTGATGATCCAATAGTCAATTCCCACTATTTCGATCGTTCTGGATGCATATTTATGGTTAGTTTTTTAAAATTCATAATACATTAGGTGGTTTTAAAATGGCGTGACATCGACAGTGGTGATCGTATTTTGCGACAACGACGATGGTTGGTGGTAGAACACTACCAAAATTTGAGATTGAGAAGTTCAATGGTCGGAACAATTTTGACTTATGGAAAAGCACAATGAAATATATTCTTGTGAAGAAGGGCATGATCAGACTATTGATTGGATAATAGCCCGTGACAACCAGTGACGATGATTGAGAAGAGCTCGAGATTCGGGTCGTCAGCACAATTCGATTGTGTCTAGTGAATGAGGTAAAGTAATCAATGTTGGATGAGACCTCATAGAAGGAGATCTAGAAGAAGGTGGAGTAGCAATATATAGCAAAGTCTCTCACCCAAAAATTATTTCTAAAGAATAAATTGTAAAAATTACGTATGGACGAGGGAACAAATTTGTTGGATCACACCAATGAATTCAATAAGATCCTGGCACAATTATTGGGGATATGTGTGAAGGTTGGAGAGGAAGAAAAATCATGTTTTTTTTTCATCTCTACCAAGTTCATTTGATGGATTTTGATTGATTTGATCACGGGGAAGGAAACATTGAATCTAGATGAGGTGATGGCATCACTTCAAGATTTGGAGGCATTCCGAAGACCTGCGATGCATTCAGGAGAGAAAACCATAGTGATGAAAGATGATCAACGTGGGAGGAGCCAACATCAGATGTTAGGAGGAAAATAATTATGACAAAAATTGAAGGGACATGATCCTAGAGAAATCACGTGTTTCTAGTGTGGGAAAAAGAGCCACTATAAAAGTGACTGTGGAGAGCGCATACAGTACGTTGCTAGGAAAAAAAATTGAAGAGAAGGATGTGAAAATCACAGAATTAATGGTAGATGATGAAGTATATGTGAAAATGGGAATCTTGCACTCATATGGGGGAGTTTAATGAAGAGAAGTTCAGTTTCATTATTACAAAAGATATGGTCACATGAAGCGAGAATGCCAATTTTTAAAAAGGAAGAACGAGCAGGCTCAAAATCCAAAGGAAGAAAGATGTGTTTTGTATTAGGGGATCTTGGAACACATATGTATGACGAAAGGTGTGTTTCATACCTTTCAGCAGGTTCAATATTTAGTGAGACTTGGTGATGGGTCAACATGTGAGGTTTGAGGAGTAGAGACGAAGAAATTAAAGACACCTGATGGAGGAGTAAGAAAACCGGCTGATGTGAAATTCATTCCGAGGATGATATGGAACCTGGTATCATTAAGTAGGCTTGATCCAAGAGGATACAAGATTTCCATAATAGGTGGAGTATTGTAAGTCTCATGTGGGGATGCAGCGATGCTTACTGGGAATGAGTCCCAAGAGTTTTATCATTTGATGGGGACCACTGTCAGCCTGAGATCAATTGAAGATAGTGGAAGTGCCATGTCATCTGGCATGAAGAAGAATGTTTGATTTTCAGATGAAGTTTTAAACACATTAAAGGAGACTTCAAGTCTGATTTCTACCCCAAATTGGTCGTGAGGGGGAGATTTGTAGGGGACACTCTCTAATTTGGGAGTCTCCTTTGTCGGCAACCACTGCAGCGGGTCTTTGAAGGTGGGAAGCTGATATGATGAACAAGCAGCCTTCATTGAAGTAGTCGGCGGTGTGGAGGAATTATCATGGGTTGATAAACTACCCACCAATCGATAAAAAATTTATTTCATTATACTCTTTATAAATGGGATCAAATCCTATTGTTTGTAAGATGTGTATTTGTGTGATCCTCTGGTGAGTTTGAGATAGAGAAAATAAAAGTGATGACCCCCTTCTCCTATGTACGTAGGCATCAATCTGAACCACTTTAAAATATGTGTTTCTCCATTTTTATTCTAGTTTTTGTGTGTTTGTGTTTCCATGCACCTCCACTGCACCCTTATACCATTAAACAACTACACAACAAGTTTCTTCTAGTAAACCACGTGTAATAAATCATTATTAAGAAAACAACTATTCTAGAAGGGGAAACACCTATTCTAGAAGGGAGAATCCATCTGTACAAAGTATTTTTAAGACCTCTATAAATGACGGTGTACAAGAAAAGAGTATATTTTCATTGATTACAAATAAGGGGGAACTAGAAGCGACCCAAACTCTAGATATATCTTTGAGAGATTTTATTTTATTTTCGTACTTATACTTTTCCTTATATATTCTATCCTATAAAACTAAAATAAAAAATTACACTAAATAAAATATTCTATTATTATTTCATACTCAATAATCTACAATTTAGTGATTTCATTGAGAGTTGATTTCTTTCTAATAGGTGTAGATTTCACATGCCAACTAGAATAAAAGTAAGAATGAATAATATGGAGAAAAATTTGTGAGAGATGGAATAAAATCCATCTTCACATAAAATAAAGTCTCACAGTATGAATGCCATTATGGAATGGTTTTCTAAAGGAAAATAGACAATTCATAACAAGTGTTCAACAAAGTTTAAACCAAGACATTCATAAAAAATGGGTTATAGGAGAAGGGAATTATTCATACATAATTTTGGAACACGAGGAGTAAGGAAAAATAATTCAGTACTTATTATCATATATGAGTTTTATTAGTGGTGAAATAGAGTCCATGAGCTATCAAGATGAATAGATTCAACAATTTTCATGGGTGATGATCCTTATTCCTAGACTTCTTGAGCATAAGCTTATTTTTTTTCTCAAGAAACTTTTTAATGTTTTCAACTAATAGTTTCAATGGTTTTTATAGGAGGTATGACTCAATGTTTTCACATTTCCCTCTATTATTCTGAGTATCACCTCACTTGGAATAATAATAGGGATTCATTTGACCACTATGGTAGGATGGAAGTCCTCAAATATTGTTGAATAACCCACCAAAAATGGAAGAGTATAAGGATATATTGATAACTTTGAAATGTTTTCTCTCTATATTCCAAACCTCATTGAATCTTGGTATATGAGATAGTTTTTGGGAGGTTTAAGGTTAGATGTTTTTGAGTGGGTTTTAGAACATTAACCTTATGATAAATTCAATTTATTGAGTTTGGTTAAGAAATTAGAAAAGTATTTTATTCTTGTAGAAATATTGTGACAATCCAAACTTGGAATTATTAATCAAATACATAATTATAAATATCTTTAGTAGGCACCAATTATTTTCCTTCATAAGTTATATTAAAAAAGATAAATAAGTGAAGAAAGATGAAAAATGAAAGATAGTGGAAACTGAAAATTGGAGGGGCACCAAGGGAATTTCCAAGGAGCAGTTTGAATAGTGGAGGTTTAAGGGATTATGTTACTTGTTTTTTGGAAAAAAAGAGTGAGATTATAATGAATAGGGAAGAAACAAATCAATATACATATTCCATTATAAACAACTGTTCAAAGAAGTACAATTGAGAGAGATATTGAATGATTGGGAATCTCAAGGAATAAGACCACTTTTCAAGAGGTGAGGTCAACACCTCCCAAGTACAATACTACCAATTTTCAAGGATGAGATTGAATGATTTGTACCCCTCACCCATCTAACATCTCTCTTATTCAACACCAACCACTCCAACCTACTACCTTCTACCTACTACTACCAACCTAATAATTAAAAAAATCCAAGTACAATACTACCCCTCGATAATTTATTAAACTCAATCCCACACTTGGATATCCCTATGCCCCATACTCCCAATAATCCCATGTTATCTCAAAAAATACCCATTCTATAATTCCAAACATGAAAGACATCACTTCCATTACTAAAACTTCCCCCATTCTGAAAAACTAACTTGTCCTCAAGGTGAACCTCAAAAATATAAGATGGCATTATTGAGAAATAAAATGATAACTCTATTTGAACCACTCTTTTTTGACTATGGCTGTCCAGAAATAAGAGTAGTGTCTTCAGTTCCAACAACTACACTTATAACTGCATGATGAGTAATAAAAATAGGCTCATCTCATGATATACCATCTATCAATTGTCGTTTGGTATGAATAACATTAATTTCCTCTATGTTATCTTTATTTTTACTTCTTTTTAACTAAATAGATTTTCCTATGCTATGTGTGTGTACTGATTTTTCAACCATTTAAAACACTTCTTGGCATCCTACAATGAAAAAACCAAACATATAAAATTAAATCATAGAAGGGAAAAGCTGAGCTATCCAAGGTGCACCAGCTTCATGGCCTAAGGTAGTATAAAAAATAAGTACTACCCCACTGTACTCTTTTTCTAGCTATTGGATTAATAAAAATTCTCCATTTCCATTTTTACTTTTAGGACATTCATGGGAAACTAGATAAACTATCGAACCCATAAGTGAATCCCACTAAGGGTGATCCACAATTTCATTAGACTTCTTAAAATTATAAATTTGATTCCAAACAATAACTCTTGCATAGAGTATGTAGGCTAATAGGAAACAAAAATCTAGAAAATTAACACATAATTCCACCACTTCCAAGTCTCAAATTTTTTTATGACAAATGACTTAATTATAAAAAATGTGAGACCTATCACTATCAAGTATGTACAAAACAATATCTTCCATAGGAAATTCCAAGACTAGAATAAATATCAATTTATGATTCTATTGACCAAACCAGAATACCCATTGGAGATCCTGTTCAACCACCAGTAGATTCTGGTTTTACTCAAACAATAAAACATCAATATATAAAAGCAGGAAAGAACAATAACTCGATAATTTCACATTATAATATTGTTAAAAATGCATTAAATCTTATAATATTCCCCAAATTTTTTTCACCTAAAAAAACCAAAATTCAACATCCTTGATTCTGTAGCTACTGAAATAACTGATATGAATTTTTCAGTTTACCCCTAGTCTGAACAAGGATGTATCTAACATTTTCTGATATTTTTTTCCAACCAATGTCTCTAGGAACCTTACCTCCCTCCATTCCAATAGTTCTTGGGACATGATGAATATTTATTCAGTGTGGTGGTTCTCGACCCTCTTTGTCCCCTTTAACAGCACTATCAACCCCTATAACTCCCCAATTTCCCATCCTAGGTAAGACAGATACTATAGGGACCTTATTGTAGATATCTTACATTCATGTAATAAATTACTACAAAATCAGTGTCCACGTTGACCATGAAAAAAACTCACATGATGCTTGACCTATATTTTTATCCCTAGAGATAATTTAGTCCAATATATAGTTAAATTATATAGTAGAAACAACACTAGTCTCATGCCAATAATGACACCCACTACTTCAAACAAGAACAACATACTCGTTGCCAATATTATTTTCTATAATAATAGTCCCTAACTCACTTTCATTAGAACTTACAAAATTTGCAATGGGTTTTCCTACATCTCCACCAAAAAATTCTTCCAGACCAAAAGGTCCACCCATGTAAACAGGTAATCAAACTAACCTAGGAAAAATATGAAAATCCTCCAATAAGTTACTGATTCATGTATTATGAACTTCCATGAGTTTGGTTTCACATGAAAAAAATTTATTTCACCTCACTAAAATCTTCTTTTCATGTGTTAGTTAATGTATAGAAACTTACCTTGTCACAGTGCAAACAAGATGTTTTGTTCTACTATACTTCTCTTTATTCTAGTATAGCCTATAAGACTCCTAAATTAAACACTTTTTCAAATAGAGGTATACTTAATACATGAAAAAAGAGATCTTTAATGGAATCAGTTTTCCGAAGTGTCTCCAAAAGTTTCATAGATTTCCACTTTATCACCTTTTCATACCTCTTCAGAAGAGAAGTCCTAGATTTCTTTCAAGTTGAAAACAATGAAGCACTTTACCATGATAAGAACCATTATAATGTTGTAATATCTATTCTAAGACATTCTAAATGTAACTTTATATCCTATCAAGTATTATTAATTAGAAAACATATATTGGATTTTGAAATCCATCCAAATGGATATTCTCTAGTGAAAGTAGGAAGTTCCACTCTCTATGACATATTATGAAGTTCTTCCATGTTTACATCCTCTTATATATTGCTCCCCATTCCTTATCCAACTACATTTCTACTATCACCTTTAACTATAGAAACAACTGTACTCTATTAACCTATTTTCTATCCTAGTTTTTTCTGTAGCATTATTCCCTTAATCCTCTACAATGTCTACTCCTCCATGTCTCCCAACCTATGTAGAGCCTATTCCTTATATTACTGAAGTCTTTCGTAAATCCAGCAGATGTAATAAATTTTTACATGTCCTAGCTTAACTAGACATTCTTGCGTGGTTGAAAATGTCCACAGAATACTCTATACTACCAACTCAACTGAAACAACTCTATTCTCTATCCTTCACTGCTTCCAAGAAAGAAGAAACTTTCATGAAATAAACTTTGTTTTTGTTTCAAAATAGACCTATCAGTATAAAATAAGTGGAATAAATAAGGAAAAATCCTACAGAGTTGTAATTTTTTTCTTCAAATAGTGTTTGTGTATTTTTCTAGAAACTATATTCTCATATAGTATCTCTATGATCAATGACATCATATAGCTCATTACATCTTCAGTTCAATGACTGAAGAGCTTTGAACACTCCACACAATGATCACAATGGTATGAATACTTCCTCTCTATAATTTTATTTCTAGTATTTTTCTAGATAGAGCATGTAGGGAGCTATGATATACATCCTTCCAAGCATTCATTTTCTTCAGAGGAGTCGCCAAATTGTTAGGAAAGAAAAGAGTAAGTATAATTTGCAAGAAAGAAACAAATAAATCTGCATAGTAGTTCAGATAAGTATAATTACATTTGATATATATATATATATATAGAGAGAGAGAACATCTCAATGGAGAAGAAAACTCTTCTGAGAGATAAGATAGACACATCTCAAGGCCAGTACCTCCCAAAAAAACCATCTGAATAAGGATAATTTATTCATACCCCTACACCATCTAACATATCCCCTATCAACACCAAACAATTATACCTGATACCTAATACCAAAAAACTAACAATTAACTAAATTCAAGTACATTAATGGGGAATCTCATTCAAGAGTTTCGGAAGGAGAAGTTCTAAAAGTTAAAGTTTTATAAGAAGTTGAATCATAGATAAATTTGTAAATATCTTCAAGGGAAAGATAGTTGGTGAAAAGTTATTGAGATGATATCAATTTCATAATTTTAATGGATATAGGAAAACTATAAATTTTTGAAGAAATGGATACTTTGGGTGATTTCAGAAAGTGGTAGTTAGAATCATAGGAGTTGGATTCACTACATAACAACACCTAAGAGCTAACAAAATTAGCATTTGGAATGAAATAACTTGAAAACAAGTGGGTATTCTAGTTGAAATAAGAATTATAAAAAAAGTGGTATAATTATAGGTTGGTTGTTAAAGGTTTTTAATAGAAGGAAGGATTTTAATTCTATGAGATTTTATCTCTGGTAGTTAAACATATGACCATTCAAATTGTTTTAAGTTTGGTTGCTTCCAAAAAAATTTACCTTGAAAAAATGGGTGTGGAGATGAATTTTCTTCATAGGAATTTATAGAAAGAAATTTATATTCTCATAAAAATTATCCTTAAAAACACTTCTCAACCTTATATAATAATCTAGAATAGTTTTATAGTTCACACCTATAAGAGATCTCAAAATGATAAAAATGATGCATACTGTAATTTACAACAAAGACATATCTATGGATAAGTGGCATGTTTTATATCATTTAATTAAATACTTTTAATGAAAGTATTTCCACTAAAATTATGACCTCATACATCAATAAATTTAATGTGAGAAGATTTATATTTCACTATGTTCTGAGTCCACTATAGTGTTTCTCTAAAAGCTTAGTTATTTAGGTAAACCATAATGATAATCATATCATATATGATTCATAGTTAGTCAGGTCGGAAAACCTTTATATAAATATATTATATGAATATAAACCCAAATATATTCCTCTATTATTCTAACTCTTAGGGTTTCCTACTTAAGTGTCACCCAAATATAACAATTATATTTGGTTACCTAACTCTCAGGGTTAGTCATTTCATCCATGCCTTACACAAGATAATCTATGGGCACCCAAATTTAGCATGAATCCACCCAATTGGATGATTGAAGTCTTGATATGTGTTCTATTTGGATGAAATCCCATGCCTTGAGCACCAGAATGCTCGGGACCACAACCTTCAACATGGCCTGTCCCACTAGGTGGTGAAGATCAGAAATCCCAAAAACCACTTCGTTTACACACCATATCTCCAACACATCCTGGACCTAAAAGGAACCAACTTATTTCCTAAAAACATACAATAATTAGTACATACCTCAAATTGGGAGTGTTACATTATCAATTGTAAGCTATGATAGATATTGAAACTTATGATAAGCACTATTATAGGGATATTTTTGTATTTTATGATATCCTATATATCATAATTATGACATAATTCCCTATTTTCATGGACATTCTTGGATTAACCCTTACATATCATGTTTTCAATTCTTTAGAAAAGGAAATAATCTTATGCATGGAAAAATTGACCATTATGTATGGGCCTGTCATAATTGGGAATATATGGCACATCCCCATAACAATTTTATACTATATTTTTGTGCAAACTGTGTTTTATTTATAGCCTATGATATCACCTATATCACAGCTTACAACATAGAACAAAACTATGGGATTTTACAACATCAAACCTTGCGATACACACCAGTTGTATCCTAACACTAAGAGAAAACATAATTACAATATCCTATATAATAAATCCAAAAAAACCTCATATCATACATTATAACATGAAATTTTATATCTTATAACATGAAATTTATTTAAAAAAAGGAAAACATGTTGATCAAATGATGATTATGGCTCTGATACAACTGATGGGTGTCCCAAACACCTTTCCTCGTATGAACATGTACAACATGACATCTATATGAACCCATAAAATAACTTAATTACCTGACACTTGGGATAGAGTTTTCTTGATGGACATCACCGATAAAAAACTTTTGGAATCTTTCCTCCACAAGGATGACATAGGCCACTAGGATCCTTGTACGCTACAAGACGACCCTAAAACACCAAAGGAATGCCAACACATTCTCTATGAAGATGAATGGTGAAAAAGGAGGAAGAGAGAGCTTTGAATATAAATTTTAAGAATCTTTTTCCCCCAATATGTGGATCTTATCCCTTTATATAGGCTAAAATCATTCAATGAATGGAGTCGAGGGTTACTACCATCACATGATAGTCGACATGTTTTACCCAATACACATTTCTATTGGGTTTATGATCATTTGAATGTTTCAAATAAAGTAAACCATGTGGAAGACCTAGTTGAATCCATTTACTAGATATCCCATATCACCCACCTATTATACACTATGCTACGTACAAATTTTATGCTATGATAAAAGTATCTACATGCCATATCATAGGCTATGAATATAGATATTGTACACTATGATATCCCTATTTTAGGGAATATCCAATAAAACTATTCTAATAAACCCATCAATCATGCCATCCAAATTACTATTAATCCATTTTTTGACATATGCATCATAATATCAACTTTCCACTTTGCTGAAAGTTTGTTTTATGAAGAAACATCCCACCCATTTTAATTGATATAATTAAAACAACATTTATTAATTTTAATAAAATAACAAGTAGTTCATTAAACACCTACGAAACATTTTTTAACACCATTAATTTCATGAAAACCAACTCACACATCTTCCCACCTCAATCCCATTCCAAATCCATTAGGTAACTCATATTCATGGGAATTATTATCTTACTGATAAAAACTCACACTAAAGTGGGATCTTTCAAACTATCCATATAAATAACCATCTTGGGTTGACCTAACCGTCACACAAATCGATCTGACTCACCAAAAGGTCTGAAGCATGTTCCCAATAATCATGGGGTGGATACAATCACCATAGTATCAAATGTAACAAATGGATAATAGTTTAACCACAAAAATCCAAAAAAAAACATGTAGATTCCTTCCAGAATTCTATAATGACCTATCTAGAGATTGGATGCTCATGCCAACAAATAAATAGATTTCAAATATAAATACTAAAAAAGAAAGTATAAACACTAGAAGTAATTACCCAATAACTCATAAACATAATACTATACTAATAAGAAAAATGATAACCAATATCTATAAACAAAAGATGCCAAAATAAGAATAAGGATGAGATACTTGATATGAGATAACATAAAATCAAAAAGTATCAAAAAATGATACACATGATCTCATCACCACTTGTGTCCCATGATTACATCCATCACTAGAACCCATAAGGATAACAAGTCTCAAAAATATCCACCAAACTGCATGGTTCTCTTTCTTTTACTTTTGTCCTATAAAACCATGTTTTTATACATCTAAAGGCATAAACAGGGTGTGATTCCAAATACTAGTAGGATACCACCATGAATATATGTAACACTTTTCAAAATTCAAGATATTAGTCTAAGTTTGAAAAAAATTTGAAAAATAGTTGAAAAAAATTTCTATTTTTAAAACATTCTGATTTAAAAAACTTTGGTTTCTTTAAACAAGAAAAGTTCGAAGAAAGAAAATATGAACCAGGTAGCACTTAAGAATAAAGGGAAATGATAAATAATTTTCATTATGATAAATACAACAATATAATACATAATATAATACATCAAATCAATCATAATACAATCCAAACGTGAAAAAATTTACTTATTGGTTTCAAAGTTAACAAGGACTCATACACTGAACATCGGTTGACCGATGTGATCCTAAACAAGTAATTTAGTTTAGGGCCTTTCTAGGCCTCATAAAAAATGACCCCTATCTAGTTTACACCTAAATATAGGGAAACACTCATCCAGTCACCCACCTACCTAAGTTCTCCCATGTTCCAACATAATAAACCCATGTTGAAAATAATATGAAAGAAACACATTAATACCCCATGATCAAGAATATAACACGAAGTCACATTTTATTTCAAAAAAATCTTTTAAAAACTCATTTGGAAGCAATTAATCCCTTAAAATCATTTTATAAATCACATTATAAGAATAATATCTTGTTTTCGATGAAAAATTATAGGAACCTCACATTTATGGAACCACAAGCCAAATAACATAATAATGCATGCACAAAACCCTTAAATAATTAATCCCAAACATATTTAATCAATAAACCAAAGGAAGTATCAATAAAAATAGGCACGATAAAGGAACATTTATGTCATGTAGATACACATACCTTATATTCAATAGAAACTCACCACCTTATAAAAACAACATGAAGGATGGAGAGAAGGGATCCTTACAAACATAAACCCTAAGAAAATTCATAAAAACCACACCATAAACCCTAGGTTCCAACCTTCATGGCCATAATTTTTAGATAAAATAGAGGATAATGAAAAATGAGTAATTAGAGTAAGAATAAAGGAAGAAATCAAGGAAAAATGAAAGTTATCTCAAGAGAAACCATAAAATCTAAGGGAGAGATCACAAAAAATGAAGGGTATAGGGAGGAACATGATAGAAGGGGACCTATGTCACTTGAGGGATGATAAATGATGAATATAGTCTTAAAAATTGATAAGGGTATTTTATTAAATTCACGCTTTTTAAGTGATTGGGGTGTACCACACGATTTTCCAAACTGTGCGCTGACCGTGCGGGTCACCTCCCCTTTAAAAAATGGGATACACTATTTTTATGGAGAGTATCCATGGGTTTTATAACCATGAAAAATATAAATGGTCCCTCCAAACACCCTCTCACAAGGTCAGGTTCAAAATTACTACTAATCATGCGCTAACTGTGTGTATTGACCTATTTTTCTAAAAAATCAACACTTTGAGTTTCAACTCCCAAAAAGTAGAAAATAAATAATAAGAAAATAATTATATAAAATAAACATACTAATGAATTTCTAAGTGTCACAATTATCCCCACTATTCAACATTCAACCTCTATAAATTCCTCAAGGATCTGAATCTCTAAAAATGTGAGACTACTACTCCCTCGTCAACATTTCATGTTCCCAAGTATCATGACTGTCCCAACTACAATACCAGAGCACATGGACTAAATTAATTTATGTTCCTCACAACACTTAATTATTATAACCCAAAATATGAACTTGATGCCCAAAAATAAAGGTATCGAACTCCAATAACATATCCTACCATTTGATCACGTGAGATGAATCTAAATGGTATTTGTTCAATTAGGATACATGGAATACATCACAGATGGATGTTATATTAGTTAGAAAATCAACTGACATGCCAAATTCTCAAGATACTACACTGTCTCAAGAGGCTTGACATTATGAAATGATTTCTTTCCCCATCTCCCTAATCAATGGTTTCCTAGATAGGAATAAACCCACAAAACACCCGTTCACCTAAAAAAAATGCCAACAGATGGTGCTGATGATTAGAATAATATTTTTGATTACTCTAAGCTGTCTCCAACCTCTTCTAGATTAACTACACTTGACTTGTTGTCTCTTAGATTATTCTTGGCCCCAATAAGGAGTATTCAACCACTTTTTTACAATAAATAGGGGATCAAAACAACCATCTATATAGAGATTCAAAGGGATCCATCTTGATAGAAGCTTGATAACTGTTGTTGTAGGAAGATTCAACCAACATAAGATGTTTCCTCCATGAACTTTCAAATTTAGGAACCCACTTTTAAAAAATATCCTTGAGATTATGGATGTCCTATTCATTATGAATATTCATCTGAGGGTGATATGTCATGTTTAACTTTAGCTGAGAACTCATCAATTCCTGAAGGCTTCTCCAAAACCGCAAAGAGAAGCAAGGGTATAGATTGAAAAAAATGCCAATTGTGTCATTCTTAGTTAAATAAATCATTTTACTTCAAGATCCCCTAACTAAGATTTTAAATCCTTCATCTCAATAATAGATATCCAAAAAGATAATATAGATATAGGGATCACAATGGGAAGTGATTTGTTAGAGAAATCTACCTCTCGTTGGGGAGGAAACCCAAAAAAGCCATCTAGAAAGACCTTGGAATAACTATCTACCACATCTAGAAGCCGACTAACTGAACCCTTATTGATCACATTGAAGAGAAAACCAAATATCTAGCATTAAATCATTATGATATTTGGAACAATAGGCCCTTACCTCCCTAACCTGGGGTCCCACTCACCCTAAAATAAATGAGTTTTCCCATAAAGAGATATGAACTACACTCTATGATGATAACAATCCATCTAAACCTTGAAACAGATCATACATTTTATACCAATAATGAGATCAAAAAATTTTGAGTTAAGTACCGATAAATCCCACATAGTATCAAAATCAACAATCACAACTTCGATACTTTGAACTCTCAAAACCTTGCACCTACCTATTTTCTAATGAAGTGATAAGATCAATTACATATGACATCAACTTTGGTCACATCCCCAAAAAATAAATCAATATGAATGAAATTAATTAATGTGGTGCACCTATTTTAAACAATTCCATGGTTATGAAAGAAGAAATAAGTGTCGTAACTCTCATGGTGGTTGGACCAAAATCCACATCCTTTGGATGATTCTTGGATAAAAATAGACATCTAAGCCTAGTCCTACTCTTATTTTACACCTAGGAACCCCTAGTATGAGAAAAGACTATCCTACTTCCCCAAGGAGGAAAATTTCAACACCAATAGATATTCCTCATGCATCTACACTTATGAAAAGTCCTCGGAACCTCCTGGTATGATTTTTTAGTTTTACCTAGCCTCCCACACTGATATAATACCACTAGATTTCATCTTTAAGATTCCCCATAAGTTTAGTTAGGATATTTCACACTACTAGTACTACCCCGATGAGTCTCCTCATGTTTCATCTTATAACTTGAGGAGTAGGTTTGGATTGCCCTATAGAAATAGAGGTACCACTCATACTAGTCAAACCATCTATATCTTCCTCAGTCATCATAACCTTTTCCACCACTTTTATGTAGGTTAGTAGAAAAGAAAGAATGATCATTGATCTAATCTTCAGTTTTAAACCCATTTCCAAATGATGATCATTCAGATAGTTTTTCATGATAATCTTAGGTGAAAGATGAACCAACTCAACAAATAGAGTAGGGTACTCCATTAAAAAATGGTTCTTCTTCTTGAGCATCATGAACTCCTTGTACTTATCCTCTCTCAAAGTATCCAGATAAAATTTTTAGTTATAAATCTACTCTAACTTATTCCAAGAAAGATATTCAAGGGGTTTATCCAACAAGATTAAGTCCCACCACCACTGAATAGTCCCTTATAGAACATAGGTTACTAAACCAAACATGGATGTATTATGATTCCAAAGAAATAAAAATATAGGTTCAATATTTTTTAAGCATTCTTCTAGCTCCTAAAGCCCTCAATCACCTTAGAATGATGGTGGATTCTACATCATAAACTTCTAGAAATGATATACTGTCGATATTTTCCCAAGATCACCACCTTTAACAAGATACTAAATGGTTTTGATTAATTATTCAATGAGGTGGAAGTTTATGGGAGGATTTTCCTTCAGTGTATTATCCATGGATTTCTCTATTTGATTCCTATGAGTCCTTCTGGGAGGCATGGTCTACAAAACATAAGACTTAAAAATGGTCAATATAAATTCAAATCTAAAATCACCAATATAATCAACAAAACCCATTCAATTAAACTTAAATATATTATAACAACAATATCATTGACTACAAATACTAAAGGGGTGAAAACTGTAACGTCTCATGTTTTTAGAATGGGTTGAAAACCACTCTCTTTTTCAATTTCTGAAATAGTAGCTATGCCATTTTCTAAACCGATGATTAGAACTCAATTTTGAGAGTTCCATCAGCCTTAGACCATATTTTTGGTTTGGTTTAGAGGCTTGGAGAGTGAATTAGGTGTTTTGGTTTTGTTTCAAAAGCATTAAAGGCCAAATAGACTATTTTGGGTTGCATGAAAAAGATGCATGAGTTAGGGGAACTGTGTGGCCCCTTCTAGGTAACTGTGCGACCTAGTTTTGAAGGGTTTCTAGTTTGGGTAAACTTTTTGAGGGAGGTTCATGACTGGGTGAGGGGTTATGCAATAATTTCAGAGGCTTCAATATGGTTTGTGCATGGTTAGAGAAAACCATGTGGAATGACACACATGTACTGCCACTTAGGCAGTACCTATGCAATATAGCTCCCACGGTTTGTAAAACCATGTGAGTAAACCATTTTTCATACAAAGTGTTTTTAATTTTTTTCTTCTTTTTCATTCTTCCTCTTTATCCCCTTTTGTTCTCCCTTTTCATGTCCACAACAGGAGGAAACCTCCTCCTCTCATTCGGTGGATTTTGATCCCTCTCTTCTATTAGTGGTCCGATTTCATATCTATTGGGTGCATTGGAGTCATAACGATATGGATAACCTCACATGCCCCTCTTCCTTATTTATCTTTCACCTCATGCACCACTATTTCCATCCTATCCTATTTCAAAGTTTTTAACAGAAACTCAGATCTACTCCAATCAAATTTGAATTGGAGTTCGATATTGGATGTGCCTATATCTATGAGTCTAAGGTAGATGGTTCATATCTTGTTTTGTATTTTGGTATATATTTTGGTGGTAAAACTTTTAGCACACTTTCAGGTATTTTTATTGGGACCTAATTATATCTGTTTCTTCATATTAAACTAATTGTGTGACCCATGGGATTCCATTGGGGATGCCCAATTCATTTTTTTTCTTGAGAAAGGTTGGGTAAGAGGTCGTCGCTCCTTGGGGTGGTTTGGTCGGGGGTGAAAAACCCTTTAAATTTGTTTTTCTTTAATTGAATTGGTCAGGTTAATCTGATTTGAGGCATTCAAGACCTCTAAATTGAATTGTTATGATTATTTATCTATAAAATTCAATATTATTAAATTAAATTTCTTTTTTAAATTGAATTATATATATATATATATATATGCTTTTCTTGTGTAATGAGTTGTTTGAACCCAAGAGGTCGTGATGATATTGGCCCAAGGTTGAGGTGGATTGGCCATTATGATTGGGTGATGTTGATCACTAGTTGGGATTGTCTTAGATTTCATGAGTTGTTTGACTACAATATTGGGCATCGAGGTAATCATTTTAGGTGGTGAGGCCGTCAGGTTGGGCATGGCCTATGAAATTGGGATGGAAAGGCCATTAGATTTGATTGACATGGTTACAGGGGAACAAGGTGTCGGTTGATGTGGAGTAGGAACTTTATTGGAGATTTCTACTCACTCGTTATGGCCAAAGTTTTAAATTGAGTCGCGTGAACACAGGTTGACTCTGTTGATAAGGTTGTTTTGACCACTCATGTGAATAGAGGCCCCTAGTAGTATAGATTAGATGATTAATGTTTGGGGGTGATTTCCATAGAAAGCCACATGGAAGGTGATGATACTTTGGATCTTAGTGTTGAGGTTGATGATTGGAGGATGAGGCCTTCCATGCTTGAGGTTGTGGGATTGGACTTATATTTGAGGATGGACATCACTGTTCCTATAGAATTTGTGCTTTGATCCAACAATGGATATTATTTGAGGACATTGATTACTATGCCTCCGGTTGTCATCCATGGGTTGACATGCACCTATGAGTAGGTGTTCGAGGGACTAGTGATTTGTTTGGGTGTGACTTTGGGATGTCAGTAATTGTTGGGACATGTGGTGTTAGGAGGTGACAGGTTACTTTTTGAGGTAGAATCTGAGGGTTCACCTGAACTGTATGACATAAAGGGTATCTTGATCCATGGGCTAAGGACCCATCCTACTTCTGGGATTCTAGCTGTTTCCAACACTTTCACCGGGGTGCTCACATCCGTCTAAGGAGGACGCATAACTATTTCCCCACATTCATACTTTCCAAAGGTGGGCGTCATCCTTCTATTTTTCAGGGACGTTTTCCCCTTGATTGAAATGGGATGATAGGATGTCAATTCTTATTTCCGTGGATTCATCCTCGGAACTCTTCACCTAGTACGAGTCTCCATTATATATTTAAGATGTTGTTTGTGAAACTCTTCCTAGTGCCATATCTTTATGGACACCAGTTAATTACACTGCTTCAGTTGGGAAATTCCAAGTGGTCCGATCAGGGTAGAAACCTTCAGTCAGGGGAGTAGTTAGGTTGGGTATCACTGGCATGTCTGGATGCTGGGACACTGGCGCATCTATCTTCTATCCCTTATTATAGGTCTTCTTGAGGGTGTGGAAGCCTGAGTCATCCCACGTCGGATGTAGGGAATTATATGTTGTGGGCATGTATCTGAGGTTTTCCTCAGCTTCCCATGTTTTAACAAAGGGTATTCTGTAAGTTTAACGTCCAGCGGAGATGAATCAGACTGATCAGAACATTGACTAGAGTGGATCATATGGGTGCAACCCCTAGAGGGAACACCGACGCTAGGGTCAACGTGTGGTTGTCTTTCTGATTGCTATTAAATAGAATGGGTAATGGGGTGGCATGATCCCACTGGGATGTGGTGGCCCGGATAAGAATCAGGATGGATGATGGAAGGTTCCATAAAATGGATGGGGAATGAGATGGGGTCATTGCAAGGACGACGATGATGTTGGGATTGAGTCTCAAAGAGGCTTCCTATGTATCCCTGTGGCAGAGAATCAAAGTCCATGTAGTTCATCTGATGATGACTTACCGCCAATTTGGGGTTTCAATGGCTTACCACTGGATGGGGTCATAACAGATTACCGTTGGATGGGGTCGCAACAGTTTACCGTTGAATGGGGTCGCAACGGCTTACCGCTGGATAGGGGTGTCAATGAATTACTGTTGAATGGAGTTGACAATGACTTACCACTGAACGAGGTCACAACAGATTACTGCTAGATGGAGTCGCAACGTCCTACCACCAGATAGGGGTGTCAACAACTTACCGTTGAATGGGGTTGACAACAGCTTACTGCTGAATGGGGTTGACAATGGCTTACCACTAATTGAGGTCCATAGTTTAACGTCATACAGGATGGGGGTGAACTGACGTGAAGGGGGTCAGAGCGACCAATGGGTTATGGGCTTGAACCTCAGGGAGGCTTCCTACGTACCTTGCCTGGGAAAGGATCAAATTCTTTGTAGTTTAGATATGGGTGTGGAGATTACACTCTAGGCATCCCAAGGTGTTGGTGAACCGACGTGAAGGGGGTCAAAGTGACCAATGGGTTTTGGGATTGAACCTCAGGGAGGCTTCCTACATACCTTTCCTTGGTAGGGATCAAAGACTTTGTAGTTCAGGATGGGTGTGGGGCTTACACTCTAGGCTACCTGAGGTGTTTTTCATGGTCGATTATTTCCTTAAGCCCATGTGAGTCATGCTTAGTGTGAGAAACAAGATATAGCAAAGACCTGATGATCATGTCGCTAAATGTTCACCCATGGGAAGTGGAGTGGGGATTACACGTTCTTAGTGGCCCAAAGTGGAAATAGGGGCTTACGCGTGGTTAACGACCTAGAGAGGAAATAGGGGATTATGCCTGGTTAGCTGCCCGGGGTGATGGAGATTGGGACTTAATCCAAGATGGAGGCCCGAATGGTGAAAAAGCCCAGCGGGAGAGGGAGTTGGCACCCATGAAGAGAGAAGGAGCAGGGATGCTACCCCCTACAAGGAAATAAAGGGGCTTACACCAAGGTTGTTGCCCTTTCCCCACAGACAGACATCGCTCCGACAAAGAGGATCTCATTCCATGTGAGGAATGATCGAACTCCTATAGAGACTAGTGGGCATGCAGAACATCCAAGGTGGGGGAACCCCACATCTGACGCACAGGGCATGATCACAGTTTAACGTCATGTGTTGAGGATGAGGGTGCTTTGCAGTTTAACATCCTATATATCGGATGATGTGGGTTCACTCTGCACCCCTAGGACTTACATAACCGGTACCCTCTACACCTTGGTGAAGAGAAGGGATAGGCAACGCCATGGGTAAGGGGTGTTATGGATTGAACCATTGGGAGGTCCATGTTAGCGTGGCTATGAAAAGAATCAATAGCTGTTATCATGCCTATGCGAAGAAGCATGAGTGGAAGCAACACAATGGGCGGTATCATCCAAGGGACCTTGAAATTACTTCGTGCAAACCTGAAGGGATGCACGATAAAAGGAGTTGTAGAGAAAAAGGGTTCACGAGAATAATCCTTGCGAAGCTCTGGGGCCCCATAAAGTGAAGGGACTTCGTGAAGGGATGTTCTTCATGAAGTGTAGTCTCCTAGGCTAGGGATAGGGCATAGGTGCATATGGGAGGAGCTTCGTGAAGTGGAAGGGCATTCACGAAGTAATGCCTCATGGAGCAAGGCTACCTCACAAAGAATATCATTTTGTAGCAACATTCTTTGCGATGCATAGTGACCCGGCCTTGGCACTTGGGTTACATTCACATGGAGGGTGCTTAGCGATGAACAGTGACTCGGCCTTGGTACTTGGGTTACATGTGCATGGAGGGTTCTTCACGAAGCGTAAGGGCTCCGTGAAGACCTGAGTCCCCTTGGGGATCTCCTTCCTTCGCAAAGGCCCATGGGCTTCACGAAAGCCATCCCTCTTAGAATAGGGGATCAATTAAGGCCAAGGGGGAGGTACTTTGCAGAGCAAAAGTACCTGGAGGTTCTCATGGTTCGCAAAGGAGGAAGTGATTCGTGATTTGAGATCTAGGAAGGTGAAAGGTCGGAGGATCTGTCCATCGGGCTCGAGGGGATCCTGGTATTTATAGGCACGAGGTGACGCGAAGTAGGGTTTTCTCAGCGCGAAGGCGAAACTTGCCTCATGGCAGGTCACAAACGTCAAAGGGGCTTGCGGAGAGGTCCCGCCTCACTGCTTCGTGACGGGTCACAAACTTCAAAGGGGCTCACGGAGTGGTCCCACCTCGTTGCTTCGTGGCGGGTCACAAACGTCAAAGGGGATCACAGAGCAGTCTTGCCTCACTGCTTCGTGGTGGGTTGCGAAGGTCAAAGCAGCTCATGGAGTAGTCCCACCTTGGTGCTTCACGGTGGGTCGCAAACATAAAAGGGGCTCATGAAGTGGTGCCGCCTCACTGCTTCGTAGTGGGTCACAAACGTCAAA
This sequence comes from Viscum album, assembly GCA_963277665.1. Taxonomy (NCBI): domain Eukaryota; kingdom Viridiplantae; phylum Streptophyta; class Magnoliopsida; order Santalales; family Viscaceae; genus Viscum; species Viscum album. The sequence continues at coordinate 2,040,606,916 of OY728141.1, read as the reverse complement.
GGGGCTTGCGTCACGGTCCCGACTCGCTGTTTCGTGGTGGGTCGCGAACGTCAAAGGGGCTTATGGAGCAGTACTGCCTCGCTTCTTTGCGGTAGGTCGCGAAGGTCAGGGGGGCTCACGGAGCTATCTCACCTAGTTTCTTTGCAGCGGGTCGCGAATGCCAAAGGGGGTCGCAGAGCGGTCCCACATCGCTACTTCGCGGTGGGTTGCTAATGTCAAAGGGGATCGTAGAGTAGTCCCACATAATTGCTTTGCGTCAGGTCACAAACATCAACGGGGCTCGCAGAGCTTTTACATCTCATTACTTCATGACAGGTTGTGAAGGAGGCCTTGGACGCCGACTTCCGGGCTCTGGGTGGTTCATGGTCCATCTTCACGAGACAACCCCAATGTTTTCAGGATGTCCTGATCGCCTCTAATTTTGGCGTCAACAAATCCACCCCCAGACTAGGAGTTAAGAAGAAAACAAGAATCCAATTCTGAGGGTCCATCTCCAAAATTCCTTGGCTACCCACAAGGTGGCCTCGCGAAGGAGGTTAGTGAAGGAGGCCCGTGAAGCGAAGCGGTGATGTAAGAACTTGGTTCTTAATTTTGATGTATGGGTTTCTTCTTTACTCTTTTTCTTTAAGTTTCTTTGATAAAATAAAAAAATGGGAAAAAATCCCAAATTTTGTGGGCACACGCCATGTAATTTTCCACACACTGTGTACTTTGGCCATGTGGGATGAGTACACAGGGTGTGTAGGCCTGTCGGCAATGAATGGTGTAAAAATTGACTACACGCTGTGTACTTTGTATTTACACACCATGTATTCAGTCAGCAGGTGAACAGTAAGGCAGTGGAGGCAACCTCCAGTAGAACTATAGTACACACCGTGTAATTGAGAATGCATGTCGTGTACTCATGTCGACGGATGAATAGTGCTGCGGTGGAAAGAAGCCGCCAGAGGAACAATTTAAAAAATGGAATGTATACGCCATGTACTTGAGAGTACACACCGTGTAGTTTGTTTTTTTTACTTAAAATGGGCAGAAGCCTCCTCATTTAGTAGAGGAGGCTTTGAGTTTGTTTGGAGATTTGGAGTATGGACAAACCTTGGAGGATCACCTGATCGCGCACCGGGAATCCGATTCAGACTCCGTCGATCAAATTGGGACCGTATGGGTAGGCCCTCCCCTCTCCTTGCACTGTTCTTACCAATTCTTCTTATAAGGGAAGTTATTTATGTTTTAACGGGATTTATTTTATCCCAGATCTATTTTGTTCTGGGATGATTTGGGAGGCTTCGTTCGAGTATACCGATCAGTGACAATCGAGGTAAGTGGTCTGATGTTCCTTTCAACTATTGTGTTAAAATTTTGTACCATTGTGCTACAAGCCCATGGTTGGGGTGTCGTATGGATTAGGAATTTTCTAAAAAGATATATATAATTTCATAGATAATTTAATGATAATTTTAAACTGCTGTTTGGGATCATTGCTTGGATCCAGGACCACCCCAGGGGTGTGTTCCTCTGTTTAGCTGTTTGGCCAAGATACCTGAGGGTATTCCATGATTATTTTTTTCATTGCTCTTTCTTGAGAGAAAGTTTTTATAAATTGTTTTTAATGTCTTGGGCTCGACCCAGTTATATTTAGCATGAGGGCATGATGATATATAGCCTAAGGGCATGGTGATATTTAGCCGGAGGGCGTGGTTATATTAGCCTGAGGGCGTGGTTATATTAGCCTGAGGGCTTGGTTATATTAGCCTGAGGGTGTGGTTATATTATCCCGAGGGCGTGGTTATATTAGCTTGAGGGAATGGTTATATTAGCCTAAGGGAATGACTATATTAGCCTGAGGGCATGGTTACAACTAGAATGAGGGAAAGGTTCTGTTTAGCCTGAGGGATTGGTTCTGATTAGCTCAGAATTAAATTATATTGAATTATTAAATGACTATTAAGATGACAATGAAAACTGATAGTGATAGTTACTTTGAGTACTTAGTAGTTTACTGCATTTTATTATTGCACACTACTGTAGAATGTTTTCACTGACAGTTGGGCACGGGACTTTGGTGGGTTCCTTCTGGGATTTATTTCTCACACCCTATTTGGTTCATGTCTTTGGCCCAAACAGACTATATTTCTGTAGGTGTCAATAGGGGAAAGGGTCCCCATACATGTACATGATTGTAGCAAAGGAGTAGGAGAGCATGTGACCGAGCTTAGGCTTGCGATGCTGCTGCATTCTGTTTACTCTATTTTGTTTTGTCTGGCTGTACCTTGTACTTTGAGTTGTAGGGTATTGTATTTCAGTATATCTTGTTCTGGATGCTTTCATATAGTTAGTGACATGATGCATCTTTATATACATGACTTCCTGTTCTCTTTAACTTCAGTTGTCCATTTCAGTTATATATGGTTTATATTTTCCGCTGTTGTATGTTATTTATCTTTTCCGCTGCACTACACTTTGAAAAATGAGGGCATAGTTTCTCCACTATCAGACCTGGGCCCTCGCTACTAGTCGACAGCCTCTGGAGTTTGGGGAAATGCGCTTGAGGTCATGTGACCAACCAGTTTTGGGGCACCCGTTATGTGGCACCCGGATCCGGGATATTACAAAGTGGTATCAGAGGGCAGGTTCTTTTCTTTGACTTACTGTTTGGAGCCTTAGTCAAGGATAGGATGGAAAGGGTAGTTGGTAATAATCTGTGCCCGAGAGTAGCTAACCCGTGTATAGGTAAAAGCCAATCTACCTCATTATTTCAATTATTATTGGTTTTTCAATTTTACAGTTGATTTGATTTTCACTATTGGGTGACACACTGGTGATTGTTCTGTTTATATGTTATACATGGGTTCTATTTCGTTGCAACCCAATGAGATGAGGGTGTGCCATATCATGCATCATTTAAGAACATTCTATAAATCACATGTCATGCATTCCTTCCATGCCATGTAGGTGCATTAGAAATTTCATGTTGTTGTGATAATTAATGTGCTAGAAGAGAATGCTGATGTGATATATTCTTTGATAAATACCTACTTTTGTAAGGGTATTTTGGTGTGAAGTTTTTATGGAATGAACACCAAACTTTGGTTCTTGAGGAGTATGGGTTCTCAATGACCGGAATTTGGTGGATCATTAACGTGTTTACCTTTTTATAACATGTATAAGATTTCAGGATTTGATTCGCAGGGAGTATGGGCCCTCACGGATCGGAATTTGGAACATAGGTGTTGGTTTCAATGTTTTTTCTAGGTTCTGGATTAGTTTCTGAGGCTTACTATCTAGAAAATCCAGGATACATGCCATGTAGTTATATGGACACATGCTGTGTGTTCTTATGTTCGGGAAGAAATGGAAACTTTTTAAGTACACACCCTGTACCCTCAGTAAACGCCGTGTAGTCTCTTCCCGTGCCATAGGCCGTGTGGGTGAGGACACATGGTAGGGATTGGTTTGGGAAAACATGCCATGTACCGATTTTACACACCGTGTAGTGTTGACCTGGTGTCCACCGTGTAACGAACAACACGGATGGAGGAAACCTTAATCCATACACACCGTGTCTACCTTGAACACGCTGTGTAGTTTAACCCAGGTACCCGGCCATGTCATGAACAACACTGGTCGATGTTATCTTTCCTAGTATATGTCGTATTTGCCTAGAACATGCCGTGTAGCATCAGCCATGTAGCCGGATGTGTATTGAGAAACACGGGTTAGTCTGGGGCTTCTTTAAACATGCCGTGTCTTTTTGGAATACACCGTGTAGTGTGACCTAGGTACATAGGCCATGTGACGAACAAAACGGGCCAATTAAAGCTTGTAGAGTACACACCGTGTCTACCCCTGAACATGCCGTGTAGTCTTATTTTAGGAGAGTCGTGTGGCCTAGCTGTGTAGAAGGAATCTGGCAGGGAATAAGGATTTAAGTACATGCTGTGTAGTTCGAAATACATGCCATGTATTTGGGGTGTTACACGACCAGTTTTAGCTGGAGTACACGCCCATACAGATGGCCTGTGACAATACGCTGTGTAGTATTTATACACACCGTGTAGTCAAGTTTTGTAAAACTTGAATGATTTTCTTCTCCTTTCCCCTTCTTACACTCCTTGTTTTCAGTCTTGTATGACCTTAATCTAAGGCACATGTTTGAACTTGTAGAGTCATGCTGCCGAGATGACCACCAGTTGTTCTACCGGAGAGAGGCGACGATTATAATCCTGAGATGGTGGGCCATAGGGTACCAGTGGATCCTCCAGTAATGTCAGATGTGGCTCCAGCTATTATACCGAACACAGGCACATAGGAACAGTTCCGTGAAGGCTTCATGTGGTTCATGCAGACCTTCGAGGGAGCACCGCAGGTTGCCACATCTATGGCAGAGCTAACACGTATCTTCTAGTAGCAGCATCTGCCTACATTTTTAGGGGATGGCGGACCACAGGCTATGTAGTCCTGGATGGATTCGATGAAGGCGATATTCGAGCATCTAGAGACGCCTCCTGGGAGGAGGGTCAATCTCGCTACATACATGATCTGTGATTCCTCCAAGAGGTGGTGGGATGTTACCACCCAGTTTGGGCATCACCGATACATGGCGTGGGAAGATTTTCAGGCAGCCTTCTATGACTTCTTCTTCCCGGAGACGCTACGAGCAGATCGAGCTCAAGAGTTCATGAATCTGTAGCAGGGTTCCATGTCAGTGATGGATTATTCTACTCACTTCACCGAGCTTCAGCGTTTTGCACCCATTCTAGTGGGCGATGAGGTGTTGAGGGCTAGAAGCTTTGAGGATGGACTTCGGTGTGACATCTGAGTGCTGGTGAATGTTTTCAGGTTTCCTACCATGCATGCTATCATGACCCAGGAACTGATTTCTGAGCGGAACCTATTAGAAGCTAGTGGTGTGGGCCAGGGTGGTTCGGCACCAGTTTCTGGTACTATTTCCATCGTCAAGAGGAAGAGGTAGACAAATTTCTCTCATAGTGGTAGTACTAGTTAGAGGATTTCTTCAGTTGTCCTGATAATGTGCTACCAATGTGGTAGAGAGGGGAACAAGAGGACTCAGTGTCCACATAACCAATGGAGTGTCGATCTTGCCACAAGATGAGTCATATGCAACTCTTTTGCAGGGCGTTTCTACCAGCGACTAGTGAGAGGGGTTCTATACAGACTTCGCATGCAGGAGCAGGACCAGCAACTTCTTACTAGTCTGGTAATTGGGGTACATAAGGGCATGCAAGAAGGGATGGTGGTCTTGTCCATAGTAGCTAGAAACCTGGATCTTAGAGGCAGCAGGGTGGATCAGCTCAGGGTAGCCAGGCTATGTCATAGGTCCACGACACTAGGAAGGAATATATAGTGAAACATACCCAATAGGAGCAGGATCCCAGACCTTCTACTATCATAGGTACTATCCTAGTTTCTTCTGTTTTATCTTATACACTTTTCGATACTGGTGCTATGCATAGTTTTATATCTATGGCTATTGTGGAGAGCCTTGGGCTCTGTTTTACTTCTTATTCTGATATCATGATTCTAAATATTCCGTTGGGGACTAGAACAACTAGTCTGCGTTAGTGCAAAGAGTTCTTTCTTGAGGCATGTGGATGTCACTTTCTATGGGACCTCTATGTCTTAAAGATGAAGAGCTATGATGTCATTATCAGGATGGACAGGTTGATTCCCTTTTGTGCCTTTTTATATTTCTATTGTCATAGGGTGAGTTTCACGTCACCAAAGGGAAGAGAGTTTCTATACAAGGGTGAATGGGATGTCCAGGTGAGCCGAGCTGGACCCGAGAATCGTGGGCGAGGAGTGACAGCCCAGATTGAGAGTTTATATCTGGATGATTAAGGAATCTCTCAGAAGGATTTCCCTCCAGTGGTTGATCATTTCAGGGATGTCTTCCCGGATGACTTTTCAGGTCTACCTCCAGAGCGTGAGGTGTACTTTTCTATTCAGCTTGTGCCAGGAGCGGCACTAGTGTCCATTCCTCCTTATAGGATGGCCACGCCTGAGTTTCAGGAGATCAAGAGACAGTTAGAGGAGTTATAGGTAAAGGGTTTTATCCGGCCCAATACTTCTCCTTGGGGTTCGCCTGTCCTATTTGCTAACAATGCAGACAGTACCCTCAAACTTTGTGTGGATTATCAGAAGCTGAACCAGTTGACGATCAGGAACCAATATCCCTTACCAAGGATTGATGATCTTTTTGATCAAATTCAAGGAGCACGAGTGTTCTCGAATATTGAATTGAGATCCGGATATCATCAGTTACACATTAGACCATCCGACATACCGCTTACATCTTTTTGGAACAAATATGGTCTATATGAGTACTTAGTTATGCCGTTCAGACTCACGAATGTGCCAAATTTTTCATGGCTCTAATGAATCGTGTGTTCCATCCCTATCTGGATTCTTTCATGGTAGTCTTCGTGGATGACATCTTGGTGTACTCTCACCTTAGACACGACCATGACACCCATCTTGAGATCGTACTGAGTACATTGAGAGAGCATCATCTATATGCTAAGCTCTCAAAGTGCCACTTTTGGATAGACCAGATTCACTTCCTGGGTCATATTATCTCAGAGGCAGGAGTTGTAGTAGACCCAGAGAAGGTGAGAGCATTAGTTTCTTGGGAGCATCCTATGAACGTGTTTGAGATACAGAGTTTCTTGGGGATGGATGGTTACTACAGGCATTTTATACAGGACTTCTCCCACTTAGTATCGTCATTGATGAGTTTGACTAATATGGTTGTGAAGTTCGTTTGGTTATAAGCTTGCAAGACAGCCTTTCAGGAGTTGAAGGGTAGGTTAACATCAACACCAGTCCTTGTACTTCCAAATCAAGGGAAGAGCTATACCGTTTACTGTGATGCATCAAGCATTGGGCTGGGAGTAGTATTGATGCAGGGTGATCTATTTGTTGCATATGGGTCTTGGAAGTTGAGGCCACATGAGAGGAACTACCCGATGCATGACCTTGAGTCGGCTGCAGTTGTTCACGCATTGCACTGTTGGAGACATTACCTCTGGGGAGAGAATTTTGTGGTGTTTACGGACCACAAAAGTCTCAAATATATCTTTACCCAGTGTGACCTGAACCTGAGACAACAAAAGTTGGTCGAATACCTTCAGTCTTATGACTTTGAGCTTGCCTATACACCTGGTAAGGGTAATGCAGTAGCTGATGCACTGAGTTGGAAGACTCAGACACATGCAGTGTTGGAGGCCAGTGGTGAGTGGAAGCTTATGGTTTTGTTCTCTGAGATGCATTTGGAGGTGCACGATAGTCAGGGGAAAACCTATCTTTCTTCCTTATCTATGACTTCTACCCACCTGGATAGAGTGAGGATGAGAAAACTATCAGATGTATAAGGCCTAGTTCTATGGGAGTCAGTGGAAAGTGAGGACCCTCCTCCTGGATGGACGATAGGTGATGATGAGGTATTGCATTTCCATGGATGAGTGTGGGTTACATAGGATATACACGAGGAGCTGATGCAGGAGTTTCATGCTTCATCCTGGGCAGTGTATCCCAGAGTTACCAAAATGTACCGTGACTTGAGATGTCAGTATTGGTGGATGGGTATGAAGAGAGAGGTAGCTGGTTTTGTTACGAGATGTTCCACCTTTAGCAGGTGAAGGCGGATCATCAGTGGCCATACGGACTGTTACAACAGTTACTTATTTTGGAGTGTAAATGGGATGGTGTCGCGACGGACTTCGTGACTGGGTTGCCGAGGTCACCTCGAGGCAGTGATGCCGTATGGGTTGTTGTAGACAGACTTACAAAGGTAGCTCACTTTTTTCAAATCAAGGAGACCTTCAGTGTTGACGACCTCGGAAAGTTGTATATCCGAGAGGTAGTACATCTTCATGGGGTCCCTAGTTCTATCATTTCTGATAGGGAAACCTATTTTACATCTCATTTCTGGAAGAGGTTTCAGAGGGCACTAGGTAAACAGGTGCTTCTGAGCACAACTTACCACCCTCAGACCAATGTCCAATCAGAGCATATGATACAGGTGCTAGAGGACATGTTGCGTGCATGCATCCTAGACTTTGGGGGATCTTGGGAGAAACATATACCCTTGGTCAAGTTTTCCTATAATAATAGTTTTCAGGAAACTATTGGGATGGCACCTTATGAGGCCTTATATGGTAGGCCATGCTGATCACCCTTGTGATGGTTAGAGGAAGGTGAGGCAGCTTTACTGGGGCCACGTCTCGTACAGGAGAATTCAGAGAAGGTCCGATTGATTCAGAAGTGGATGTCTACCGCACAGTCTCACCAGAAATCTTATGCTGATCGCCGCAGATGACCTTTGGAGTTCATGGTTGGGGATCAGGTTTTCTTGCGTGTTTCATCGAGGTTGGGACACAGGTGGATCAGGAGACAGGGTAAAATTTCGTCGAGGTATGTGGGGCCGTTTGAGATTCTGGAGAGAGTCGGGTCGGTTGCCTACTGGTTGTAGTTACCACAGAGGTACCGAGCTATGTACGACGTCTTCCATGTATCCCAGCTGCATCGCTATCATTCAGACCCATCTCACACTTTCTAGCCTGAGGAGGTTGAGCTTTAGGTCGATGCATCCTTTGAAGAGAATCCGATTTGTATTGTTGATTGGAGCACGAAGCTTCTCTAAGGCCGGTCAGTTCCTCTCGTTTGGGTGCTATGGAAGAATGGCCGAGTGCATGAAAAAACCTGGGAGCAGGAGACTGACGTACATGCTCAGTGTCCAGAGTTGTTCAAAACTGTATCTTCACCACCCATGGAAAGGAAATTCGGGGACGAATTGCTTTAAGGGGGGAAGTTTGTAAGAACCAGGTTCTTAATTTTGAGGTATGGGTCTCTTCTTTACCCTTTTTCCTTAAGTTTCTTTGATAAAATAAGGAAAATAGGGAAAAATCCCAAATTTTGTGGGTACATGCTGTGTACTTTTCCACATGTCGTGTACTTTGGTCACGTGGGATGAGTACAAAGGGCGTGTAGGCCTATCGGCAATTAATGGTGTAAAAACTGACTACACACCGTGTACTTTGTATTTACATGCCATGTATTCAGTCGATAGGAAAACAGTAAGGTGGTGGAGACAACCTCCAGTGGAGTGACAGTACACACCGTGTAATCGGGAATACACGCCGTGTACTCATGTCGACGGATGAACAGTGCTGCGGTGGAAAGAAGCCGCCAGAGGAACAATTTAAAAATTTTAAAGTACATGTCGTGTACTTGAGAGTACATGCCGTTTAGTTTGTTTTTTTCTTAAAATGGGAAGTAGAATCCTCATTTGGAAGAGGAGGCTTTGAGTTCGTTTGGAGCTCGGGAGGAGGGCCGAACCTTGGAGGATCACCCGATCATGCATTGGGAATCCGATTCTGACTCCGTCGATCACGTTGGGACAATACAGGTAAGCCCTCCCCTATCCTTGCGATGTTCTTACAAATTATTACTCTAAGGGAAGTTATTTACGTTTGAACATGATTTATTTTATCCCAGATCTACATCGTTCTTGGATGATTTGAAAGGCGTCATTCACGTATACCGATCAGTGACGATCGAGGTAGGTGGTCTGATGTTCCTTTCAACTGTTGTGTTGAAATTGTGTACTGTTGTGCTACGCTCCCATGGTTGGGGTGTCGTATGGCTGAGCCCTTTTCTGAAAAGATATCTATAATTACATATATAATCTAATGATAAGTTTAAACTGCTGTTTGGGATCATTGCTTGGATCCAGGACCACCCCGAGGGTGCGTTCCTCTGTTTATCCATTTGGACAGGATACCTGAGGGTATGCCATGATTATTTTGTACATTTATATTTCTTGAGAGAAAGTTTTTATAAATTTTTTTTATTCCTTGGGCTTGGCCCAGTTATATTTAGCCTGAGGGCGTGGTGATATTTATCCTTAGGGCGTGGTGATATTTAGCCGGAGGGCGTGGTTATATTAGCTTGAGTGTGTAGTTATATTATCATGAGGGCCTGGTTATATTATCCTGAGGGTGTGGTTATATTAGCTTGAGGGCGTGGTTATATTAGCCTGAGGGCGTGGTTATATTAGCCTGAGGGCATGACTATATTAGCCTGAGGGCATGGTTACAACTATCTTGAGGGCAGGGTTCTGTTTAGCCTGAGGGCTTGGTTCTGATTAGCTCAGAATTAAATTATATTGAATTATTAAAAGAATATTAAGATGGAAATGAAAAATGGTAGTGAGAGATACTTTGAGTACTTACTAGTTTACTACATTTTATTATTGCACACTATGGTAGAACTTTTCACTGACAGTTGGGCACAAGCCTTTGGTGGGTGCCTACTGAAATTTATTTCTCATAGCCTGTTTGGGTCATGTCTTCTGCCCAAACAGACTATATTTCTGCAGGTGTCGACAGGGGCAAGGGTCCCCATACAAGTACATGATTTTAGCAAAGGAGTAGGAGAGCATGGGACCGAGCTTAGGCTTGTGATGCCGTTGAATTCTATTTACTCTGTTGTTTTTTGTCTGGATGTACCTTGTACTTTGAGTTGTATTGTATTGTATTGCAGTGTATCTTGTTCTGGCTGCTTTCATAGAATTAGTGACATGATGCATCTTTATATACATTACTATTGGTTCCCTTTTACTTCAGTTGTCCATTTCAATTATACATGGTTTATCTTTTCTGCTATTGTATGTTATTTATCTTTTCCACTACGCTACACTTTGACAAATGAGGGCGTAGTTTCCCCACTCTCAGACCTAGGCCCTCACTGCTAGTCGGAAGCCTTTGGCGTTTGGGTAAATGTGCTTGAGGTCATGTGGCCAACCGGGTTTGGGGCACCCGTTATATGGCACCCGGATCCGGGATGTTATAGGCGATGCGCGGGCTGGGCACATCGCGAAGTCTGTCGCAGCTGGACACACCGTGAAGCACCTGGGGTCCTGAAGAGACCCGAAGCTTAACGTACATGGACATTACATTACTTTTGCGGAATACTTAGTACATAACGAAAACACACACACAAGGATCGTAATAGTTTAGTGTCTTTGGAAACTCGGAACGTAATCTTCTAATCGTGGGGAAAGATCTTCAATATCTCCCATAAAGATATTACTTTTTTTTTACCTAAAACCTTTCTTTATATCCTGGGGAAAAGAAAACATAAAAGGGTGACCTCAAATGCTCAGTAAGGGTAAACAAAATAAATATCAATCACATCATATTCATAAGAACATAACATTTTGGAAATCATAACCTGCAAAAGAGAGCATAATTTCATAATCATGGGATAAATCATGGCAGTGAAAAAGTAATCCCAATAATCATAACTTAAAACATAAAACTTTGTGGTATACACACATAATCATAGAGAATCATTTCTTGTTAGTCAAGACTAATTGCCAAGACTATCTTAGTGGACAAAGTCCCTTTCTGAATCGAGTAACCCTCGTTTCAGTCCTGTTTCACTGAACCGGTATAACCTACCATTCCAGCCATGTCTATCTCATGAGATATAAAATCATTACCCAATGCATTGGAGGGAGATATAGGTCCCACCCATCTTATAATGAATCCTTTCTTATGTGTGCCACATAATCATAAAACATACATCATCGCATAACACATGTAACAAAAATGGGATTCTTGAAACATCATGACATCATAAATCAATTCATATAAGATAAAGGAATTCATAAACATAATTCCATCACAACATAGTCAAATCAATGTAAAAATATGGATAGAAACAGAACCCTTTATTATCTTATATGGAAAATAATTTTGATAAAACACTTGAATTGAATTCTTGAGGAAAATATCCTTTCTTCTTCAAAATCAATTTCTTTTCACAAAACATCATGCAATTTTAAAAGAAAGAGATTTTATTGAAAATAGTCATGAAATCTTTTAGAGGAAGCTTCATGAAAATAAGGCTTTATAAAACAGTAGAAATCCGTTCGTGCCGTATAAGTTAAAAAAAAAACATTCCTCTCGTACTTTTGTCGGAAAAGTCAAAAATTACCTCGTATGAAAAACGACAAAAGATTCCTTTCATATCTTTTACTAAAAACTCACTGAAGGGTAAAATTGGATTTAAACAATTTTAGGTGGATGTAAATAACATTACATATTGAGGAAACATGGATGTGGATGATAAAATATACCCCAGTAAATTTCAAAGTACAAACAATCTCGGATAAGAATGAGATTGTGATATTTCCCTTACCTTAGGTCCGATTTGCTTTGTTCGTGTCCGAAGCTCCTGTATAATGGTTTAAATAATGTTATTGACTTATTCCAGAATAATACATATTGATATGATATCATATATGGTCATATTATTAGCTTCTTGTTAGTAATATTTCATTGTTACTTGTTACTCGGGTCTTTATAACTTTTTGTTCTTATGCGTGTTTTGTTGAATAAATTCTTATTCTTATATTTAGGTTATAGATAATTCATTTCCAGAATGGTATTAGTGTAGTATATACCATATTCATTCATTCAATTCATTTATATAATCATTATGAAATGAAGATCATGTAGAACGAGTCGCATCACATCGTGGAGACGGTATTCCGTACGTACGCACGAGTGATGATATCGTTCCTATGATCGTGGAATTGTATTGGAGTATATATATATATTATTTCAGTATCAATATTACTTAATAATAATCATATATAGTTACTCATTACACCATTATACCCATCCTTGTAAGGTGATGGTGGAAAATAGATTACACCACGGCGTGGAGACGGTATTCCGTACGTACGCACGCGCGGTGATTTCATTTTTCCGTAGGATGGATAGAAGGTGAATTAGGGTTGTTTCATATTTATAATAACATATCAGTATGTAAGTAATACTGATGTTATTACTTTATCATGAAACAACTAAAGAAGAAGAAGTTGAAGAAGAAAGAAATTGAAAAGATCGGTAATGGATATTACCTCTTCTTTGGAACGCCTCTTTGAATCCTCCACTTAAGGAACTAATATTGGTCTTTGGAGAAGACCAGGACCTCTAGGATTATTCTAGGGAAGTGGAGAGGAGAAAATGGCAGGGTTTGGCCGAGATTGAGTGCTCAAATTGGTGTGAGGAGGAGGGGGAGGAGGTGCCCTTTTATAAGGGAGGAGAGGGGCACCTTAGGAATATCTCAAAATATTATTTTATATTAAAGTCAAAATCGGTTTATAATGGTTCCAAAGGGTCTTATTTCGAAGCTAAAGTGGGGATGGGTCGAAATCCTATCAACCAATAGGATTTAGACAAGTTTAGGGTATTATTTTAACCTTATCAATTAGATTTAACTCTAAGTTAATTAATTTAACTTTTACCGTGTCTTTTTGTTTTCTTTCACTATATGGTTAATACACTTACTATAACATGCCAAAAGAACCCCAAATTGTTTATTATTAATATATAATCCTTATCTAAGTCATTTGGCCGAACCTTAGATTTTTAGGAATAAAATAACAATTAATAATATAATATTTGATTTAAAAACTATTTTGTGTCAATTTTGACACTATTTGATATATGATTTTTGTGAAAGTCATAACAGAATTATATGTTCGAACCAAGTTGATTAAATCAACACTAATATATCATAGTAACCTATAAAATTAGTGTAATTCAGAAAAAGTCTCAAATTACATTTATTTTGGTATTTATATTATCAATTTTGTCAATATTTCATTAATAAGATAATTACTGCATCATCTTTGTGTCATAAATAAATTAAATTATTTGATGTCTAAAAATTACAAATAAAATACCATCATGTAGGAAATCTTTTTATCTTTCTAATGAATATTTACAATCGAATTTATCTTATGTATAACCCCATATTAAAAATGATTTACTTATTAAACTTTGATTTTAACTATTTTAACCCTTCTTTAAATAAATTAATAATAAATGTTCTAATCTAATCCAAGTGGGCCTAAATGGTCATATTTTATTTCTAAGTTTGTTTTTGGTCGAATTACACTTGTCCAATAGAATTAGGACATGTGTTAGGGTAATATTAATATCATATTTACCCTTAGTTACCCTATTTACTATTAACCGCGGTAAAAATAGTAAAAAGTTACTATTCACCAAAAAAATTATTTTTATCTCATTGAACCACATTTTACTTACTGACATCAACCGTGTCTATCGGATTTTTGAAATTCCATTCACAGAAGCGGTAAAATTATGTTTTATGCAAAATTCAGTTTTTAACCTACCACTTAGTGGTTTCACTATTCATCAAAAATTGAATGTTTTCAGAAAAATGCCAAAATTTCATCCTAAGCTATATTTCATATTCCGAATTCAAAAATGAAGTCTATTTTACCAAATTCATAACATAGAAGTTGCATTAATTAATTTTATAATTAAATCCCGCTGTTAAAACAAATAGCGTGTTTTTAAGAAACAATATCTATCAAAAGATTGACACTTGTTTATGTCTGGTTTAAATGTGCAATTACATCCAATGACCAACATTGTATTAAATTGTAAAAATATATTCTAAATATACTTTAAAACTACTCCAATTAATAATTTATCACTATTAATTATTTCGATTAAAAAAGTTGTTTTTTAATTATAATTTAGTAATTTTCACTATTCATCAGAATATGAAAGTTATCCGAAATGTACCAAAATTTCACCTTAGGCTAAATTCGATACTCCGAATCCAAAAATGAAGTTCATTTTGAAAAATAAGATTTAAAGAATTTCAAAAAGTGGTTATTACTATTCATAACGACTATTTTTAATAATATTTTAATAGAATATCGTTGTTTAGTGAAACTCGGTATTGCGTATTACACACGCTATCGAGGAAGGTCGCGATTGCGTGTAATGCAAGGCAAGTCAAGGATGCGTGTTGTGCAAGCTCCTTTTGGTGTAGCGTACAACACAAGACATTAATTAAAAAGAATATTTTTTATAAAATCTTGGGCTGTTACATTCTACCCCCCTTAAAATGAATTTCGCCCTCGAAATTCGTCGGGGTTATAAATGGTTTACTATTTGAAAGTTTCTTTAATAGAAACCCACATCGTAAAAAGGAATATCAAAACCAATATTTAAAAACAAAAGTATGAAACGTAACGGTTACCCAAATAAACTAATCATTGGGTTTCCACATAGGTGAAAATATGGATATGGAAGAGAAATCTAACCATCATGTTCTGATGGAGAGTGGGAGAGAACATGGCTATGGAAAAGCCAGTAATCACAAATCCATAAATTTATGACGATCTAAGGTACCATCTGATTCATCAGGTATAAGATCACTAGGACAACATTTTTGGTTTTCAAGATCATTTCCCTAAAGTTGAAAATTTGAATTAGAATAAATACTTTCTTTATTTTGGTACAATCTCACTGTTGTTCATGCCTTGAACAATTTCCACTTCATCTCTTAAATAAATGAAGTTGAATTTGTTATTCGTGAAGTGTTAGCAGATCATGTGATAGAATGACGGGTCATTCCATCTGTCTCAAAAGGTTAGCAAAATTTATATACATAAGTCGATCTATAGTGGGATTAATCATATATGGTTCCTAAAATGGGCTTATACCTCATATATCATACTGCTTAATATAATAACACTAGTTTCTACTAAACAGGGACTTCCTGTAGGTCAGTGGTAGGCGATAAAGGCCAGTCGCACTTCGGTTGTGGGTTCGATTCCTACAGCCTTTTCCGAAGCGATGGGCTGTCGCCCGTCCTGCAGGTTGTCCTTTTTCTAAAACTACGTTACTATAACATCCCATCAATAATATCGAAAATCTTCTATCCTTAAACAATACTAACTTATGTCCAACATAATCCAGTCTAATCTTTAGGCTTATACATAATACTGCAGTCCACTCTCATAATATAGTGACAACGATTACCAGAGATTTAATACCATCGTTGATCCCCATATATCATAAGATATATCTTGTTGGACACATTCCAAACATTCAAAGGCCTTAATCTTGTACTCTCTTGAATACCCATTGAACCTTAGTGAAAACTTGAATGCAGTTAAAAGTTAACACTTTCCACATACCAAAATCCTCAAAATTCTATATACTCAAACCATGATATCACTTATTCCTTATATCAATCATGAGCTCATGAATACTGTTAAACATTTCATTTTCTCGTTTTCCCTTCATTATGCGCATAATATCTCAATCACTTTGAATACCACATTAGACCAATACATAAATATTCCAATATTCCATGATACAACATTATTTTGGAATCCCATTACATAAAAACTTAATCATTCCACCACATCGTTGTCATATTCAACATTGCCAATAGTGATCGCATGTGACTTCCCTTTGTCCTTTGCCTTAAGCGGTTGCTCATGTCGATCATCACTAACCCTTGGATTAGGGCATTTATTGGCATAATGTCCCATCTCCTTGCACTTGAAGCATTGAAGTGTTGGTTGTGCGTTCTCTGCAGTGTTTTCTTTAGTCACTTCATTAGAATCCCTTTTTCCATTACTTCGACACTCAGCTGCTCGATGACCTTATTTTCCACACTTAAAACATTTTCTAGTCCCTTTAAGACAATCTCCACCATGCTTCTTTCCACACTTTGTGCACAATGAAACATTCATCTTATTTTCACCATTATTCTGAGATTTCTCCTTGAACTCCATCTTTCGTTTCTTGTCAAAACCATGAGATGGATATGTAACACCAACTTCCATTTCTACCTTGATAGCACAACGCACAATTTCTTCATAGCTACTAAAGTCTCTTATAGCTAATGCCCTTCGAAGACTTGGTTTTAATCCACTGAAAAATCAATCAACTTTACTTTCAGGTTGGATGATAATGCCAGATGCATACCTTGCAAGTCTTGTAAAATTCGCTTCGTATATACCAACAGATTCATCATCCTTTTGCTTTAGTTCAAGAAACTCCTTCTCCATCTTCGTTCGAAGAATACGAGGGAAGTACTTACTGAAAAACAAGTTCTTGAACTCGTCCCATTCCATGGAATCAATTTCATCTCTTTGCCTCGTATTCTTGATAAGATTCCACCATTGATCAGATTCACCTTCCAAACGATATACTGCTAAGATGACTTTATCATGTTCAGAACATTGAAGAACTGAAAATATCTTTTCAGTAGTACTAATCCATTGTTCAGCAACTAATGGATCAGTAGACCCACTGAAAGAAGGCGGACGCTGCCTCATGAAGGATTCAACAGAATGTTGCTCCTTCCTTTGCTCGTTTGGAAGTCCTGCATGATTCATAGCTTGAGAAAGTTGTGTGAGCATGGCTACAAGATTTTGCATTCCAGCTCCCATATCGTTTGGTTGCTCAGGGGGACAATCATTGCATTGTCCATTGCATTGATCAACACGGTTCCTTCGGGTTCCAGCCATCGTCTAAAACCCCAAAAGAATAGTGTGAGAGGCAAAAATCATAATAAAGGGAGAGTAACTTCAATATCTAACATCTTGGTTAAATTCTAAGATCGTTACCATAGTTATAGTACTATATCCTATACGTATACTTATCCTTAGGGACATCCCTAGACATACATTAGAAATATCTCTAGGGATCTCACTAACATTTTCGCATCCTAGTTTCCAAAGGTTGACTAAACCTTTCCTCTGATACCAACTGTAGAGATCCGAAGCCTGACGTACATAGAATTTACATTACTTTTGCGGAATACTTAGTACATAACGAAAACACACACACAAGGATCGTAATAGTTTAGTGTCTTTGGAAACTCGGAACGTAATCTTCTAATCGTGGGGAAAGATCTTCAATATCTCCCATAAAGATCTTCCTTTTTTTTATACCTAAAACCTTTCTTTATATCCTGGGGAAAAGAAAACATAAAAGGGTGAGCTCAAATGCTCAGTAAGGGTAAAAAAAATAAATATCAATCACATCATATTCATAAGAACATAACATTTTGGAAATCATAACCTGCAAAAGAGAGCATAATTTCATAATCATGGGATAAATCATGGCAGTGAAAAAGTAATCCCAATAATCATAACTTAAAACATGAAACTTTGTGGCATACACACATAATCATAGAGAATCATTTCTTGTTAGTCAAGACTAATTGCCAAGACTATCTTAGTGGACAAAGTCCCTTTCTGAATCGAGTAACCCTCGTTTCAGTCCTGTTTCACTGAACCGGTATAACCTACCATTCCAGCCATGTCTATCTCATGAGATATAAAATCATTACCCAATGCATTGGAGGGATATATAGGTCCCACCCATCTTATAATGAATCCTTTCTTATGTGTGCCACATAATCATAAAACATACATCATCGCATAACACATGTAACAAAAATGGGATTCTTGAAACATTATGACATCATAAATCAATTCATATAAGATAAAGGAATTCATAAACATAATTCCATCACAACATAGTCAAATCAATGTAAAAATATGGATAGAAACAGAACCCTTTATTATCTTAGATGGAAAATAATTTTGATAAAACACTTGAATTGAATTCTTGAGGAAAATATCATTTCTTCTTCAAAATCAATTTCTTTTCACAAAACATCATGAAATTTTAAAAGAAAGAGATTTTATTGAAAATAGTCATGAAATCTTTTAGAGGAAGCTTCATGAAAATAAGGCTTTATAAAACAGTATAAATCCGTTCGTGCCGTATAAGTTAAAAAAAACATTCCTCTCGTACTTTTGTCGGAAAAGTCAAAAATTACCTCGTATGAAAAACGACAAAAGATTCCTTTCATATCTTTTACTAAAAACTCACTGAAGGGTAAAATTGGATTTAAACAATTGTAGGTGGATGTAAATAACATTACATATTGAGGAAACATGGATGTGGATGATAAAATATACCCCAGTAAATTTCAAAGTACAAACAATCTCGGATAAGAATGAGATTGTGATATTTCCCTTACCTTAGGTCCGATTTGCTTTGTTCGTGTCCGAAGCTCCTGTATAATGGTTTAAATAATTTTATTGACTTATTACAGAATCATACATATTGATATGATATCATATATGGTCATATTATTAGCTTCTTGTTAGTAATATTTCATTGTTACTTGTTACTCGGGTCTTTATAACTTTTTGTTCTTATGCGTGTTTTGTTGAAAAAATTCTTATTCTTATCTTTAGGTTATAGATAATTAATTTCCAGAATGGTATTAGTGTAGTATATACCATATTAATTCATTCAATTCATTTATATAATCATTATGAAATGAAGATCATGTAGAACGAGTCGCATCACATCGTGGAGACGGTATTCCGTACGTACGCACGAGTGATGATATCGTTCCTATGATCGTGGAATTGTATTGGAGTATATATATATATTATTTCAGTATCAATATTACTTAATAATAATCATATATAGTTACTCATTACACCATTATACCCATCCTTGTAAGGTGATGGTGGAAAATAGATTACACCACGGCGTGGAGACGGTATTCCGTACGTACGCACGCGCGGTGATTTCATTTTTCCGTAGGATGGATAGAAGGTGAATTAGGGTTGTTTAATATTTATAATAACATATCAGTATGTAAGTAATACTGATTTTATTACTTTATCATGAAACAACTAAAGAAGAAGAAGTTGAAGAAGAAAGAAATTGAAAAGATCGGTAATGGATATTACCTCTTCTTTGGAACGCCTCTTTGAATCCTCCTCTTAAGGAACTAAGATTGGTCTTTGGAGAAGACCAGGACCTCTAGGATTATTCTAGGGAAGTGGAGAGGAGAAAATGGCAGGGGTTGGCCGAGCTTGAGTGCTCAAATTGGTGTGAGGAGGAGGGGGAGGAGGTGCCCTTTTATAAGGGAGGAGAGGGGCACCTTAGGAATATCTCAAAATATTATTTTATATTAAAGTCAAAATCGGTTTATAATGGTTCCAAAGGGTCTTATTTCGAAGCTAAAGTGGGGATGGGTCGCAATCCTATCAACCAATAGGATTTAGACAAGTTTAGGGTATTATTTTAACCTTATCAATTAGATTTAACTCTAAGTTAATTAATTTAACTTTTACCGTGTCTTTTTGTTTTCTTTCACTATATGGTTAATAGACTTACTATAACATGCCAAACGAACCCCAAATTGTTTATTATTAATATATATATCCTTATCTAAGTCATTTGGCCGAACCTTAGATTTTTAGGAATAAAATAACAATTAATAATATAATATTTGATTTAAAAACTATTTTGTGTCAATTTTGACACTATTTGATATATGATTTTTGTGAAAGTCATAACAGAATTATATGTTCGAACCAAGTTGATTAAATCAACACTAATATATCATAGTAACCTAGAAAATTAGTGGAATTCATAAAAAGTCTCAAATTACATTTATTTTGGTATTTATATTATCAATTTTGTCAATATTTCATTAATAAGATAATTACTGCATCATCTTTGTGTCATAAATAAATTAAATTATTTGATGTCTAAAAATTACAAATAAAATACCATCATGTAGAAAAGATTTTTATCTTTCTAATGAATATTTACAATCGAATTTATCTTATGTATAACCCCATATTAAAAATGATTTACTTATTAAACTTTGATTTTAACTATTTTAACCCTTCTTTAAATAAATTAATAATAAATGTCCTAATCTAATCCAAGTGGGCCTAAATGGTCATATTTTATTCCTAAGTTTGTTTTTGGTCGAATTACACTTGTCCAATAGAATTAGGACATGTGTTAGGGTAATATTAATATCATATTTACCCTTAGTTACCCTATTTACTATTAACCGCGGTAAAAATAGTAAAAAGTTACTATTCACCAAAAAATTATTTTTATCTCATTGAACCACATTTTACTTACTGACATCAACCGTGTCTGTCGGATTTTTGAAATTCCATTCACAGAAGCGGTAAAATTAAGTTTTATGCAAAATTCAGTTTTTAACCTACCACTTAGTGGTTTCATTATTCATCAAAAATTGAATGTTTTCAGAAAAATGCCAAAATTTCATCCTAAGCTATATTTCATATTCCGAATTCAAAAATGAAGTCTATTTTACCAAATTCATAACATAGAAGTTGCATTAATTAATTTTATAATTAAATCCCGCTGTTAAAACAAATAACGTGTTTTTAAGAAACAATATCTATCAAAAGATTGACACTTGTTTATGTCTGGTTTAAATGTGCAATTACATCCAATGACCAACATTGTATTAAATTGTAAAAATATATTCTAAATATACTTTAAAACTACTCCAATTAATAATTTATCACTATTAATTATTTCGATTAAAAAAGTTGTTTTTTAATTATAATTTAGTAATTTTCACTATTCATCAGAATATGAAAGTTATCCGAAATGTACCAAAATTTCACCTTAGGCTAAATTCGATACTCCGAATCCAAAAATGAAGTTCATTTTGAAAAATAAGATTTAAAGAATTTCAAAAAGTGGTTATTACTATTCATAACGACTATTTTTAATAATATTTTAATAGAATATCGTTGTTTAGTGAAACTCGGTATTGCGTATTACACACGCTATCGAGGAAGGTCGCGATTGCGTGTAATGCAAGGCAAGTCAAGGATGCGTGTTGTGCAAGCTCCTTTTGGTGTAGCGTACAATACAAGACATTAATTAAAAAGAATATTTTTTATAAAATCTTGGGTTGTTACATTCTACCCCCCTTAAAATGAATTTCGCCCTCGAAATTCGTCGGGGTTATAAATGGTTTACTATTTGAAAGTTTCTTTAATAGAAACCCACATCGTAAAAAGGAATATCAAAACCAATATTTAAAAACAAAAGTATGAAACGTAACGGTTACCCAAATAAACTAATCATTGGGTTTCCACATAGGTGAAAATATGGATATGGAAGAGAAATCTAACCATCATGTTCTGATGGAGAGTGGTAGAGAACATGGCTATGGAAAAGCCAGTAATCACAAATCCATAAATTTGTGACGATCTAAGGTACCATCTGATTCATCAGGTATAATATCACTAGGACAACATTTTTGGTTTTCAAGATCATTTCCCTAAAGTTGAAAATTTGAATTAGAATAAATACTTTCTTTATTTTGGTACAATCTCACTGTTGTTCATGCCTTGAACAATTTCCACTTCATCTCTTAAATAAATGAAGTTGAATTTGTTATTCGTGAAGTGTTAGCAGATCATGTGATAGAATGACGGGTCATTCCATCTGTCTCAAAAGGTTAGCAAAATTTATATACATAAGTCGATCTATAGTGGGATTAATCATATATGGTTCCTAAAATGGGCTTATACCTCATATATCATACTGCTTAATATAATAACACAAGTTTCTACTAAACAGGGACTTCCTGTAGGTCAGTGGTAGGCGATAAAGGCCAGTCGCACTTCGGTTGTGGGTTCGATTCCTACAGCCTTGTCCGAAGCGATGGGCTGTCGCCCGTCCTGCAGGTTGTCCTTTTTCTAAAACTACGTTACTATAACATCCCATCAATAATATCGAAAACCTTATATCCTTAAACAATACTAACTTATGTCCAACATAATCCAGTCTAATCTTTAGGCTTATACATAATACTGCAGTCCACTCTCATAATATAGTGACAACGATTACCAGAGATTTAATACCATCGTTGATCCCCATATATCATAAGATATATCTTGTTGGACACATTCCAAACATTCAAAGGCCTTAATCTTGTACTCTCTTGAATACCCATTGAACCTTAGTGAAAACTTGAATGCAGTTAAAAGTTAACACTTTCCACATACCAAAATCCTCAAAATTCTATATACTCAAACCATGATATCACTTATTCCTTATATCAATCATGAGCTCATGAATACTGTTAAACATTTCATTTTCTCGTTTTCCCTTCATTATGCGCATAATATCTCAATCACTTTGAATACCACATTAGACCAATACATAAATATTCCAATATTCCATGATACAACATTATTTTGGAATCCCATTACATAAAAACTTAATCATTCCACCACATCGTTGTCATATTCAACATTGCCAATAGTGATCGCATGTGACTTCCCTTTGTCCTTTGCCTTAAGCGGTTGCTCATGTCGATCATCACTAACCCTTGGATTAGGGCATTTATTGGCATAATGTCCCATCTCCTTGCACTTGAAGCATTGAAGTGTTGGTTGTGCGTTCTCTGCAGTGTTTGCTTTATTCACTTCATTAGAATCCCTTTTTCCATTACTCCGACACTCAGCTGCTCGATGACCTTCTTTTCCACACTTAAAACATTTTCTAGTCCCTTTAAGACAATCTCCACCATGCTTCTTTCCACACTTTGTGCATAATGAAACATTGATCTTATTTTCACCATTATTCTGAGATTTCTCCTTGAACTCCATCTTTCGTTTGTTGTCAAAACCATGAGATGGATATGTAACACCAACTTCCATTTCTACCTTGATAGCACAACGCACAATTTCTTCATAGCTACTGAAGTCTCTTATAGCTAATGCCCTTCGAAGACTTGGTTTTAAGCCACTGAAAAATCAATCAACTTTACTTTCAGGTTGGATGATAATGACAGATGCATACCTTGCAAGTCTTGTAAAATTCGCTTCGTATATACCAACAGATTCATCATCCTTTTGATTTAGTTCAAGAAACTCCTTCTCCATCTTCGTTCGAAGAATAAGAGGGAAGTACTTACTGAAAAACAAGTTCTTGAACTCGTCCCATTCCATGGAATCAATTTCATCTCTTTGCCTCGTATTCTTGATAAGATTCCACCATTGATCAGCTTCACCTTCCAAACGATATACTGCTAAGATGACTTTATCATGTTCAGAACATTGAAGAACTGAAAATATCTTTTCAGTAGTACTAATCCATTGTTCAGCAACTAATGGATCAGTAGACCCACTGAAAGAAGGCGGACGCTGCCTCATGAAGGATTCAACAGAATGTTGCTCCTTCCTTTGCTCGTTTGGAAGTCCTGCATGATTCATTGCTTGAGAAAGTTGTGTGAGCATGGCTACAAGATTTTGCATTCCAGCTCCCATATCGTTTGGTTGCTCAGGGGGACAATCATTGCATTTTCCATTGCATTGATCAACACGGTTCCTTCGGGTTCCATCCATCGTCTAAAACCCCAAAAGAATAGTGTGAGAGGAAAAAAATCATAATAAAGGGAGAGTAACTTCAATATCTAACATCTTGGTTAAATTCTAAGATCGTTACCATAGTTCTTGTACTATATCCTATACGTATACTTATCCTTAGGGACATCCCTAGACATACATTAGAAATATCTCTAGGGATCTCACTAACATTTTCGCATCCTAGTTTCCAAAGGTTGACTAAACCTTTCCTCTGATACCAACTGTAGAGACCCGAAGCCTGACGTACATAGACTTTACATTACTTTTGCAGAATACTTAGTACATAACGAAAACACACACACAAGGATCGTAATAGTTTAGTGTCTTTGGAAACTCGGAATGTAATCTTCTAATCGTGGGGAAAGATCTTCAATATCTCCCATAAAGATCTTCCTTTTTTTTACCTAAAACCTTTCTTTATATCCTGGGGAAAAGAAAACATAAAAGGGTGAGCTCAAATGCTCAGTAAGGGTAAACAAAATAAATATCAATCACATCATATTCATAAGAACATAACATTTTGGAAATCATAACCTGAAAAAGAGAGCATAATTTCATAATCATGGGATAAATCATGGCAGTGAAAAAGTAATCCCAATAATCATAACTTAAAACATGAAACTTTGTGGCATACACACATAATCATAGAGAATCATTTCTTGTTAGTCAAGACTAATTGCCAAGACTATCTTAGTGGACAAAGTCCCTTTCTGAATCGAGTAACCCTCGTTTCAGTCCTGTTTCACTGAACCGGTATAACCTACCATTCCAGCCATGTCTATCTCATGAGATATAAAATCATTACCCAATGCATTGGAGGGAGATATAGGTCCCACCCATCTTATAATGAATCCTTTCTTATGTGTGCCACATAATCATAAAACATACATCATCGCATAACACATGTAACAAAAATGGGATTCTTGAAACATCATGACATCATAAATCAATTCATATAAGATAAAGGAATTCATAAACATAATTCCATCACAACATAGTCAAATCAATGTAAAAATATGGATAGAAACAGAACCCTTTATTATCTTAGATGGAAAATAATTTTGATAAAACACTTGAATTGAATTCTTGAGGAAAATATCCTTTCTTCTTCAAAATCAATTTCTTTTCACAAAACATCATGCAATTTTAAAAGAAAGAGATTTTATTGAAAATAGTCATGAAATCTTTTAGAGGAAGCTTCATGAAAATAAGGCTTTATAAAACAGTAGAAATCCGTTCGTGCCGTATAAGTTAAAAAAAAAATTCCTCTCGTACTTTTGTCGGAAAAGTCAAAAATTACCTCGTATGAAAAACGACAAAAGATTCCTTTCATATCTTTTACTAAAAACTCACTGAAGGGTAAAATTGGATTTAAAAAATTGTAGGTGGATGTAAATAACATTACATATTGAGGAAACATGGATGTGGATGATAAAATATACCCCAGTAAATTTCAAAGTACAAACAATCTCGGATAAGAATGAGATTGTGATATTTCCCTTACCTTAGGTCCGATTTGCTTTGTTCGTGTCCGAAGCTCCTGTATAATGGTTTAAATAATGTTATCGACTTATTCCAGAATCATACATATTGATATGATATCATATATGGTCATATTATTAGCTTCTTGTTAGTAATATTTCATTGTTACTTGTTACTCGGGTCTTTATAACTTTTTGTTCTTATGCGTGTTTTGTTGAATAAATTCTTATTCTTATCTTTAGGTTATAGATAATTCATTTCCAGAATGGTATTAGTGTAGTATATACCATATTCATTCATTCAATTCATTTATATAATCATTATGAAATGAAGATCATGTAGAACGAGTCGCATCACATCGTGGAGACGGTATTCCGTACGTACGCACGAGTGATGACATCGTTCCTATGATCGTGGAATTGTATTGGAGTATATATATATATTATTTCAGTATCAATATTACTTAATAATAATCATATATAGTTACTCATTACACCATTATACCCATCCTTGTAAGGTGATGGTGGAAAATAGATTACACCACGGCGTGGAGACGGTATTCCGTACGTACGCACACGCGGTGATTTCATTTTTCCGTAGGATGGATAGAAGGTGAATTAGGGTTGTTTCATATTTATAATAACATATCAGTATGTAAGTAATACTGATGTTATTACTTTATCATGAAACAACTAAATAAGAAGAAGTTGAAGAAGAAAGAAATTGAAAATATCGGTAATGGATATTACCTCTTCTTTGGAACGCCTCTTTGAATCCTCCACTTAAGGAACTAAGATTGGTCTTTGGAGAAGTCCAGGACCTCTAGGATTATTCTAGGGAAGTGGAGAGGAGAAAATAGCAGGGGTTGGCCGAGCTTGAGTGCTCAAATTGGTGTGAGGAGGAGGGGGAGGAGGTGCCCTTTTATAAGGGAGGAGAGGGGCACCTTAGGAATATCTCAAAATATTATTTTATATTAAAGTCAAAATCGGTTTATAATGGTTCAAAAGGGTCTTATTTCGAAGCTAAAGTGGGGATGGGTCGAAATACTATCAACCAATAGTATTTAGACAAGTTTAGGGTATTATTTTAACCTTATCAATTAGATTTAACTCCAAGTTAATTAATTTAACTTTTACCGTGTCTTTTTGTTTTCTTTCACTATATGGTTAATACACTTACTATAATATGCCAAACGAACCCCAAATTGTTTATTATTAATATATATATCCTTATCTAAGTCATTTGGCCGAACCTTAGATTTTTAGGAATAAAATAACAATTAATAATATAATATTTTATTTGAAAACTATTTTGTGTCAATTTTGACACTATTTGATATATGATTTTTGTGAAAGTCATAACAGAATTATATGTTCGAACCAAGTTGATTAAATCAACAATAATATATCATAGTAACCTAGAAAATTAGTGGAATTCATAAAAAGTCTCAAATTACATTTATTTTGGTATTTATATTATCAATTTTGTCAATATTTCATTAATAAGATAATTACTGCATCATCTTTGTGTCATAAATAAATTAAATTATTTGATGTCTAAAAATTACAAATAAAATACCATCATGTAGGAAATCTTTTTAGATTTCTAATGAATATTTACAATCGAATTTATCTTATGTACAACCCCATATTAAAAATTATTTACTTATTAAACTTTGATTTTAACTATTTTAACCCTTCTTTAAATAAATTAATAATAAATGTCCTAATCTAATCCAAGTGGGCCTAAATGGTCATATTTTATTCCTAAGTTTGTTTTTGGTCGAATTACACTTGTCCAATAGAATTAGGACATGTGTTAGGGTAATATTAATATCATATTTACCCTTAGTTACCCTATTTACTATTAACCGCGGTAAAAATAGTAAAAAGTTACTATTCACCAAAAAATTATTTTTATCTCATTGAACCACATTTTACTTACTGACATCAACCGTGTCTGTCGGATTTTTGAAATTCCATTCACAGAAGCGGTAAAATTAAGTTTTATGCAAAATTCAGTTTTTAACCTACCACTTAGTGGTTTCACTATTCATCAAAAATTGAAAGTTTTCAGAAAAATGCCAAAATTTCATCCTAAGCTATATTTCATATTCTGAATTCAAAAATGAAGTCTATTTTACCAAATTCATAACATAGAAGTTGCATTAATTAATTTTATAATTAAATCCTGCTGTTAAAACAAATAGCGTGTTTTTAAGAAACAATATCTATCAAAAGATTGACACTTGTTTATGTCTGGTTTAAATGTGCAATTACATCCAATGACCAACATTGTATTAAATTGTAAAAATATATTCTAAATATACTTTAAAACTACTCCAATTAATAATTTATCACTATTAATTATTTCGATTAAAAAAGTTGTTTTTTAATTATAATTTAGTAATTTTCACTATTCATCAGAATATGAAAGTTATCCGAAATGTACCAAAATTTCACCTTAGGCTAAATTCGATACTCCGAATCCAAAAATGAAGTTCATTTTGAAAAATAAGATTTAAAGAATTTCAAAAAGTGGTTATTACTATTCATAACGACTATTTTTAATAATATTTTAATAGAATATCGTTGTTTAGTGAAACTCGGTATTGCGTATTACACACGCTATCGAGGAAGGTCACGATTGCGTGTAATGCAAGGCAAGTCAAGGATGCGTGTTGTGCAAGCTCCTTTTGGTGTAGCGTACAACACAAGACATTAATTAAAAAGAATATTTTTTATAAAATCTTGGGCTGTTACAGGTCCTCCCCTATAAATTGTGGGGATGAATTCTCTTTTTTCTTTTTCTTTCCTCCGTGATTTCAACTTTTGGCGCTCTCAATTCATGAAGCTCAGTGTACTCCGTGATCGCTCTCCGTGAATCGGGACTTCTGCATCGCGGCGTGCACCACATCTTCTACTTCGTGTTAGTGCGATCTGTGACTTGTGTCTGAGGGTCAGCACAAGGCTCTGCGATTCCACTGTCTGGATCGAGATCTATGAGCAGTCTCCACGATCGATCTCCGAAATTGAGCTTCATGATCCATTATGAAAATTATCTGAATTTTAAGGACAAGATGGCTCACCAAGAGGTCATCAGGGGGTCCTTGAAAATGCTTCCGGAAGGGAAGAGATGGAAAACAGATTGGGTCTAGGGGAGTTGGTATGCAGCCACTCCGATCATGATTCACTGGTACATCTATTGTTAGAAATCCAATGGGACTATCCACTATGAAAGAGGCTGCCTTTGTATGGATTTGGACTGAGGGATGACATGTTCATCCCTGAAGAAAGTAAGGACGAGCCAACCTACTAGTTCAGGATCACGTCGTGCTAGCTCCAGTGGTTCAGGGCGGCTAACAGCCATGCTCAGGAGAACTTTATGCCTGTTACTACTGATTGTTTATACAATCATCTAAATGAAATTTATGGGAAATAATTGCAGCCAAAGACATTTACTCCTCTGTACCAAAAAATCCTAAAGGCGGTGCCGAGGAACCTGAAGAAGGGATGGTCTGATGAGTGGGACCTAGACCAAGGTGGAAACTTCATAGACGACTAGGCCTGGGCCTACTGGGTAAGTTCCTTGTGTAAAGAATTCGGGGCAGAGCTGAGGAAAGTAGACCTGTATGAGGCGGCTTGGGCCTCCCAATTTCACATCTACCAGCCGAAGCAGCTGATGCCAGAGCCGTTGAGCCGGTGGTCATTCGGGACCAATACCTTCCACATACTTCAAGGGGAGGTTGGAATCAGCTTATGGGACGTGCATCAGATCTCAGGGGTCCTGATAATGGGGGTGATGTATGAAGAATTCATCCTTTCTATGGGTGCGTGGGAGGATCTGGAGAAGATGCCTCCACTGGCGATGGCGTTGATGAGAATGGTGCCGGGAGAGGACAAGGAAGCGGTGAGAGATGTCCACTTCAGATGGTGGTTCAAGAAAATTTTGAACTTCCTAGAAAATAGACGGTTCCTGGTGAGGCCTCCGACTTGACCAAAGGGAGCTAAATGAGGCAAGGAGCACTCGTACTAGCGGCTCTTGGAGGTAATGAGTGAAAATCCCGGGGTTTCAACATCAGCACTGAGCAGCAGCCGATAGTCAGGCTGGATGCATTCATCACGGCTCTCATCTGTGGCTGGATCTTGTCGGTGAGGGACACAAACGCAGGTGTGTGGCCCAACACATTCATCACAACCTCCATACTAGAGACTGGAGGGTGGGTGAATCTCAGAATTATGATGCTTTCCAAGATGTACAAAATGCTCTGGAATATCAGCAAGGCGAAGAGGCCACAGAGGATATGTGGGCCGTTCCACCTCCTATACGGGTGGATAGTGGTGTAAATTATGGGGTTTTATGAATACCCAAACCCTATTTCCCCTCCGAGATTATAATTTTTTCCATCCATCCTGAACGCATCAGGGAGCTTTCCATCCAAGCTGACCGTACCCTCGGTATTAAACCGAGTTTGGAAGGTAGAAGAGTTTAACTTCCATCCATTCCAACTGCCAATGGGGGCCTTCATGAATGATGACTGAGGGATAGAAGAGCACCGGTACTATCTCCTGGCCTTTCGAGGTGGAGTCCTAGTGGCGAGGGTGGACCGTGATCTGCTCTGCGAGCCGTACACTCCGCATCAATTTGCCTGATAATTTCGGTTCATGCAGGGACTGACCCCCCCCCAGGTTTACCTCGGGGTACGCCATGAAGAGCATCTATGTGTGATGAGGTAGATGTGGATCATGTTCACTTGTGAGAATGTAAAGATGAGGAATGAGCTACCTCCACCCACTGCTTCCTTCGGGTTGGTAAAGGAGTATGCCCAAAGTTGGGAGGCAACCTACCCGGGGGAAATTCTAAAGAAGCTGACTGTTTGGGCCAGTAATGGTGGACCTCACCAACCTCAAGGCTATGGATAGAGGGTGGTAGTTACATACTATAGTGGAGGAGTTTCCGTGGTGGATAATCCCACACTGGTTGAGGGGGAGACAACGACAGTGGACCTGGTGGCCACAGAAGAGCAAAGTTACCCAGAAGGGAGGCCACTGAGGGGATTCTGTAGGATATCCACTCAGGCTCTAGGGAAGAAATTACTTCACATAGACATGCCAGAGGATGCCATATTCCCAGAGGCATGGGATATATGGGATGCCAATAGATAGTTTCTCAACCCTACTGAGATGAGTAAACACATGAACTATCTCGGGATGGACTTGCCGGGGATAGGCCCTGTCAGGGCCGACTTTGAGGTGTCCCGGGTAGAGGAAGAGAAATATCTGGCAGAGTTGGAGGAATTTGTGCATTCCTGGGGTTCCCAATATCCAATGACAGACCATGTCAAGGTGCTACTAAAACCATATGGTCCCTCCACAAGTGTCGGCCACCGAACTGAGAGAGTTCTTCCCTCTACCGGAAGAATTGGACGAGTCCTCCTGGGAGGATGAGGCTGGTAGAGGGAGCACATTGGAGGAGAGAGAAGTTGGAGATCAAGGCTTAAAGGTTAATGAATCTACCGAAGCACTCAAGGTAAAATCCTGAATCCAATCCCTAGGATCCATTTCCAGATTTCTTTGGACCCCCCACTGACATTTAAACTGTGCAGTAAAGCCTAATTCATAGAACATGTTCTCATCCCTCAGTGGATCCGGATGCGAGGCCTTTGGGATCCACACCTGTGGATACCTCAATTGATACTTTTATAGGGGCTAGGATGCCTAAGGTGACCCCTTTGGAGATTTTAGATCTTCCGGTAATATATGGGGGGCCACGCCCCGGGGTCCCAACAGCGCCAACCCAAGAACGAGACCAGAAATTCAATCTCTGTAAGTTTCTTCTACCAATTTCATGGAAGTCTCCAATTGACCATGTCAACTAACATCCAAGTCCATTTCTGGCATGCACAGTTCTTCAAATGGAATGGGCCACCTTGGTGAGGTTCATCGGGGCTTCTGGCGGTGTCCTTACCAAAGGAATGCCGGTGATCGTGGAGGAGGATATCCATACCGATTGAACCACAACGCTCTCGATCACTAGTGGGACCGTCAGCGGGGTTGTGCCTAAGATTATTGAGGTGGGATATGATGATGAGGATCAACCAGATAATACAGGTCCCACCATTCCTGATCAAATTCCAGATGCGGACCTTGCTGATGAGTTCCTAAGGGCATTCCCCGCATTCGAGCCTACTAACTGCACTGAATGGGATGGGACAACCTCTGATGAAGAGGACAACAATATAGTCAGTCTTCGATCATGGATGATGATCAAGTGCTTCATTGATGACACCCAAAAGCACTATGGATGGATGAGATGGACAGACTTTGCTCGCAGCTACGTGAATTGTATGCTCGGGGAGTGGACGCCCAGTGTCCTCACATGCTCGTCTGAGATCTTATGGCGAAAAAGATTTTGGAGTATGACCATGGACTTGGTGTGGGTTGGTAGCGAAGGAAAGAGGTGAACATCAAGAGGCTTCAGGAGGCTGAAGATGAGGTCCAACAGCTGCAGAGTCGTTTGGAAAAGCACTCAACCACCCTCAACGTGCAATCCAAGATAATATTACAATTGAAGGACCAGCTGGCAGAGGCCGAATAGGGAATGAAGTAAGCCTATGACAAAAATGATCATCATCTGGACCGGTGTGGAGTGGGTGGATGCCACCAGCCAGAGGGTGGAAGAGCTGCTATGCTCTTTTGACGAGGTTAACCCATCCATGGGGGGAATTGACCCTTGGGTACTGTAATGATTCAAACCCTCAAATGAACTTTCATGATTCGATTTTTTATGCCAGATACATGCATGAGTTCCATTATTTGTATTGGTTTATTGCATTCCTGTGATATTCATGGGGCGTCCATCAATCATTCCCTAAGCTCACGTGGGGCGGGCCCAATGCGAGAAACAAGGGATGAACACCTTATCACTCCATCCAAATGTAAGAGTGTAAACCAAGCTTCAGGCATCCGGGGGTTTGAACAATAAACCTGGATTCTTGGGAATAGAAAGAAGAGACCTGAATAGAGAATGAAACTCTCAGAATATCCAAATTACCATTTTCCCAGTGTGCTCTTGTTCATGAATAGGGTAACACCAGGAGCACTGGAATAAACCTGAACAGAGGGGGATAGAAGGTGTTAATCACAATACCCAAGATTCAGAACACTGTAGTGATGGAATAACAATTAAGAATGACTGTTGAATGTGTTCAAAACACAGTATCCTTATTGAATTAGCCTGAAATGGGGATAACAAATGAGGGACGACCGCTGAACATGTTTGAAACATGGGGCCTGACTCGAAATGTCATCCATTAGTCTTCCGAAATGTTATCCCAGGATAGTAGGTGAGACATAGGCCATGCATCCATACTGTTAGGGGGTTCCTCTAGATGTGAAAGAGGGTGAGGATCCAAATAAAGAGCATGCAAAGTGTGGAGAGTGGAGTGATGGGTTGTTTTATTGGATTCCAACACTCTTGAAATTGTGCCACCGTGGTGGAAATGCATTAGGTTGGTACATCGGTCGAGTCA
Source organism: Viscum album (assembly GCA_963277665.1). Classification (NCBI taxonomy): domain Eukaryota; kingdom Viridiplantae; phylum Streptophyta; class Magnoliopsida; order Santalales; family Viscaceae; genus Viscum; species Viscum album. The sequence goes on along the minus strand of OY728141.1, from coordinate 2,040,573,773 downwards.
GGGATAAAAAATTCTTCTAAACAGGACCTCTCTAATAAGGAAACTGTCACCTCCCAACGTTATCATGGGGAATCCCGAACTTGTTCAGGGTAAAGCTGCAATTTTGTGGTTCCCCAAAGGAGCCCAGGTCAAGGGACCAAAAAAGGAGGGGGAATGAGAATTATGATTCTTGGATCTAGACCCAGAGACAGGATGCCTGGGCATTCCTACATATCCCATGAGGAAGGGAATCAAGCCATACATAGTTTTGGAAGATGTTGTTCATTTTAACATCTTACAATAAGGATGTAGAGTGGTCTTAGTTTATGGTCATAGAGCTCGGACCATGGATGGTAGGAAACACAGGAGACACATGGTGGGGTAATTATAAAACCCAACGTGAATGGGAATTTGGGGTTCCGACCACCACATGTTCCATTGGAAGGTTTTAGGTTAAGGGACCCGAAAAAAAAGTTAAGCTAGGCCCAAGGCAAAGTTCACGACCATTCCTACATATCCCATGAGGATGGGAATGAATCCATACATAGTTCTGGAATATGTCGTGCATTTTAACATCTTGCGGCGATGACGCAGAGTGGTCTTAGTTTATGGTCATAGAGCTTGGACCATAGATGATAGGAAATATGGGAGACACATGGTGGGGTAATTATAAAACCTAACATGAATGGGAAACTGGGGTTTCGACCACCACGTGTTCCTTGGGAAGGTTTTAGGTATAGGGACCGGGAAAAAAATTTAAGCTGGGCCCAAGGCAAGGTGAATGGGAATTTCTACATACCCCATTAGGATTAGGATCAATCTGCACATAGTACTTAAGATGGAACGATGGGATACCAGTTCCAGTTATAATAAGGTTGTGCAGGTCTGGCCCATACACAAAAAGAAGAGGTATTTGATAGGTCTTGTTTTTCCATTAGGATGAATATTTTTTTTTCGTGAAGCGATGGAACTAGGATGGAGGGTCCAAGTATCACCACAGGAATCAATCCATATGAAGGAATTGAAAAATGGTATGGTGTGTAACCGATACCAAACATGATGTCCCCTTGGGTGAGGACATCATAATGCAGTGCCATTTTTTGTCATGCGGCCAGGACGATAATGTCACATTTTAGGGTCATGTGATGTGACCAACCATGCATTTTTAACATTGTGCAGGATAGACACAACAGTTTAAAGTCACGTGGGACTGAGCATCATAGTTTAAAGTCATATGGCTCAAACATATACATGAGAGATGAGGTTCTATAGGAGATGTACATGGCATGATAAATCATACCCGACATGAATGAGGACAAGGTCCACACCATATCATGCGCGATTCTGAGGTGGATACCTCGGGCTGAGAAGCCGGGAAAGATTATAAGAAAATGGGGGTAGGAGAAACACACTCCCTATTGAGATGGACCTAAAAACAAGACGTCTGAGTGTTCCTACATATCCCATGAGAATGAGAATCAAGCTACACATAGTTCTTGAAGGTTCCTTTTAACTTCATGCAGGACAACATATAGTTTAGTGTCATGTGGGATAGAAAGTAAAGGGGGGATAAATTCTAAATAGGGGCGTGCGTGGTGCGGCTAATGAAAACCCAACACGAATGAGGACATAATCCTTCACCACGCCACATAGTCCCATAGAAGTTAAATCCTTGAAGGAAGAACAAAAGAGATAAGTTAGTGGAACTTGAGTTGGACCTAGATACGAGATGTCTAGGCATTCCTAAGTATCCCATGGGAATGGGAATCAAGATGTATATAGTTCCAAAAGAGATCTTAGTTTATGGTCTAAGAGCTCAGACCATGGAAAAGTGGGACTATCCCACGTAAGTGAAGACCTTAATCTGATCCCTAAGACTATGTGAGTCGGACTCGGTGTAGGAAATAAGGGATGATAAGGTATTCACAATACGTTAAATATATGAAAAGGGGAGATCGATGAAGAGCCCCAAAATATTGCCTTATCATGTCTTTTTCCTCCTAACGTGCAGATGTGCACTGATGAGGTGGAGAAGGATGAAGAGTCATGTAACCGAAATTTTGGGCTTAATGGGGTTGGCCTGACGATGGAGGATAACTGTTGATCGTGTTCAAAACACAGTATCGATATCACGTTATCCTGAAATGGGGACAAAAAAATGAGCATCGACCACTGACCATACTCGCAACGCGGGACTTGTATCGATTTGTTGTCTGAAACCCTCGAGTACGTTGGCCCGTAAGGGTAGAGGAGCCCTTAGGCCTAGCATCCATGCCATTTGGGGGTCCCTTTGGGTGTGACAGGTGATGGAATCCCTAATGAAGGGGAACACAAAGCCTAATAAATGGGTGAAAGCATGTCTGGGTAGAATCCGGCATTCTAGGTGATAAACCATAGTACCCTTGGGCACATTGGTGAATCACCTAAGGGGATCTAGGGGCTCATCTTAAGAGAGGCCAATTTTGAATGACGAGTATAGAACAAGGGGATAGAGAACTCTCAGGAGAAGGAGGTAAATGACATGGTTGTTACAAAAACCGACATGAATGAGGACATAATCCCATACCACACCATATACTCCTCTCCCTGGGGGAATGCAGGACAAGGGGCCAAGATGAGGCTGGTCCCAAAGACTAAATGTTCAGGCGGTCCTACACATCCCATAAGGATGGGAATCAATCCATACGTAGTTCTAGAAGAGACGAAGATAGGGGTAGGATACCCCAATGAGGGGGGGTGTACGGCATGGCCAGTAACCCGACGTGAATGAGGATGTAATCCCATACCGCACCATACCACCCCAAGTGAGGACTTGGGCCAAAGACCCGAGAAGGCCGGGGGACCTGATATTTGGCATTCCGACCAATTGTTTTCATATGAACTCTTATGTGGGTGCTGCCTCCTCATAGCTCCTAATCCCACGTGATCAATGCTCGGGGTGAGAAATAAAGAGTAGGACATGGCTCTCACCATTATATAAGGGTCCGATAACCGACATCACCCGAGGGAGACCAGAACTTGAAGGTGTGACAGCGCAGGATGAACCACTACACTCACTATTTGGGACTTATGGGGGTGGAAATAATGACAAAGGATAGCTGTTGACTATGTTCGTAACACAAATTCCATATCGTGTGACCTGGAATGGGAACAAAAAATGAGGATCAACTGCTAACCATATTCATAATGTGGGAATTGTATTAATTTGTTGTTTAAATCCTAGAGGACGTTGGCTTGAGATGGTAGGAGGGACCTTGGGCTGAGAATCCATGCCATTTAAGGGTCCTTTCAGACATGAAAGATGATGTAGTCCCAAGTAAAGAGTGTGAGTGAAGCATAAGTGGGCCTGCACATTTCAACATCAATCAGGATGGTGAAAGAGGTGGAAGTATCTGGGGAATGGGACGCACGGTGGGACCATGATGAACTCAACATGGATTAAGGAAAAATCCTGCGCCATGCCATATGCTTTGAACCGAGGGGAGACTTCAGAGTTTGGGCTGGGGAAATGGAAAAAATGTCCGGGTGTTCCTATGTATCCCATGAGTATAGGAATCAAGACATACGTAGTTCTTGAAATCCATGCAGTTTAACGTCATGTAGTGAGGACATGAGAGGATAGAAGAACGGGGAGGGGGAACATGGTGCGACCACCGTAATCCTAACATGAGTGGGGATAAAGAAGCCTACACAACACCATGCAAGGACCCTATGAGAGAACTATGCCCAGTAGGGGATAGTTGAAGAGAAGTGTCTGGGGGCCGGACTCAAGACGAGTCATCTGAGCATTCCTATGTATCCCATAAAGATGGGAATCAAGCCATATGTAGTTGTTAAGATGCAGTTTAATTTCATGCAAGACGATGCATGATTTAAATTCCTGTGATACCATACAATTTAAGGTCATGCAGGATCGTCATGCAGTTTAGGGTCATGCATAACTGTCCATTTTAAGGTCATGCATGAATGTATAGTTTATGGTCATGTGGGACCAGCAGTTTATGGTCGTGCAGGACCAACGGTTTAAGGTCGTGCGGGACCAGCAGTTTAAGGTCATGCAGGACCATCAGTTTACGATCATGAGGGACTAGCAGGCTCAGGAAAAGTATTGCTTGAGGAACTTGGCATTGGTGGGAGGAGTTATACGCTCACCATATATGGTTACCAAAGAGTATGAACCATTGGGATAGACCTTGTGGACTACGTAAGGTCCTTCCCATTTGGGTTCCAACTTGGGTGGTTTCCTACGAGGTATCATTGCTGTTTGGAGGGCCAATACCAAGTCACCTTGCAAGAAGGAATAGAGGCGAAATTTCTTGTTGAATGATCTAGAAATCTTATTCTGATGCCTTTCCAGATTATACAGGGCACGAAGCCTGTTCTCATCAAGTGCTTTTAATTCATCCAAATGAATTTTAGCTACTTTATCTGGCACCTGTTGATCATAGACTGTTATGCGTAACGAAAGAAACTGAATCTCGACAGGCAGGAAAACCTCTTCCCCATACACCAGGGAGTATGGGGTCACTTGGGTGGAATTATGAGTCATCGTTTGATAAGCCCAGAGGGCATTGGGGAGCTTGTCTGGCCAACTCTTCTTGTTTTGACCAACCATTTTCTGCACAATGTTAGAGAGGGTTTTGTTGAATGCCTCAATATTTCCATTTTCCTGTGTGTGATAGTGAGAGGTATGGTTCGAACAGATGTTGTACTTGGCGTACAACTTCTTCAACTCAGCCACCTAGAAGTTGGTTCCATTATCGTTGAGGACGGTGTGAGGGAATCCAAACTGGTAGATGATATTAGTGCTCACGAAGTTGACGATAGAATGGGCCTTAACCTCCTTGAGCGGGACTTCCTCTGCCCACTTGGAAAAGAAATTCATAGCGGTCAGGATGAACCAACACTGACGGGATGTCACCAGTGGATATGGTCCCATTAAATCAAGTCCCCACACCAAAAATGGCCAAGAGTACTTGGTGGAGTGGAGAGGCTTTGGCGACTGATGCACGAAGTTGGCATGAACTTGGCACACATGGAATCTTTTGGCGAACTCAATGAAATCATGGATCATAGAGGTCCAAAAGAAACCTAGTATCTAGATCTGATGGGAAAACATTGGCCCAGTCTGGTAGGCATCGCAGGAACTGACACGAACCTCCTGCATGACCTGAGAAATCTTGAATCCTTGGATGCAACAGAGAAGAAAACCATCGAACCCGCACTTGTAGAGGATCTTCTCAATAATGGGACCACTATGGAGGGTAAACTGCAGTGCGCGACATCATATTCTCTCACACTCGACCCAATCTGCCGGGAGGTAACCATTTTGGAGATACCCGACAAAGGGGGATCTCTAGTCAGGAGTCAGTTCAACCACTACATCTGAGGGACCTGGGGGCCCTGATGTGGAGGCTCCAGTAGTAAGATGGCATACCTATGAGATGTCATCGTCACCTAGAGTAATAGGAGTGATGAATCTTCAGTGTGCCACATGGATAATCAGGTCATCCTGCTCAGGTTCTACAAGTGAGGAAGCCAGGCCGGCTAGGGAATCAGCTCGACCTTTCTGAGATCGAGGGACATGAGTAACTTTTGGATGAGATGGGAACATGACCATTAGCTGGAGAGTGTGCTCCAACAATGGTACAAGATCTTTCTTTTTGAAAACATAGTAACCATTGATCTGGAAGATTACTAGTTTATAATCCCCTTTCACATGAAAATGGGGCACATCGTTCTCAAGAGCCAGATCAAGGCTAGTGATAAGAGCCTGATACTCTACCTCATTGTTGGTGCAGCCTTCTGATAGCAGGAATGAGTATGGAAGAATGGCTTATGCTGGGGTAATAAAGATGATACCCAAGCATACCCTGTTACGCCTTGGGTCATTGAGCCTCCTACTGGTGTGACTCTGGGAAGTACCATTGAAATGCATCTACCAACACAGGATGACATGATATACAGAGAGAATCCACTCATCAAGAAAATTGAGATCCATGGACTGGTCAGCAGGAGCCGGATGGGCAGTAATGAAGTCTGCCAATGCTTTCCCCTTAATAGAATTCTGGGGGACAAAACTAATATTGAACTGCAAAAGAATCACTGCCCACCAAACTAGATGACCAGTCAACATTGGGTGGTTTAGAATTTACTTTAGCAGGTCTACCCGAGACAGCAGTTGTACCTCATGGTGCTTTAAGTAGTTCTGCAATTTCTGTACTACGAATACCAGCACAAGAAAACTCTTCTCGATGGGGGAGTATCTGATATCTGTATTGATGAGAATACGACTGAGGTAGTAGAGGATATTTTCTACCCCCTCATTGTTCTTCTGGGTGAGAAGGGCACCGATAGATCATTCTAGGGTGGTCACATAAAGGACCAATGGCTTTCCGGAGACAGGTGGCATCAAGACCGGAGACTGGAGAAGATACTGCTTAATTTCCTCAAACGCGGCCTGGCACTCTTCATCCCATTCGTAAGTGGTGTTTTTCTTCATGAGCTGAGAAAAGGGCTTAAACTTTCCAACCATATTTGCAATGAATCGACATGTGTAGGCTCAGTGGCCTTGAAAACCTCGAAGCTCCTGAATATTTCTCGGGGGAGGCATATGGATGATGGCCTTGATCTTATCTGGGTTGATCTCGATACCCTAGTATCTGACAACAATGCCGAGGAACTTCCCAGAGGTGACCCTGAAGGTTCATTTTAAGGGGTTCATATTCAAGTGGCGAGAATGGAGGAAGCTGAACACTTTATCATGGTTCTTGAGATGGTACTGGAGCTGGAAAGATTTGACCACCAGATCGTCCACATAGCATTCCACCAATGTCCCTAGTATTGGATTGAATATGAAATTTAGGGCCCAATGATTGGTGGCACCTACATTCTTTAAGCCCAAGGGAATGACCTGGTAACAAAACGTACCTTGTGGCGTCCTGAAGGATTTGGACTCCTTGTCCTTGGGGACCATTCAGATCTGGTTATATCCAGAGTAACCATCCATGAAGGAGAGGGCTTGGAACCTAGCTATAGCATCGATCAACAAATCCATTACAAGAAGGGGAAAATCATCCTTCGGATAGTGATAGTTGAGATCCCGAAAGTCGATGCAGACTCTGGTCTATCTGTTCTTCCTGACTAGTACAATGTTGGCTAACCACCTGGGGTACTAGACCTCCTTGAATAAGTTGGATCTGATGATCTTGTCAAATTCGGCCTCAGCCATGGCACCATGAGAAGGGTGTATCTTTTTGGGAGGCTATTTGAACCCGCGATGATTTGCCGGGAGACTGAGGCGGTGGAAGAATACCTAAGGATCTAGTCCTGGAATCTCATCGTAGCTAGAGGCGAATAAATCATGATGTTTATTTAGGAAGTCTATGTACCATTGCTGATCCTTGAGGTACATGGTAGCATTGATCAATGTGGGCCTCAGATCTGCCTCGCTACCAAGGTTCACCTGTACCAGTTCATCGACCGTGGTGGAGATGACCTCTTCAAAGGCGAGGGGAGCATCCTCCAAATCATATTATTCACTTATGGAGGAGGGATCTATAGCAGGAGAATCTTCCTATGGTTTGATATCCCCCTATGAGAGGCTGGTTCTATCCTGGATGGCAGTGGACAACATATAGAGAGATTCACGTGCTGCCGAAACCATAACAGTGAAGGCTGTCGATCTGATCTCGTCTGGTCTTCGTCCCAAGGGGCCACGCTTGATGATATCAAAGAAATAGTGGTGCATCATCTTGAGATGGTTGATTCCAGCCTGGTGAAACAGGCAAGTATAATGTATTACTGTTTCCATGGGGCAGACATCCCGATATCGTATGGGGGTAGGAGGCTTTGGGATCACCTGATCCTGATTTGTGTAGGAGTACGAGGTGATCTTCCACCATCGCTTAGACTTGAGAATATGATTCCCCCTTGTACCAGAGATAACAAAAAAATGCCCCATGTCGGGGGTTGTGGTCTCCAATCGATGGATCGGGAAGATGTAGGCATCATCTAGACCTGCCCAGGGGTCAGCTGCAAACACGAAGGGTTCAACCTCACTGGACTGAATATGTTTTTCCTTTCTCTTGTAATAGTAGGAATCTAGGTAGAGGGCTTCACAAGAGGCAAAAGGAGATGCTTCACCTTGAAGCACGCCCACTCGACCATTGAGGGAGTACTTGAGGCACTGGTGATACGATGAGGGAACCACCACATGCAGGTGGAGCCATGGTCTGCCCATCAATGCATTGTATACAGTGTATGGGGAGACAACCATAAACTCGGTGTTGGTAACTAGGCCCCCAAACTGGGTCTTCAAACGAATCTTTCCAACTGGGGTCTGCTCTGTCCTGTCATATCCTTGGATTTTCAGGTCATAGGGTGTCAATTCATATTCAGATAACCCCAGCTTCTGCAATGTTTGAGCTAGGATTAGATTGATCCCAAAGCCTGTATCAACAAGACAGTGGCGAACCTCCATGCCGTTGAATCAACCAATGATGTACAGTGGGAGAATGTTCCCCTGTATGGGAGAACCTTCATCTTCTCTGGATAAGGAAATTATGTCCTGGAATTCAGCATTCTCTATCGCCTCCACATAAAAGGCTTCCATAGATACTACTTCCGTCTCAAACTGGAGGGGGTTTCTTAAAGCCTCGGTGAGGGCCTGACGCATATCTAGTGATAGGAGAAGGTCCTCAAGGAAGGAAAGACTTGCTGGGATGATGGAAAGATGTTTGATAACATCATACTTTTGTTATAGGTGTGAGCTTCTTCTTGCAGAAGGACATTTTGCGATAGGAAGTATAGCGGGCCCTTCCGGCTAGACCGGCGGATGGCTGATAGTGGGAATATCCCACTGCTCACTAGTCGAAGCATTCAGAGTGACTACTGTGCCATGGCTAGCTGACTGAGACCGGATTGCAGTGGAGCGTGACTAATCATGATGAGGTCTTGGTGACTTTTCTTGGTCCAGTAGTACAAATGGTGGTGGAGGTGGGCCTGATGGCACCAGATGAGGAGGCTGCGCATGATGACCTCTGCACTGGGACAGTTTTCTGGTCTCAGTGGCCTGCATAGCTTGGCTTGAGGTGCCAAATGATGTTCCTCGATGACCCATGTATCCACGGCTCTGCCGACAATAGCGTCAGCTGGGGATGGTAGGGAGGTCTTCTTGGTGCTCCCCGTCATCGGGAGTCATGTAGGGGTTTACCAACTCCACGGTGTTAACCAAAGCATAACCTTGACTGTCACTCGAAGAGTCATATACTACTTGCTGGATTCTGGGAAGAATCCCCATCTCCAGGGGAATGAAGTCACTAAGAGTATGGGACAATGATGGAATTGGCAGGGCGTGTTGATTTCCCTTGCGTCGCCGATGCTTGCTCTTCTGGGAAGAGGTCGGCTGAGATGATGATGCAGAAGTGGAATCTGTAGCCTCTGAAGGCTACTGATGATTCAATCATGCACAAATGATACCATGGGAATGAGTTACCATTTTTGCGAGCCATCCAGTATTCATACTTCTAGAACCCACAGTTAGAAACCTGCTACCACTCACCCTCACTATGGCTGCTGTTGTCGGGCCTTATGACGTCGCATGCCACTTGTTCTGGGGTTGGGCCCAACCTGAATATGTTGTTATCAACTTGGTCTTGAAGAAAATATTTGAACACATAGCATTGCTTGAGAGTGTGCCCCAGGATCCGGTGATAAGGGTAGTAGTTGGGGCGATTAGTGTGATTCGCCTCTTCTGGCCTTCTGCACTCAAGAAAACGCACAATCCCCTGTTCCAAGGCACTTTAGAAATAGTCAGGGACCTGATTCTCACTGAACGAGTAGGTCTGGTTTCTTATGTCTAGAAAGGGAATCCTTGGAGCCTGGCCCTAACGAGGGGATGGAGGAGCCTATTGAGGAGGCAGATCCTAATTGTCCCGCCTAGGCAGTGGCGGCGCATTACGCGGGGAACTTGCTGATTTTGAGGTAGACACTACAGGGCTGGAGGTTGTGCCTGTGGTGGAGGGCCTCTGCGAGGTTGCGGAGGTGGCTCCACTGGTAATAACTCCAGCTATATGGGGGCCTCTATTTAGACCACTACAGCGGGCTTGGCTCTGACAACCCTTCTCGCAGGAATTGTAGGAGGTAATGGACATGTCTGACTGGCCTGTTGAAAATCTTCCTCCAGGTGCTGGGGCTTATTGGAGAAGTCTCAGAATCCCCCAGGGAAGTTCTGGGTGATCATAGAGGGAACCAGTTCCGTCTTGACATTCCCTACGCACATCGTCAGTAATTACTCCTGAGTCAGTGACATGTCAGGGGAGTATGTAAGCCCTTTCCACCGGGCGATAAAGTCCGCGACATGCTCATCAGGCCTTTGTTTTCACTTGAAGAGGTCTACGATGGTCATTTTCCATGTGGTGGAGCTGAACTGGTAGAGGAATTTCCTGAAAATGTCCTCTCAGCTGGTTATAGATCCGATGGGGAGCTGGTTGTACCAGACAAACACAGGCCCCTCCAATGTCTGAACAAAACACCGTAGCATGGTGGCCTCCTGCTATGATGGAGTCCCTAACATGGGCCCACACCTAGATTTTAAGTGGGCCCGGTGCTGCGGTGGGTCCCCTGTCCCATTAAATAGGGAGAAGGTGGGATTCCTGAAACTCGGAGGTGCCGTCACATCATCCACCCATGCTGGATATGGCTTTCCATCAGGTGGGATTTCCACCTATCGTGTTTCCAATGCCTCAAGGATGGAAATCAGTGGATCCATAGGATCATCTGGATGGGGGTCCCTATCTTGATGGGGGTCCCTAACCATGAGTGTGTTGGTAGGTTCTTCAACATGATAATGTGTCTCAACAGCTCATGGATCGACTGGTGGAGTGACCTACAGGGCAGTTGGGGGAACTTGAGCTAGGTTCCTTGGATTTCCACGTCGTTCCAAAGGGTTTAGTGAGACATATCGCGCCATGTTTCCATAGGTTTCGGCTTCAATCCTGTCTGCAGGGGCAGGGTGGTCAGGGTCACCTGGAGGTATCTTGCTAAGGGGAAGTTGTTCCTGCACTTACTGCCCTGACCTAGGATTGTCGTAGTCTGGTCGTCGCTCTGCAGCATGTTCAGTGAGGAGGTCATAAACCAAATTTTTCTATTCGGCAAGCTGTTGGCACAATGTGGACTTCTAAGGATCCTCCTCTGTCTTTTGTACTGAGGCAGATGGGTCATAATTTTTGGCAGCTCTGAGGTTCTCTTTACCCTTACTATGATTTCGGCTAAGGAACAATGCCTTGGTAAGTGCAGGGATCCCCAGAAGATTCCTTTGCTGATGAGTAACTCTTCCTGACAGATCCAATATTGGTGAGAATCCCTCTGGGGGTAAGTCCCCATCAAGAAGCTCTAACTCATTCTCCTTGTCCACTATGTCAACCATGTTGACCGTGACCCTTCCTGGGGGCATGTCATCAATATCACCTAGTGAGTCGGACTACCGTCGGATAGGACTAAAGACGAGGGTAGCATACTTCCCTAAGCCATGGATTTGCACATGGGGGAAGCCTCCTTGATTATCTTGCGGAGTATCTTGAAACACTGAACACATTATTGTTGGGGGGCCTTACGACGGCCTGGTGACTCAGGGTTCTGGACCACAGGGAGTGCAGCCAAATCAACTAGAAGACATTGCTCGCCGATGTCTTCAAAATGTGCTTGGATCCTGGGATAAACCACTCACTGATGAAAAAGAAAAAAGTGCATCACCCAGAGGGTTTGGAGAAAACATTCAACTTCCACTAGAGCGAGGGATTCTGGTACGCAGAAATTTGGCGCTGCCATGTGCCATAACATCTCGGGGAAGTGTTCTTCTACAAGGATGTTCCATAAGCTCCTTGTCTCGGATTTAGGGTCTATCCCTTGATTGCCCCATTCGTCAATTGGGGGTGGATGAGGAACTGGAAGCAGTACTGAGGTGGACCACTGGGGTGGCAGGCTGGCTGGTTGATAGTACGACGAACGGTATGACTGGATGCCGAATATTAGTCAGTCTTTCTAAGAGTGTAGTGACCTGGGTGCTATATCGTGATAAGATGGGCTGAGGGTCACAGTTCCTGGAACAAGGTCTAGGGCCACTGGCGATATGTCACATTGCTTCTCGCCTTCCATTGGTCCCTATAATATCTCTCCATGATCTCTTGTCGAGGTAGAGAGTGCTTATGGTGACGATGGTGGTGATTTCACGACCGTAACCTGCGGGGTTTCCAAATATTCACCCTCCTGGATATACCTGCGAAGGGAGGTGGGAATACGATGGACCTCACATTTTGGGACTAATAGTCTGATGTGCCTTGTTCCTGCCCCATCCCCTAACTCGGATGAGAGGGGGGAGGATTCCCACACTAAGTCGTACTCCACTTCAGAGTCTGAGAAGCGGACTAGTTTGATCTCTGACCGAACCTTCCCAAAATTCTTCTTATGGCGGCGAAGACCCGCCTTCCTGCCCGTGGGTGGATCCTTGGGACAAGGTATATTTCTGGCATGAGGAGGTCCTTCAGCCGTACTGGTGCTGGGGTGGAGAGAGTTTTCACCCGAGAAAGCCGGGGTGTGAGGAGAATCGGGACAGATGTCAAAGGGGACATGGGGACGACCTCCATGGGTAGTGCTAGAGAAGGAAAGACCTCTGCTGGATACAAAGCTGGAGCGGGAAAGACCTCCACAGGAAATGGAAGGAGCATGGGGAGGACCTCCATGCTTGTTTCCCCTCGTGACCTCAGTATGAGGAGGGTCCTTGCACTGGGCTAGCTGAACATGGGTAGGACCTCCATGCTAGGTGTGGGTGGAGCGAGGATGGACTTCACCTCTCTTGTTGATGAGGAGAGGAGAACCTTCACCACCTGCTAAGAGGACATGAGGGGGATCCTCACATTGAAGAGAGATCGGATGTGAAACGTCCTCACACTGGAGGTCGGGGGCAGGAGGAATGACTCCATACCCGGTGTAGTGGGCACGGGAGAGACTTCCGTGCTGAGCATCACTACCGTAGGGAGGAACCTCATTTGGATTGAAGGTGGAACAGAGCAGACCTTTATACCGATCCAAGAATAGGGGAAGGCCCACGTTCTCTATGGTAGAGGTATGGGGAGGACCTCTATACTGGGTGGCATCGATGTGGGTTAGTCCACATCGACCACTGCCTGCGCCAGCGACCAAGAGAATCGACCTAGCCTACTCGTGGGGTGGTTGGGGTCTTGATTTAGGTCGGGTGTACAATTCCCTTTCTCATCATATATAGGGAGCTGATAGTATTTGTCAGCAGTGGCTCGGGCCACAGTAGCCACTGACGTTGATGCCCCTTGGCGGGCGTCCTCTTCATCTTGCGCCTGACGTTGGCGTTGGGTCGGACCGACCAGAGACAGTGGTGCAGGAAGATGGCTTACCTACTCCTCATCCAGTAAGATCGGACGGAGGTGCTGACGTGGACGGGTGAGAGCCCTTGCTGGGAGCCCCTGGAATGGGAATTTGACTGGGCTAGCCTAGACATCACCTACCATGTCGGCGTAGGGTAGGGAGTCGTTGAAGCGTTCCAGGGAGAGACTCCTGAAACAGTTATATGTTGGCATGGGGAGCATTGACTCCCTGTGTGGCCCTTGGGGGTGGAATTGATAAAAAGGCACAGATGCCTTTAAATCCAGGTGGGCCATATCCTGATTCGGGATAATACCCTCCTCCTCATAATGACACACGAGGTCATTTATCACCCTTCATTGGATGACCTCAGACAGGGAGATGGGGGCATGGGCACCCCATGGTTGTGGATTTTAGACATTTTTGTGGAAAAGGTGGAGCCATGTGGGACTTTTGTGTTGGTGTTTCCCCTACCCCTTTGTCAGTGGGCAGACGATGGTTGTGTCCCTGGTGCAACAACTTGATTCTTCACGGGCATGGAGATTAACTTATCAGTGATGAAAGAAAAAAGGGATTGAAGAACAATTCCCCAATGCTATTCTATCTCCCATGATTGGTAAGAGGGATCCATGCTGACAAAATCATAGATCGGTATGTCCAACGTTCTACTTCCCCCCACTTCTGGTGAGTTTCACGCCAGGCCCGCTATTTTCTTGGAAGAACCTGGTGCCAGATAACTTGATCTGGTGAAATTCTAATCCATTGATTCCTCAAGCGCTAATAATCTCCATATTGAAGATAATAATTTCACATTAGGTTCACCATTTCTGTTTCCAATGCTTTTGCTGGGGTGTGCGCATCCGTCTGTAGAGGATGCACAGCTGTTGCCCCGCATTCCCTCTTTACAAAGGCGGGCATCATTCGTCTCCTTTTCAGGGAAATTTTCTCATTGATAGAAATGGGATGATGGGATATCTATTCTTCTTTCCATGTATTCCTCCTCAGAACTCTTCACCTAGTCTGGGTCTCCCTTATAGATTTAAGACATTGTTCATGAAACTCTTCCTAGTGCCATATCTTTATGGACACTAGTTAATTACACTGCTTCTGTCAGGACATTCCAAGAGGTCCAATTAGGGAAACAACCTTCAGTCAGGGGAGTAGTCACGTTGGGCATCACTGGCATATTTGGACACTCGAACACTAGTGTGTCTGTCTTCTATCCCTTATTATAGGGCTTCTCTAGGGCACGAAATCCTGAGGCATCCCACATTGGACGCGGGGAATTATATGTCGTGGGCAGGTAGCTGAGGTTTTCCTCAGGTTCCCATGTTTTAACATAGGTTATTACGCAAGTTTAATGTCCAATGGAGATGAGTCGGACTGATCAGAACAATGACTAGAGTGGATCAGATGGGTGCAACCCTTGGAGGGAACACCGATGCTGAGCTCAACGTGTGGTTGGCTTCCCGATTGCTGTTAAACGGAATGGGGAATGGGGTGACATGATCCCACTGAGATGTGGTGGCTCGTATAAGAATCATAATGGATTAGGGATGGTTCCATGAAGTGTATGGGGAATGTGATGGGATCGTCACGAGGACGATGGTGATGTTGGGATTGAGTCTCAAAGAGGCTTCCTATGTATCCCTGTGGTAGGGAATCGAAGTCCACGTAGTTTATCTGATGACGACTTACCACCGATTGGGGGTTTCAACAACTTACTACTGGATGGGGTCATAACGGCTTACCGCTGGATGGGGTTGCAACGACTTACCGTTGAATGGGGTCGCAACGGCTTACCGCTAGATATGGGTGTCAAAAGATTACCGTTGAATGGGGTTGACAACGGCTTACCACTGAATGAGGTCACAATGGATTAATGTTGGATGGGGTCACAACAGACTACCGCTATATAGGGGTGTCAACGGCTTACCATTGAATGGGGTTGACAACGGCTTACCACTGAACGGGGTTGACAACGACTTACCACTGATTGAGGTCCATAGTTTAACATTATGCAGGACAGGGGAGAGCCGGCGTGAAGGGGGTTTAAGCGACCAATGGGTGGTGGGATTGAACCTCAGGGAGGCTTCCTACATACCATGCCTTGGAAAGGATCAAATTCCTCGTAGTTCGGATATGGGTGTGGGGCTTACACTGTAGGTTTCCCCAGGGTGTTGGTGAACCGACGTGAAGGGGGTCGGAGCGACCAATGGGTGGTGGGATTGAACCTTAGAGAGGCTTCCTACGTACCTTGACTTAGCAAGGATCAAAGATCTTATAGTTCAGGATGGGTGTGGGAATTACACTCTAGGATGCCTGAGGTGTTTTTCATGGTCGATGCTTGATCTAAGACCACGTGAGTCATGCTCAGTGTGAGAAACAAGAGACAACAAAGACCTGGCGATCACATTGTGAAAGGTGCATCTGTGATAAGTGGAGTGGGGATTACATGTAGTTAGTGGCCCAAAGAGGAAACATGGGATTACCTATGGTTAACGACCCTGAGAGGAAATATGGGATTACGCCTAATTAGTAGCCCAGGGTGACCAAGATTGGGACTTACTCCAGGATGGAGGCCTGAATGGTGACAAAGACCAGCGGGAGAGGGACTTGGAACCCAGGAAAAGAGGAGTAGGGATGCTACCTCCTGCAAGGAAATCTAGGTGCTTACACCAGTGTGGTTTCCCTTTCCCCACAGACAGACGCCGCTCTAAAAAAGAGGATCTCATTCCATGGGAGGAATGATCTCACTCTCGTGGAGACCAGTGGGAATGCAGAATGTACAAGGTGGGGGAACCCCACATTTGACACATGGGGCGGGATCACAATTTAACTTCATGTGATGAGGATGAGGGTGCTTGGCAATTTAACATCTTGTAGCTCGGACAAGGTGGGTTCACTATGAAACCCTAGGACTTACATAACTGGTACCCTATGCACCTTGGTGAAGTGAAGGGACATGAAATGTCGTGGCTAGGGGGTGTTATGGAGCGAGACATTTGGGGGGGGGGTCCATGTTAGCATGGTTATGTGAAGAAGAAATAGCCGTTAGCATGCCTATGCGAAGAAGCATGAGGAAAAGTAATGCAATGGGCATTGTCATCCAAGGGACCTTGAAATTGCTTCGTGAAATCTTGAAGGTCTACACGGGAAAAGGAGTTGCAGAGAAAAAGGGTTCACGGGTAGAAGCCTTGCGAAGCTCTGGGGCCCCGTGAAGTGGAGGGAATCTGTGAAGGGATGTGCTTCACGAAGTGTAGTTTCCTAGGCTAGGGATAGGGCATATGTGTATATGGGAGGAGCTTCACGAAGTGGAAGGGAATTAGTGAAGCAATGCCTTGCGAAGCAAGGTTGTCTTCCGAATAATACAATTGTGTAGCAAGGTGCTTCACGATGCATAGTGACCCGAACTTGGAACTTGGGTTAAATGTGCTTGGAGGGTGCTTCGTGATGCATAGTGACCCGACCTTGGAACTTGGGTTACATGCGCATGGAGGGTGCTTCGTGATGCATAGTGAACCGACCTTGGCACTTGGGTTACATGCATATGGAAGGTGATTCGCGAAGCGTAAGGGCTCCGTGAAGACCCGAGTCCCCTTGGGGATATACTTCCTTCGTGAAGTCCCATGGGCTTCGTGAAAGGCATACCTCTCAGAAGCGGGGGATCAATTAAGGCCAAGGGGGAGGTAATTTTTGGAGAAAAAGTACCTGGAGGAGCTCATGGTTCATAGAGTAGGAAGTGATTCATGATTTGAGAGCTAGGAAGGTGAAAGGTCAGAGGATCTGTCTGTTGGGATCGAGGGGAGCCTAGTATTTATATGCATGAGGTGCCGCAAAGCAGGGTTTTCTCGGATCAATAACGAAGCTTACCTCGCAGCGGGTTGCGAATGTCAAAGGGGCTTGCGGAGCGGTCCTACCTCGCTGCTTCGTGATGGGTCGTGAATGTCAAAGGGGATCACAGAGTGGTCCCACCTCGTTGCTTCATTGTAGGTTGCAAACGTCAAAGGGGCTCGCGAAGCAGTCCCACCTTGTTGCTTCGCAGCGGGTCGTGAAGGTCAAAGGGGCTCACGAATCAGTCTCATCTTGGTGCTTCGTGGCGTGTCGTGATCATCAAAGGGGCTCGTGGAGCAGTCCCGCCTCACTTCTTTGTGGAGGGTCGTGAATGTCAAAGGGGATCGTGGAGCGGTCCCACCTCAATGCTTTGCGGTGGGTCGCGAATGTCAAAGGGAATCACGGAGCAGTACCACCTCACTGCTTCACAGTGGGTTGCGAAGGTCAAGGGGGTTTGTGGAGCTATCCCACCTAGTTAAGTCGTAGTGGGTCACAAGCGTCAAAGGAGATCATGGAGCGGTCCCACCTCAGTGCTTCACGACGAGTTGCAAACGTCAAATGGGCTCATGGAGCTGTCCTGCCTCGTTGCTTCATAGCGGGTCGCGAACATCAAAGGGGACCACGGATCTGTCCCGCCTCGTTGCTTCACGGTGGGTCGTGAATGTCAAAGGGGTCACAGAGATATCCCACCTCGTTGCTTTGCAGTGGGTCGCGAACATCAACAGGGATCACAGAGCTGTCCTGCCTCGTTGCTTCATGGAAGGTCACAAAGGAGGCCTTGGGCGCCGACCGCCGGGCTCCGGGACCTTCGCGATCCATCTTCGTGAGACAACCCCAATGTTTTCAGGATCTCCTATTCGCGTCCAATTTTGGCGTCAACACTAGCATTGAATAAGGATGGTAATAGATTCTTGGTGGTTGTTGAGCATGAGGTGAGCCTTGTTTGTTTATATCATCATACTGCTTACTTTTATTTAAATTTTCATGCCTACTTAAACACATATACTAGGTATGCATCTCTGGGTGGTATCCTACTTAGACTAGTTCTCATACACTACACAAGTGCTTCAAGATACATATAGACTTCATGAATTTACATTTAGTAAAAGGGTTATCCTCAAGAGCTAGATCATGGTAGCTGCTTGCATGGAGATTAGAACGAGACCTTGAAGTCATTCCTAGTTAGAGTTTTCCTTTTTTTTAGAATTTCTTTTAGTTTCATCATACTACTTGTATATGTATATAACTACTATAGTTTTATAAGGGATCCTCTTTCATGTATTTTCATATAAGAACTGTTATGAAATGCATGCTTGTTTGTTTCTATAGTTTCTACAAGTGGTGTGTTGGGAATGCTGATCTATTTTTTTATCTTCCACTATAGTTATTTATTTATTTATTCTACTATTAATTTTTATTAAACACGATTCCACTATTGGTGGGTCTGGTTCAAGTCTGTTGAGTCTTTTACTCCACTACATGCTATATATTTTTACTCATCCAGTATATTATCTTTCCCATAGGGTATAACCTCCCCACTATACCTATTTACACCCTTGCTGCTAGTTAGAAGCCTTAGTAATTTGGGGAGGTGCACTTAAGGCCAGTTGCACCTGGATCAAAAGCATTGTTTGGGTGGCTAATCAAGTCAGGGATGCTACAAATGGTATCATATGTGTTTATTTTACCTCTTTTCCTAGTATTACTATTTGGGGTTATGGTATACTAGATAATAGGTAATGTCAGAACTGGGTTTGGAGCTAATTTTTTGGGGTCTTCAGCATCATGTATGAGGGAACAACAAAGTTACCATGTTTGGAAATGTTGTTTTATTTTTATCAGATTATATTTTATATGATTTCCACCTCATGTGGTTCACTTGGTATGTGAAATGTTAAAGTGTTGTGATATATGAACCTTGAACTGGTAAGGTAAGGGAGACCTTGGACGTTTTCTCGGTGAGGCAAGGTGTGATTACTTGTTGGCTTTTGATAGACACATTTTAGGGTATTTTAAATTTATAAATGCATGTATGCTTTGTAAAATTATTATACCATGTGTTAAAAATAAAATTCCTTGATGAATATTATATTCCATGATATGTAATTGTTTATTCCTTATTTAATTTGATATACCATGTTATATATATATATGTATGAAATTTCATGTGATGTGGAAAATGGGATTGGCTCTTATAAGAGCAGGAAAATATCATGGCATGGGGTGATTTTGATCAGCAGGTTGGGAGAATTGGTCGTCAGATTGAGAAAATGATGGTTGTAAGGATGAGTGAGGCCCATGGATTATATTGATACTCGACTCTTTTTATGGTGGGTAAAGAGTCCATGAGGCCAAGATGCCATGGGGCATGGTTACAATGTGGAGGGGTAAGGGTAGTGAGATCGTGATACCTTCTACTGCTTTCCCTATCTGTGATATATATATATCTATATATATGGGATGTTCAACCATTTTATGGTATTCAGTGGGTTTCTACCTTGATGGCTCAGATGGAGCATCAGACAGGTGAGGACAGGGGATGTTAGAGCACAGCCAGGTTCAGAACCTTGAGGGTTAGGTAGAGAAGGTACAAGCTCAGAGGTAGGGATAAGATCAGGCTCAATTTCTAGTGTAGGTGGGGTATCCTCTATATTTAACTACTTTTGGGTCGTGGATCAATGATCAGCTCTGATCAAGCCTGGTATGTGTATTACATGGGATCGATAGAGGTTCTCAGGGAGCAAATCCATCCATGGAATACTTGAAACAATAGTTCCAATCACAACACCCCCACCTTTTCAAAGTGAGGGTGGATCACAAGTGGATAATAATTGGATCAAAATTATATAGAAAATCTTTGAGAAACTCAAGATGCCTCTGAGGTGGAGGGTGAAGCTGGTGGCCTATATGCTCAGAGGTTTGGCTAAGTGTTGGTGGGACATATAGGTGAAGGCTAGAATACATGAGGGTTTAAATTGGAAGTATTTTAAGGCCATATTCTTTGAGAATTTATTCCCAGATATGATTTGGGATAAAAGGGCTTGAGAGTTCCTAAGAATTCAGCAAGGTGAGATGTCTATGATGGATAATGCAACAATGTTCACTAAACTATCTTACTTCACACCTAACATGGTGAGTGATGACACCTCTAGGGTGAGGTGCTTCAAGGATGATTTACTACACACCATTTGGGTGAAGGTAAACATATTTAGATTGACCTCATTCTCTAAGGTGGTGAACCATGTACCTAGGGAAAACCTCATGGACATGTCCTACCCCAGTCGAGTGATAAATTTAAGTGATTTTAGTGGTGATTCTTTAGATGTAAGGAAGAGAAGTTAGGATGAGTTCCAGTATGGAAGTTAGTCCAAGGACTCAAGAATACCACATTTTAATGTATATTATATAGTTTTATTTTGGTGTGTTCAGCCAAGATATGTCCAGATTTAATGTGAGCGACCTCCAAAGGAGTGTCGAGCATGTGGGTAGGTTAGAAATCTCAAGAGAATCTGCAGAAGACCTTCTGGTTCAACCGACGATCAGGTTTAGGGGAAGTATCAAATCATTGTGGTAAATTCGATATAGATACTAGGTGAGGGTATCCAAGGTTCATCTTCATGTAGAGGTCATGGTAGAGAAAGTGGGACCCATCACTGGGGTTAGTGGTGGGTGGATTAAGTAGAACCATAGGCAGGTCAGGCTTTAGGTAGTCATGCTTCAGGCTAGGTACAGATTGGGGAGCTTCTAGGGACTGAGCATGCTAGTGAGACAATGCAGGTTAGAGTTAATCTTTGAGAATAGCCATGATTTACTTTTTTTTGCTTATAATGACCTATTGAGGCATGTCAGTATGGGTGCACAAGGTGAACATGTTGTATTTGGACTAACCAGACACTGTTTAGTAGGTTATCATCATATCAGATGCATGTTATATCTATATATGAGGTACGAGAAACCATGTTCTATACTTGAGCATTGTAGGTGCGGGAGTTTTAGGTACTTGGAATCATAAGAATAAATGGATGTGAGTTTTTGAGGTACTGGGCATCATGATCATCGATGGATGTGAGTTTCTATGGTGCTTTGGCATCGGGGCATTGTGGATGAGGGTTACTGAGGTGCGAGGCATTTGGACACCATGATAGTACGATACTTGACTGAGGTGTGAGGCATCAAGATTAATTTGAGAATATGTAGAGATGCAGGACCTTGATGTTTCCATGGGTACCATGGGTTCGAGGTAGGTACCAATGTTTTAAGGGACTTGAATGGGTGCCTTATATGGCATAGAAGCACCTGGTGATGTGAAGAAGTGACGATGCATCATAGGAGGACCTTGGGTCTAGGAATTGGTCATTAGACCTTTGATTTATTTGAGTATTGGTTAGGATGAGATTAAGATAGGCAATTCCTAAGGTGGGGAGCCCCCCTTGAGGTAAGGTGACCTGTATCCTTGAGACCGGGATATTCCAGGTTGTTTTTAATGGAATGTGTATGTTTTTTACCATCTTCATGTTTCGTTTTATAGTTTGAGGATGAGTTATGTTATGGTGGAGAGATTGTAACATCCCGAGCTTTTAGAACGGGTCGAAAACCACTCCCTTTTTCAATTTTTGAAATAGTGGCTATTCCATTTTCTAAAACAATGATTGGAACTCAATTATAAGAGTCCCAAAATCCTTATATATTGTTTTTGGTTTGTTTTAGAGGCTTGGAGTGTGCCTCAGGTGTTTTGGTTTGGTTTCGGAAGAGTCAGAGGCTAAATATACTATTTTGGGTTGCAGGAAAAAGGTGCACAGTTTAGGGAAAAACCATGTGTCCTCTTTTAAGTAGAAATGTAGCCCAATATTGATTGTTTCATGGTTTGGGTAAACCGTGTGAGGGATGTTCACAACTGTGTGAGGGTTTCTTTAGTAATTGAAGATGATTCTACACAGTTTGTGCATAGTTAGAGAAAAATGTATGGAATACTACATGGGTACCGCCACATAGGTAGTACCTATGAATTATAGCTCACATGGTTTGTGAATGGTTTTTAAAACCATGAGAGTAAACCATGTGACTTGTATAGGGTGTTTTTTTAAGTTTTCTTTTCTTCTTTTCCTTTTTCCCTCTTTCTCCCCCTTTTTTCTCCCTTATTTCCCACACAGTAGGAGGAAACCTCCTCCTCCCCTCCTCTAGTGTATTTTGATCACTCTCCTTTATTGGTGGTCTGATTTCAGATCCTTTTGGTGCATTGGAGTCTTATCAGTACATATAACCTCACCTACCCCTCTTCCTTGATTATCTTTTGCCCCATGCACCACTATTTACATCTGAGCCGATTTCAGGGTTTTTGAAAAAAACTCAAATCTACTCTAATCAGATTTGAATTGGATCTTGATATCATACATTCCTATATATAAGAGTCTATGGATGTTGGTTCATATATTGTTTTGTGTTCTTTTGGACATTTGGGTGGTGCAACTTTTAAAGCACTTTTTGGTATTTTGTGCGGGGCCCAATTATATATGTTGCTTCATATTAAAACGATCATGTGACCCATGGGATGTTGTTGGGAATGTAAAATCCATTTTTCTCTTGATTGAGGTCATGTTAGAGGTTATCACTCCTTGGGGTGGTTTGGACTAGGGTTTCAAACCCTTTAAATTTGTTTTGTTTTAATTTAATTTGTTCAGTTAATCCAATTTGAGGCATTCAAGACCTCTAAATTGAATTGTTATGATTGCTTATCTATAAAATTCATTATTATTAAATTGAATTTATAGTTTAAAGTGAATTATATATATATATATATGATTTTTTTTCAATGAGATATTTGGACCCAAGGGGTCATGACTAGCTTGGATCAAGGTTGAGGTGGCTAGGCAATCAGGATTGAGTGATGTTGATCACTGGTTATGCTTGTCCAGAATTGCTTGAGTGGTTTGACTACAATATTGGGCATTGAGGATGTCGTTTGAGGTGGTGAGGTCGTCAGGCTAGGAATGACCCGTGATATTGGGATGGAAACACCATCATATTTGAGCGACAGGGTTACAAGGGGATAAGGTGCTGGTTGATGTGGCTTAGGGACTTTATTGGGGATTTCTGCTAACCCATTATGGACAAAGAGACTAATTGAGTCATGTGAACACATGTCAACTCTATTGATGATGTGGTTTTGACCAATCGTGTGGGTAGATGCCTATAGTAGTGAGGCTTAAGTGATTAAGGTTTGGGGGTGTTTGTTGTAGAAAGACACGTGGAAGGTGAGGAGCCTCTAGATATCAGTGTTGAGGCTAATAATTGGGGGATGAAGACTTTCATGCTTGAGGCTATGGGCCTGAACTTATATTTAAGGACATAGATCGTCGTTACTCTGAACATCGTTCTTTGATCCAATGGTGGATATTATTTGAGGATATGGATCGATGTGCCTCTAGTTTTCAGTCATGGGCTGACGATTTCTTATGAGTAGGGGTCCAAGTGACCAGTGATTTGTTTGGGCGTGCCTTCAAGACATCAGCACTTGTTGGGACATGAGGTGTCAGGAGGCATGTGGTGCTGATCTACCTTTTGAGGTGGAATCCGAGGGTTCACCTGAGCTATATGACATCAAGGGTATCTTGGGACATAGTCCAAGGACCCATCCTACTTCTGAGATTCTAGCATTGGTTGAGGCAGGTGATGGTTTCCTTGTGACTGCTAAGAACCAGGGAATCCTTGTTTGTTTATTTCATTATACTCTTTACTTTTAATTATTTTTTCATTCCTGCTTAAACCCATATACGAGGTACACACCTCTAGGTGGTATCCTACCAAGACTAGTTATCACACTCTACACAGGTCCTTCAGGATGCATGTAGACTTTATGAATTTACATTCAGAAAAAGGGCCAACCTCAGGAGATATATCTTAGTAGCTTCTTACATGGAGATTGGCATGGGACCTTGAGGTAATGCTTAGTTGGAGTATTACTTTTGTTTATATTTTCTTTAAATTTCAGCATGTTCCTTGTATATGTATATAACTACTATGATTTTTCAAGGGTTCCCATATCATATATTATCATTTAAGATCTATTATGAAATGGATGACTACTTGTTTCTGTAGTTTCTACAAGTGGTGTGTTGGGCATGTTGATCTACTTATTTATCTTTTGCTATAGCTGTTCATTTATTTCTTCCGCTATTGCTTGTTATTGACTATGATTCCACAATTGGTGAGTTTGGTTCGAGTATGTTGAGTCTTTTATTCTTATTTATTCTATATATTATTACTCAAATATTATATTATCTTTTATAGAGGGTATAACCTCTATACTATAAATGTTTACACCCTCGCTTCTAGTCAGAAGCCTTTGACATTTGAGGAGGTGCGCATAAGGGCAGTGGAACCCGACTCAGAAATACTATTTGTGTGGCTAATCGGGTCAAGGATGCTATAAAAACATAGAAAATTTAATCATTTTCCAACCATGTGAAATTAAATTGTAAGTGTGGAAGACCTATTTACATGGGTTCCACACAATTTCTACTAATCGTGTACTTAAACTATGATCCTCTATTTCCCTCCCTCATTTCACCTCAAAAAATAAAAATTACTCAAAAAACACACAATTTCTTCCTAAAAAAACTTAAAAATAATTAAAACTATCAAATACAATAAAAACAACCCAAAATTGAGTTCAAATTCAAGTCACAAATCTTGAACACCCATGGTAACTCAAGGTTCGATAGGAAAGAGAGCTATCCAGACACCCCCTACACCTACCCATCAAGCTCTGATGGTCCTATCTCCACACTACCTTTACTAACCTAATCACAAGAGGTATATGATTCCATTTTATAATGAACTAGCCTAGGTTAACCTAACTCATCACTCTCAATAAATCACCACAATTCTAGAAGTTTGTTCCCAATCACCATGGGCTGGTGACAAGCACTAGGGTATCAAATACAACTAATTAGAAATGGTTTCACCCTAAAAATTAAAATAAAAAACACATATTACTTCTATAATTCCAAAATTAACAAATATATAATAGACACCCACACCAATAAATTAAAAAATTTAAAATATAAAAAAACTGAGTATAAGTAGCACCAATAATAACCCAACAACTCATAAACATAATACCAATATTATAAACAAAATGATAACTGATATTCATAAAAAAAGATTAAAAATAAGAACAAGGGTGAGGTAGTTGATATGAGATAAACAAAAATCATAGGGGATACCAAAATGATCCACATGATCCAAACACTCCACACGACCCATGATCACCTCCATCAATAGAACACATAAGGAATAAAATCTTCAATAAGAACCACCAAACTGCATGTCGCCCTTTCATTTATCTGTGTACTATAAAAACAAGTCTTCATACTCCCAAATTCATACATAGGGTGTGAGGAAAAATCCAATTAGGATACCACCATGAATCTACATAAAATTTTTGACAATTCAACCCATTAGTCCAGCTTTTAAAACCATTTTAAATGTATATTCATCTTTGAAAACATTCCCATTTGAAAATATTTAGTTTCTTTAACTAATCCATGTTAAAATAAATACAATATGAACAAGGAAACACATAGGAATATAGGGAAACATGTCATAGTAAATATTTCTATAAATAAAATGAAAGATATCATAATAACATACATCAACTTAAGCATAATAGAAGTCACTTGGGAAGTGCTTATAACTATAGGTTCCCAAGGTAAATAGGAATCACACATAGAACATCGGCCACCTGATGCTATCCTAAATAATAAAGTTAGTACTAGGCCTCATGAGGCCTCATTAGAAATGAACCCTAGAGAGTTTACACCTAAATCTAGGGAAACACTTGTCTGGTCACCAACATACCTAAGGTCTCCCGTGTTTTAACAAAATCAATCCATTAAAAAAAGTATTTTAATACAAACATTAATAGCCCAAAATCAATAATATAACTTGAAATAATATTTTCTATCAAAAACATCTTTGAAAAAATATTTTGGAAATAAAAAATCCCTTTAAATTATTTCATCAAAAACATTATAGGAATAAAATATAGTTTTCAATGAAAAACCATGAAAAACCCACATTTATAGAACAAAAAGCCAAATAACACAAGGAACCACACACAAAAACCCTAAAATAATTTATACCAAACATATTTAATCAATAAACCAAAGGAATTATCAATAAAAATAGGCATGTTAAAGGAAAATTCAATTCATATAGATACACCTAACTTAGATTCAATAGAAAATCATTGCCTTTGTAAAATAACATAAAGGATGAAGAGAAGAGATCCTCATGAACCTAAACCCCAATAAAACTAATAAAAACCCCACCATAAACCATAGGTTCATAACATTATGTCCATAAGGTTTAGAGTAATTAGAGGAAAATGAATAATATAGAATTAGAGGAATAATATTGGAAGAAATCAAGGAATAATGGCAGTTACCTCAAGAGAAACCACCAAATCGAAGGGAGAGATCACCAAAAATGAAGGGGAAGTGGGAGGGAATCCATTACATGGGAATTAGGTCATGTGAGGGAGGATAAATTAGGTATATAGGATTAAAAATATATAATTTCATTTGAGTAAATTCAATCTTTTTAAGTGACTTGGGTGGACAACATGGTTTGGCCATACACTTTTCCAAACTATGCACCAACCATGTGGGTCACCTGTCCTCTAAAAAATGAATTGTGTGGTTTTTTTGAGAGTTATAATGGTTATAAAAACCATGTAATAACCCTAAAAAAAACATTGATCCATTTAAACCCCAACTCACATGGTCAAGTACATAATTACTACTAATTGTGTGCTAACTGTGTGCATTGGTAGTTTCACAAACAATCCTAACTTTTGACCTACCTGACTCCAAAAAAATACAAAATAAGTAAAATGGAAATAAAAAATTAAAAAACATACTAGTGACATTATGGTTTTCACAATACTTATCTAACCCAATGAGGCCCTCACACATAAGTAGGATTCTTGAACCACAATCATTCCCACAAACAATCTATAAAAAACATTCAATATATTTCATCAACAACCAAACATAGGAAGATTTAAAAAAATATTTAACAAAAAAACCAAATCATAAGCACCAATTTAATAAATTCCATATTTTCCCGAAAATAGTCACTCATCCAAAAAATCTATAATTATTTTATTTTAAATCCACATACACCAAAACCAAGCATCACCATATATAAAACCACATTGATAAATCCTTTAAAAATTGATTTAAAAGATTTATTTTAAAATCCAACATACAATCCAATACAAGTTATTACATAATAGAAATTATAATAATGAACCAATATTGTATCACTTTTATACTTTCATTCACATACATCCCAAGTATTATAAGTCCCATATTATTTCATCCTAGAAAAAATCCATAAATTCCATAAGTGGGATGCACATGAGCATCATCCCAGTTAATGAGGACTCGAAAAGTGCATCCAAGAGACCCGAGATCAAATCTAGGTGGAGACATATTTCCGGGTTATTTTAGCAGTACTATAGCATGCACTGTAGTGGGAATTGTAGCAGTAGGAACTATTCATCCATCTTGGCCTCTAGGCCACCAGTTTGGTCCTTGGGTCCAGAAAGGCTTTTGGGCCACCCAAGGCCTTCGATCTAGTTGTTTCTCAAGGAATTCAGGCCACCTTAAGGCCTTAGAGACACCCCAAGGATTTCGGGCCGATGTAGATGTACCCATCAGACTACAAGGGACAAGCTTCAGATGAGGATCAGGGCAGACACATTCACTAGAACAGAGATAACTAGAATTGGAAGAATGATAGGGTATGTCTTTGCCATCGGTATCGGGCCTATACAACTTTGCATAGGATAACTAGATGACCATCCCTACAAAGGTGGAGTACTAATATGATGACATATGCTGGGGAGGAGCAGTTCCAAGTCGTCTTGTCTGGGTGATTCCCTTTAAGACCTACGGGTCATGTTATTGTCTCTAAGACTTTGGGCCTTGTAAGGGTTCTGCATCACCCCTTGAAAGGAGGATTATCAAAATAATAAAAAATGAAGGCCTTCAGGCCATTCTAACTGCATAAGTGGGTTTTTTGGAAAATCACCCTAATTTTACTAAAATTAAGGAATAATCAGCTAGATTTCAACCAACCTCAATATGCCTTCCAATGGAGTATACACATATAATACGTCTATAGATATTATAATAAGATGATACTAGATTAAAACCATTTAACATCATTTTTTTATTTTTAAATTTGGTTTAAAAATGATATCAATAAAACTAATGTTAAAAATAGTAGTTTTAATGTCAGTTATTTGAAACTAGTGTTAAAAAAAATTCAACATCTATTTTTATAGTAAACAGATGTTGAAAATGTAAAGAACATCGATTTTTTTGAGACTTTAAAATTTGTATTTTTCTAAAATCAATCTAGAAAGTATTAAATATTTATCATTGTATTTATATTTTTATAAAAAATGATGTCAAAATTTAAAATTTTTACTTTTAAGTTTGGTTTTATACAAAACAAACATTGAAAGTATGGATTTTTTAAAAATAATACAAAAAACACATAACCCAAAAACTCATGATATGATTTTGAGTATAGAAAACAATAAAAAAATAGAAACTTGAAAAAATACTCAATGTTTAAACTTCAATCAAAAGAAAAAAAACATACATTAAACTTATATAAAAATTAATCATACCCAAAAAATATGTTTTCCAACATATTTCAAAGTTGGTTAATGTCTTCATTCGTATATGATGAAACATAATTTAAAACTTATAAAAACAAAGAATTATATAAAATTAACAAATATAACTTTTTGATTTAAAATAAAATAACTATAATATTACCAATCTTATGAAAATCTGTCAACATCATAATTTTTATATATTGAAACTTGAATCTTAAAACATAGTAACCAAATTCCACATTTAATTTTTGAAGATGAAATAATATATATGTATGAAAGCATAATTATTATTTAATATAAAAGTTATTTAACTATATTTTCACATACATAATTTTATTTGGATCTTTTATCAAGAAGTGAACATTGTTAAACTATTTCTATGACCTATATTTTCATAAATCAACTAATAAAAAATATATAGAATGAAAATTTAATATTAAAGAATTTTATAAAATATAATAAAACTCACTTTTTTAACAATTAACTGAAATCTTTATGAAAGTGAAAAATAAATATATCATGCATTCATGTAGAAAGAATACATCTAATATCCAATGACCACAGCAATATAAAAAGTTCATCATTAATGAAATTATAATAAATATCAGTTCATAATTATATTATCCATCTTACCTATAAATGAATGGAATAAAATTACACCAATATTTATTTTCTAATATTTTACATATATAATAAACTCTAACTTCATTACTCAAATATTACACATCTCTTGAAATGTATTTTGGATCCATAAAACCATAAAAAATAGTTTTATCATTTTTAATGCAAAGGGTATTGAGATACCTAACTAGATAAGTAATAAATTATGTCACTATAAGTCATATTTATTTAATTAAATAGAAATAGAAATTTAAATTTACTTACATAGAAAACAACTATAATATGGGTTTGATGAGTAGATAAATAATACCAAGGTACATTTATCATTTTTAAATATTCTTAATGCACAATATCTCAAATATATATGAGAAAGAATTGAAAAATCATAATAAGACCTCATGATAGAAGAAATATAGGATAATATATTTATCCCATCAGGAACCTTAAAGGTACACGAAGGTGTTGGTTCCTAAAACTTTTTTTTATTTTGCAGTACTTATTTTGATTTCAGATATCGTTAAAAAAGTTAAATATAAGAAAGCATTAAAATTAATTTGAAACTAAAATTTAAAAAAAAATTAAAAAAAACACACCTCGTATGTTAGGTGATAAATAAGGCTAGTTAGATAGAGTAAACAACGACTTACACAATCTCTAAATATACAAACATCCTCTATAAAAAAACTAAAGCATTTAGATCAATAACATCACATACCATTACTCTTACCTAACCTTGAGGTATAAGATAATGATGTACATAATTCTAAAAAATATATATTTTTCCATATTCTACAATATATATATATATGGGGATCCCCAACATACAACTCATAGTACATGGTCAAGTCTGAATGAGGAGGTTGATGATCTGGGTAGGCATAATGTGCAGGTTGTGACTATCCCTTCATTTCTTCAAATATATCCTACACAATGGATTTAATTTGATCAACCATTTATTTTGTAAATAATTGTACCTTAGACTTTAGGAAATCTATTTTTCATCCCTTAAGGTCTTATTAGGATGATGAAAAACGTTCCTAATACAAACACCTTCCTCATACCCTCTTATGTGGCCAAGGTGTTCAGGATTTCCTAAAGCAATAGTCTGAATGTTCATCTTAACCTTAGGGATAAAAGATCCCTAATTTATTACTCTTTAAGATCTTCCTAAAATGATATATGAAAATTTTTCTCTAGTGAAATTAATTTTTAAAAATACTAATATTCAAGAACAAAATTAATTTCTTATAATTTTTAAGCTACATATTTAAATGGATCCATACAAAAAATCCCATTTTTTTCATTCTCTCTATTTTTCATTTTTATGGAGGGTGGGTGGAGATGGATGCTTGAACTGGATATCTTCTAATCCACCACTGGATTGATCAATTAATTCATCAAACTTCTCTACAATCATTTACTCCTCTAATAAATGATACCCTCCATGTGATAAAGTATGAGAATTTAAATTTTGCAACTGGATCTCTTAATCAGATATCCTAGTGATCCATTATATAAAAATAAATAAAGAATTCATCAGGTAATAAACAAAAAATTTTTACAAATTGAATTTATATACAATAATTATCATACTATAAATTCTTGATCATATCGGTTGGAAACACATTTATCCCATGTATCTGCATCTAAAAACCCATACTTAAGGCATGTTTTTTCATTATGTAACTTCATTAAAATATATTTTTTTCAATTTTGGTTTAAAATCTCTCCATATAACTATAAAGAAAGATAGAAACATTTTCATAATTTATTTTTTTACTTGAAAGTCGTATGTCATTTGTAATTGAATATATTAAATATTAGTCATGTAAAATATATAATATTTGAATATTTGTATAAAAATAAATCAGTTGAGATATTTTACTACTAAGGACTCCCAATGATTATATTTCACCATTCTTGTTAGAGTAGTTCCTTGAACCACTTTAATTATTTTGATAAATACAAATATTATTTTCTCTACTTTTTATTTTGTTTATATTTATTTATAATTATAGCTTACCCTCACGTAACTCTTTCATGCACCTTTACATTGTGCATACTATAACCTTACACAAAGTTTAATCTTGACCTTATATAGCCTATTGTAATTCACATCTACCCTTACACAACAACATTGAACCTTATGCAGCATGTTGAAATTAGTTGTCACCCTTATGAAAATTTAACTTACCCTTATGCAACATGATAAGCTAGCTTTATGTAGCACATGACATTTATTAGTTAACTTCACTTAGCTTGTTCAAATTATATATTACCCTTATGCATATTTGTAAATTTATGTTTACCATTACATACATCTTTATAATTATATGTTACCCTTATGCATGCAATATAATTTCCATTTTACCTTTATACAACCTTTAAAAAATATATATTACCTTTACACAACATGGAATTTTACCCTTACATGAATATGAATTTCAAGTTTACATTATTTTCATGATTTTCATGATATATTTATTTGCTTCATGAAAATAACATGTTTTTAGGTGTTCTAATGTTTCTATAAATTCTTATTAATGATATAGAACATATGTGAAGTAGTTTTACATTTTTTTAAACTCATTTATATGAAGATTAACATTGTTCATCATTTATGCTTGAACATGCAGTAATTGTCTCTAATAGATAGAATTTATTTGTTTAAGTTGATTTCTTTAATTTTAATGTTTCTAAAATCAAATTTCATTCCAATGAATTTATTTAAACATGTTTTATGGTTTTTAATGCAGTATCCTTAATTTTTTATATTATCAGATATTTAAAAATGAAAAGATATTTGAAATTCAAATTTTTAATATTATAAAACAAATATATTCCATATTTATGTGTTATCATTAAATTATTATTCTAGAATTGTTTTAAAATTTATAATGAGTTTTTTTTTTAAATTCTTTTAAATTACTCAAATGATTTTAAATTAAAACAATAATATTTTGGATAATCTATTTCTTTCTTTCTATCACCTTGATAATATTTTGGTTTATCAATTTCTCTCTTTCTCTCCTAACTAATTTTGAAAGTATAATTTTTACTATTTTGAATTTTATTTTCCTAAAAATTTAATTGGATTTGTTGAGTTAATTATTCTAAAATAAATCAAGCAATTTTAAAAAAATGTTGGTCAAAACACATTAAACTTAGACGTCTTCATCTTAAAGACCTCTAAAGGATTATAGAACATTATCAAATGATGAGAAGAATATAAATAGATACCATTGGAGGCCTTGTAAATATACACACTACACAAACATTTATTAACAATCATTCAACAATTTCCAATGTTCTTAATTGATATTGATGTTTTTTTATTTCTAAATCTACTCTATCCTTCTCGATTATAAACATATTGTAATATCCAAATCATTCTATTATTTTATTCTCATTCTCTCTTAGAGTTCATGATATTCATTGAGTAAATTGAGACTAAGATAAAAAATATCCCATTATTCATTTTTCTTATATTTTGGTTCTTACTACCATTAAATTAAGACACCAATGTTTTCTTAACATTTTTCCTTTTAAAAGAAAAGGAACTGTTCTTTTGTGATTTCTAAATTTTTCATTTAATAGATAATGTTTATTATATATGGTATATTTATATAACCTAAAAAGCAAGGGACATTTTTGTCATCTTGGACACAGAAAATACATGGGACCAATACATTAAATCACCAAGAGATTGAGGTGGTAGATGTAGGATTAACTTTGAGTACTATTACCAAACTTTCTTACCAAATATTGCGCCCTATTTACTTTCCACAATTTCATTTCTTTATCTATTTAAATTGTTCATTTATATAATTTATTAATACATCAATCATGGTTACTCATTTTATTATTAAAATCTCTATTCATTTTATTCTTCTGATTTTATTATATTTTATTATATTTTTTTACTTTTAATATTTTGATACATTTATTCTATTTTAAATAAGTTTTTAAAATTGGATTGTATTCCTTTAAAAAATCTAAAGGGGAATTCATCCCCATCATGACATTTTTTGTCCTTCCCCAACCCATATTTGGCATCGAAGGGTAAGTTTGACCTTATTTAATTTTTTTTGAAAATCTATTTTATAAAAGGAGACCTTAAGATTTTATCAAAAAATTTTTCCTTAAAATTGTTTTTGTTTTTTAAATTTTAACTGATTTCAAAGTTTTATTTTAAAATTGAATCAAATTCTTATATACATGATCCTTTATTTGGTGGTTCTAATTATTTTTGTTGGAAAAATAACATTTAAATTTTATTTAGAAACATTGGTTATCCTATTTATAAAATGGTTATGAATGGTTATATCTCTACAACTAAAAAAGAAGATTAATGTATTACCAATGAAATTTATAATTTTAAACTTGATGAAAAAACTATGAATAACTTGTTTTTTATTTTAGATAAAAAATAATTAAATAGAATACATTCTTGTAAAATGAATAATGAGATCTAAAAATTGTTTTTAAGTCACTCATGAATTCAAAAATAAAGTTAATGACCCTAGACTGAATATTCTTAGACATGATTTTGAAAGTTTCTCCATGCAGTTAGGAAATGACTCTATTACTAGAATATTTACTTATTTTAATAATATTTGTAATGGTTAAAAATATCTTGTAGAATCTATTTCTATATAAACTTTATTCAAGAAAATATTATGTGTTTTTCCAAGTTCATGGTCTCTGAAAGTGACTGTGATCCAATAATACAAGAACTTTAAAAATATTACAGTTGAAGAAATCATTAGATAACTCGTGACTTAGGAAATAATTATCTAAAACCAAGAATTTAAATAATATTTTAAATCCATGAAAACCAAGAATAACCTAGTTGTTAAAACCATTAAAGGTGATGATTCTTACGAAAACGGATCTGATAATGAAAGTGACATTGAATGTTTGATGAGAAGATTGAAAAAATTGAATTATTTGAATAAAAATAAGAGATAATCTCAACAATTCAAAACTAAAAATCAAGAATTTGATGTAAATTGTCTTAGTATCGAAAATAAGGCCACATCAAGTCAGATTTTTCCTTGAATAAGAAAAAGTAAAATGACAGGAAACAAGGTAAGAAATATTTAAATGTTTCTACTTGTATCATGAGAGAGGGCTAAATTTCTATATATAAATCAAGCGATGAAAGTACTAATTGTCTCATGACCCATTTCAAGGATTGAATTGGGGATAGTTTTAAAATTTATCCTTATACTTATCATTCCTATTATTCTTCTTCTACTTCTTCTACAAATTCTTTAACTTATGAAGATATTCTTAATACTGAAAATGAAATTCAAAATGATTTTTGTGATTTTCTTTTTAAATTCAAAGATCTTAAAAAGAAGCACAACCTTGTTTTTTTCGAAAAATATATACTTTTAAAAGAAAAGGATGGTTTTATTTTAAAATTAAATGATTAACCAAATGTTAAAAAATTTGAATTTCAAATTAGGGATCTTAAAGATACTTTTTATTTATTTACCAAATGGGAAGAAAATTTAAGTAATAATTTGAGTTCTCAAAAAAAATTTAATAGTGGATATGGTTTTGGGTTTTCAAATAAATCTAGTTTTTTCAAAAATTCTAAAATGAATAATTTTATAAATGTAATTTCTCAAAATAAATTTTATAATTATTGAAATAAAGTTGGTCATATTATTTATGAATGAAATTATAAAAATTATAGTTATGGTAGAAAAAACCACATTCATATTTCTTCGCAATTTTCTGAAATAAATTCTCTTACCAAACAAATTTGGGTTCTGAAATTTTCATTATCCAATATTAGTTAACCCAAAATTGTACTCCATCTCAATGATTATTTTCTCACACTACCAATCCCAAAATCTAGGAACCAAAAGGCACTCTATAATGATTTTCTATAGGGATTTTCTGCTAAACCTCATTGATCTATAAAATGGCGTCTTCTCTTAAAATGTGGTGTTAACCACCGGAAGTGATTGATCAACTCTTTACCACCTTGAGATTAATGTTTATGCTCTATGTGAGGGGGATACCATATAATTCCTTATAAGAGAATAATTGGACATAAACCATGATCTTCATGGAAATAAGGTTCTTCATTCTTCTTATTCTCTCTTGAATATTTTCTCAAAATATCTTCTCTCTTCTTTTATTTCTATCTCAAAAAAAGATATAATATCTTTTAAAATTTTCTCTTATTTTTAAATTTTTCTTTCCCACTATTTTATTATTATTTTAAATTTTTACTCTCTATAATTTATTTATTTTTAAGGAGTTATGGATATTAAAAGGCATTTTTAAATTTTATTTTCTTATATTTTTAATTTTTAATTTATTGTTAAATTTATTTTAATTTATTTTAATTTTTATTTAAAATTTTGTTTTTCTAAAATTGTTTCCAAGATGGATTTCAAATTAATAAAATGTTTTTCAAAACTTCATTATGCTTTTGAAAAAGTGAAGTGAGTATGAAACTCCAAGAAAAACAGTCTTATCTAGATATAAACAAGTAGATGTGGTTTTGACATAGATGCTCCTAAAGATTTATCTTGAAAAGAGTTTATTGAGTTTGTTAATACTTTCTTCATACTGGCCATGATGAGTGAGTATTAATTCACACCTATTTTGACACTACCTGGGAATTTTATATGGTTTATTAGTATAATATTTACTAATCCTTAATAATGAAAATGTTGTTTTTTAAATATTTATTTTCTTAGTCTTAATTTTTTTAAGGTTCTTTAAAATTTATTTAATTTTTAATAGTAAGAATGAATCCTATATTTTATATTTTGTTTTTATAACATATATATATATATATTCTTTACATATGTTTTATAATTCCTTGAATTTCATATTATTTTTTTATGGCTCCTTTTAATTTTGTTTGAGAAACATTAATTTAGGGGGTGAAGCCTTGTTTAAATATATTTATTTATTTTTGGGGAATTTTATTACTTTTTTGTTTCAAATGTCATATTTTAGGGATACAATTTTCTTTTCTATTTTTCTTTATTTGTTTAAAAAAGGGTGTAAATATTTAAATTTATTTTAAGGTTTTTGGTCAATTCCAAAAATGGGGAGAAAATTTTCAATTGATATTTTATTTTGTAATTATCAAAAAGGGAGAAATTTTCGAAGTAAAAATGTAACACCCCAAGAATCCACGGTACGCTTCCCTTTGAATAATACAATAGCGTGTGTTGTACGCAACTTTGAGTTCTAAAACACCACAACCAATCAACTAGCCGTTATGAATAGTTATACCCACTTTTTGAAATTTTATACATTTTATCTTTCAAAATTTATTTCATTTTTGGATTTGGAATATCAAAATTAGCTTATGGTGAAATTTTGGTACTTTTCTGATAACTTTCATATTTTGATGAATAGTGAAAATTACTAAATTTTATTTAAAAACAAGTTTTTTAATTTAAATAATTAATAGTGATAAATTATGAATTTGAGAGATTTTAACGTATAATTAGATTATATTTTTACAATTTAATCCAATGTTGTTCATTGGGAAAAATTTCACATTTAAACTGGATATAATCAAGTGCCAATCTTTGGATAGTTATTATTTCTTAAAAGCACGGTTTTTGTTTTGACAACAGAAATTAATTTTAAATTAATTTCTACCACTTATGTGTTTTGAATTTATAAAAATGGATTCATTTTTTAGAATCAATAGGTCCAAATTGTGTAAATATGTATCTTTTATTTTTAGACATTTTGAATAATTAATTCGGTAAATATTTTTTTTACTGTGGTTAAAGGTTAAATCCGGTAAATAAGGGTAAAAAAATAATATTATAATAATATTAAATTACCCTAAAATGTGTCCTAAACCTATTTTGTGATACATTTCTGACCATGTGAATCTTTGAGTCGATTTTGGGACCCCATAAAGCCACTTGTAAGTGATAATGACACTTTATATTAATTAAGTTAAAGTAAATACAAAAATGACATAAGCATATATCTTTTAGAAAAACAATTTTTACATAGGGTTATATATGTTGTATTTTAGACTATAAATGTTCATTAGAAAGATAAAAATATTTCATACATAATTGTATTTTATTTATAATTTTTAGACATTGAATAATTAAATTTATTTATGACACAATAATGATGCAATATTTTCCTTATTAATGCAATAATCAAATAATTGTTATTAAAAATGTTAAAATAAATATAATTTGGAAGTTTTTATGACATCCATGAATTTTATTGGTTAATATGATATGATA
This sequence comes from Viscum album, assembly GCA_963277665.1. NCBI lineage: Eukaryota > Viridiplantae > Streptophyta > Magnoliopsida > Santalales > Viscaceae > Viscum > Viscum album. The sequence goes on along the minus strand of OY728141.1, from coordinate 2,040,535,985 downwards.
GGATTTATTAAATGAATTTGGTTCTAATTAATAAAGTTTTTACGACTTTAACACAAATCAATTATTAAATATTGTCAAAATTGACATAAATGAGTTTTTAAAACAAATATTATATTATTAATTGATATTATATTCCTAAATATCTAAGGATTGGCCAAAGGACTTATATAATGATTGGTGTATCATTAATGGACCACTTTGGGGTCTCTTGGAAGTATATAGTATGTTTATTAACTATATAATATAAAAATACAAAGAGACATGGGAAATGTCAAACTAATTAACTAAGAGTTAAAACTAAAAGATAAGGTTAATAAAGTGACCCAAACCTATCAGAAAACTATTGGTCGAGTTATTTTAGACCCATACCAACTTTATACTCGAAATAAATCAGTTTGGAGCCATTATAAACCGAATATGATTTTATTTTAAAATAATATTTTAATTTTCTCCTAAGGTTCCCCTCACCCCTCTTTTAAAAGGGCACTGTCCTTCTCACTAATTCACACATTCAAAGCCTTTTGGATCGGCCAAACTCTGCCCAAATATCCTCCCAACTTCCCTCAATTCAACCTAGAGGCCTTATTTTGATCAGAAAGCCAACTTAAGGAGCCCTTTTGATCAAATCAAAAGGAAGAACCCGAAGAAGAGGTAATGTTTTCCCCACCCTCTTTCAAGTTCCTTTCTTCTTCAACTTCTTCTTTCTTTGTTATTTCCATTGTAAAATAATAAATCCTTTATATTATATATATTTTGATGTTATTATAAATATGGTACAACCATATTCAGTAGTCTATCCATCCTTTGAATGAGATTTCACCATACGTGCGTACATACGACTTACCGACTCCACGTCGTGGTGTAATTGTTATTCAAAAAATTATTATTTGTATGGGTATAATAATGATGTGTAATTGATGTAAATAATAAATAAAACATGATAATTATTCTGTATATATTATATACCATCCAATTATATATTATTTTAATATCAAAATAATGATATTGTCGCTCGTGCGTACGTACGGACTACCATCTCCACGAACGCGATGAGATTAATTCCCCATCATATCCATTCAAGTCTAATTCTCATTTTATGATTAAAAATAATATTTAAGGACTTTATATCATTCTGGATATGAAGAAGATACAACTTATCCATAAAAAACATGACTTATGTAATAAAACATATAAAATAAAACAAGTAAGTTAACACCCAAAACGACGATAATACTAAGATATTATTAACAAAGAAATGTTAAAAGATCATATATGATATAATATTAATGTATATGATTATTGTATAATTTAATAACAATTATTTCACCATTATACAGTAGGTTAACCTACCCTCAACCAAGGAAAAGTACAAGGTAAGGGTTAATTTCACAATCTCTTTATTATCCGAGGTTTTTTTACGTAAGTATCTACTGGGACCCCCTTTATCATCCACTTCATGTTTCTTAAAAATATATTTCAAAAAATTTATACTATTTACTAGACAATGGGTTAAAGACATTTATACCCTTATGTGTTTTTAAAGGAATCTTTCCGTCATTTTCCAAACAAGGTACTTTTTTACCTTTTCGACAAATTTAAGGTAAGAATGTTTTTTTAACTTATATGGCGGGTGCTGCTATTTTCCTCCATTATAAAATCATCAAAGCTTCCCTTACAAAATTATAAGAATATTTTCAAATAAATGTTTTCTTTATAATTATGTGACTCTTAAATGATTTCAAAATAGAAAAAGATATTTCTTTAAAATGGGTCTTGATTTCATCTATGTCAACTTCCTTTGATAGATTTTAAGTTTATTTGAAGTTGATTTATTATGATACAAAACATCCATATTGTATTGAAGGTTTTGGGATATGTTTGACTGTGGATGTGCCATTTTTATACCATTCATGGTTTATGGTTAAAGTATTGACATTTTTTATGCTGGTTTTAATATGAATGTTTATGATATGTTTAAACTTTTTCATATGAGGAATGTATTGGACTTAGTAAGTGATGGGTGGAGCCCGCTATAGCTCCTCGATGCATCGGTAGGTCTCATGAGACAACTAGATGTGGAATTGGCTGAGGCCCTTTCCCAATTTTGATATATGATTTTGGCCGATGCCTTAATCATTTTTAGACGTCATGGACAAGGCCTTGACAAAATGTTTCAGAATTTTCTGCATTATACATTACCTCATTATGAAAATAATATTGATGGTTCATGTGGTAATTCGACTAGTAGAATACAAATGATTATGTTTTATTATGGAATTATTTAATCAGCTCATATTTCTTCCATAAATTTATTCATGTTTATTATTGGTAAAGGAATGTGGTTTCAATTATTCACCATGCTTAATATTTATGTTATCTTCTACTGTATTGCTTACCCTTACTGTGCATTTGAGCTCACCCCTTTCTTATGTTTCATTTTCCCAGGATATGAAGAAGTTATTTATGAGTAACCAGTAGGCATAATCTATGAGGCTTGGATGTTTCTAATGAAATATATTTGTGTTGTATTTCTTTTCAAGTTATAATGTTGAACTTATGTATGAATTTTTTTCCAATAATACTAAACTGATCGGTCTTTCGAGACATGATTTCCTTGTGATCATGCCAATGTTATGTAATAATGCACCAACTCTGGGTAACTGGGGTCAGGGTGTTATAGTTGGTATCAGAGGAAGTTTAGTAAAAACCTTGGAAACTAGATTTAGATAAACTTTGATTAGAGCACATAGACCTAAGATGGAATTTGAAGATTAGTATAGAATAACTTCCTTGAATTTTGGTATTGTAGAGATTTTGTGAGTTTTATGAGCAATACATCCCTGTCTAGATACGAGCAGGTAGAGGCGGCTCTGGCACAAATGTACCTAGGGGTAAAACCCAAAAACACCACTTTGATCTAGAATCGAACGGGAACTGGTGCACGACAACGGGCCTTGCTACACTCTTGGTTATGAAACTCCCAAGGGATATGCTTAGGATAATTCCCATTTTATTTACAAACCATTATGAAGGGTTTATGAGTATATACTTCCTCAAAGAAAACATTTTTATGATTATGGATTATATCTATAAACTTTTCAATTTACGTTAAGTGTTTAAGAAGTTTGGAATTATATATTTCGATTCATAAACGAATCTAGTTTATGCCATTGTTTAGAAATGGCTCCTAGTGGAAGGAATGGAAACCATATCAATTCACACACTCCATGTAGGGATTTCCCTTCTGCTCAAGATAATTATAGTGGAGCTAGTGATGCAACTGGTGCTGATCAGCTAATCACCATACTGGGACAACTCACTCAGGTTATGAATAATAACCTTACTCATATGGAGCACACAGATCGACATCATGGAGGATCAATGTTAGATCACTTCCTGAGGCAATTGTAGGTTCCGGGAGCAGCATAAGTGCGTTGGTGGGTTTTCCCAACTTTAAATTTAGCGTTAAACAAAGTTCAAACTGAGATCTGTCACAATATAAAACGCCGTATCTTCAGAATAGAACGAAGAACTAAAAAAAGAGGTAATCCCAGAACCATAGAGATAGGATTATCATATGTTGGTTATAATTAATTTAATTAATTCACAAGAATTAACTTGGTGGAATTCTTTATTTTTTGATGTGTCCGGTCATGATTTGGTGATCTGTCATTGCATTGTAGAATCCAAGTGTAGTATTCCTCTAGTGGTTATCCACACATGTTCCACATATCTCCGGACGTCGTCGAAGGGATCTCCAGGTGCTAGCATAGAAGAAACTTCGCTTGCGATGTCCACCTTCGATCGCCTTGATCTCTCGGTCTTGAGAGTGTTCTTGGAGGATAGAGTTTTTTCGGTCTTGAAATAATTCTTCAGAATTGTTGTGCACAATGATTCTCTTGTGGAAAAGTGTTGGGGTTGTGAGGATATTTATAATCGGGTTTGAGGTTATAGAGTTATGACAACAAATAAACATGTTACACATTTTATTTATTTAATTAACTCTTATTGAAAACCTACATGTTGAATTATTAATTCCTTGACATGATCCCATGATGATTATAATAAATATAATTTAATAAAACAATATTATATCCTCAAAATCCCAATAGGAAAAACTACTCAGAGTGTAATCATTAATACACGGCGTATACTCATATTCCATAAAACAACATGACGTGTATATTTAATATACACATAACATACTTTTATTTTCCTTCATTTCCTCCACCACATTTATTAGACCTTGAGTAATGGCTATTTATTTCTTAAAAAAATGTCACTGCATTACTCGCTAATAAACATATTATTTCTCCCACAATATATTCTCTCGAATAACTAGTGTTGAAATAAATGTGATCAGGAATCCTTAAATAATTATTAAACGATAGTCGAGAATAATCTTTATTTAACTTGTTAAATTAATATTTAACTGAGATACATAGACACACTTAGTGTGTGGCCCTCTAGGCCTGTTTCTCAATGGCATTAGGAAGAGCCTGCCTAAAGTCAAAGGTTAACATCTAGCAATATGCCAAGGCACCAATAGAGAAAGAAGTTAACACCACAATGATGTGTCACCTCATACGAACACTTACTGTGTAGTATAATCCCTTTGTCTCAATATCTCTAATCAAGCAGGTTGCATGCTAGTGCCATCAACCCATGTGCTCGATTATTCTTTCTTTGACTTCCCGGAATTTAACTCTCCCATACCTTACCATGGACATGGATTTATTTAGGCTATATCAATTCCATCAAAGGTCCTGAGATATCTACTTCTATTATAGAACAGAAGGGAAAAATCCTTTCTCGCATTATCTATTAATGCAGTATTAATCATAACGCACCCAATGTATCCTACCTCGCTGCAAACAGTGTGTCGTCATAGTTTTCGTCTATACATCTAAGTGCGCGAGTTTTAATACCCATTAATAATAATATTAATGTCTAAGGACCAATACACACATCCGCATATAGGAACATCCAATGACACTATGAAATGTGGATTTCCTACTGACGGGCCTCGTTCTCATAATATCCTCCTGGATATTACCAAGGGCGCACACCATGAGAAGGTTCCTCAAAGTTTTATGAGTCCTCACCCTTAATGACCTGTATTATTTGTGCCCCTCAAATTATATCATCCGACCATAGAACATATATTCAAGAATAGTGTTATGGAACTTCTGGGTTCTCATCATAGTAGGGATCCGCTATGACCCTTTAATGAAACAGCTATCCTGAGGACATTATCACATGCATTGTCACGCAGAAGAACAATCAAGATGTGATAAGGCTTTTTTCAATGAATAAAGTAAAAAGTAGTTAGTTCTAGGCCACCAACTCCAACAGACTCCCACTTGGACTAGAGCCAACTGCTAACAGCCTTTAACTCGCTAGCTCTCACATGATATTCATGCTTCTGCTAATATAGGACTTTAGTAATGGGGTCCACCACATTCTCTTCTGTGGACACTCTGCTCACTGCAACTTCACCTCTTTGATAGAAATCCCTCAATAGGTGATACTTCCAAAGTATGTGCTTTTTCTTTTGGTGTGACCTTGGTTCTTTTGCAAGAGCCACCGCTACAGTATTATCACAATACAATGTAATGGGATCTTTAATGCTTGTCACCACATCAAGCTCCTAGACAAAGTTCCGAATCCATATGGATTCCTTGGATGCATCAAAAGTTTCTATATATTCATACTCCGCTATAGAATCAGCGACAACTGGCTGCTTTGAACTCTTCCAGCTCACAGATCCTCTATTGAGATAGAAAACATATCTAGATTGCGACTTCAGATCGTTCTAATCTGTCAGAAAACCAGCATCAACATACCCTCTGATGACAATATCCTCGTCTCCTGCATACACCAGGAATATATCCTTAGTTATTATCAGATACTTAAGGATAGTCTTAACAGCAGTCCAATGATGTTCTCATAGATTTTCTTGATATCTTCCTACCATGCTCAGTGCATAGGCAACATCAAGCCCGGTACATAATATGGAATACATGATGGATCCTATTGATGAAGCATATGGGATCTTACTCATTCTATATTTCTCTTGTTGGGTCTGAGGACACATTTTCTTAGAAAGATGTAGGCCATGTGACAATGGAACTAATACCCTCTTGGATTGTTCCATACTAAATCTATTTAGTATCTGGTCAATGTATGTACCCTGAAATAGTCCAAGCAGCCTCTTGGATCTATCACGAATGATCTTGATCCCTAGAATGTAGGCTGATTCTCCTAAGTCCTTCATGGAGAAACACTTGTTCAACCAGTCCTTAACTTACTGTAATACTGGTACATCATTTCCAATAAGTAATATGTCATCACCATATACTACTAGGATAATGATCGCATTCCCATTAAACTGCTTATAAACACATGTATCACATTTTCTCTTAATGAAACCAAATTTCGTTATGGCTTCATAAAATCGAATGTCCCATGACCTGGATGCTTGCTTCAATCCATAAATGGATTTCTGCAACTTTCAAACCCATTTGGCTTCACCTGGTGTCACAAAACCTTCTGGTTGTGTCATATAGACATCTTCATGGAGGTTCCCGTTAATTAATGTTGTTTTGAAATCCATTTTCCAAATCTTGTAGTCATGGTAAGATGCTATGGCAAGTATGATTCTTATGGATTTAAACATGGAAACTGGCGAGAAGGTTTCATCATAGTCAATTCCTTGACGCTATCTAAATACTTTAGCCACTATCCTTGCTTTATAGTGCTAAATTTACCTTCCACGTGCAATTTTCTCTTGAATACCCATTTTCATCCAATAGGCTTTACATTAACTGGCTCATCGACCAGAACCCAAACTTGGTTCTGATACATGGAATCCATCTCAGAATTCATAGCTTCTAGACATCTACCAGCTTCTGAGCTTTCTACTAATTTCTTGTAGGATAGAGGATCGTCATTGTCCAAGAATAATGATTCACCATACTTGATGACTAGGAAACCAAATCTCTCTGGTTCCCTTACCTCTCTTGAGATCCTACGTAGTACTTGTGTTTATGTAACCTCTTCCATGGGGACCTGTGGAACTTGTTCCTGTACCAACTCTTGTGTATCTTGAGAATTAACTTCGTCGAAGTCAATCTTGCTCCCATGATCCTTTTTGAGGATGTTCTCCCTCTCAAGAAAGATGACTTGTCTAGCAATAATCACTTTCTTGACTTGAGGGTTATATAGGTAATATCCTTTAGTTTCCTCAGTATATCCTATAAAGATACACTTCATGCCTCGAGGTGCTAGTTTGTTTCCTGAGAAGGCCATAACAAATGCCTCGTATCCCTATACATGTATATGCAACAAAATGGGTTTCTTTCTATTCCATAACTCGGAGGGAATTCTGTTTTCTGCCTTATTTGGTACTCGGTTTAATGTGTATGCTGCAGTTTGTAATGAATATCCCCAAAAGGATAATGGAAGATCTGTATGACTCATCATCAACCTTACCATGTACAATAAGGTGCGGCTCCTCCTTTCACTAACACCATTCCACTGTGGTGTATAAGGAGGAGTGAGCCGAGATAGAATCCCAGACTCCCGTAGAAGATCGATGAACTCTTGGTTCAGATATTCTCCACCCCAATCCAATTGAAGCTTCTTTATCTTCTTACCAAGATGATTCTCTACTTCATTCTTGAATTCCTTAAATTTCTATAAGGAATCTGGATTATACCTCATTAAGTAGACATAGCCATATCTACTCAAATCATTAGTAAAAGTAATGAAGTAAGAATATCCACCTCTAGATTCTAGTGGAAATGGTCCACACACATCCGTGTGTACCAATCCTAGAAGCTCTGTGGCCCTTTCACCTTGTCCACCAAAAGGCGTCTTGGTCATTTTTCATTGTAAAAAAGCGTGAAATCTATCAAGTGGTTTTAGCTCAGTAGAGTATAAATAGCCATCTTGGAAGAGCTTTGTCATGCGCTTCTCGTTTACATGACCGAGACGGTGATGCCACAACTGGGTGATATATGAGTCATGTGAGTTTGTTTCTTTATCGATTGACAACACTTTGTTTTCGTAACTTAATACATACAAACCATTATTTAAATGTGCCATACCATAACATACGTTTTTCTTATAAAAGAGACAACACTTATTTCCAAACATGAAAATAAATCCATCCATATCCAAACAAGACAAAAAAATTATGTTCTTGGTAACGCTAGGCACATAATAACAGCTATGTAAAACCAAAATCATTCTAGTCAGAAATGAGAGGTGGTAATCACCAATAGCCAACGCAGCCAGACTTGCGCCATTGGCAGCTCGAAGATCAACCAATCATCTGGAAATCTTTCTAAATATACTTGGTTTCTATATTTGAATATAGATGTGAGCCCCACAAGATGTATCTAATACCCAATGTGTAGAAATGGAAAGATTACACTCGATAAAGAACGCACCTTTAGCATCCCCACGCTTCTAGGTGCAGTTCCTCTTCTAGTGTCCCTGCTTGCCACATGAAAAACACACTGCCTCCCGTTCCTTGCCCTGCCTCTGTATCTTCCCCTTCATTGAGGGACGATGCTCGGGGGCTTTAGACCATTTATAAGTCTTTGTCCCCTTTGCCTTGTCTTTCCTTGTTCACCATAAGGATTGTGGGTTTGTCACGCCCCATGTCCTTGTCTTCCTGGCGAATCAAGGTCAGAAGCTCCAATATGATCTTCTCATTTCCGCTCATGTTATAATTGACAATTAATCTAGAGAAGGTATTGGGCAGTGATGATAGGATGAGATTTTTATGCAACTCATCTGGGAATTTAATCCCTAAGATGTCTAGAAGTTCAATGTAGCCAATAAGTTTGACTACATGAGGCCTAGCTAGCACAGACTCTCCAATATTAGTTGTAAACAAATCATTGGAGATCTCATATCTCTCTTGTCTCGCCTTCTCTTGGTAGAGATCCTTAAGGTGAGACATCATGCTGTACGCATCCATGTTTTCATATTGCTTCAAGAGCTCATTAGACATGGCCGATAGCATGAAACACTGGATATCTGTGGAATCATCCATGTGTTTCACTTAGAGAGATATTTCCTCATCACTGGCCTCTTTCCAAGGTGTAACTGGAATAGGATCTTCCAGCACGTACAATTTCCTTTCGTGGCGAACGATGACGCGTAAACACATCTGCCACTCTTGGAAATTGGTAGCAGTGAGAAGGTTTTCCTTCTTGAGTATGGTGCACAATGATATGTTTGAAGTCATTTTCTTATCGTTTATAAAAATTAAGATGAGCAAAGGTTTAGTAATTTATTAGAAAAATGAGACAAATAAATAAATTAATACTTATTAGTCTCCCACTTTTTTATCAAAATCCAATAGCCCTCACCATTGACTTCTGAATATTCTGTTTCCTGAATATTCTAGTTGAAAAGATCCATATTTCCCTTCACATTACCCCAACTAGGGTTGGTCAAGCAACTTGAAGGGTTTTTAGTTAGGCATTCCAAATACCAACTGCATTTAACTCACAGCTCCTTGATCCGCTGAGTGGACTCCCCAATCCTGAAATCCTTTTATTTTGGATTTCCTCAACCTTTGCCTCTTGGCCACAACAAGTCCTGCTGTGGCAGTCAACCCTTGATGTCAACCAAGTTAATTCAACCCAAAACCTTGAATTAGAATTCCCCGATAATTGAAATCACCCCAACTAGGGTTGGTCAATCACTTTGAACTATGGTTCGATTCTAACCAAGATTATGGAAGGCTATACCGACTTAATATTTCTTTGAGGGATTTTATCCTTATACATAAATTTCCAATTTATTATCTTTGATTAAATTCTTGTTAATATTAAGTGGGATATAATTAAGTTATTTACCATGTCTAAGATAATATTTACAGATAAGCTGATTTTATTTTAGTTCCATCTTGCATGCTTGTTTAATTCATTAATTGTGTGACCGTGACAACACACCCACAATAAATAAACCATGAAACTGATAGAAATAAAATAAATGGTATGATCATGAGCTTGTTCTATTGGTTAGTTTATCTAGCGGTTGATAAACTAACCCAATACCTAGGGGAGAAACACCTTCAACCTTGTGGGTTCATGTTTACACCTTTCCACCTATCCACCTTTGTATATCCTTGGATTGGTTTCACCTTGGATCATAACATGAGCTTCCTCCACTAGCTTGGGAGATCCATCCATTACATATGCATTTATCTCACATGCAGGTGAGGGGTAAAAAGGGGTTTTTACACAAAATAATCCTTGGGCGCACATGCCCTATATATTAATGAGTAGATGGCTCACAAGCCAACAAATTTAATTTAAATAAAGAAATTAAAAGAAACCATTCACATACAAAGGTCTTAGTCTAGCTCAAGATCATCCATACATGGAATGATATTTACACATAAATAAAAATATCATTAAATTATTTAATCGTTCTTGTTTAAGATACATCACACTCAAATTAATTAATTATCTTTAATTAATCAATCCTTTTATCTTAAAACCTTTTTCTTAATTTCCTTGAGATTCTCATCCATCATAATTTTAAATAAATAAATTCATTTAAAATTATCCTTGTACGTAACTTGTACCTTGGAGGAAACCCGGTGAATTATCGTTCATTGCGTAATTTGAACGAGTACACAACGTGTAGTTCCGACTACACGACATGTACTTTTGTTCACCATCCATTCGAAGTACATTCTCGGGGACATGGCATGTTAATTTACTTTGGAAATTTTCGGAGTACATGGTGTGTTTAGTGGGACACACGCCATGTAGTTTCCACGTGACACGGTTTCTAGCCGGGCAAGCCGTGTACGGGGTACACAGTCCAAACCTAAACCGAAGGGACTACACGCCGTGTTCATTGGACCACATGGAGTGTAATCCAAAAACCGTGTGCCACCTGTTCCTGGTCAACACACGGTGTCATTAATGACTTAGATAGGATCCAATACATGGCCTGATTTGGCAGATCAGTTCGATGCATGAATCTAGACTACACAACATGTACTTCTGAATACACGCCGTGTATTTTGGCGTTGTATGACCAGAAACATTTGGCTCCTCCGTATGAGTTCCTCTATTTTATTTTAATTAAAATTAAAAGAAAAATTCATTTCTGTGAGGTGAACAAGAAACGATGGAGGAGGAACAGATCTCGAGATTCATATTTCCAGAACGATTAAACTTGAATTGAAATAACTAAATTATTAAATGTGTAAAAAATCAATGAAAAACTAAATAATTATAATCAACGATATGACCGCTCTGATACCACTTGTAGGTTCCGACCACAGTGGAAGCGTGTTGGTGGGTTTGCCCAACTTTAATTTTAATGTTAAACAACGTTCAAACCGAGATCCATCATGATATAAAATGCTGGATCTTCAGAATAGAACGAAGAATGAAAAAAAGCGGGAATCCTAGAACCATAGAGATAGGATCATCATATGTTGGTTATAATTAATTTAATTAATTCAAAAGAATTACCTTGGTGAAATTATTTCTTTTTTGATGTGTCCGGTCATGATTTGGTGATCCGTTGTTGCGTTGTAAAATCCAAGTGTAGGATTCCTCTAGCAGTGATCCAAACGTGTGCCACGTATCTCTGGATGTCGCTGAAGGGATCTTTGGGTGCTAGCACGGAAGAAACTTTGCTTGCGATGTCCACCTTCGATTTCCTTCATCTCTCGGTCTTGAGAGTGTTCTTGGAGGAAAGTGTTATTTTGGGATTGAAATAATTCGTCAGAATTGTTGTGCACAACGATTCTCTTGTGGAAAAGTGCTGGTGTTGTGAGGATATTTATTATTGGGTTTGAGGATATAGAGTTATGATAATAAATAAACACGTTACACATTTTATTTATTTCATTAACTCTTATTGAAAACCCCCATATCGAATTATTAATTCCTTGACATGCGCCCAAACTAATTATAATAAATATAATTTAATAAAACAATATTATATCGTCAAAATCCCAACTGGAAAAACTACACAGCGTGTAATTATTAATACATTGCGTATACTCGTTTTCCATAAAACTACACGATGTGTATATTTAATATACACGGAACATACTTTTATTTTCCTTTATTTCCTCCACCACATTTATTAGACCTTGAGTAATGGATATTTATTTCTTAAATAAATGTAACTGCATTACTCTCTAATAAACATATTATTTCACCCACAATATATTCTCTCGAATAACTAGTGTCAAAATAAATGTGATCAGGAATCCTTAAATAATTATTAAACCATAGTCGGGAATAATCTTTATTTAACTTGTTAAATTAATATTTAACTGAGATACATAGACACACATTGTGTGTGACCCTCTAGGCCTCTTTCTCAGTGGCATTAGGTGGAGCCTGCCTAAAGTCCAAGGTTAGCGTCTAGCAACATGCTAAGGAACCCATAGAGAAAGAAGTTAACGTCACAATGATGTGTCACCTCATACAAATTCTTACTATGTAATGTAATCCCTTTGTCTCAATATCTCTAATCAAGAGGGTTGCATGCTAGTGCCACCAACCCATGTGCTCGATTATTCTTTCTCTGACATCCCAGAATTGAACTCGCCCATACCTTACCATGACCACAGATTTATTTAGGATATATCAATTCCATCAAAGGGCCTGAGATATCTACATATGTTATGGAATATAAGGGAAAAATCCTTTCTTGCATTATCTATTAATGCAATATTACTCATGACGCACCCAATGTAACCTACCTCGCTGCGAATAGTGTGTCGTCACAGTTTTTGTCAATAATTCTAAGTGCACAAGTTGTAATACCCATTAATACTAATCTTAATGTCTAAGCACCAATACACACGTCCACAGATAGTAACATCCAATGACACTATGAAATGTGGATTTCCTACTTGCAGGACTCATTCTCATAATATCCTCCTAGATATTACCAAGGGCGCACACCATGAGAAGGTGCCTCAAAGTTTTATGAGTCCTTACCCCTAATGACCTGTATTATTTGTGCCCCTCAAATAATATCATCCGTCCATAAAACATATATTAAAGAACAATGTTATGGCTCTTCTGGGTTCTCATCATTGCAGGGATCCGCTATGACCCTTTAATGCAACAGTTGTCCTTAAGACATTATCACATGCATTATCACACAAAAGAAAAATCAAGATGTGATAAGGCTTTTATTAATGAATAAAGAAAAAAGTAGTTGATTCTAGGCCACCAACTCCAATAGCAACAACCATTGACATTCAATGGGATTACAAATCCATTAGTGGCTAAGCAATGGATAAATTCCTTAGAGAAAATATTCCATGCTTTGGGGAGTAGCGAAAGGGAAAAAGTTGTCATGGAAGTTTACCGCCTTACTAGAGATGATGATCAATGGTGGTCATTGATTCAAAACACAAAGGAGGATGATGAAGTATGAAATATGAAATGGAGATAGTTAAAAGAGATTTTATTAGAAAAATACTTTCCCCGTGACCATCAAGCAGATATGGAAAGGCAATTTCTGAGTCTAAGGAAAAGGAGGATGAGAATGTCGCAAAGTATGAGGCTAAATTTACATGGTTAGCGAGGCATGCTTCAGATTATATAGGTAACCCAGGAAGTAATATTGATCGTTTATTTGATGGGTTAAAACCATTTCTCCGTCGAGCATTAGTATCACAATCCTTCTCATCATATGAAGATATTGTCTCATGTGCTATCAAGATAGAAAATGAATTCTCTATGTCTTATGAATTTAAATCAAAGCAAGAGAAGAAGAGATCTGCTGAACACTCTAGGAAAGGAAATAAGAAATTAGGGAAGAAGGGAAGAATTGAATTTCCACCCTGTGATAATTGTGGAAGGAAGCACCCTGGTTCCTGTCTAAAAGGAAAAAGAGTATGCTACAAATCTGGACAGAAAGTCCATCTTGCTGGTGATTATAAGGGAAATAAAGACACTACCAATGTTCAATGCTAAATCTATAGGGAGATGGGACATTATGAAAATGAATTTCCTAAGAGTCAGGGGAACTTACCTCATAAAAGGCCAAGGAATCAAGGCCAAGATTATGCAATCACTACTACTAAGGTTGAAGCCCCGAAAGACATGGTGGTAGGTAATTTAATGGTTTTCTCAGGTTTAGAAAATGCTTTATTTGATTCTGGATCATTGCATTGTTTTATATCTTCCCATTTTTCTAAGAAAATTAGATATTTCCAATTTGATTTAATAAGGGAGTTGTCAGTAAAAACTCTTAAGGGAAGTATCATTGTAACAAAGTTTTGTGAATCAGTCCCTATTAAAGCACATAAATGTTCTTTATCTGCTGATTTCATCATCATACCCATGATTGAATTTGATATAATTCTCGGTATGGATTGGATTTTGGGTCATGATGCGAAGATTTATTGTAAGAAGAAGGAGGTTTCAATTTTTGATGATAATGATAAAGAAAACCTTATCTTTAGAGTAGAATCTTCACCACCTAATTCTTATCAAGATCCACCCCCAGTAGCTCAACTAAATTCAATTATCGGGGAGGAAGAGAATGAAATAACTTTGAGTGAGGAAATTAATGTTCAAATAGAGGATGTACCTGTTGTGAAAAAAATTTGTTTATGTGTTTCCTGAATATTTACCTGGACATCCTCCAGAACAAGAAATTGAGTTTTCCATTCATTTAATTCCTAGTTCAAGGCCCATATCAAAGACCCCTTATATAATGGAAACTATGGAATTAGTTTAACTAAAGAAACAACTAGAGGAATTGAGTAATAAGGGATTTATTTTCCCTAGTGTTTCTCCATGGGGATCCCCTATCCTTTTTGTTAATAAAAAAGATGGATCTATAAGGTTATGTATCGACTACAGGGAAATCAATGCTATAAAAATAAATAACAAGTATCCCCTACCTCGCATCAATGATTTACTTGAACAAATTCATGGAGCTCAATACTTTTCAAAGATTGAACTTCGATCTGGATACCATCAATTGTGTGTGAAGAAGGAAGACATTCTGAAGACAGCATTTCGAACCAGGTATGGGCATTACGAGTTTATAGTAATGCATTTTGGATTGACTAATGCACCCTCTGTATTCATAGATCTAATGAATATAGTTTTCAAAGAATATCTCGATGAATATTTGGTGGTTTTTATTGATGATATCTTGGTATACTCCAAAAGCTATGAAGATCATGAAATTAACTTGCACATTATCTTGAAGACTCTTAGAAGACATGAATTATATGGGAAGTTTAGAAAGTGTAAATTCTGGCTTCTGGAGATTTCTTTTATTGGCCATATTGTCTCCAAAGAAGGAATTTCTGTTGATCCTTCTAAGATTAATGCAATCGAAGAATGGATAGCACTGATGAGTATAACTGAGGTACACAATTTTATTGGTTTAGTAGGTTATTATCGACGTTTCATCCAAAACTTTTCTCGATTGGCTAACCCATTAATGAAGCTCACACATAAAGGGGTTAAATTTGTTTAGACAAAAGAGTGTGAATAATGTTTTGAAGAACTGAAGAGAAGATTAGTCAATGCTTCTATATTGATTCTACCATTAGGAAATGAAGGGTTTGTTATTTATAGTGATGCATCGAAGAAAGGACTTGGTTCTATCCTTATACAGAATGATAGGGTTATTGCCTATGCATCATGACGACTGAAAATTCATGAGCAAAACTATAATACTCATGATCTTGAGTTAGTTTCTATAATATTCTCTTTTAAGATATGGAGACATTATCTCTATGGTGAAAAATTTGATATTTATACTGGTCACAAGAGTTTGAAGTATATTTTATCATAGAAAGAACTCAACATGAGGCAAAGGAGATGGCTTGAACTACTGAAGGATTATGATTGCATGATACACTACCACCCGGGGAAGGAAAATAAGGTGGAAGATGCTTTGAGCAGAAAGGATCATGGAGTTTTGAACAAAATGAGAGTTTAAAGGGATCCTATATACATGGATCTAGTAAAGATATACATGGGAATCACCATGGAAGGTGAAACATCAATAATTTTTCAAATGGTTTCCAAAACATCTTTACTAGAAAGGACAAAGAGTTCCCAGACTGATGATAAAGAGTTTCAAAAAAATATTAAAGTTGTGAATGATGGGAAATTGAGTGACTTTGTGTATGAAGATGGAATTTTAAAATTTGGGAAGAGACTTTGTGTTCCCGATATACCTAATCTAAAAAGGTAATTGTTGGATGATTCTCACAGTTCCAATTTCTCTATACACCATGGGAGAACCAAAATGTATAAATATTTGAAGGAACATTTTTGGTGGGACAACATGAAGAGGGAGATTGATGATTTTATGTCAATATGTATGGTTTTCCAACAAGTGAAAGCTGGAAGGCAACAGCCTGGATGAGTCATACAACCTCTTCCCATACTAGAGTGGAAATGAGATAATATTACGATGGACTTTGTCATGGGACTACTAAAGACTCCTAGAAGGAACGATGCAATATGGGTCATTGTTAATCGTCTTACCAACTCGACACATTTTCTTGCTATAAAGGAAGATCTACCACTTGAACGTCTAGAAAGACTATATATTAATGAAGTTGTGAGACTTCATGGAGTACCCTTATCGATTGTTTCTGATCATGATCCCCGTTTTACTTCAAGATTCTGGAAAAGTCTTCAGAAGGCCTTTGATACTGAACTTCATTTGAGAACTGCCTACCACCCTCAAACAGATGGACAATCAGAATGGACTATTCAAACCTTAGAAGACATGTTGAGATCTTTCTCACTTGACTTTCAGGGTATGTGGGATCAATATTTACCTTTGGTAGAATTTTCCTATAACAATATCTTCTATTAAAGTATTCGTATGGCACCATATGAAGCATTATACAGAAAAAGATGTCGCACACCAACCTGTTGGGATGGTGTTGGTGGAAGAAAACTTGTAGGCTTAGAACTGGTGGAGGAAACGATGAAAAAGGTGAAGGTAATCCAAAAACACATCAGAGCATCTCAAATTAGGTAGAAGAGCTATGTCGATAACCGAAGGAAGGATTTGGAATTTCAGGTAGGAGATCATGTTTTCTTGAAGGTATATCTATGGAAGGGTGTTATACGTTTTGGTAAGAAGGAAAAATTGAGTCCCAGGTACATCAGACCATTCAAAATTCTAGAACGAATTGGGTCTATAGCTTATCGTTTGGCAATGCCACCAAATCTCTCCCAAGTTCACGATGTGTTCCATGTATCACTATTGAGAAAATACATGTCTAACCCACCGCATGTACTCACCTATGAGGAAGTAGAACTGGAACCCGATCTATCTTATTGTGAGGAGACCATCAGGATTCTTGATACCAGAGAACAAGTGCTGAGAAACTGGACGACTCGTCTGGTAAAAGTTCTATGGAGAAACCATAAGATGGAAGAGGCAAAATGGGAACCTGAGGAATTTATGATGAAGAACCACATGAGTCTTTTCATGCGGTAGTATTATGGAAATTTTGAGGATGAAATTATTTTAAGGAGAGGAGAATATAACACCCCAAGCTTCCACGATATGCTCCCCTTTGAATAATACAGTAGTGTGTGTTGTACGCAACTTTGAGTTCTAAAACACCACAATCAATCAGCTAGCTGTTATGAATAATAATACCAACTTTTTGAAATTTTAAAAAATTTATCTTTAAAAATGGATTTTATTTTTGGATTCGGAATATCGAAATTATCTTAGGGTGAAATTTTGGTACTTTTCTGATAACTTTCATATTTTGATGAATAATGAAAATTACTAAATTTTATTTAAAAACAACTTTTTTAATAGAAATAATTAATAGTGATAAATTACGAATTTGGGTGATTTTAAAGTATAATTAGATTATATTTTTATCATTTAATCCAATTTTTGTCATTGGACATAATTTCACATTTAAACTGGATATAAGCAAGTGCCAATCTTTTGATAATTATTATTTCTTAAAAACACGCTTTTTGTTTTAACAACCTGAATTAATTTTAAATTAATTTTTTCCACTTCTTTGTTTTGAATTTAGAAAAATGGATTCCATATTTATAATCATGAGGTAAAAATTGGGTAAATAGGTAACTTTTATTTTTAGACATTTTGAATAATTACTTTGGTAAATATTTTATTTACCGTGGTTAAAGGGTAAATTCGGTAAATAAGGGTAAACAAATAATATTGTAATAATATTAAATTACCCTAAAATGTTTCCTAACCCTATTGGTTGATACCTTTCCAACCATGGGCATATTTGGGTCGATTTTGGGACCCCATGAAGCCACTTGTAAGTGATAATGACACTTTATATTAATTAAGTTAAAGTAAATACAAAAATGACATAAGCATATATCTTTTAGAAAAACAATTTTTACATAGGGTTATATATGTTTTATTTTAGAATATAAATATTAATTATAAATATAAAAATATTTCCTACATAATGGTATTTTATTTATAATTATTATACATTTAATAATTAAGTTTATTTATGACACAATAATGATGCAGTATTTTCTTTATTAATGCAAGAATCAAATAATTGGTATTATAAATGTTAAAATAAATATAATTTTAAAGTTTTTATGAAATAAATGAATTTTATTGGTTAATATGACATGATAGTATTGCTTAAATGAATTTTTTTTAATTAATAAAATTGTTAAGACTTTAACAACAATCAATTATTAAATATTTTCTAAATTGACATAAATGAGTTTTTAAAACAAATATTATATTATTAATTGATATTATATTTTTAAAAATCTAAGGTTTGTCCAAAGGAATTATATAATTATATTTGAATCAATAATGGACCACTTGGGGGTCATTTGGAAGTATATAGTAAGTTTATTAACTATATAAAATAAAAATACAAAGAGACATGGTAAATGTCAAAATAATTAACTAAGAGTAAAACTAAAAGATAAGGTTAATAAAGTGACCCAAAACTGTATAAAACCTATTTGTTGAGTTGTTTTAGACACATAGAGACCTTAGATTCTAAATAAATTAGTTTGGAGACATTATAAACCGAATATTAATTTATTATAAAATAATATTTTAAGTTTTTCCTAAGGCACCCCTCACCCCTCTTATAAAAGGGAACTCCCCCTTCTCACTAATTCACACATTCAAAGCCTTTTGAATCGGCCAAACTCTACCCAAATATCCTCCCAAATTCCCTCACTTAAACTTAGAGGCATTATTTTGATCATAAATCCAACCTAAGGATCCCTTTTGATCAAATCAAAAAGAAGAACCCGAAGAAGAGGTAATGTTTTCACCACCCTCTTTCAAGTTCCTTTCTTCTTCATCTTCTTCTTTCTTTGTTATTTACATTCTAAAATAATAAATCTAGTATCTTATATATACTGTGATGTTATTATAAATATGGTACAACCATATTAATTATTCTATCCATCCTTTTAATGACATGTCACCATACGTGCGTACGTACGACTTACCGTCTCCACATCGTGGTGTAATTGTTATTCAAAACATTATTATTTTTATGGGTATGATAATGATGTGTAATTGATGTAAATAATAAATAAAACATGATAATGATTCTGTATATATGATATAAAATCCAATTATACATTGTTTTAATATCAAAATAATGATATTGTCGCTCGTGCGTACGTACGGACTACCGTCTCCATGAACGCAATGAGATTAATTCCCCATCATATCCATTCAAGTATAATTCCCCTTTGATGATTAAAAATAATGTTTAAGGAATTAATATCATTCTGGATATGAATAAGATACAACCTATCCATAACAAACATGGCTTTTGTAATAAAACATATAAAATAAAACAAGTAAGTTAACACCCAAAACGACGATAATACTAAGATATTATTAACAAATCAATGTTAAAAGATCATATATGATATCATATTAATGTATATGATTCTTTTATAATTTAATAAAAATCATTTCACCATTATAAAGGCGGTTAACATACCCTCGACCAAGGAAAAGTACAAGGTAAGGGTTAATTTCACAATCTCTTTATTATCCAAGGCTGTTTTTACGTAAGTATCTACTGGGACCCCATTTATCATCCACATCCAAGTTTCTTAAAAATATATTTCAAAACATTTATACTATTTACTAGAAAATCAGTTAAAGTCATTTATACCCTTATGTGTTTTTAAAGGAATCTTTCTGTCATTTTCCAAGCAAGGTATTTTTTGACCTTTTTGACAAATTTAGGGTAAGAATGTTTTTTTAACTTATACAGCGGGTGAGACTATTTTATTCCATTATAACATCATCAAATATTCCCTTACAATCTTATAAGAATATTTTCAAATAAATTTTTTCTTTATAATTATGTTACTCTTAAATGATTTCAAAATAGAAATAGATATTTCTTTAAAAAGGGTCTTGATTTCATCTATGTCAACATCCTTTGATAGATTTTAAGGTTATTTGAAGTTGATTTATTATGATACAAAACTTCCATATTGTATTGAATGTTTTTTGATATGTTTGACTGTGGATGTGCTATTTTTATACCATTCATGGTTTATGGTTAAAGTATTGACATTTCATATGCTAGTTTTAATACGATTGTTTGTGATATGTTTAAAATTTTTCATATGAGGAATGTATTGGACTTGGTAAGTGATGGGTGGAGCCCACTATAGCTCCTCAATGAATCAGTAGGTCTCATGAGACAACTAGACGTGGAATTGGCTGAGGTCCTTTCCCAATTTTGATACATGGTTTTGGCCAAGGCCTTAATCATTTTTAGATGTCTTGGCTGAGGCCTTGACAAAATGTTTTAGAATGTCCAACATTATACATTCCCTCATTATGAAAATAATATTGATGGTTCATGTGGTCATTCAACTATTAGAATACCAATGATTATGTTTTATTATGACATTTTTTACTCAGCTCATATTTATTCCATAAATGTATTCATGTTTATTTTTGGTAAAGGCATGTGGTTTTAATTATTCACCATGCTTAATATTTATGTTATATTCCGCTGTATTGTTTACCCTTAATGAGAGGTTGAGCTCATCCCTTTTTTATGTTTCATTTTACCTGGATATGAAGAAGTTAGTTATGAGTCACCAGCAGGCATAATCTAGGTGGCTTGGATGTTTCTAATGAAATATATTTGTGTTGTATTTCTTTTCAAGTTGTACAGTTGAACTTATGTATGAATATTGTTTCCAATAATATTAAACTGATCAGTATTTCGAGATATGATTTCCTTGTGGTCATGCCAATGTTATGTAATAATGCACCAACTCTGGGTAACTGGGGTCAGGGCGTTATAGAAAAGTTAAACCTCTTTAATTATTTTTATAATTATAATTATAATTTTTTATTTTATTTAATTATTTAATTTATTATTATTTATTTATTATTTTAATGTTTTTTATTTATTATTAATTTATTGTTATTTTTATTTTATTATTTATTATTACTATTATTTTTTTGTTAATATTTTATTTTTATTATTCTTATTATTCTATATAATTATTTTTAATACTTTCTTGTGAAAAATTAATTTTCTAAAGTAATTTTTTGGCTTTACATAAGTTGTGTGACAGAGTCATATTTTTCATGTATATTTAAAGTTAAAATACATTTTTTATGTACTTTAATTGATTCAATATTCCAATATTTAAATTTTTCATGTTTTTTTGCAGGATATAGGAAATATATGTTAGGGACATTAAAAGTGCATAAATCATCAAGAAAAGGATGTCTGATGACAAAGAGAAAGTTAAGGACCAAGCTTGGAGATAACAACTGAAGAATCAGGATGAAACAAAGATTAATTTGTTGGAAAATCATAATTTACATCATAAATCCACTATTTACAACATGAAATACAATAGAGGAGTGAGAGAGAGGAATGAAAAAAATCAAATTAGAGAAAAGTCACATGTGTCATGATGTGGAACATATGGTCACGTTGTGAAACCTCTTTAAGTCACCTAGAAATATTTTAGGGCATAAATACAAGCCGTAAATGGTTTAGACCCATAAATTTCATGTCATAAAATCACCTTTTATGACGTAGAACCTTCAAATGGGCTCAGAATCATAGATTTTTTTATGGATTTAATGCTTGATACCCCTCTGAACACCCCATTATGACCCAGGATCACTTTAGAACAATTTATTAGGTTACTTATGGTTCCCCTAGTTATATTTAATCATTATAAATATATGGGCATAGGGATCATAAAATCAATCAATTAATAAGGATTCTCTATTGTGCTGTACTGTTAGGGATCTGCTACTTTAGGTTTTTGTTTTACTTTCAATTTCTTTTATTTCCTTATAATCACATTAATATTTTAAATTCAAGTTTTACCCCTTTTCTTCTTATAATACCTATCTATCTATATCCCTCTCTATCTCTCTATATCTCTCTTATATTCCCTTTTCTCTTTACCATCTTCTATTGTGATCTTTTTCACTTTACAATGATAAGTAAATAACATGAGGCTGGTCTTGGGTGAGGTTTCACAATGATATAAAATTATTAAGCTTTAAATTATTAAAGTTTTAATTTAATTTTTAGTGAATGATAGGGAATTGAAAAGGTGTAGTGAATGTACACCATGACATGAACCTCACATTCATTCATATTTTCTACTAAGAGGAGATAAAATTTGGTGTGTTGAAGAGGTTTTTTAGGAATGATAAAAATCCTAACCAAAGTAGGAAATAAAAATCCATATAGTTGTGTTTATTTTCAATTTTAATTAGATCATTAATAATAAATAATAAAGGAAATCTCATAACTAAACCCTAAGACCAAGAACTTTCTCTCTGACCTACATTCTTTCTGGATTTTCATATGCATTTAGGTTTTAGTTTTTTTATTGTATTATTTTTACAAAGCACCAAAACCCAAAATACCATCATTTTTAATAAAAAAAGAAATATATTAGGTGAATTAGGATTTTTTTTATTGAATACAATTCTCCTCATGTGAGATGACTCTTCTTATCCTCTATGATGCACTAGGAATAATAAATTATCTTTTATAACACCCTATGATACGAACATCAAAACATAAACTATTTCTATGAATCCAAGTGGTTTTTCAGTCATTATTTATTTTTCACACTTTTTTGTAAATATTTTTTTCATTTTTATAAATAAAAAAACTATTTTAAAAAACATATTTTCCCTGTTGTGTCTGAACTACCCATATTATTCATGGACTAATTATTCACAGGTGCAAAGACCAAAGTAAGTGGTCTATAATGATTAAAATAACTAGGTGAAAAGGTTTTTTGATATACTGAATGACTTGGGGAAAAAATATAATGGATTACTACATATTTTCATGTATCCTAGGAGAAACCTGCACCTGAACTAGAGTCCATTGAGGAAGTACTATTGGATCTACCCAATTTTTCTAAAGGCATTTGAGAGGTTGATTTTAACCTGTAATATTAACCATGACCCAACTACCTCGAGTACTATATCAAAAACAAACTTGAAGAGCTAGAGTGGATTCATGACAAGGAAGAGTTACCTTATAAGCTTCATGTGGGAGATCAACAAGACTTGGATAATTTAAATAATGTGTATAATTTGAAATATTATCTTCTTGTATATTACAATGTAAAAGAGCCAACACTAATACATATCACTTTGGTTATGGAAGATTAATAAATCATGCACGTGGTGGAATTCGAAGAATCACTGGAGGAGCATGACTACCTCACCCAGTCTAGGTAAAATAAACTCTAAGAGGTGTTTTCCACTGAAAAATCAATTGATGTAAAACGAACTCACGGAGACGATATTTTCTTGAAATATATTTCATTTAATTTTTCTGAAGAAAAATTGAATATCACTCCCCACTGTTTGGATTTCATAGATTTGGTTGACTCATATTTTTCCTTGTAAGAATATGATGAACAAAAAATACACTTGTCATGGAATATATAAAGCTCCCTCAAGATACTGAACATTTATTGGAGGTATTATAAGAAGTGATCCAAGTGTCTATTCTTGAAGAACCATAAATACATGATATATGGACTAAAAGGGAGGATTTTACTATTGATTCTTCTTGTTTATTTTTTTAAATTAAATTACACTATGACTCACTTTGATTATTATTTTAATGTAGTTTATCTTACATTACAACTAGATAGTGAAGAAGAGGCTGTACAAGTAGAAACCGACCAAGTGAAGGTCCCACACTCTATCTGATCCCCACCATACAAGTTGTACATTATTACAAAGGAGGATAATCTGGTGTAATATATCCATGGAGTCCTCCATAATAAGAACAAATAATTTTAAGCTATAAAAATAAATATGTGGTGGTTTAAATATAAGAAACCCCACCCATCGATATACTTTGTGCAATAGTCAGTACTACCCTTTTAATGGTAGTCAAAACCCAAGGCCCACTTGGGAGGATTAAACCTAGAATTATCCTTCATTTATTTATTTATTTTCTAGAACCTAGATTTCAATTTATTTTTTCAACTATTAGTTTTGTAATATATTATGATTAAAACCAATCCCTCAATATTTTTAAACTTTCTTGGATGTGGTACTTATTCTCTAATTAGTGACATTCTTTTTAAGGTTTATGATGATTATGATGAAGGTGGTAGTAAGGAAAATTTAGTGGTTTCCTATTGGTGATTCACATTGTAAAATTGAGAATACACCATAATATGGATATTAGACCATAAAAAAGAGTTTAAATCATACAGATGTTATAGAACAAAAATTTTCAAATAGAACCTCCACAACTGACTTAAATCTCCAATACAAGGAGAGTATGAGTTTAAATACTTTATTTAATTTTATCCCCATATTTTTAAATAAAATTTTTATCTTTAAAATACAAATTACATGCCCCTCATTGAACTCTTATATTCTAGTGTTGATCTAAGAGACATAATTTGATTCAGATAATCCTTATTCCATATTTTAATTTTCATTGATAACATGATTAAATGAGTGAAATTGTAAAATTAATGAGTATGGTTAAGAATAAAGGGATGAATTTAACAAATCATGTTTTTATGGGAATAATTTTTTTTATAAATGAAATTATTCTTATATTTGGCATGTTTTAAATTTATAAAATTGATATTGATTTGTTTATTATTTTTGTGCATTTCCATGTGTAATTTTCCATACCCTTATGTTCTTATCCCCATGAAAATTATAAACCCAATATTTCACATTTCATTCTATATTATATTTCTTGAGAGTATTAGGCATGATTTTCTTCTAGAAATTTTCTTGAATCTTATCAAAGCTATGTCTAAACAGAATTAGTGTTAATATGATTGAGGAATTTTTATTTATTATCCCTTTATCCTTAGAACCACCTTGAAATTAATCTTACTTTTTACCATATAATACATGAATGATCTTATTAGGAAATGATCTATATTATAATATTATTTTATCCATTCCTACCCTACTCACAATATATTTCATGGAATCCAAAAAAATAAGTGCATGAGTGAGGTTGTCTATGGTAGATATGGATGCAATCCATTTTGTTATCTAGTTTTTATGAGAATTTAAGGAAGGACATATTATAATGGAAGTATATTATTCACCTCTCTCACACTAAAAAAATAACTAATAAAAAATGAATAAAAAATGGGTTTTCTTAAGAGGATAAAAAATCACCATTTCCAAACTAATGATCTTAGGATTGTATGTGGTTAGGTTGTGGATATGAGATTTATCTTAACATAATTTTTGAAAAATAAAAAAATAAAAATAAAAGAAAAAAAATAAAAAATAAAAAATAAAAAGAATGGGAAATTCATTCAATATTCTTACCTATATCATGTGCCCATTCTGAGCATTGGGATTAACAGATGAAATTTTACAGGAGTATTTCATTAAGCTTATCTTTTGATATCTTATTGTATACTAAATATTCAAACCTCAATTTTAAGATTTATTTTATCCATTACCTACCTTCCCTAAGCCCCAAATTCATTTGAAGTAAATATAAATCCCTCATGATTAATTTTGATTTATGTCCTTATGTCATGGAGATGATAGATGCCATGAAATCCTATACTAAGTATACTTGAGGTATGAGCACAATTACTATTACATTTATTACCTTGAGAGATGAGCTAAATAAATTAAATCTGAGGTATATTTTAATTATAATGTATGTTAATGATTAATTAAGAAATAAAAATTTAAGGATGAGTATTGTTATTTTGAAAGATGGAAATTAAAATACATGATTGACTTTATTTATTTAAGGATTGAGGAGTTGGAGGAATCCTTTTGTGTGAAATTTGAAAGTTTATTTTCCATTTCCAAACATTTTATTTTATTTCTTTTGAAATTTAAAAATTATTAGAATAAAAATCATTTGTAACATTATTTAGATTTCATACTTGAGTACAAGCATGTTCTAAGTGTGAAAGAATTGAAAATTCATATTTCTCATGTATATTTGAAGATTAAAATACATTTATTATGAAATTTAATTGATTCAACATGTATTTATTTAATTATTTTTATGTTTTATTTTAGTATATAAAAAATATTATAAAATTATCTTAAAAGTGATTAAATCATCAAGAAAGATATGTCCAGTGACAAAGGGCATGATAAAGACCAAGAACATAGCTCAAAATTGAAGAATCGGGATGAAACAGAGATGAATATGTTATAAATGCATAATTAATGTCATAAATCCAATATTTACCCATAAAATACTTCAAAGAATAGAGATGTAGGAATATGAATATGAAAAAAATTAAATTGGAGAAAAGTCACAGATGTCACGTCGTGACACATATGGTCATGCTATGACACTTCTTGAAGTCACCCAAAATGTTTTCAAGGCATAAATACAAGACATAAATGGTTTGGTCCCAAGATATTCACATAATAAAAGCACCCTTTATGATGTAAAACCTTAATATGGGCTCATAATAATATATTTTGTTTATATATTTAATGATTGATACCCTTGTGAACACCCATTATTTCCTGAGATCACTTTAGACTCATTTATCAGGCCATTTATTATGCCTCAGGCTTGATTGAATCCCTATAAATATATGGGAAGGGGGATTGGAAAATAAAATAGTCCCCAAGGATTTGATATTGTTATATTCTATTAGGGATCCTCTAATTTAGGTTTATTTTTACTTTTAATTTTTTTCCTTATAATCACATTCATCTTTTTAATTCTAGTGTTACCCATTTTATTCTTCCGATCTCCATATATCTCTCTCTCTATTATATTTCAATTTCTCTTTCCCATATCCCACTATGATATTGTAAACATTTAAATTCAAAGTAACTAGCCCTAGTCTTATCCTTATGGGAGGTTTCGTGGTGTTCTAAAATCATTTCTCTTTAGATTCTTAATGTTTTAACTTAATTTGTGGTGAATGAGAGGGAAGTGCATAGGTGCAGTAAATGTCCACCACAATATGAATCTCACATTCATTAATATTTTCGACCAAGAGGAGTTAAAATTTGGTGTTACTAAGTATTTTCTTATGATTTTTAATAATCCCACTCAAATTATTAAATAACAATCCATACGGTTGGGTGGTTTGTCAAATTGAATTTAATTAATAATAATAAATAATGAAAGAAATCACATAACCAAACCCTAGGATGAATACCTTTATTCCTAAACTTATTTATGTCTATATTTTAATCTATATTTTGGTTTTAGTTTTTTCATTTTATTATTTTTTCAAAACCCAAAATATAATCGTTTTCAAAAATAAAATAAAAACAACAAAAATAAATAAATAAGGTGAATTAGTAATTAGTATTTGATTGATCGAAATTATCCTCAAGTGAGATAAATCTAGCCAGCCTCTATGTTCCAACATGAATAATAAATTATCTTTTATATCACCCTATGATAGGTGTGTCACTATGAAAATTATAAATGAAAAATGAATCACATCATTTCATGGAGGTGGTAGTCCTAACCTATGCATGAGCAACGTTATTGTTTTCCAAAAAATGGAAAGGGAAGAAGGTAGATAAGATATTGTAATTGTAGAAGCCTATTTTTTCTATAAATATCATATATAAACACTAAATATATTATAATAACCAATCATGAAAATGATTATGTAAAATGAATCATATCACTACATGGAGAAAGTAGTCCACACATATGATATAGAAATACATTCAATTCCCATTTGATAGAAATGAGGAGGAAAATTGTTTTACCAAAATCATAATAACATATTAGTATATTTATTATACTGGATTCATTATGTTAGAATGAATAAAAAATATTTATATGAATTAGAAGAAGAAATAAACTTTGAAAGAGTCAGGTAAGACGATTACCTATTCTTTGAGAGTCCTCATTTAGATTACACCTTAAGCCTTCATAGGATATTCATGAGTAATAATAAGAGCTCAATAATGAATTTAGGTAATCTAGGAAGGTTTTTTAAGGTATTTATTGATCTATAAGTCTCAAAATATTTGAATAAGGTAGGATATGAGGCTCTCTTTTAATAGTGAGGAGAGTACACATGTGTAGTTACATAAAATATTCAAATATAATTATTTTTTCTCATGTATAATGCTTCTAAATGGACATGGATTCAAATAAACATAGTATAAGGTAGAAACATAATAATATAATAAAATTTAGAGATGTTTTGGTGTCATTTTAAACCAAATCTTTTGGTTTAACCCATTTATTAACTTTTTTAACCTTAAACATGGTAACACATTCTTAGCATGTAAGGGTCATAAATTTACTTATAAGGTAAAAATTAGCCAAAAAATGGTCCATGGAAGAAATATTAGACCATTTACCATAAAAATTTTCCTCTTTCAATATTTTAATTATTTTTAAATTATTATATAAAATATTAGTTAACATCAAATATCATTAAATTCATTATAGGGACTATCCATTTAATTTGACTTAAAATATAAAAATATAGAAATTAAACTAAAATATAAACACATTTCCTATAATTTATATTTGATAATTACCTATTAAAATTTTAAAATATTTTAATTCATCCAAATTATATTAATTATATTATTTTTAAAATCATTTACATTAATTTTTCTACTACTTTCATAAGCATTATATCTAAATTGTATAAGAATTTAAGGTAATTATATCATCACAAGAAATTAAAAATAAATCAATGTCATAAAAATAAATTATTTATGGTGAAAATAACATTTTATATTCATTCATAATATATTTTTATCCCTATGAAAACATACAGTAGAAGTTAAAATCAAGAAAGTGACAATTTGAATATATCATTTCCTTAAAATTATATAAATGTTATAATAAAAGAAAAGTAGAAATAAATTTCAAAATATTTTTATCTAGTATGAATTTTGTTTAAAAAGATAATCCAATAGGATAAAAGAATATACTATTGATATTTTAAAGCCTTTATGCATAGTTTTAACCTAATTTTACTAGTTTTACCCTTATCGAGGTGAGAAATATTTACCATGGTTACTATTCATAATGAAAAAAATAACAGACATATTTAATAAAATTGAACACCAAAATTAAAAATATATAATCAATTTTTAAATATTAAACTTCTATAAGTGTAAGAAATAAATTTTACTATAAATGTGTAAAAGACAATGAAAAATAGTTTTTAGAAAAATACATTTTAAGATAAAAAATGAACTTATACCAAAATAAAGTATAATAATGATTAATATATAATTAATTAGGTTATTTATAATTAAATTATATATATGTTACTTTAACATAAAATTCAAAACATAATTGGATTTTTAAATTAATTTATTTGATGAAAAGAAATGACAGTTTAAAAAAATATGTATTTTTACTTTTCACTTAATGATAAATATTTTCCAAAAAATCCAAATACTTCACCGACAAATAATATTGAAATTTATATTTAAAAAATGAAATTAATTTCCTCAAATACCAATTATAAAATTTTTAAATTAATTATAACACACAAACATAAAATGTAATAAAAACCATTTTTGAATCAAAGATATTTGTTTTGAAGCATAAAATGAAATTATTAAAAATTCACTAATTATTTATTATGAATTAAACAATAAATTTGAACTAAGTAAATAATTTCTATATATATTTCATAATGTGTTCAATCTCATTCATACCCTTCAATTTAAAAGATAAGATATAATATATCATGTTTCGTTTTAAGCTCAGTGTTTCATGTCAAGCTAACTATCCAACAGTTACAATTTATTTAACAAAAAATATATTCTAAAATTTTATGGTGTTACATTGAGTCTGATATAATAATAATATATGAATATATTTATATTCTAGGTATACAAAAAAAGGTATTTCAAGGGAGACACATCACTTTGGTATGAGTCTTATGGAAACATTGTTAGATTCAAGAGGATACTTGGGAGCGAGAGAAGTTTATGATGGGGCCATGGCCTAAACCATTCAAATAATTGGACAATATTCATCTTTTTGAAGACAAAAATCCAAATTTTGGGGAGAATTTAACAAACATAGTTTGAGTTATATCCCTAGTTTATGCTATCCCTTTTGAGTTGTGGATTGTTGGGTTTGGATGTCAGATATGTTTATCAGAGAAAGGGGAGCAGAAGGTGGAATTATTCTTCATGAGTCGATTCATGATTTGAATAGTTATTCAAAAAATAAATAATTTATAGGAAATTATTTTTGAATTATATTCCACTAATTAATAGGTTTGATAGATTTTAAGTGAGGCGATGTGAATTTTGGCATATGTGGCTGTCCTGAAAGTTCTTGACATAAGGCCACCTTTTACATAGTGAATTCTAATAGTTTTAGATAGCTCTTTCTATTCCAACACCCTATAATTTTAATGAGTCTTTAAATAATTCTCCTAAAATATCAGTCTCTCTCTAGGTGATTTTTAGTAATCCTCTTCCTTTTGGGGATTGGGTTCAATGAAAATTTATGTTTTGGACCTTGGGAATCCAAGTTGAGAATTTCGATTCTTATTCTCCTTTATTTTTATCTCATGTTATTTTGGTAGAATCCCTAGACTAAGGTTTTCATTCCTAGATCTATGATTTAAGAATCATTTTGATAGAAATTATTTAGGTTATAATGCAGTGACATAAAGTAGAGCCCAAATTTTGGAATCATGAAATGTTTCTTTGTCTAGATCATACTCGATGAAGGTGGTTTTTTCCCTCTTTCCAATTTTACATAGAATGGAAGGATCATGTTTTATAAAATAATTTCCTTTTTATTTGAAATGAAATTTTCATACTAAAACTCTACTTGATTGTTCACTCGCTGGTTGGTTCTTAAAATAGGGTTGGTGGATGATTCCCATATTGTGGTCGATGAATTGATAAAATGGTTTTCCTAAAATAAATAAATGTTTTAATGTGTGAACTTGGCATGATATAATTGGTGTGTGTTCTTGAATTGTAACTTGTCTAGAGGTACTTATTCTTAAGTCTAGTTTGGGCCAACTATAATTTCTAAGTAGAAACTTGGTGGAGGGTGGATCATTATTCAAGATCAAGAGAGGTGTCACTCAACATGGTTGTATGAGTGTGAGAACATGGAATGGATATGCCATGTGATTTAAAAAAGAACTATTTATATTGACTATGAGAAGTATATTTTGGGTAAACTTCTTTTACATTATTATTGGATATTTATATATAAACTATGAAACTGTTTTAATTGTTTAAGTATTTTTTTAAACTATTTTATAAAACTTAGAGCTAATCATATTATTATTTTAGTGGAATTTGGGAAAAGTTTCTTGGGGTTTTCATACATGTTTTTTATAATCACCCCCTACATATTTACTTTGGTGCATATGAACATGTTGTTTTCTATGATATAGGAAAGGGTAAGGTTTCATATTTATCTAGTAGTGCTTCTTGAGGTAGTTGTCATAGATTATGGAGATGGAGCTTGGGAGTTAGTTTTGTTCCAAGAGTCTAGAGTACTTCCATCTTGGTGTTGATATATTTCTATATTTTGGAGTCATAGTTGTTCTAGTTAATTTTTATGATATTACTCTGGTTATTTCTGTTATTATAATTTGTTTTTTTTACTTTGGTTCATGAATCATTTATATAGATCCCCAATAGATGAACCAATGAGGGGGGTTAATTTTGGGTCTCTTTTTATAAATTCTTCCCTACCCTTTCATTCAACATCTTGAACCTATTAAAGATATCAATCCACTCAATATTGTTTATCAATATCAGCTCATAATTGTTCTATTTTATTGTTTATGATGTTAATTTGGATAATTATCTTATTATACTTTGAGTTGTTACTTTGGTTCATGCATAATTTATATAGAGACCTAGGTCTAATGAACCACTGAGGCAAGAGGGATTAGTGATATCTTTTTTTCAAATTATTTCTTATCTTTTTATTCAACCTCTCTAACCTATTGTAGTTCTCAATCTAGTCAAGATTATATATAAATATCACCACACATAAAATTTTAATAATATATAGAGAAACACACATCAATTTATAAGGTTCATCATAAAATCCTACTCCTTGTTGTGTTGGTTATACACTTCATCATAGATTCTTCACTATCAAACAAGTGGCTATAACCACAGACTATCCCAATTTGATCAATATAGAGTCCAACTGTGTTCCGCTACTTTCAGCACCTTCTGGAAGATACGTTCACCACTTCCATCACTAAATAAATGACTTCTTCATTTCTTTCAGAACCAATTTAAAGACTTCTTAAGTGCTTTAAACACCAATTAAAATACTTTTTTCACCTATTCACGTTTTATCCATAACTAGAAAGATCTTCAACATTCTGGATGATAGTCTTCCTCTACAAGCCTATAGGATTAGGTTTTTTTGTATACAATTCTTCAAGGTCTTGAATGACTATATAAAGCAGGGTTGTCAACCTTAAAAATATTCTCAGATATTGAATGATTTTATTCTCATATTCAAATACTCAATCACATTTGATCACCTTATTAGATGACTTCCTGATTTAAAAAAACTTCTTTCTTCGATACAAATATGTATTGGGATTCTCAAATTCTCTTAAAAAAATAAAAGAGTTATCTCATAATAACCTAAAAAAAATTCTTTTTCTAAATATATTATTTATATTCACAATATTAAAATCATTATTATGATCCTCATTATTATCAATGTAATAAATTTGAATTCCGAAATAATATTATCATTGTCATTAGGTTCTTTCCGTATTATAATTTGGTAATTAAATCTGAAATTATCTTTTCAATTATTTTTTACATAATTACTATTAAATGTCCCAAAATAATTCCACAAATAAATTCTCACTCAAATAGTTGACAGACTCAAGTCTTCTTCTCCTTCTTCATGTAGCTTATATTAAATCAACTAATGTAACTCATGAGCATCACCTTATTATTATGGGTATAATTTTATCAATAACCCATAATAACTCCTATTTAATCCCATGATAATTATTACCTACATCCTTTATTAAATCTATATATTAAATATTCATGGAATTTAGGTATCCAAATTTCTTCTTCATGTGGTTAATGCACAACCTTTTTCTCATTATTTATTCATGCACTAAATCATGCCTCACATGCATTCATTTATCCTATAACATGCATTCATTTTTAATTAATTTTATGCCTTGATTCATAAATACCCAAAAGCTTTAGGTATAATCATTTATTATTCACATGGTATAAACACCCATAGCTCATAATGCATGTAATCATAGAACTCCTATTTTTCAATGAGCACACAACTCATTTCAATGAAATCATCTACTCAAATCCACATATTCTCATATTCACTAAATTCACATGTATGAAATAACATATTCATGCTTGGCTTGAAAATTTGTAATCACTATACCATCTTTCATGTAAGAATAGATACATTGTATTTCACCAAAAAAACTTCGTCTTTGTGAATGGTTGATTCATAGTGTGGAATATTGAGATGAACATACAGTCACTATGTTCTTCATGGGGAAACATAGGATGAACTCATGGTAGAGACTAGTGGTAATATTCCTAGATGAAGCATGCATAATGCTTGGTGGTTACATAGGATTCCTGATAGTAGCACTTGATTCCTGGTGGTAGCACTAGAGGTATCACCCTATGCCTGGTGGAAGTACATGATACCTGGTGGTAGAACCATCTCAATATCATGTGGTAAATAAACATTACCCTTATGTAAGCTATGTAATAACCTTTTCTTGAGGAGTCTTACCTTACACGGGCTAGGTTCAACTCTTATGCGAGTTCCTTTACACCGTACTTAGCCTTACACAAGTCATAATTTTTTTATTCCCTTATCAGGCCTCTATTATACCATTATGAAACAAATTTACTCTTTATTTATCCTCTACTTATTACCTTATGCAAGGAATTTACTCTTAAACTACATTTAGAATCTATGGATTACCTTTATGTGGCACCCTGACACCCTTATGCAATGCCCCTGAGTACCTTTATTCAAGAAGCCCTAAGTACTATTGCATAGTGTCTTAGTTCCTTGAATTTATTAATGAATTGTAAATCTCAATGTTCTTTTATGTAAGTGACCTAAGTAAATTTAAGAAGCACTCAGTATTCCCCTACACAAGTACTATAAATTACATGTTACCCTTATGAAGACTCATTGTACCTTTACATAGGTAGGAGTTCCCCTTACACATGTAATGATTTTCCCAATATACCTTTACATAGGTAGACAGTTTAACTAAAATTCTACATGGTCTTTCTCAAACACATCAAGATAAATTCCCAAGTCCTTATAACTTCAATCACATGAAGCAGATAAGTTTCCTTTATCCACCAACACTTTTCATGTATTTCTATAAAACATGGCGAATTGATCAAGCATGACATCAAATTCCGTTAATTAAATCCATAATAATTAACCAATCATTAATACCTCATATTAAAGTCACTAAAAACATATTGAATCATTGGAAAAAAATTAACAATTACTTAGTCTCAATAATCTATCCTTTAGTATTTTATTTTCAATATCTGTTCACATATTATAGTTAATAGGTGTGATAAAACATTCTCCCCCTTATTGAAAATCAAATGAAAAGGGTAATGCATGGTTTTTATCATATCTTTTTCTAACATTAAAGTAATTAAGTATTCTCTTCACCTTTTTAATGATAAGGATGATACCACATAGTTCTCTTAGTAAAGAACCTTTAGTTGGTCTAAACTAAGTATTCATGGGCTAACTTGATGTCGAAAATAAGAGAGATACAACCAAGGCTATATATTTTGTCCATAAACTACATTGAATGTGATATAATTTTCATAAATTTTTAATTCTCAAGATAGGGCCTATTAATACAGAAAATACAAGATCCTACAAAGACTTTAACAAATACATCAAAAAGTTTAGTTCAAAGAAAAAAATACCTCCCTCTTTGTCTCATCTTGACATCAACCAAGAACTCCCCCTTAATAAATATTATTAATTCAATTAAAAATGAGGGATGAGTGTGTGATCTTAATTCCTTAAACTACATTATTACTAAGCTATAAAAAAGTATATATTCTTGTGAAAATGATTTGGAATCCTCATTTCTCAACTTTAACCCCCCTCAAGGGGTACACTTCTATTTTTTAATTTCATGGTGTCAGAAGAATATGTGAATGAAAATATCTTCATGATATACATAAGTGAAAGACTCAAACATCTAATTTAATTCCTTTAATGTTAGCTCAAAATTTATAAAATAATAGGGAATAATGAGGGACCTTAGGATTTCTTAGAAACATCATTCAGGCAGAGAGATTCCCCTCATCCTAGGTCATTCCTTTCTTCCAATCTCAGTATGGTAAGTTTTCCTTAGAATCTTACCTTGATTTTATTATTTATGTAGAATATATTTCTCCTTATTAGTCTTATGAACTTTCAAGTTTCCAGTTGTGGATAAATCCATATAAAATTTTACCTTACCTTCTGAATACACTTTCTTTCCTTTAGTTTTAACAAGGTTTTCATCTTCCTCCAATTTTTTAGCCAATTTTAATTGATTTCTCCAAAAAACTAGGAAAACTTTGTTTAAATTATCAGTATTCTTTGAATATTTACATAGATTTCCAATAGTTTTATTTTGAAACCACTTTACTTTCACAACACAGGGAACCCATCATTCCAATATTTTCATACATACCACAGTTTTGTGACCTTCCAATACAAAAATTCCATAAAATTATTTCAGAATATGATTTTTTATGTAGATAGTTATGGTATAGATTTAGTCACATGTTATTTTCAATGATATTTCATCCTTATATACTCATTAAAATTCCCCCTAGGTTCTTACCTATTTTTTGGTAAAGACATATTAATCTAATAAGAATATTATTTATGTCTATTCTTACCTCAACAATAGAAAAAACCTTTAAAATTTTAAAAAATAAGGTTCGATAGGATCACTAAGACCTAGAAAAGGCCATCACATCATAGTCTATCCTAAAACAGTATACATAATTCTCTAGGGGAAAGTAATTTTAAGTAAAATTTTAAATAAATTAGTTTTTTTATAAAAATTATAAAAAAACTTTTGTTGAAAATATGATATATTTAAATTATCTGAAATGGTTTCATAATATTTGAAATGTTTATATAGATATATAATATTTCATAATGTATCTTATATATTGTAATATAAAGGATTTTATATTAAATATATTTAAATGATAATATGAAAAGATTATATTGGAGAAGAGTGAATTGTTTATATTTATATATGCCTAAATTATATAGTGTTTATAATTTATTTAGGAATAGTTCATAAATGTTTAACTTATGTCTAAATATATAAATTATTTAATTATTTAGTTTTATTCTTTGTCTCATTAATCATGAATATAATTTTTATGTTATGAATTGTGATATATACTTTAATTTTAATTTATTAAGACACTTCTTTAAATTATAATATATTCATTTAAGGAGTGACATGCTAAGGTGATAATTTATTTTTTTATTCTACATTGACATTATATTGTATTTGGTTATGAGAATGAATTAATAAGTTAATTATATTTTATACATATTAGGTGTTATAATTGTGATGTAATTGAGGTCTCTCTTGAGTAAAGAATTATGGGAAGAGGGACTTTGGGTCAGACTTCTCACTGGTCTGAAGGATTATCCCTTTCTTATAAATGTGGTGGTTGGATATGTATCACTCCATGATAACTCTTTTGAGGATTACTGATTTTATATAGTTCCATGTCTTTAAATTAAAGGGTTTCTGGTTCCATATACATGGGATGCATTCGGATATGTGTGAATATAGTTTAATTTTAATTTATGTTATTAATATAAACTATGTGTTGTGTAAGGAGTTACACATCAATATGGTTTGAAAAAATTGATTTTGCAAAAAGGAATAGGGATTACAAACTAAACTATTAAAATCATGAATATATGAAAAGGGAATGCATGAGATTATATACCATTAAAATAATAAGATTCATATCCCATCTAAAGTACACACTTTTCTTGACCTTGCTCATCTAACCAAATAGGTCCATGATAAAGATGGGAACCCCTAGGTTATCTTGTGTGAGGAAAGAAAGTAATGAGTAAACCTAATAAGATTAGTTTCATATTTTTGGAATTTAAATCAGGATTCCCTTATCTGGGAAACCCTCATAAAGGATGAATTAAGAATATTATTTAGTTGATCCATATGAGGGATTGGGTAAGGATTTATCCACTAAACCATCCAAGATTCATACATGATATGGTTAACATGATGGACTACCTAAATAACATAGTAGTGATAAAAACACTAAATAAGACTCACTAATGATTGAAATATGGATCTTGAACCACTAATAGGTATGATTTATATTAAATGGGGGTCATTTTTTTATTAAGACCACATTTAATAAATGTATATATTAAAATAATATAGAACATGATACTCATTTGATAGAATATTTTATTGTAAATATAATGACATTATCATCAAACTTAATTTGATATCGATACTAGCATAGAATAACATAATGTAATTTATTACTTAGGATAGTATGAAAACTTTAGAATTATTGCAATAAATGAAAAATGTGTTATAATGACTACTTCTTGAGTAACCAAACATTGAATTTGTTTAACAAGTGGATATGGATGATTATGAAAAGCATAGAAAAGTTCACTTAAGTTTTCAAAGGAATTGATTAAATAAAATATAACCAAAATAAATTTAGTCTCCACTAATGCATTCAATATGATTAGATATATTAATCACTTGAATAGAGAGAAGGTTTCCTTTAAGGGTTTTCCAGGATATATAATTTATTATGTAATAATTTTTGGGAATGTTCCAACAATGTGAATAAGTTAAATAAAAGTTTAAATTATTTTATCAATGTATAGATGATATCCAAAATAGTCATTATATGTTGAGGTTTTGGTGATGTATGGATAATAAAACTTGGTAAAAGTTCAAACTAGAAGAAGAAAAGTTTGTGTGAAACTCCAAAAATGTTTCTATTAGTATCCATTAAATGTTTTTAAAACATAAAGGTGGTGTTAAAAAGGAGGTTAAAATTTTCATAGGATGGAACTATTCTTGATAGGGGTTTAATGAATGCCATGAAAATTACACATCAAGGTATTAGTGTTATAAAATTCAATTATTTAATTTTTAGGGTATATAATACAAAATATATTGTTTAAAAATGTTGTAAATATACATGAGTTAAAAATTAAGGTAAGAATTTATGAAACCTATATTTTTCATTAATGTGATGAAGAAAAGTATTGATAAATCATGTAGTTGGATTTAAAGGAATATTTCAACCATATATTAATTTAAACAAAATATTTTCATTGTAATATCATTTATCATATAGGATAAAAGAATTTTTTTGTGAACATTGTGATTTTTATAAATAAAATGAGATAATACACATGGTTTATAATTCATTATACAATTGTAAGGAATCAAGATTCCACCACCCATCTAGAGGATATTTTGAAGTATAAATCTTTATTTTTATAATACTACTATATAAATATAGAATAACATATAATATAGGGTTTTAAGAGTGTGAACTAAAGTTTTTTTACAATGACATAGAGTATATATGACCAAATGTATATTTTATAGTAGTTTTTGAAATTGGTGAACTGTTTTTAAAGTTGATATTTCTAGAAATAGATTATTTTGAAGAAAATATGCTTTTAAATCAAATTATTATTTTAATATTGTATTCATGTATAAAACATCATGATTATATAAGGATCATGGTTTAATAAGAGATAAAGTAAGAACTAGTTGAGGGAGAATCTAGTGTTCTTGATATGAGATCCCTGCCACAAGCAGGAGGTCCACATAGTAACTGAGAATTCCTCCAAACACATGGATGAATATTTTGAAGGAGTTTAATGTAGAGTATTTCTTGGATGATTTAAAATATGTAAATACCAAATTCTTTAGTTAATTAAAGGAAGATATTTTGATTAAGGATCTAACTGAGTTTGAATGGAGAAATAAAATATGAATCCATTGATTGATTTAAATAAGAGAAGATCGTCTATACTACTAAAGAATAAAGGTGTTCCCAAAATTAATTTTTGGAAACTATCATTCAAGATATATTTTTTTGAATATTAAATATGGATGGTACCAAATAATTAAGAGATAAATATTTTGACAGAACTCATAAAAACTGTGTGATAAAATACTAAGAGTGAGAGAATTTTTAGAATCCTGACACCTCATTGTTTCAAAGGTGGAATAATGATTTAGAATCCAAGAGATATTTTGTTAGAGAAAATACATGATTCTTGAGTATTTGAAGTGTTTAGATGAATTAGATCATGTGAAGATTTGGAGTTCAGATCATGTTAGGTATCCATATCCTGAAGAAGTCCTGGGTGTACAATACTTGAAGATCTGTACATGTGTGGACCTACTGATCCATCTGCTCATAGAGGAATACCAAATAAAGTGTTGTAGAAGAATATTAGATCATAAAGGAGGTATTTTTTTTATTTAAAATCAAAAATAGTGTGATGATTTGGGTGTATAACCAATCATGTGAATAAGGGTATGTGGTTGGAGTGTATAACCAATCGCAAGAAGAAGGAACATAGTGAGAATTTATGTTGATCGTACTTGACTTGTATGCAGTGTAACTACATGTGTATGTAGTGGATAATCTATTAATGGGTAATATAACCAATAATATTAAGGAGTTGTTATTTAAGTATGAACCTTGTATATAGTGTGTCTATCTCTCTTATTATTACTACACATGAGGTGAGGTTTTGAGATATTATCTAGTCAACCATAAACAATAACATGTTTAATAAATTGAATTGAGAATTCATAGAATAAGTACACTGATTAAGCCCCTCAGTGGTTAATTGTCCCTGAGGAATAATACGTGGCATTGGAGAAAAGGTCTAGATTCCCTCTAATGATCCAAGAAGGCATTAAGGATGGATAATATAAATTCATTGAATAATCAAAGGGTACCTACCTTTCTTGGTAAGAACTACCATAGTTTGAGTAATAAGGTATTTCAATAACTTCTTTAACTCATCCTAGATGTTATAGAACCTACCACATTTGGTTTTCAATTATTTTTTAAGGTGATCCTATGATCCATGATGATAAGATGAAAATGGAGGCTGATGGAGAATAAAAAAATTTCATCTTGATGTCTCTATCAAAGAAGGTGTAGATAAAAGTATTGGGGCTTCAAACTACCCAAGAAATATAAGATAAATTAAAGATCATTTTTAAGATAAATGTCAAATTTAAGGAATGAAAAATTCAATTTTGGAGGTGCATATTTGAATACATAAAATTTGATGATGACGATGAGATCATTGAAGACTACTTTTTAAGGGTTAATATGATTGTGAGAAAAATCTAGGGTTTTGGTTAAATTATTTATTATTCCATAATTTTTAAAAACACTAATGAGTAATTTTATATATTAGTATGATCTAAACATACCAACCCTGGAAGATGAATAAGATATTATATTATATGAGTTATATAACATTATTAATGTATATTTGATGATAAAAGCATCATAATTCAAGAAGAATAAAAAATATGAGATGAATTTAGACACTGTGAGAAAAAGGAAAGGCCATATAAGAAGGAGTTACAGGAGTAAGTGAATCAGATGACAATGATAATGATAAATAATTCACTAATTTTTGTCACTTATTTTAAAGAGATTTATAAAGGGAAAGTATAAAGGTAAAGGAAATAAATCATTAAGGTGTGATGGAATTGGTTATTTTTTCCAAGACTACCCTAATAAAAATTCTAATGAATTTGAATCATATATGGTAGATGAGAAATATCAAAAGCTAAAAATGGGTAAGAGAAATAAAATCCAACCAACAATAAGAAGATGAACATTATGAGAAATAAGAAGAAAGATAACTCAAGCAGTTAATTGGATTAGGAAGTCAATTTATTTTCTCATGTTGAGAAAATATTTGAATCATTAATTAGAGATAATGATGGAGAAGAAAGGATATAACTTGATTGGTATCTAAAAGGAGAGTTGAAAGCCTATCTTGAGTAGATTAAACAACTCAATAAAGGAAATATTAATATAATAAAATAAAATAAAAATATATTTTATGAGAAATAAGAATATGTAAAATATATAAATGAAATACATTGAGGAGAAGATGAATAATAGAGTAGAGCTTGAGAAAACAGTGAGTGATCTTGAGGGGAAATTATCTCAAAAGGAGGAAGAGTTTTCTTAGATGAAAAAAATATATCTAAAATCTAAAAATGAGGTAAATAATATTAGATAAGGATTAACCAAGTCTACTAAAATAAAATTTGAATCTTCTCAGGATGGTGAGAATAATAACTCATATAGACAATGTAAATATATTCCTAATATGTCTCAAAATAGATCTTTTATCTCTAATAATGATGGTATTAAAAAATAACCCAAATATATTTGGAATAAGAAAACATTTGATATATCCTTTTATATATTAAAAGGATATAGGAATATTCCACGAAAACCACTTACACCAAGGAAAATAGATGCTCAATTTGTAGTGAGAAAAAAACATAAATATTCTAGATAGATTTCCAATCAAAATGAAAGATCCGATTTCAGAATCTTTTAATGATTTTTTGGAATGTATGGACACAAATACTATTAGTGTTGGCTAAATATGTCATTTATTGGGTAGTGGTATAAGAAAAGGGATAGTTTTTGTGTGAAAATGGGGGATAATTATCAAAGGAAACAAGTTGTGACTAGAAAATCACTAAATACATCTTCTCAAAATAGATCTAAATACTTGGAAGATATGTATAGAATGTGTAGACAAGAAGGTCAAAAAGTTTAAGAATGTATAAATATGCTTCCTAGATAATTTATCTATGGTGTAAAAGGGAAGAAAATTCAATAAAAAACAAAATAAAATTAATAAAACATTGATGATATTAATAAATCGTGTGAAAAACCCAAGCTATAAAATAATGTCAAGAAAGAGTGCTTGAAAGTTTGGTCAAATTAGTTGGTTGTAACTAAGAAAATGGATAATTAAAAAATTAGTGAAAGTTAAAAAGTAATGAAAGTGGTTTCATTATAAGAGATAGAATTTGATG
Organism: Viscum album; assembly: GCA_963277665.1. Lineage (NCBI taxonomy): Eukaryota > Viridiplantae > Streptophyta > Magnoliopsida > Santalales > Viscaceae > Viscum > Viscum album. Next base: position 2,040,493,317 of record OY728141.1, on the reverse strand, counting down.
AGAATTTATCCAAAAAATATTGTTTTTGAAGAAAAAAACTTGTTTATTTGAAGTATATCGATAGGCTAGGTAGGGACAATCCTTCCATCCCAATAAGAGAGCATGAAAAGGATGATAATATTAGAGTTAGTGCCCTAAAAACTACTACCTTGTATTTGTGATTAACCATATATTCGTAGTTCTGAATATTAATAGATATCTTATCACATGATGAGTATTATTATACATTTTATTAATGTGATAATTTCCTTAGAGTATTTGTCACATTGAAAGTTTATACCAGTTCGCCACTATGATGAGAACATGGAAGTTCTATGATGATATTTTAAATACATGTTCTATGGTTGGATGAAACTATTTTAATTGAAAAATATGATATAATATATTGATAGTAGGTGATCATAATACATTGATAATTCTTTTCATAAATTTCACCCTTAGAAATATCCAAGAGAGAAGGATTTTGAGAATTGACCTTCCAGTTGGAAATCTACATGTTTAATATGTCATTGGATGTTTCTATTTTCATATGTGTGTAATGATATTTATAATTCAATATTATTATTAATTCACATCATAAGTCGTGTACTTTGTTGTATTTCATAAACCATGAAAATATATGTTCATGGTGAAGTTGGATATGTTGGGTGCATCATGAATGATATAGAATTAATGAATAAATAAAAGAAGGATTTATCCCTCATGTTTTTTAAAATAGGTTGATATATCAGGACATTTGATGGAAATGGAAAAATATAATAAGTATATGACCATTTATTTTTGTCAAAGAGTTAATTTTTGGAAGAAAAAAGAAAGATATTTTGAGAATATAGGTTGATGACATAATTGATGTAACCTACTTGAATGAGATATCATGTCAAATGGATTTTGTTGCATAGTAAATGTGTGTAAGAGGTAGTCATAGCTTTGAATTCTCTTAATTTCTTTAGTGTACATGATTTTTTTCTATACACCTCTCTTGGTCTATAGGTAGGTTTAATTTTTTTTGAGATGAGGTCCTAGAGGGTCACACATAAAGTGTATTCACAGGCTCCACTAATTCAGCTGAATTGGAGTTCAGGACAAAGTGGGACCCATATATGTGGTTCAGTGACTATTCAATTGAATGATCACAAGTAAATTATGTTAAATTATATTATTTTGGTTTTGAATAATTATAATTGAATTTATTTCTCATGTTATTCACAAGTTTATTTAATTATCAAATAGAATAATAGAAAGTATTATTTTTCAAATGAACATAGGACCGTTCAATTTTTTTTAAATAATTATGGGAGGAATGAGTTTTTTTAATGTCTCATGGTTCATCACATGACATTTACTAAAGTCACATGTGAGTGGTGAAATGTTCATGACTGGTATAAGACTTTTACATGGTTATTCATGTTGTTTTGGGCCTGGGTGAGATGGTTAACTTGTTTAAGGCCTTAAGTAGATTTTATAAAATTAATCCATACTATTTAAGATCATTTTAATCCATTAATAGATACCAAATATATTTCAGGAATTTTGAGATTTTCTCTCATCTTAGCCCCTTCTCTCAAGTTTCTAAAGATAGAAATATCAAGTACAAATCAATCTAAGATTGGGGATCATTCACATGATCTTTTGGCAATGTACAAGCGACATAAGGCCTTTGATCATCTATGATATAACCGATAAATATAAAAACCAATTTTTTGGAGATGTGGTACATTTTTGGATGATATAGAGGGAATCTAAATCTTTGAGCTATGATGATATGGAAAATAGTGGATATCATCATGATTATGTTGTCATAATGAGGTGATATTTTTATTTCATTTTCATAATTATATTAATTAACATGTGATCCTTAGTATAAAACAAGAATCACTATAATGAATTAAGTAATTTATGATATATTTATTGTTAAAAATTTAAATCACAACTAGTTTCATGCTTTAATGATGTGCACATTTCATTCCATAACTTCAAATAAATCATGCAATTATTTAATTAAAAATTTCAATTAAATTTAATAAGATTCAAAAACATGGTTTTGATATGACTTGAACATCACTAATAGCATGTCAACCAAAGTTCATGCAAAAAATATATGATCGATCAAAGATCAATCATTTTTTTGAAATTTAAATTATATTTTATTATATATATTATAAATTTGTATATATATCCACATATATATGGCCAATATTTTTTGGGAGGGGGTCTCTTCACACTTGATGGGTGGTTGAAAAATTATAAATGGAAGGAAATTTTGTGTACATGGTGGTCTATAAGACAACAAGAAAGGAAACTATTAGTGGCTGGAAAGTGAAAATCATATCCAAAAAATGCCCCATTTATTGGGGGGATGATATTTGACTCCAGAGAACAAGGTGATGGATATTGATGTATAAAAAACAAAATTATTTTATTAAATATGTGAAACCCCAAAAGTGGATCCCTTTTTTTTCTATTGCATTCTCCATTCAGGGTGCATGAACCATGCCTGACCTAGAACAATGTTGGGTCACACCAACCCGAGCTAGGCTAGTTTGGTCTATATCTGATTTTTTTGACCCAACAAGCATATCATAAGAATTATTTTATTTTCCAAGTACGTGTTTGGGGTCTATAAAATCTTGAAAAATTGTAAAAAAAATTAAGGAATTAAATTAATTGTCTCAAATTTATTAAAAAAAATTTGGGTACCAAGGGATATATCATTAATTAATTAAAATTATTTAATGTGAGCTTAATTCCTTAAAAATACTAGAGTTGAATTTTATCATTTTTATTTTTTATTATTAAATATTATTTCATGTTTACTAATCATGAGTTGAGACTAACTCATGCATGTTTGGTATATAATTATTTAATTTAATGATTTAATTTGAGTTTAAAAATGTAATAATTATTTATTATTTTAAATATTCATGTATCCTTCCCCAATATGTAAATTTATACTGGTCTTTGTGTCTACATTTTTTTGATAAAATGTATTTTTTCTTCTTGAGTTCCTTCAATAGCATGTGAGTATACATTGTAAAGATTAAAGGTGTTCGTATCGATGTAGTTTAGCTTGAGAATCAATGTGAATACAAACAAGTGATATGCATAGTATTTTTTATAGGTTCTTTAATATGATTAATGTTATGAATCAAGATATTCCCCTAGGGTCTTGGTTGATCCATTATCCTCTCAATGGATCAACCACTAGATAACAACTCATGATCATGTCCTTAATTATTTATTTTTGTCTTACATAGTTTATTATGTGAATGTGTAGATGTTATATGATCATGTATAATAGTTAACAATCATGTGAATATAAAAATAAATAAATTTATGATGAATGTTTTTACTTATTCATGGTTGATTTTATTACTATGATCACATAGTTCATGCAAGATGAATAAAACTCGGTTTCAGTCACCAAGAGAACAAAATTGATTATGTATAAGTTATCCTATAAAGACATGGTTAATTGAATATATAAAATCCATAAAATATTAATAAGCATGTAAAAATGATAAAATAAAGTATATTTATGAATAAGGTATAAAAATACCTCAATGAAAATATTAAGTTGGTATAGCCTTCCATTAATTGGTTTTGAATGAAACACTAGATCAAAGTGTTTTCATGTCCTTTATCTGGGAACTTCAATTGAATAAAGAATTATAAATAATTTTTTGGGTTGAATTAACAAAAATTGTATTGGGTGTAATGTAATTTGTTTGTCCAATAAAAATTTGGAGGCAAGTGTTGAATAATTCTATGTCTAGGGTTTTGGGATTGAGGAGTCCACTCAACGGATCAAGGAGTTGTGAGTTAATGTAGTTGGCAAGTTACACCTAAGAAAACACCTTCAAGTAATTTTCATGGCCTCTTTATGGGTTATGAGAATGGAATCATGGATCCTTGCCACAATAATATCCATATGAAAGGATATTCTGAATCTAATGGTGAGGGATATTTGGATTTGATAAAATAATGGGTGGATAAAAAAATTAAATTTATCACATCACTTTATTGTAATTAATATAAAGTAATTGAGTATTATTTTATTTTTTATTATAAAAATGTAAATTAACACAACCCCAATATTATCACTTTGATCAATATTGGATAAAAATAATCTTCTCATGAACATTAATTTCCAAGAGTGGTACAAGTGATTGCACATCATACTACACCAAGAGAAAAAAATTATGTGCTAGAATCCCATGTTCTAAAAAATGAGGCTTTTAAGGAGGCTAGTGAGGATGATATTTTTTAGTACTGGAAACATGTAAATGTTGCACTAGATGTATAGTGTCTGATGTTATATTCTTTGTTGAGTGAGATTTAGATGTTGTATGGGGATATGTTTTCCTCAATTATGGTGTCCCATATCCATGATCATTATCAAGTGATGGAGAGACAAGAGAATTATGATATTTCTAAGGTTATTTTCATGTGCAATCTTTTATATTCACTACCACTATGGATCATGTAGTCAAAATGATTGGCTATACAGAGCACTTGAACATCTTGGGATTTAGCAGCCATATGAGTTACACATAGATCTCATACTATCCACACTAACTCATATTTTCTTCTATTTTATTATGAATTATAACATGATAAATAGTGATAAGTCTCTATCGGAACGCCTCACCCTAATTTTCCAAGTATTTTAGGACATGATGTGTAGAAAACCTACTATATTTATGGTGAAAAATATAATGAAAAAGGAAAAATTCACCAAGGGTCATTCTAAGTCTAAGGATACTAAGGACTTTCCTTCCAATAAGAGGAAGATCTAAAAGTAGGCAAAGGAATAATTTGTGGTATGTTTTACGTGTGAAAATTTGGGCCACTATAAGAAAAATTGCATCCATTTGAATAAGTACAAGGTAGATTCAAGTGTGTTTGTTATTGAGTGCAATATTTATATATATACAAGTTGTGTATTATATAAAACTTATGGTTATCACATCAGTATCCAAATGTAGAAACAAAGTAGATTATGGAAGGTTTCTAGAGGTGAGGTGGAACATTGAGACAACAATGGTTCAAAGTTGGCTTCCTTGTCTATAGGAGATTACCACCTCATATTCCCAACAAGTTTGATCTTGGTTTTAAATTTTTTATTATGTTCCTAGTGTTACAAAAAATATTATATTTATTTCCATCCTAGATGTGGATGGTTTAATTTTTATTTTTGGAAATCATAATTTATAGTTTTATAAAGATATAAAATGTTATGGTATTAAACATATGAATACTGATATTTATTTATTGGAATATGAAAATTAAGTGTTGAAAATCTATAATGAATCATGTTTTCAAGACTCATATGACACCCAGTTGTGGCATCACTAAATTGGTCATGAAAATGATAAGTGTTTGATAAATCTCTATCAATATTGGAATTTTTATTCTTTAGAACTAAATACTCTTGACAGATCTATCTATTTTTTACAAGGAAGATAACTAAACCTCTGTTTGGTGGTATGGTTTAAAGGGCCATAAAACTTCTAGAATCGGTACACAAATATGTGTGTAGACCTTTTTGGTAGATTCTAGAGGTGGATATCCATGCTTAATTACTTTTATTGATGACATATATAGATATGGTTATATATTCTTAATGAGGTATAAGTTTTAATCCTTCAATAAATTTAAAGAGTTCAAGAATAATGTTGAGGATCATATTGGTTAGAAGATAAAGAAGGTTTGATCAGATTGGCTAATATAGTATCTTAATCAATAGTCCATTTACTATCTTATGTATTTTAATAATCTATCTCAACTCACTCACCATTATACACCAAAAGTGTAATAGTGTTAGTGAAAATAGGAACCTCACTCTATTGGATATAGTAAGGTCATTGATGAGTCATGAATATCTTCAATTATCTTTTTGAGGATATGCATTACAGACTGTAATACAAATACTAAACTAAATTCTAATTAAAGAGGAAAATGGTATAGAATAAGAGTTAATATATGGAAGTAAATCTATGTTTCCAAACATACATTTATAGGGATGCGAGGAATTTATTAAGGACACTTCATGTAACAAAATAGAACCACAAGGAACAAAGTGTATCTTTATAGAATCTCCCATGGAAATAAGGGGCTATTAAATATATAACACTTTAGATAAAATGATTATGGTTGAACAACATATCATTTTTCTAGATAAGGAAAAAAATATCCAAAAGAGATAGTGAGATACATATTTAATTTGATAAAGTTGATGCTAAAGATATATAGGAGTTGGAAAAGAAACAAGTTCCACAATTCCCCTTGGAAGAAGATGTGTAACATTCCAACTCCAAATTTTAGGTATGAACCTTATTTTGCTTTTGGATCCTATTTTTTTCATGTTGATCTATTTTTTTTCCCCTTAATTCTTGATTGCAATTTCTTGTTTGATCCTTTTGAGGGATCATGAGTGGGTTTTTTTAGGTATCAATAGGTGTCAGATAACTTTAACTTAAGAGTGTAAATATTCGTATATCCAGAAAGGCTACAATAGGTTAACTTGATCACTAGTGAAAGACAATATCTAGCAGGTGGTGTTCCATAGGGTACATGATTTTTGTCTTATGACACTGGATATACAATGATGCTGATCAAAGTGAGTATGGTATGGGAAGTATTGTAATTGATTTACTCCTAATATTTATGTTTATTATAAACACACCTACCTCAAACCTAATTCAGCCCAAATGATCTAGGAGACTCTCTTAAGGTTAATTTGATCATTCGAACCTAGTTTCTTCATAGATCAATGTGCTGATTGAAGCATTGAATATCTTTTGATAAATATAACCTTGATTAGATTGTGAATTATTATTTCTTAATATCTCCCCTTATTCAAGAAAAGTACATCCTTATGTAATTGATAATCTCAGATCTTTATTTGATGATTTTTTGTTCTAATATTCTTCCTTGATTGATTATATCCCTTTGAATCTTCATTTGAGGATTTTGTGCTGAGTGTTTGGTGAAATCATGATTGATTTAGGTGGGTTCATAATTCTATTCCTATCATTTTAAATAGTTTTTTCTTCATTCATTTGAAATGTATTTTCAATTGAAATAAAAATCTTGATTTGAGATTCTTGGTAATTTTTTTGAAATGGAATGGTGTGTGTCTTGAACCTATTTGATGATGGATTTTAAAATAAATTTTCGATATCTAGAAAATATATTGAAAATTATTTAATGAATTTTAATGAAATAATTTGATTATGATTCTTGAGAAATGATGGAATTAAATGAATTACATATTTAAAATGAAATGAATTATTTTGAAAGGCATGAGTTTTAATGAAATCCATTTGATGTTGGTTTTTGATATTAACTAGAATGTTTTGAAACATAAACTTGGGTTTTATTAAAATGATTTGAGATTGATTGAAACGGATGATATCCACTTTTATGATTTATTGATTTGCATGAAGCACATGGGAGCCTGGGTAGTTGGGTGGGTATTCCAGGACAAGCATTCTAGGCACATACTAGTTCTACCCAACAATATATTGATGGTTTAAATGATAAAAACATGATGAGATTAGGGAGTTAATTCATTGGGGGTGTTCTATTATTTCCCATAGTCTTGAGATATAAGGGTATGTGCACACTTGGATCTGTATTTCACTGAGATGTGCAAGGATCCTTGAGCCTTGATCTAACTGAACGTAAGGCTTTTACCATGGTGCTATGATTGAAAATGGATTATATATTATAGTGTTTATAAAATGTTTTATTCATTAATATTTCATTAAACTCTTAGTAATTCATTTTTTGACATACTTATCTTATATTCACCATTGAAATGATTTGAAAATCATGTTTTATTGTAAAATTGTGAAATTTACTACCATGCCATGTTTTATTTAAAATTGAGAATAATTGGATTATTTGATATGGAATGATTATGAAATGTTTGGTTAGATCCTAATAGGATAGTGTTTCTCACATCCTACTTTTTTATTTGTGAGTTAATAGATTTTATGATTCCAGGTCTAGGAAAAGGAAAAGTACCACTTGTAGGCGGTGGGTGCTATTAATAGTGGGACCTTGGGAATTGGTAGTGACAGGTGAAGTACTTGTTCCACTTATTGTTAGGAGATATTTTTTTATCATTGTAATTGTATTTGATATGTTTAGTTTGGTGTTTTTTCTACCATATAAAGTTTTTCAAATAATGGTTTTATTGGTATAGAAATTTTTAATGGTTTCTTATCTTATTCATTGTATTGTTTGGTTTTTCTTGTAGCGAAATCATTCCCTCTTGATTTTTTTTGATACCCAGGCACTAGTCGAAAGCCTATAAGGGTCAGGAATTCCCTTTGGCCCCTGTCATGATTTATTTGAGTACCATTTTACTGGGTTACTAGGGTTGGTTCATGATAAATTGGTATTTAAGGGAGGTTGTGTCTCTTATTGGATATCGATATGTAGTTTTGGATGCCTTAGTAGATAAGAGATATGATTTTAAGGACTTAAGGGACAGGTTATGAGTGATTTTCTAGATAACTCTCATCCTATATAGCCTTTAGCTACCGTGGGTTGTTGGGAAGAAGTGTATTTGTGTAGTTTTTTATAATAGAACAGACCTTTCAAGCTATTGATTTGTGGGAATACTAGTGGTAGAGGTGTCCAGAGGATGTCCTAAGGTATTTGGAGGGAAAAAAGAGGTTGCAGCTAAGAAAATCATCTAAAGGGATTTCTAGGACCTAGATTATGGGGTTGTGCCATAAAGAGGTCTACTGTGATGTGGATATATTGGATAAAACCTAAAGTGGATCGGAATATTAATTTGGTGTTACTACCAATTTTGACACGGCTATGGTGTATAGGCCCTAGCTTTGGCATGGAGTCATGAGGGTGGGTTTTTGGCAGTTTTGTTGATTTTGAGGTAGCTTCACTATAGATATGTGTTGTGGCATAACCCCCTTCCTATTTTTTGAGTTATGTGGCACAGTGGCCTTGGATATGATGTGGTCCTTTCACCAATTCGTTGAAAATATGATGTGGAGATTACCAAAATTCTTAGAGTCTTATTTGAATATACAAGCTACGACATGTCCTTTCCCTTTCCACTATTATCCCCTCATTTTTTATCAATTATGTGGCATGTTGTTGGGGGATTCACCATGATGTTATTTTTTGGTAGATTGGGTTTAAAAACAAAGAGACCCTCAAAATCTACCTTTTGGCCATCTTTTCTCTCATTTATTATGAAACCCAATTTCATCCTAAGGACATATTTCATCCCATTTTCATCAGATTTCATCCTCGACCTTGAGGGATCAATTTTTGGTGGTTTTAGGTAAATTTTCATCCTCCCTCTTCTCTATTTTATCCCTACCCTTTATCTGGGAAGGTATGATTTTAGGAAAACCTATTTTTTGATGGTTATTTGGTAAGAATATATTGTGGGGTGTTGTGTTTAAATCGATCAAGGTGTTATCCCTCATCGAGGTGCTTTGTAGTGGTCTAACTCTTGTTCTAACCTTTTCACAACAGATAAGAAAGATTTTTTTAAGGTAGGGGATCCTTCGTTTCTCATCTAGTTGTATCATGAAGGATGGGTTATTCTACTTTTTATCTTTGGGAAGATAGTATAAATCATCCTAATAAAGATAAATTATTTGTTTAATTGAAATTAAAGGGAAAGGGTAATGAAATATCATGTTTTAACACTTTTGATATTAATGATATTAAGATTTTATAGGTATGATGCCTTGCTGAAAATCATGTTCATTGGGGGATTTATTTTAATTGTAGTTTACGTGTTTTTGGAAACTTATTGTGTGATCATTTGATTTCACTTTAAATGAAATTGGTTACAAACTTATATTCATCTAATAAATTGGTTTCCCTAGGGAAATTATGGCTTGTGTGAGAATTTCATTGAAATAAAGAAGTAAAAGTGATGAAAATCCCCTTTCTAAATCTGAAAAATGATATGAGAATGATATGAAAAGTTTTCGGATGTATGGATGTGGTGTTTTTTTATTATGTTTGGTTGTGATGTGTGTTGGTGATATGTTGTTGTGATGTGTGGGATGGAAGTGATAATATATGGGCATATTATGTCATGGTTATGATGATGAGGTGGTTCTGGTTGTGAACATTGGAAATTTGGTGTCATGTTGACATAATAAGAATGGTTGTTAAGATTTTTCATGCTATGATAGTTTTCGTGGTAGTAATGTTGTTAAATTTAAATGAAATGGAAGGAGTTGAAATTGATAATGAATATTTAAATTAAAATTGGATGTGTGGATAAATCAGTTGTTGACAGATATGAAATGTATGTGATCAATTAATAAAATTAATTGATGATGGGAAATATGGAAATTGGATTAAATTTCATGAAAAATGAATAATGTGGTTTGTGGTTTTTTTCTTGTGGTGTTATGCATATAGTGGTGATAGTAAAAGTGGTAGAAGTTTCAAGGCTTGGTTGTGACATTTTGAACTGGGATAATACTCTTGTTATGAACCCATAGATTAAACTTGTGTGTGGTTATACATATATAAATATAATTTATATATTCCTTTTGATTTATATAATAACCCCACCCATGTAAATCACCATGTGACAATAACCAAATTTTTTGGGGGGTATTTTTTCTTATATCCCAGTGGTGAGGATGAATCCCTCTTCCCTTATATCTCTTACATGAAAGCTTGATATGCATTGGATGTGTTGGACATAATTAAAAAGTGAACTAGTAGTGACTAATGATGATATTATGAGGTGTCTATATTGGGGTTCATTAATGGTTCGCAGAGGGAATGAGGTTGATTTACTTTATGTTCATGATAACCTACTACTCTGGTAATGACTATGGATGTGATGTGGTGGACTAGGTATCTGTGGGTGATATGTGATCTGATGTTATTCAATGGACCAAGTGTGTTTGTGCAAGGTTACTATATTAAAGAGATGAGAGCACCGAGACATAATACAATGAGGAGTGAAAATGGAAAATCAGTCAGAAAGTAGTGAAAGTTACAATTTTTATCAATATGATTCTTATTATGTTACTATGCTTGGATGCATTGTTTGGTGAGAATTATATATTGAATATGAGATTGGTTAGTTGAACCATTTAGGTGTTGTTGGTTTTCCGATTTTCACATTGGTGCATTATTGTTATCTATTCAAATGTGTATGAGAGACTTTGGGTATAATCCTACTGAGGATACTTGTATGCTCACCATACGTATATAGAAACTATTTTAAGGTTTCTAGGAGTACTACATGGAATATTCTATATCTATCTTGGAACTTTGGATCTATTGTTGACTCTCTATTATTGAACTTTTCTTTTAGGTATTTATTTGAAGATTCATTGTTTTTATTTACATTATTCATGAATTTTGGGATGGTTTTGATTATTTCCTTTTATATTATGTTATAGAGTGGATTTATTGTTCATATTATATCTCAATATACAATGTTATAAAGGGAAATTCCTTCCATTTATGTTATGTTTTATACACTTAGTGATTTTCACTAACCTAGGGCCTACTGAAGGTGGGACTCATGGATCATTATATCTCTTCCTTCATTATAGGTCATGTTGGGGTACCTTTGGAGGGAGGTGGTCAAGTCAATGTGGTATCATAGGTTTTTTTTGAGGTATAGTATGGAGTTAAAAGTTAGGCACAATGATGGTTGTATGGGTTGGTAGGAAAATGGTGTCAGTTGACCTTAGTGCATGACATCGTCTAGTAAAGAACAATTAGGAAATAAGATTTTAGGGGCCCCCTTGATCCGATGTAAGGAATCTAAGCCTACCAAATGACTAAGTGAGGTGGTTCTACTTGTAGTGTATATTACTAAGGGAGGTACATACATCATGACTGACTATGTTCTTTTTTAAATTGGGTTGTTTTGGGAAGTTAAAAAGAATTAAATGAATATTAATAAAAATTTCATACTTAAGACTTAGTAAATCATTATTCCACTTTCACTTATGGATATGGATTATCATTTTTATATGTCTTATATAGTGGAGTTTTATAAGGATTATATGGATTCTTGTTATAGGATCAACCCGACAGAGGTGGATGAGGCCTAAAATAGGGCCTTGTGTGACTTCTAGTGACAAAGTCTTGGGATGTACAAGGGAAATATTTTTGATCTAGAGATAGAGATATCATTAGAGGATCTTGAGATCAAATATGATTTTATTTAGATATTTATGGAGTAATAGGTCCCATTTTTGGTTATTCATATGTAAGGGGTTGAAAATTAGTGGTGGAAGTTGTATATTGGTGATTGGAAGGTGGAAAATCTTTTGTGGGTCTTTTTTTAGAAGGAGTTTTGAGTTGACTTCCTCTTTTCAACCACAAAGACAGTAAAGAGGTGTAAGTTTCTCCTTCTTTAGTAGGGTAACTTGTTTTTATGGGAGATTAGGACCATTTTAAGTAACTTTTATGTTTCTCCCTTGATATATTTTTTTCTAACAAGGATCCCCAAGCATGACACCTTGAAGAGTCACTTCATCCTTCTATCTAGTACGTGGTTACTAATTTTACATTGTGAATTTATCTGGAGGTTGAAAAGAAGGAAGATGTGATAAAAAATGCACATTATAGGAGTTTTACCATGATAGGGGAACCAATAGGGTTCCTCGAGGTGAAAAGTTGTCACTGGAAAGTCTTGGGTGTTAGGGAATTCGAGGTTTTGACTAGTGGGGAGTCGACCTCAATAGCTTCCCTCCCAACCTTACGGGGCTAGTAGTTTTTATTATTTTTATGGGGGCCTTAAACTAGTGTAATTTGTATATGGGGGCCATGGTCATTGTCATAATTAGTGCCCTGTAGTTATTTAATATCAGTATGGAAGAGATGGTCTGGTTCAACATCAGCCTCAATCACAATATTGCCAATGAGGTCATTTCAACTACAAGGGAAGTAGGATTATACTCCACCAAGAAAATATGGGGTATGTCAAGATCTACCTCAAGATGTTCCTCATATCCATAGACCCTAACATAATCACAGACATAGAGGAAATCATCAATAAAGAGGTAGAGGATCTAGGGATGGTATGTTGTATGCGGTGGGGGCAGTCTCACTAGAGGGGCCATCGACTATTAAGGGTATGATCAGTTAATCATACACCCTTATGCGTGCCTTATTTGATTCAGGTTCTTCACACTCCTTTATTTCAACCACTCTCTTCCATGCCCTAGGACTAGATTTATAGAGGCTTCAATTTCCCCCGATGTTGACTACGCTAGTTGGAGGCCATACCAACTTGTTTGATGTGTTTCAGGCGTGTGGACTGGTGATATTGGAAAAATTAGTTTTGAATGGATATCTTTTTTTTTGAAATGAATTCATGCGATTTCATCCTCTACATTTAGTAGTTATATTATATGAATTATATTATCAACTACTTATAGATGAGAGTTGTGTTCTCATATGTGGATAGTCAGCGTGTAGATTGTGTGGGTAGGTGGGGTTTTTTAGTTGGGTAGTAGATGCATTGAGCCCCTTCCTTTTCTGATGGTTTATTTATAAATAGAATTAGTATATGTTAGGATGATAGAGGTTCCTATGGTTATAAAGTAGTTTCTTGAAATTTTTCATAAGGAAGTTGTGAAACTACCCCCTCGACATGATATCAAGTTTGGGATAGATCTATAGCTTGATGTTTCTCAAATTTTGATGGATCCTTATCAAATTACACCCTATGAGTTTTGGGAATTGAAGACTCAAATAGATGATCTAATGGAAAAGGGTTTCATCCATCCTAGTGTGTCATTGCGGGGTTCTCCGGTGTTATTCTCTAAGAATGTGAATCGTAGTCTAAGGTTGTGTATAGAATACTATAGGTTGAATCAGGTAGTGATCAAGAATAAAAACCCTCTCTTGAGAGTTAATGATAATTTAAAGAAGTTTAAAGGGTATATTTGTATTTATAAGATCGATCTACAGTATGGATATCACCAGTTGAGGATAAAGGAGGATAATGTCTTGAAGACTACCTTTGAATGAAATTATGTGCTCTTTGAGTTTGTGGTCATGTTGTTTGGGGTAAAAAAATACACCAACTATGTTTATAGGCCTTATCAAATTCATGTTTCATGAATTCATAAACAAGTTCATAGTTGCGTTCATCGATGACATATTGATTTACTTGAATTTAGAGGAGGAACATGTCAATCATCTCAGGGCTATCTTGTAAGTTCTTAAATGCTGCTAGATCTATGGAAAGTCATCCAAGTGTATTTTTTGGATAAGAGATGTGTATTTTCTAGGTCATTTAGTTTTCTATAAGGGTGTGTTCATGGACCCATAAAAGATTGTGGAGTTTTTTCTTATTAAGTAACCAAGAATGTGGTAGAGGTTTGTAGAACCTTAGTCTTATGGGATATTATTGGAGGTTTATATCCAATTTCAAATGAATTATGTCTTCATTGATATATTTGACTAGGATTTTATATGGAATGATCAGTTTAAAGAAATGTTTGACTACCTAAAGGGGGGGTTGATATTTACTATGGTGCTCTAGTTATCAGAGGGGGGGGGGTTATATTTGAGTTTTTTTACAATGCTTCTTGTATAGGATTAGGTGTGTCTTGATGTTATAGAAGATATTGATCTATATGGGTCTAGGAAGTCACACTCACACTAGCGAAACTATGCCACCCATGATCTGGAGCCCGTAGTGGTTGTGTTTGCACTGAAACTATGGTGACCTTATCTCAATAGACAATGATATTTGGTCATCAAAAATCAAAATGGTTTGAGGTATATATTTTCTTAGAATGACTTGAATCTGTAGAAATAAAGGTAGATGTAGTTTCTTTGGAATTATTAATTTAATATCTCTCACAACTTGAGAAAGGAGAATATTGTGGTAAATGGTTTGAGTAAGAAGTTTTTGAAGGATGTTGTTCAGGAGTTCAAATATTTTTTGAGGGTAGTAGAGGATGTGGCAGCCCTACACATAAATTCTAGGGTGGTTGATGGAGGATGTTGGTTGTTTCAGTTGATAGTGTATTATTCTTTGATGTATAAGGTGTATGAGTCTTAGTTGGTAGACTCATAGGTTTAGGTGATTTGTGATCATATTGGCCATAGTGATGCTCTAGAGGGATGGTCAAAGGATGGTCAGAACTGTATTTTGTTTCATGGGAGGTTGTTTGTTCTAGTAGTTACATGATAAATAGTCTTTCATGAGTTTCTTAGATCAAATTTAGTTGTACACCCAGAAGTATATAATATTCACTATGTATTGAGGATTTAGTTTCAGTGGAATGACATTAAATTAGTGATTGGAATGTTTATGGATCAGTTTTTGGTTTTCTAGTAGGTGAAGAAGAGCACCATTTTCTTGGTGATTTGTTGTAAATCATGGGTGTTCCAAAGTATAAATGGGATTATATCTCAATTTAATTCATCATATGGATACCCTTAGCTCAAGGATGACACGATTCTGTCTAGTTAATCATGGATCAATTAAAAAATTAGCTCACTTTCTAGTGATCAAGGAGTTGGGAATCATTGATGTTCTAGTAAGAAGGTACGTGGATGAGTTTGTGTGGATAGATGGAGATCAAATTTCCAATTTCATAGACTAGGGAATTTGTTTTACCCTGTGATTCTATATTGGATTGCATCATGATTTTGGTACTCAGTTACACCTCAAAAATTCTTTCGACCCTTAGACGAATGGGCATATGGATCATACCATCCAAACATTGGAGGATATGTTGTAGGAATTCATCTTATACATAGTTAGATATTGGGAAAAGAATATTCCTTTGGTTATGTTTTTTTATAATAACAACTACCAATAATCCATTGGAATATCCCCATTTTAGTTTTTGTATGGGTGTCCATGTTGTTCTCCATTATGATGGGCCAAGGATGGGGAGTCATCAATTATCAGTATTGATGTGGATTAGATCACAAAAAATAAGGTTTAAGTTTTTCATGAGTGGATGAAAGTATAATAGTATCAGTATAAGTCTTATTATAATTGCATGAGGGGGCCCTTGAAGTTCGAGTTTTAAGACAATCTATTCTTGAGAGTCTCCCCTCAATGTGGGCATCATATGTTAGATAGGGGGAGTAAGCTCTCACCGCAATTTTTTAAACCTTTTTGAGGTGTTTGGGAACATTGGTGAGGTGTATTATTGGTTGTAACTCCCTCCATGATTGGAAATCATTCACAATGTATTTCAAATATCTCAGCTTCATCAATATCATCATGATGACTCCCGTATCATTGACTAGGGATAGTTGGATAAAGAGGATGATGGAAAATTCATGGAGAAATTGTTATAGATCTAGGATCATCAATATAAATTGTTTTATGGATGGAAAATTCCTTTGGTTCATGTTATATGGAGGAATGGTGGCCTATAGAAGAGTACTTGGAAGCGTAAGATGTAGATTCATGACCATTACCCAAATTTGTTTTGATTTTTTTCTTACTTTTCCTTACCTTATTAATGCCATGTTTGGATCTTTTTAGTTTATATGATGTTATTTTTTCCTTGATCTGATGTGTTTTAAAGCTTTTAGTATATAAATAGTTGAAATATTAATTCTTAACTAAGTCATGTTATACAATGAGATGTATTAAAAACTTGTGGGAGAGTTAGTGTTTCCCAAATAACATAATATCTTGATATGAAATATGTAATTCCTTTATTTGTGTGATTTAGGATATGTTGTGTGATAGTTTTTGTGACCATTATCTTAGGAAATATGGAGGTTGAGATGGTGGTGATGATGGTATAATGGTGTGGTAGTGTGGTTGTGAGTAATGTTTGGTCAATGTTTTTGGCTGGGTTTGGTGTGTTTGGATGGTGGCAATGTTCAATTGTAATGAGATCCTTGAGTGGTATCTTGCGGGGTGGGAGTTTAGAACCCCAACAATTTTACATTTAAGGTTTAGTTTTGATACTCGAGGGTGAGAATAGTTTGAGAGGTATCTCATGTAACATACCAAACCTTCCAAACCATTATTTTATGGTAATGACGGTAGTGGATGTGTTCGGAGGACCTCCTAAGGTAGTTATAGGTGAAAAGTAGGTTGCAACTAAAAAAATCAAAAGAAGAGAGTTCTAAAGTGTAGAGCATAGGGTTGAAATGTAAAGAGGGTCATTTTAGTGTGGAGAGGCTAGATTTGGAATAGGGGGGATCAGAACAAGAGTTTGGTGATACTGCCAATTTCATCATAAATGTAGCATGGAAGACCTATCTATGACTTGGAGTCCTGAGGGTGTGTTTTGGGTGGTTCTATTGATTATGGGGTATCTTTTCCATGTATATGGGCTATGAAATAACCCCCTTAATAGTTTTTGAGTTCTATAATATAGTGGCCTTGGATGCATCATGGTTCTTTCCCTAGTTTTTCAGATTTATAGTGTAGAGATAGCTACAATTCTTAGAGTCTACTTTGATTAGCCTATCTATGGTGTCATTTTCCCATTTCATTATAGTCCCATAATTTTTCAAAAATTTCACGACATTGTGTAGGGGGTTGCGCCATGGTCTTATGTTTTTCATATTGGGTATAAAAACCCAAATCCCCTTGAAACCTACTTTTCTTCAAGATTATTTCTTGTTACTTAGGTGACACAAGTTTATCTTAAGGATTTATTTCTTGTCTGTTTAAGTGGCCTCCGATCCTAGCCTTGGGGGATTAATCCATTATGGTTTAAGGTATGTTTCCTTCCTCCATATTTCTAGCTTTCTCCCTATCCTTCATTAAAGAAGGTCTATTGTCAGGAAAACATTTTTCTAGGATTTTTTGGGTACAAGATGTTGTTGGGTGTTGAGTTTATGGTGATCGGGGTTTTCTCCCTTATCAAGGTGCTTAGTGGTGGTCTCCCTATCATTCTAACCTTTCAAAGAATATTGGAAAGGTTTTTTTGAGGTAGGAGATCCTTCATTTCTCATCTTAATGAATCATGTGTGAGGGGTTATGATATTATTTATTTTTTGGGAAGATAGTATGTACCCAAATAATAAATATAACGAATTGGTTTAATGGAAATTGAAGTGTACGGGGAATGAAATTTCATTTTTTAATACTTTTAATATCATTGATATTGAGATAATACAAGCTTGAAACCTTAATGAGAGTGTTTATCATTGGGGGATTTGTTTGCACTATGCTTGATGTGTTTCTTGAACCTCGTTGTGTGATAATTTGATGTCACTTTTAATGAAATTGGATAAGAATGTATATTAAAATAATAAATTGTTTTCCCAAAGGAAATTATGGATTATGTGAGAATTCCCTTGAAATAAAAAACTGAAAGTGATGAAAACCCCTTACTGAATCTAAAAAATGACATGTGAATGTTGTGAAAAGTGTAGCGATGTGTGGTTGCATTATGTGGAAGTGATGTGTGGTTTTTATGTGTGATTTTTATGTATGGGACGAATGTAATGAGATATGGGCATGGTATTTAGTAGTTGTGATGAGGAGGTGGATATGGTTGTGAACAATGGTAATGTGGGGGCTTGTTAGCATAAGGAGAATGGTTTTTGTGACATGGTGTGTTATTCTAGTTACTTGAGTATTAATGGAATTAAATATAAATTATTTATTTAAATGGCATGGGTTAAAACCACTAATGAAAATTTTAATTAAAATGGGAATTATAGATAAAGTGATGGTTTCTTGATATAAAATGAATGGGATTAATTAATGAAATTGGTTGGTGATGGGAAATCTGGAAATTGGAATAACTTGAAATTAAAGGTAGAATTTGGTCTGTGGTTAGTGTATTTCATATGTGGTGTTATGCATTTAGTGGTGCCCTAAAAAGTATAAGATGTTGTGAGTCTTGGTGGTGATGTTGTGAGTTTAGATAGTACTCTTGTTGTAAACCCATAGGTTAGGCTTATGTGCAGTTTTATATATATACTTTGTATATTACTTTTGATTTCTATATGAACCCCACCTACATCCATGTTTCGAAAACCAAATTTTTTGGGGGAATTTTTTCCAACATTTTGGTGGTGAGAATGGATGGATGGATACCAAATATTCCCTGGTCTCTCTTCCATATGAGTTTGATATGCTCAGGTTGTGATGGGAAAAGTCAAAAGTGCACTAGCGGTGGTTGTTGATGAGATGATGTGGTGGATATAGTGGGGGTTATTCATGGTATTAGGGGATAATGAGGTTTATGTCCTTCATTTTCACAATACCCTACTATTCTATTTATGGATATAGATGTGATGTGACACCCTAGGTGTCTTCCGGAAACATGTGATTTGATAGCCCATGTGTCTTTATGTGAGATGTGATGTGATGGAACAGGTGTATTCCGGTGAGATGTGTTATGATATAATGTGATGAACTAGGTGTGTTCAAGAATGGTTATTATATAGAATAAATGGGAGCTCCATGACATATGACATTGGGGTGTGAGAACAGAAAACTAGTGGTAAAGAAGTGCGATGTTCCATTTTTTATATATATGTTTATAATTATGTTACTGTGCTTTGATGCATTATTTGGTGATCATGACATTATGATGATGGGAATGGTTAGTTTACCTATTTAGTTGCTTTTGGTTCTTCTATTTGATTAGAAGTGAATTAGTATTCACTTTTCACATGTTCATGATAAACATTGGGTATGATCCTATTGATTATACTTTTATTCTCACACTATATATATAAAAACTATTTTCTATATTTCCAAGAGGACTATGTGGACCTCTCTATACATTTTTATCTCAGACCTTTGTAACTGTTGTTGATTCGCTACTATAAGAATGTTCTTTTTGGTATTTATTTGGAGATTCCTTATATTAGTTTACATTATTCATGCATTTTGGGATGGTTTTTGTTATTTACTTTTATATTATGTCATGGAGTTGATTGATCATTGATAAACTATCTCCCAAACCTATGTTATAGAGGATAATTCCTTCCATTTATGTGAGATTTTTTGTAGCCTCAGTGCTTTTCGCCAACCGAGGACCTACTTAAGTTAGGAACCCGGGGTCATTATCTATCATCATTTATTGCTGGGCCAAAAGCAGTACCTTTGGAGGGAGGGGTTCATGTAATGTTTGATCTAATTCTATAATTTTTCCAAACTCTAATATAATATTTGTGTTTCCTTGTTGATTTATTACTAATTAATATGATGTTCTTGTGTCTCTTGACTATTGTTTCCTTACTTTTTTTTCATTTTATGTAGTACCATTCCCCTAAGAAGTAATCTAAACATGCTTTATGAGGGATATGCTGATTAAACACAACAAGAAAACCCTCCAGTTGACCAGAACCTTATAGAAGTTATAGTGCATGCGATCCAAGTTTTGGCCAAGGAGCCGCACCAATTCCCATTCAATATCCATGAGTAGAACCTAGAATAGATGATAGAAGATATCAATAGGATTATTTTATTGATTATATACTCATATATTTACAAGGAATGAAATATAATTAAAATTTAGAGGATTGGTTTGGAAATATTGAGCATCTCTCCAGTTCTTGGAGACATCAGATTCCATTAAGGTGATGCGTATCATCTTCAAACTTGAAGGGACTCATAAGAGATAATGATATGCTATAGTTATAGTGAACTAGAATGAGGGATTGAAGTATAAATACATAACAATATTTTAATAGAGAAATTCTCTCTATATTCAATGTAATTTTCTATGTCCATAGAATTTCTCAACATTAATCAAGGTGACCAGAAAGTGACTCAGTATGCCAATTGTTTTACTGACATTTCCAAGTTTTCTCATGATGTGGTGTCAAATGAGAAGCTACAGGATTAGAGGTTTGATATGGGTATTAAATTAAATATATGATATTAGGTATTCATGTTAAATATTACCTTGTATGTTAATGTTTTGGATAGATCTATAATGAAAAAGCGTGAACTAGATGGTATGTTAGGGGTGACAGGTGTTCTTCCTACTTCTAGTGGAAGCTTGATTGGTCCCATTAAGTGGAAGAGAAACCAGGATGATTCTCATGGTGGAAATTGTAATGGTGAATCTTAGTATAATAATTTCTCCAAATCATCAACAATATTTGGTAAAGGTCCATTAAATTATTTCCAATGTTGAAAGTTTGGGAACTGGAAGCGTGCTTTCACAGAAGCACTAAGGTTCTCAACTCATGTAGACATTCAAGACACTTGCATAGGTTTTACCCCATTTTTACTAATCTGTTTAGTGTTATGATATCTATATTACCAATAGGATCTATGAAATAATCATATTCTTCAAGAACAATGATTTTTTAGCCATAGGCATCAGGAATGAAATAACTTCATAGAGTGGACGAGTCTCTCATGGAAACTGATTTTATTCCTGTGATAGTGAGATATATCATTACTATTTATTTATCTCTTATAACTAGTATATTAAATACTGGTGCCTCTTATTCTTTCACATCTACTAGCACTATATATTTTTTGAATCTTCCCATATGGCTCATTCCTTATGTGATGGAAATTGCAACTCCTCTCAGGATGAAGAGAGAGAAGGGTCTCTGATTCCCATCTTGTATTTTATATTTATCAGAGACTGATCTTGTCTGAGATTTTTTTTATTAATATGAAACTTCTAGATGCTATTCTCAAGACATATTGGTTGGTAGATCATAAATATCATATTGATTATCATCTTTGGTGGGTCTCTTTTATTATCCCCGATGAGAAGTTCCATGTTTTTCATGGATAATAAGACCCGTGGACTATCTATATCAGTCCTCTTCTTCTATATCTAAGAAGGATGATATCTATTTTTACTATATAATTGAAGTATGAAATATATTTTAGTGAAATTCATCCAATAACAGATGAATTTATGGAATTTTCCTCATCTACATTTTCTAGTTTTCCACTAATAATGGAGATAGATTTTTCTATTGAATTGGTTATAGGTACCCAACCTATATCTATTACCTCTTAACACATGGCATCAATTAACTAAAATAATTAATAAATCGATTGGATTAATTGATGTAAAAAGGATTCATTCAACCTAGTGTGTCACCATGGGCAGCACTAGTGGCTTTTTTCCAAGAAGGAAGATGTAATTCTTTACTTTTGTGTTTATTAGTGGAGGATCAATTAGGTTAGAGTCACGAATAAGTATCTTTTTCCTTGAATTGATTATTTTTTTGATCAGTTGAAATGTTTGAAGTGTTTGTCTAAGATATATCTTTGGTTTGGTTACTATAATATTAAAATAAATGAGTCTCATATCCCAATGGTGAATTTCAGGAGTTGGTATTGACACTATTAGTATCTTTTTATGCTATTTGGTCAGACAAATGATCCAGATATTTTTATGTAATTTATCAATAGGATTTTCTTATACTACATTTATCTCAAATCTACCCAATAATTTAATTTCCATTGAAATTGGAGGGTTTCAAAATTTATATTCCATTTAAAATGATGCATTAAATAATTTCAAATTTGGGTTTTTAAATCATTTAAAAACCATTTTCAATTCAATCAAGAAATTTAGGGTTTCAATGTTAGGGAAAAATCATATGAAACCGTATAAATTTAATCAAATAATGAATCCACACCCAAAATGGGAAACACCAATGATGAATAAAGGTGAAGGAGATAAAAAAAGAATCCCAAGATAAAAAAACATCAAGATCAAACCTTCATTTAATCAGTAATCACAAGATCATAACACTACTAAAGAAATGAAGTATATAGAAAGAGAAAACCATAGTGAGAGAACCCATCAGAGATCAAATTTCAAACTAAGAGATTCAAAGGGGAATAAATCACCCAAAAATCATTCGGTTTAGCCCTAAGAGTTAGATATAAGTGGTTTAATGATAAAAGAAAACATTTTAGGTTACATCATATAAAAAATAACTGGACATGGGGATTTCATGATGTAAATCATGGATTCATGATGTGAATATTCTAGGTGGTGTATACAATGAAAAATGTGTCACCTCATGTTAAAATCCTAATCCTGACCATTTCAAATCATGAAAACAATTCACATATTATTCTTGATTCACATTCTAAAACCATTACATGGATTCTTTCGAGTGATGGATTCACATTGTGAATTAAAAACATGGCATGAATCTACCTTGCAAATAGTACACAACCAGAACATATAGATAAAAACATAGAAAATCCTCCAACTTAAACTAGACCTAATGATTACCATATAAATCCTTTGAAAATTTTATAAAATGAATCCACTACATCAACAAAACACACAAATTTGGACTTTAAGTCAAAACAAGGGTCAATAAATACTTGAAATAAGGTAACAGGATGTTACAACCTCCACATAAAAACAATTTCTTTCCCATAAATCCTATCAAGAAGAATCCATATCAAAGATATTAGGTCAATAACCTCTCATAAATTCCTTAAGCTTACATTTATCATGAAAATCATAATCATGTATCCATAGAATATGGACCAAATATATTGTCTTTCCATGAATAAATTTTGTCTGAGAATCAATAATCCTGACTAGATGCTGAGTCAGAGATTAATTAGGCTCAACATCAAGATATAACCATATTAGAACATGAGAAGGGTTATAAAGAGAACTTAAAATCTATAATAAATAGAACATTTTATGTATCAATGTCAACTATGATGGATATTCCAAACAGTAATCCACTTTCTCCACCCATTCATAAATCTAAAAATGACCCACAAACCTCAGCGTAAGATTTCCCTATTCCCTAAGACATCAGTGACCCAATTGTGTAGAAATGGTCAAGAAAACCAATTTTCCAATTGAAAACTCCAATTATAATTGGATATGATTTACATAGAATTTATAACGGATTTTCACCATCAACATTCTCTGATGAATCAATTGAATAGTCATCATTTTATCTTAGACAAAAATTAGTAAAACTAAGGAACTTTCACCAATCTCCAACCAAAAAAATGGAGATCTAAAAGGTTGGTTATAAAATTACCCAAAAGGATCCATTCAAATAGAATAATAGTAATTATTATTGTAGAAAAAATCAACTAGTCCTAGATGGACATCCCGAGCTCCACCAATGTTAAGAACGCAAGAACATACCATGTAATCCAAAATCTATATAGTTCATTTGATCTAGACATATGTTTATAGATGACATGTTTTTCTCAAACATATATGATATCCCAGTACCTTCTAGAGTCCTCTACAAAAGATAGAAGTAAAATGGGGATCCATATCATAGACTATAGGATAAGGAACTCTATTCAAACGGATAATCTATTTCAAATAGAGACTTCCCAAATCCTCAACTTTAGTTGCATATCGAATGGGTATAAAGTGAGATGACATGGTCTTCCTATCAATAAACACCCATATCGTATCCTTCCCTCATGGGGAACATAGAAACCCAACCACAATTTCTATAGAAATATTTTCCCACTTCTAAGTTGACAATGGAAGCAGATAAAGAAAACCATATGGTATTTGGTTCTCAGATTTGACCTATTGGTAGGTATAACAATAAGAAACAAGGATATTAATTTCTTTCCTCATACCTAACCATCATAATCATCTCCACATATCATATAACATATTTTTGGTATTCAGATGCATCACCCACTAGGAATTATAGAAATACCCCATTGCAACCTTTCTCGTAGTCAAAGGCACAACACAACGATTCTAAAAACATAGGATACCACCTAAAGAGAATATCCACTTACTAATAGTCTTAGAAACATAAAGAGAGTCCCTAATTTCATGAAATTCATCCTCAAACCACTTTTTCTAGAGAATCCTCTAGAGAAGAGAGGGGTTTAACTGCTCACTGACCAAAACAACCTCATACTCATTCTCTTGAACTACCAAATGAAACTGAGCAAAGAGAGCCATTAGATTCTAGTATTCTGATGAGTGTTTCATGTCCTAGATCAGATGTTTTTTACTTAAAAATTATAAATGGAATTCCACTTATCAAGGGAATATGTAATTTCAAAATCAAAATTTTGTAGGTACTCCACCCAATGCATTTATCGAAGGTTCAAATATTTCTAAGAGAAGATATAACTCAATATTTAAGGGTCTTAATAGATGTTAAAACTTTATATTAAAAGTTAATTACACCAACTCTTAAGATCATGCACAATAGATGTGAGATTGAGATAATGGGTCAGATAATTCATCTCATGTGTCCTAAGATGTCTGGAACCATAGGCTACCACATGATCACCCTACATAAGGATGAAAACCAAACCCAAACTTGATACATCACAAAAGACCACATATCCCCACCCATACTTTGGAAGACCCAACATTGGCACAGAAGTCAAAATTCATTTCATCTCAATAAAACAACTCTGAAATTTTTCATCCCACTCAAACCTCACACTATTTCGAGTGATAGTGGTCATCAGAGAATCCAACATTGAGAAATCATTGAAAAACCCATGGTAATACCCTTACAAACCCAAGAACCTCATAATCTTGAAAACATTATGCAATTTATACCATGTCATAAAAACTTTTACATTATCAGTATTAACTAAGATACTATATTCCAACACCACATGTCCCAAGAATTTAACTTCCTAAATCTAAAAACAACATTTCAAAATCTTAACATAAATTCAATGATCCCTCAAGGTTTCCTGAACTATTCTCAAATGATACACATGATCCTCCTCAGTATGAGAGTAAACTAGGATGTCATCTATAACTACCATTAAGAATGAGTCAAGGTACTCATGAAATATCCTATTCATTATATCTATAAATACATAATGATAATTGGTTAGAGAAAATGAAATTACAAGATACTCATAATGTCCATACTGACTCCTAAAGGTAGTCTTATGAATGTCATATTCGTTATTCTCAATTGATGATAACCATATCAAATATCAATCTTTCAGAACCACTTCACCGATTTTAAATCATCAAACAGATCATTAATATATGGTGAAATATACTTGTTATTCACTAAAACTTTATTTTATTTATTATAATCAACATAAAGGTAAGGTATCCCGTCATCTTTTTTTAAAAATAAAATAGGTGTTTCATAAAGCGACACACTCAAACGTATAAATCCTTTCTCTAGAAAATAATTCAATTGAGTCTTCAACTTTTTATGTTCATATAGTTCCATATGGTAAGAAGGACTATACATTGGATGATTACTCGCTACTAAATCAATAGAAAACTCCACCTTCCTTATCATTGGAAAACCAGAAAATAAAACTGGGAAAACATGGAAAAAATCGATGAAAACTGGAGGGATATCATAAATTAAAGATTCTCATTCAAAGATGAAAGTAAAAATCATTATTAACCCACCCAAATATTGAAAAGGAGGTCCAACTCTACTCATCCTTGGGTCTCATTCTCCTAGAAAGACACAACACACCCCATCTGGAATAGTAAAGAAAACCCACCAAAGGAAAACAGTCAATTCATGCCTTAAGAGTATTTATCCAATCCATCATAAATATGATGTTAATAGGTTTTATGTTAAGAACCAAAAAATTCCATTTAATATCATTCTATAATAAAGAGAAAATACAATCTAGACAATAATGGCCCTTCTCTTTCTTCATTTTAAGGGATGTAGTAATATCCATCACATAAGGCAAAATTTCTATAGAAATGTTTAGTAGGTTCACAATACAAGTATATATAAATGAGTGAGATGAACCAATATCAAATAAATTAGTCACTAAAGATGAATCTATAATGATGGAACCTCTCACTATCATTGGACCTTCATCATCTTCCTCTAGAGAATCATCCACTATGTGAAGAAGCTTCATTCCAGATGCCTATAGCTGGAACCCCTAAGATATTGAATCATATGATTGGTCCATAATACTTTTTGGTATTGATGAGATCATGAAACTATGTGGAGGAGAAAATATATGGAATAACTATTATAGGTTTCATGAGTAGCCATAATAATTTCAAATATTTGGTGCCTAAGTATAAACTCGCTTTAAATTCCCAACATGACCACACTAAATATAAGTCAAAGGGAATATTCCAAGAACTGTAGGAGGTTTAAATGATGTATATTGTCTATAACCACCTTTAGAATCATCGTAATTTTTATTGTTCTGAAAATAACTCATAGAAATACCTCTCGGAGAAAAAAGGAACTCCTTTCAACACTAAATTACCATCCATTTCAAGCACAACAATCAATAATATATCCAACACATCAGTATATTAAGTGATATTCAGAAAGAAAAATTATGATCATATATTAGGTTATAGACCTATCTAAAATTTTAGATCCCTTATATTTTTTTGGATTCAACATTAGGTAAAAAATGACAAAGTTTCATAAAATGGTTTACATAACGCATTAGGGTCCTGTTACCCAACTTGAGGTTGAGAAACTCCATAACCTTTTACAAAACCATGGATTCTAGATAAAAATGATTAGTAAAAATAACTTAGAATTAATTCCACTTCAAACCCTTAGGATTCTTCACCATCACCACGAAATCCCACTATCTCCTACTAGTCCCCTCATGCTTGATTATAGGACATTTTACTTTAATTAAATCATGCATTTACAATAATTAAAAAAGACACTCTAACTTTTTCAACTAACCCCCAACCTATTGAGGATCATTTGAACCTTGGGAAGCTGGTGTTTTTTTATGAAGAAAATCTTTATCATGATATCTAGATTCATCTCTTTAATGTTAAACTACAGAATCCTATATAGGAATTGGTCTAGGTCCTCGTAAAAAAGCTTGAACAATGTGAAACACTCTCTCTACAAGATTTTGGCTGACTGAGGGATTCACTTGTTGTGGTTCACCAACAGATTACTCATATAAATTATTCAAATGTATCCTCATAGGCATAATGTTACATAAAATCAACATAAAACACTGAAATCATCAATAAGGATACTGGGGTTAATAACCCAAATAAGAGATACAAGAATATCAATTCCATCAAGAAGAGCTAAATATTTGGATTTTAATATAATCAGATCAAATTATTCATCAAAGACACTTTTTCGAAACACCCAGGGTGACATAAGTCTTGTTACAATGAGAGATGACTAAGAACTTGATCGAAACTACCTCCTAAGTCCCAGTAATCAAACCTCATGTCTACCAAGACAACCTAAAATACATATCATCATTACTGAAAGATGAACAACCTAAACCTTTGATACCAATTTTTCATGAACCTAACCAGATACTGAGGTACCCTAATACCCAAAATAGATCTAACTTAGCCAGAATGGAATTTCTAATACCCACATGATGGAAACTACAAATAGTACTATAAAAAAAAGGGAATGATTTTGACATAAAAAATGGATGATAAAGAATACAAGTCTGTATTTCGACACTCCTCAAGGAGAAATTACTGGAATAAAAATAGGTAAAAAACCCAAATAGTCCATTATCAAAGTCACAGTAGCTGATAAGAAAAAAAAACCGCACCCTATGTAACTAGTGGGAAATATCTCCATCAGTCACCATCTTCACTCCAAAGTCTCAAGAATCAAGATCATTTTCCTCCTCTAAGAGGCACATTCCCTTTACTTAAACCTGGTATAATAAAATATAAAAATTCTCAGAGGAAAAGGTAGGGTGTGAGATAAATAGCCTAGTAGGATCTCTTTAAGTGTTCCATAATCAATTCCATAATAATAAAAAAAAATTTCTTTCAATTTAAATAAAACATGACATGGAATGGTATTTTAATATTTAAAAAAATCATAATCAAAGAGATTTAATATATATCAAAATAGGCTCAAATGAACATTTTATATAAAAAATTTATATAAATCAATTGGAATTAATAAAATAACACAATAATCAATGGAATTTAGCCATAAAATAAAACATATCATAGAACCATGTAATAAAAACCTATGATATGTTAATTTTTTAAAATAGGATCCTCACACTACTCAATTACTGACCTTAGATCAATTTGTGAACATATCCATTGGCTCCAGCCACCAGGACTCAACTTCCCATCAGGGAAAATCACACCGAAATATGTTTATATTAGTTTTTTAATTTTCAACCCATTTATAGTATGTCATATCCTAGTGTTATGGTAATAATACCCCCTAATTACCTAGGATTACATGTGATTTAATCAATCAATAAATCAATCATGTGAAAATCAATCATTTTAAATTAGTTTAAAATATATTTTCCCAAATTTTTTTTCATCATTCCTTTCCCATTTCAAAAAACAAATCATAGTTTTCTCCATCAATTCATGCCTTTTAAAATCATCTTTCAATTTAAGACATTTTAATCAATGTTCAACATCAAATAATTTCATCAAATCAATTTACAAATAATAAAATCAAATTTATTTTGAATCTTCCCAACAATTTCAATTCTAGTGAAATTGGGGGTGGGGGTTCACAATATCCATGTCATTTTAAATCACACCTCAAATGGTTTTAAATATAGGTTTTTAAATCATTTAAAAACTCATTTCAAGTTAATCAATAAATTAAGGGTTTAATTTATAGGGGAAAATCATATGGAACCACCTGACTTTAATCAATGATCGAATTAACAGTTAAAATGGGAAATTCCAATGGTAAATAAAAATGAATTATATCAAAAAAGAATCCCTATATAAAAAACTATCAAAATCAAACCCCATTTTAATTGGAAATCACAAGATCATACCACTACTAAATAAGGTAAGCGGATAGAAGGAGAAAACCATAGAAAGAGAAGTCACTCGAGATCAAACATAATATTGTGAGGGAGGGAAATCACCTAAAAATCACTAGGTGTATCCCTAGGGGTTAGAGATAATAGGATATATGACAAAAAATATTTATAGGTTGTGGTGTAAAAAAACCTACTGGGAATAAGGATTTCATGACGTGAATCATGGATTAATGATTTGAATATCTTGGGTGGAGTATATACCGAAAAAGGCATCACCTCTGGTTAAAATCCCAATCCATACCATTTTATATCATGAAATAATTCATGAATTATACTGGATTCATGTTCTAAAATTGTTTCATGTCTTATACTGAGTAACAAATTCACATAGTGAATTAAATACATGGCACGAATCTATCCTACAAAAAAATACACAAATATAAAATGAATAAAAAATCAAAAAAAGCATTCAACTACACCCATACTCAATTATTACCCTCTAAATCCTTTAATACATTTATACATGGAATCCACTACATAAAAAAAGCATACATCCTTGGAATTTAGGTAAAAAAAGTTGAATAAATACATGAAATAAGGTAATGAGATGCTACACTAGGGTGGGTGATGTAGTCAAACTCACCCAAAGGAGTGTGTGAAATATTATATAGGTGTATAAAGATAAAATATAGATGTTTGTTTATATAATGATTTATATCATCTCTAGTTGGGTGGTCAACATGATGTTACAAACCACTCTCTTGAGAAAAAATCCTTTGCAACTCATTTTTATATTATTGATCATTATTATATATATATATATATGATATGTAATGTATCAATTTTTTCCACGTAAAGATCTTAAATATATATAGTAATATTTTTAAAGCAATATTCCAAGACAACACAAGATTCTGAGGCTTAGTGAGCCTGGAAATGATATTTTATAAATATTAAATATATTTTATCAAGAGCACATAATTTTACTAAAAAAGTGGAATAACTCTTGAAGGGTGTCTCATATTAGAAATATAAAACCATCTTTGAGTCTGAATCATGTGTTTTACCATAGGTGCTACATATCCTTTGTCGTTGTTGAGTGTTTGGGAAAAATGTTTTCGTGGGCACAAATAAAAAAAATGAATAAATTAATTATTTTTTTAGTTTTTATTATTGAAAAAATGACCTAAACCTATCCTATTTAAACCCTAATGCAACCAAATTTCAGTTTTTTCCATATAATATTGTAATTTTAGAAGATATAAAGTGGATGATATCACGTTTATGAACTACATCAAATCTTAGTTTGGAAATCGGTACACTGACGAAATTTTTAGATCTCGCCAATGAGGATGGAACATACCCATTCTTCTTAAATGATTGATCCAATATCAAGGTAGGAAATTTATATCTTTTGGATTTACGCCATTTTTTTATTTGGTGTCAAATGGTAATCAGTCACACTAATATGAATTGATCCATGCATCAATGGTTTATTTGAGGATTTATTGATTGATTTATTTATTGGTTTGTTAATTCATCGTTATAACAACAATTAATTGATTTCAACCTGAAATTGTAAAAGGTTTTTTCCTATCTTTTATTTCTTGGTTTTCTCCCATCATTATTCATACATTCTTCTCCAACATTCGTTTTGGTTGGTAGATCAGCAAATACCTAGTAATCAATCATTGTGCGGCCGTTCATTAGTGCAAAAAATTGATACACTAGATCCAAGTTTAAAATTGATGATGGGATCTAGATTTGATAGCCTGATGATGGATCATGACTATATTATATCTCTTCATGTGAGGTTCAGTGAATGACTATGTAATGGCATTACAAGATGGGTTTCCATGCATATTTAATGACCGGATTCCATCGATCAGCGATGAAAAGGCTTGGCCGAACTAGATCCCTAATCACTAGATAGAAGAACAGTTGGATTGAAGGCTGAATGTGAGGGAAAAAAATCATAAAGGAACCATGGAATTTGGAAAATTCCATGGTACACATCGTGTACTCTGAAAGAACACACGCCGCATGGGACCCTATGTTGTGGTGCTAGAATTTTCCCAAAAATTAAATATCACACACCATGTGACACATTTCACATGCCATGTGTCCCTTCCCTATAAAATTTATGCATTTCATATAGGATACAAAAGAATAGAAATTTCTAAGTACACAGGCATAGGTAGAGTACATGGGAACAACCTAGTACTTAGACATGACCAAGTACATGGGCCTAACTAGCGGTACATGGGCATGGTTATGTTTACATGGGTACAACTTGGAGTACACAGGCACTGGATGGAGCACATAAGAAAACCCAAGTCTGGTATAACACATCATGTGCTATTAATACACAAAATTTTCTTTCCCAAGGTTGGTATAATGCACTTGTACACTTCAGTGTAGACTAATTTCCTTAGGGTATATTCCCTCGATCCATCCTTATGAGGGTATAGTTCGATATTACGTACTGGAAAAAGGATTGTGATCCTCTATAAGGTATTAGTTTTGGATAGAGTTATTGGAATTTCTCAATGATTTTGGGGTGTAATCCTTCATCGTATTCTTCCCTAAGTGGTATTCTCATCATTTGTATGACCAAATCTACTTGGGTGCCAATACCCTAGTTTGCAGGTTAATGCATATTGGTTTGTCAGTATACCTCATGGACTTAGGTGTGATACCCCATTTGTGAATCAATATATTCAAAATTCCAGTATGTACTTCATTATGGAAAGATCCAATGAGCATGGCATATCAGATAAACACCATTAGTGCTATCAGACTCCCGGAGTGATTTCTACTTAGAGAGTGTTACTATGAACTCTAAAGAACAATCTTAGAATGATTATGTAGTTGTGATCTTACATTGGGACTTATTTTCTACATTGAGTATCTATAGATTTTCAGTTTTTATATCTCATATTTCTGATTGACATTTCCCTAGGGTGAGTTGACTATTACTACTCTTGATGAATTATGATTAGTTATTTCAGGGTGTCTTACTAGGTATTGTTATTATCACCTCTATATGGGCTATAATTTCACATGTCATGTCTTATGTAGATGAATATCCATTTGATGGTGTTCTTGGGATACTAAGCGAATATAGAGCTTAAATTAGTCTAGAAAGACTATGGTTTATACAAGGAGTCACATTTAGATGTAGCCCCTTCCTTATGCGCTTGTTGGAATCCTTTATAGATTTTGGTTGGTCGTGTATTGGGACACATTATTTCCTTTAGAACTTTTTATCATACTCTAATTTTGATATTTATATGTATGCATGAATTTGGAATCAGTTTTATTTTTTTTACATTTCACTATTTTATGGGTGCATAGATGTGTGTGTGCATACAGGCACATTAGTACAATGCCTCTCATGTGTATGATATGCCTACTCAGCACTAGTTTCCATCCTCTATCTTATTGGAGGTGGCCCTGGGGTAGTCACACTTGGCCTATTATCTGCCAGGTGGCCCCCAGTGGGCCAGATCTTGACAGAGTGGTATAAGAGAGGTTCCATCTTAGGACCAGAGTTTATATTTTTGTTTAGATGTGATATTTTTTTGGATTTTATGTCAATGATGTTAATTATTTCGAGTTTTGGTTTTAGGATGGGGAGTACAATGTTGGTTTGGTGGCCGACCACTGGGACTCTAACTACCTGCTTGTTAACTTGGTACATGTTGGCACTGGTTGTAGGGAAAACATTGGTACATTCATAATATAGAAATGGGTTATGATTTCTATGCCCTTATTAAGTCATATACACTGATATACTCATTGATCATGGTATATATTATCTTTTTTTAGAATGCCTCTATGATGATTGATATTTGGGATTTAGTAGAAATATCACAAGGATGATCCCCTTAGAGATACGACATCTATACAAGGATATGTACAAGAGATATTACCTATAGATGATTTTCTAGACATACCTCCAACTATCAAGAAATATATGGTACTCACAGTACCAGTGAATGATGTTTATAGGCTGACCATGCTTCACAAGTTTTAGTGTCAATAAAACCATAGGTTTCATGGTGATCTAGACCCACATGTAGATGAGGATTGGCTTGAGTTAGTTACATGAGTCTTTCAACTCATCAGGACACCTCAGACTAGATGGTGGTCCAAGTAGCGAGTCTCCTTCATGGATATATAGGTTAATGGTGTAGCCTAGTGGATTTATAATATGATGAGGTGACTCTTTCATTGATATAGTTTGAACACCTTTTTAAAGAGTAGTTTTCTCAAGCTAAATTGTGAGCAGTGGCATCTAGGAGATTCTATAGCTTCAACAAGGAATTATGATTGTGGATGAGTATTTATTGTGGTTTACCAACCTATCATGATACTCAATGGATATGGTTTGGGATACATTATTATGGGAGCATACCTTAGATAAAGGCATGCATAGAGACATTTGGGCTATTGTGATACCTCTATTCATTACTACCTATATTTGGGTGTTGGCGTGTGCATTGGTAGTAAAGAGATTTTTGGTTTAGCAAAAACCAGTTGTTGGTGCCTATAGTGGGCATACAAGAGTTGAGACTTTAGAAGTAGGTAATCGATGGAAGACATAAGGATTTGGATGTACGAGGAATTTTAATAGGTGATCTTAGGACATAGGGTATGTGATTCAGGGATCTCTGAATGGTTCAAGTCAGCCTAGAGAGAGGAGATTCTGCTCTTATGAAAGATGGGTACATCTTTTAAGAGATCGTTCAAACTTCCATACCATAGGTTGAAAAAGTGGAAAGGAGTAGGAAGAGGAGATAGTGGTTGCATATGATTTGACATGTTGCACCACCACCCCCATGTGTCCCCCACCAGGATCCGAGAGATATTGGATATGGGTGAGGGAAGCTGTAGGTAGTAGAGGTCTATGAACTAGAGGCTCTAGGGATGAATAGAGGTATAATATTTTCCCTTTATACCTTATTGGAAAATCTGATAGATATAGGCATGATCTGCTCCCTCCTTGTTACATCCCTAGTTTGAGACCTAAGGATTATGATTGAGCCCTTTCCTCAAACCTTATGCATGGAAACTCCCACTGAATATGACTTTACGTTCACAAATTTTTTTAGATAGTTTTATATAATTCTTGGAGGAGATCATTTCTCACGGCATATCTTTGAGGTAGTGATGAGACCGTACAACATCATATTAGGCATGGAATGTCTATACATAGTTCATGCGTAGATTGACTAATTTTGGAAGATGATAAAGTGTGTCTATATTGATGGGATAAGTTTTTACTTCATAGGTGAGAGGAAGACCCAGGTGGAGAAAGATTAACTCATATATAGAAGGGTTCAACTGATTTCTCACCAATTGGATAACATGACTCTTGGAGTAGTGGATATTATGGGCTGCTATTTTCTTGCTTTGGTGGTAGAGTATGGGGATGTATTTACTGGGGACATGTCAGGTTTACTATCTTTCTTAGAGATAGACTTCTACATTGAATTACACCCAGGGATAACTCTGATATCTATGCCAATATATTGGATGCCTCCCGCAGAGCTTCATGATATAAAGGTGTCGTTGTAGGACTTATAGATGAAGGGATTTGTGAGACTCGATTTCCCCTAGATAAACCCAATATTGTTCACAAAAAAGGAAATTGGAATCTTGAGGTTATGCATGGATTATCAGTGCTTGAACCCTGTGACCATGAAGAATAAGTATCCACTAATATGGATAGATTACCTCTTCAATCAGTTTATAGGGGATCGATAGTTCTCGAATATTGACCTCATATTAGACTATCAACAAATTCAAGTATGAGATGATGATATACCAAATACAACATTCCAATGTCACTATGGTCACTATGAGTACTTGTTTATTCCCTTTAGTGGGAAAAATTTCCCAACAATGTTCATGGGACTCATGAATCATATATTTCAAACTTTATTAAAATGATCCATGATAGTATTCATAGATGAAATCCCTAGTGTTCTAAATATCTAATGAGGATAACGTAAGACACTTGATGATGGTCCTAGAATTAATTTGAGAGAAATAGATTTATGAGAATCTCTTGAAGTCTCAGTTTTGGATTTAGGAGGTCTACTTTTTGGGTCATGTCATCTAAATAAAGAGAGTAGTAGTAGACCCAAAAAAGGTTGAGGTAGTATCATCTTGGGATCCACTCAAGTTCATGATGGAATTTTGGATATTACTTGGTTTGAAATGATACTATATGAGATTCATGTATGATTTATATAGGATATTATCACCTTTGACCACTTTGACTTTTTAGGGGTAGCCTTTTTATAGATGGAAATGTGCAAGCATGATTTTCAGGAGTTAAGGTAGAAATTGATAAGTGAAACCATCTTGAGATTATTGGAGGAAGGTGTTGAGTATGTTGTGTTATGTGATGCTTTATGGAATAGACTTGTTGTGTTATAATGTAGAGGTATGTGTTTATTTCCTATTAATATAGTAGTTAATACCTCACGAATAGAACTACACATCACACAATCTAGAGTTGGTAGTGATAGTCTCCGCTTTGAAGATGTGGAGACGCTATCTTATGGGTGAATAGTTTATCATCTATTATAACTATAATATTATAAGGTATATATTATATTATAAGGATCTCAACTTGAGATTTATTTCCTATAATACCATGACTTTGAGATAGTTTTTACCACTAAAAGGGGAACATGGTAGAAGATTCTCTCAGTATGAGATCTTGTTCTCAATACTAGATATTTAAGCTATATCCACAGACCTATAGCTATAGTTTTATAAGTCTGTGGCTATATATTTTTTATTTCCATGGTTTAATTCAACCTCTGTGGATAAATCAATTTTATACCATGGCTGTCATTTTTTTTAATCAATATGGGGCTCCTCCTCCTCCACTGATCCTCAACCCTATCATCGCGCCTCCCTATCCTCCCTGACAATGTCTCCTCCACCCCCAACGATCTCCTAGATGATCTCACCATGCATCCCTCTCTCACAACAGAGCCCTCCTCCCTGAAGACCTCTCTCACAATGGCCCCCTCCTCCCTGAAGAACTCTCTCACCACGACACCCTCCTCCCCACCTCTGCCTATGTCTCCATCTCCAGTATACTCAGCTCCTCCTTCCCTTCAGCGTTTGTGTGAATCCACGTTCGAAAAATCCTAGAAAACATATTCCTCAGATCTTCATCAGCTTCCTCTCAAACGCTATCCCATGTTGGTAATTTCTTCTCCAATGACTGTGGTACAAATCTCATTCCATCACCATATCACCGACGCAGGATGTTCCATCCCTCTGCTCACATTGTGTCCCCTACACTACTCTCTAAATCCAGACTCTGTCACAGGATCTTCACCACCCCTGCACAAATTTCTCCCTTGCGTCCCCTCAGTTTCATTGCATAGTCCACTGGAAGAGCTATGACAACTAAACTCCCTACTACTGTCTTCCCCTCTGTTGTACTAACATTTTTTTGTCATATGTTTTGTGAACAATGCATTCAGGTATTTCGATTTAGTATTCTATCTGCACCAATCCTAAAGTATTTCTTCATGAAAATTTTTCCCTCATTTTAGAGTCTTACTGGTAAAAATTTTTATTTTGAAACAAGTTTTCTTCAATTCCCACAATCATTTAAATGTTTTCTCCATTAATATGTTTTATTTCAAAGTTTTTCATTATGATTGGATTCTACTAGGTTTTAACAGAGTTAAAATTATTTTTAGTGATTCTGTATCGAATTTATTAATGTTCTTTGATCTTGGATTTGTTTGAACATGAATTTTTGTTGTTGTTTTACTCTTAATATTCATATATCTATTTAGATATTATTTTATATTTTACTACTCATACTTTTCCTAAGATCATAATAAAATATGATTTTTTTTCTAATCAAATGGAGTTATTGTTTTCATTACTTTGGTGCTGTGCACAGGGATTCATAAGAGAATAAAATCAACTTCACAAGTTAAATTTTAATTATGTTAGTTCATCAAGAAGTAGAATATTTTGTGATTGTTGTTTCCAGGTTACTTGTCCTTCCATGTTTATTGTAATTTTACACATGTTTCAGCTCCTGGTCAAGAAATATCTCGATGACCACCCATACATATTGAAAATATTTCTATGTTCATTCAATTAACTATTTAATAAATGTTCTTTGATAATGTAATTGTTTGAACATGCACTATTTTTGTTTTTTTACTCTGAATCCTCATAGATCTGTTTAGATATTATTTTATATTTTATTCTCATAGATCTGAAAATATTTCAATGTTTTTTTCAATCCAATTGAGTTATTGTTTTCATTTCCTTGGTGTTGTGCATAGGGATGCATATGGGAAAAAATAAACTTTACAAGTAAAATTTTACTTAAGTCAATAGAAGTTTCCTTCCTGCCACTCCTATCATCGACTAAGAGAATCGATTCCAAACACCTTGGATTAAGTTATTAGGTGCCCTTCTAAATTGTATCTTCTTATTCTTTGTACTATTCATAATAATCATGAATTCATTTTTTATAGAATCCTTTCTTTCATTCCTCAATTGATCATGCATGTCATCAACTCAATGCTTAGTGAATTGTACCAAGCTACTGCTAGTTGGTTATTTTTTATATTCATACGCAGTGAAACACTTTTTACGGTTCACATTATTTACAAATTTACCTATTTTTCGGTGTATACTATGACATTATTATTTTGGGGTCCAATTGGTTTATTTTAAAATCATGGTATCTGGAAATGATGGGCTCTGGTGGGTTCATGATGAATTCATGTTATGTGGAGATATTTATTTTTTGTTATAAATAGAACAATACAGTAAATATTTGGTTTGAAATATATACCACTTTAGCTATTTTTTAGTTTTTAGATTATGTATAATAACTAAAGTTTAAAAATAGTTTATAGATTTACTAGAGGACATATGTATTTATAAGGTGGAATAAATCCATATTTTATTATAATCCATAGTTTATAGCAATACATAAAAAATGAAAACTTTTTCATTTGGATGCTCATATATTTTCAATGGTTATAAAAAATATATATGACCTAAATTTTAACTATTTAAGGTTTATTTCATGACACCCTATACTTTAAAAAAAATTGGTAGTACTATACACATAAATTTTTGAATTCTAGTGCTATAAATTAGAAGAACCTGTAAAAAATAAACATATTGTGTAATATAATTGCAACCGCAAAAAGTCTTTTTTCCATATTTGACAAGGTATTACCCGCATTAAACACCATGCATTCAGAACTGATTTTACTTATAGTTTGTATATAATTTATCTATCTCCTTTTAAACATAGATTTGTAGACCTCATTAAAGTGTTGTACAATATTACTAAATTGCTTAGATTATTACACCTGTTGTGATTTCATATACATATTAGAGTGAATTATGAATATATTAGTACATCTATAAGAATTTGATACACAGATTATTACATTTTGATTATATTATATGTTCAGATTCATTTTCTTTTCTAT
Organism: Viscum album; assembly: GCA_963277665.1. NCBI lineage: Eukaryota > Viridiplantae > Streptophyta > Magnoliopsida > Santalales > Viscaceae > Viscum > Viscum album. Next base: position 2,040,454,176 of record OY728141.1, on the reverse strand, counting down.
TATTGAGTTGTCAAAACTCTACAGATCCATGATTTTTTCTAATTTCTTGATTCTACTATTTCAATTTTTTTTAATCCATCTATATGTGAGTTGACTGGAACTCTTGATATCTTTATTTCACTTGATTAATATTTTTTCTTTTAGATTTATAGTTAATTTAGTAGGTTTCATTTGTATTTCAAGAATGATAACAAAATCAATTTTTTGTGGCTTTAGATGACTCAATTTATCTTGAGTTCTATGTTGTTTTATTATATTAGGTTCTATTTTCTTATTTGGAAACTACACTTTCATTGTAAATGCTTTATTTGTTGCATCAACATGTTTTTAACCTACACTCAAGATTTATATTAGTTTAAAATTTTAAAATTTCCATCCATCCCCATATCAAGACCATATTTTCATCTCAATCGGGACCAATATTGTAAATATCTAATGTTTGGAAGATATTATACATTGTATTCAATCTAAACTCAAAAATGGATTACTTAGAATGTCCCTCTCACTAGGCTCACTATACACTATGAAAATATAAGTGTACAATAGATTTATTTTCAATGCTTTTTCCTTTTCCTTTGCCATTATGGAATTATTTTTTTGGTAGATCATAATCATCTATGATAAATCTCAGTGGAAAATGGTGAAAATAGAAATTTATTTATATAAATATATTTAGCCAAACTATTCCATCTATTTTCTAGGTTTTCAGGTGTAGGACCTAGATCTCAAAAAAAGTGATTCAATTCATAGATCTTCTTAAAATGGTTTTGGATCACGATCAAATTAGGGAATAAAATAACATATGCTTCTTAGATGTGGATGATCGATTGATTTTCACAGTGAATTCTTTGGATGGTTTCATTACTGGTAGTCTGAGAAGTTTTATTTACACATCTCAATGGGTTAACAATTAGAAGATGTTGATCAAGTAAGATAATTTACCCCAAAAGATATATTTCCTTGTATAGAAAAATACATAACCAAAAATTTTACACAAACAAGGAAATATAAAATTCTGGTATCTCACAGGAATCTAAATGACTATGTTACAATTCTTTAAAAGGGGGTTAGATAAGTCATTTATTCCTACATAGTGAGTAGCCTATCCATATTTGAAGATTTCTTTCTATAATCATGGAATTATATTTCAATTATGTTTCTTTTTACCTTTTCCCCATGTTATGGTTTAACAATGTTGAAATGATCTCATTCGAAGGATGTTGATGCAACATTATTGCCTTACCAAGATGTTGGTCAACCTGAAAAACTTGTATTAACATGAGAAAAGGTGGGACCTTCTTTGATCTACACTAACTCAGATGTGATCTATTCACTATTACCAAGGAATTGGCCAGGACATTATAGGAACTCAGTTCATTATCTTTACCTAATTCAATAGTACTAAATGACATAAATATATCAAGGTCTGTCAATGTAACCATTAGAGGAAACTAGGTCAAATGAAAACCTCGAGAAAATATCCTAAAACTCAATATGTATAGATCATTTTAGTTGATTTATGAGAGGTGTCATCCTTATCATGGACTCCTTTGGTTTTTTAAAATTTTTATTCCCATTCTAACTTGGCCTATAAAACCCACTATGTGATAATCCACTGACTTGCTTATAATTTTATACACAAACTCTTACATTACGTATATATTATATATTAACATTCATTTCCTTCGATATAATAGACTTACCAAAATCAGCAGACCCATGGTTTTTCCTAAAATCTAAATTACACTGTTTAAAATTTTTCTAATCCATCTATATGTCAGTTTACTGATAGTCTTCATATTTGTATTTCATGTGATTAATCTTTTTTTCCAGATTAACAGTTAATGTAGTAGGTTACATTTCTACTTCAAGCATGCTAATTGAATTATATTTACTATGCTTTTAGATGTATAAGGAACCGTCCTTAAACATTACATAATCTTGAATTAAATGAATAATTCAAATTGAGCGTCTTTTCAGGTTTATATTTTTAGAGAATTAGGCATAAAAATTACATTACATCTCAAAAATTACAAAGTAGACACTTCTACTTAGTTTCCATTTTTTTCATAAAATAAAAACTCTTGAATAAAGGAGACATGTCTAGTTCCATGTTTTAGACAGCATGAATTTTCCTTTATCCCATTTTTGACCCAATTCCACTTTTTGTCATGTGAAAAACATTTAAAAAACTTGGTATGAGCATAAAAATATTAGTAAGGAATACACAAAGAAGGAAAACTGTAAGTTTTTCAAAACAACAAGTAAACCATGAATAATTCATCATAATTAATACTTTTCACCTTTAGGAAGTAGTAAATAATCTTCACTGAATAAAAGATCATTGCTTACCATTTTGTAACCAAAATATTACCATAAAAATTATATAAAGAACACATAACATATAAATGTAACTTGGGACATAAAAATTCTAAAGTGGAATAACCATACGGTCAACTTCAACACACATCACTAAATGGAATAGCCATACGGCCGACTTCCATACCCAATGAATTGGAGGTTATAACGTAACCACCCATCCTAATTTATCACGGCACCACCCAACATATGGTTTATCACGTAATCAACTGTAAAATGTTCAAGTACCATCATAACACATAAAATATTTCAAATACAAACATTTCACTAATAACATTTCATTTTCAATCACAAGAAGTAATTTCAAGATATTGAAAAAATCAATCCATTTTCATAAACCATTTAAAAAGAAATTTTTGAATCAAAGTGTCCCATACAACTTTGAAGATTTTAATAGAATTATAATTTTAAAACAATTATTTCCATATAAATAAATACTCAAAACCATTTTTAAAACATGGACATTAAAGATAAATCCTTATAATAATAAATCTTTAAAACATTTATAATGATATTTTAGTTAAAGAGTTTTTAACAAAATGGGAGACTCTTGAATACAAATAATTGAAGAATAACATTTAATCAGAAATTTATAATATCATGAGAATAAAATAATTCATGATATAATATGACAAAGGATAGTATATACACCACATAAGAGTGAATTGGTGCATAACAAAAATGAAGTCTCAATGGAAATGTAAATTGAGATGAAATCCCTTATAAAGATGGTATCCTTAAATTAAGGATAAATCAATCAAATAATTATGTGTGAAAAATATAAATACACCCAATATATGTGTATATTAAGTTTAAAATAATCATAGTCCATTCACACATATTCATAGGATGACATATTCAAGAAGTACAAGTTTAACCCAAATAATTGAAATTGGGTTAAGAAGTTCCCTTGCAAAAATTCGACAGCCTAACAACGTCACTTTAAAATTCAGAAAATGAGTTGATGAGATAAAAAGGGAATCTCATCACTTGGTCATAAAATTTACATCAATAAGGATATATAAGAACATATCCCAACATAATAATATGTAAATTAAAAGACATAACAAAAAAAAGTCTTTTAAAAAGAGGAGGGTGAAAGGTTCCCTTACTGATTTGGTAACTTATAAAACATACGCCACATGAAATAAGGATCATTAAATGAAGATGTAAATACTCATAAATGAAAGTATATTACACAAATTGTACAATAATGGGCAGTAAATACACCACACAAAAGGAAATAGTGGAAAATATAGCATGAATCTCACGGGAATAAAAAGTGAGATGAAACCCTTTACCACGTTGTAATCAAATGAGTCGTATGACCAAAAGTTAATAACCACCAAATGAATCATAGAATACCATGAATATAATGAGAATAATTTTAATATATATCAAATTTTAGTACAAAATAGACCACATTCAATGAATAAGTGGAGAACAATGGAAATGTCACGAAATTAAAAGTGAGATAAGGAATCTCCTTACCTCGTTGTCCAACTTGAAACATTTGTTCTTTAATATCCTGAATAATAAACTAAAGTTAATTTATAATTTATTAAGAAACATTTTAAAGTTTATTAATAATTTTATATCAATTATTACCATGTTATAAACATTATGTAATAATTTAAGTTAATAATGGTCGTTTTGTCGATATTTGGCACTTGAGTAAAAAATGAACACCTTATATTTACAAGGTGTACATGTGGTCAATAGTCCATTATATACAGAATGATATTAATTATATAGATATCATATATATCATATATATTTAGTATATATATATATTTATAATAGTACATATCATTTGGAGGTAAGAAATGAAATGCACCGTTCATGGAGATGGTAAGCCGTACGTACGCATGAACGCTACTTTCATTTCTATTTATTATTTTAATGGAATTAAAACATAATGATAAATAGTTATATTATAATTAAATTATAATATCATATATAATATCATTAAATCAATCCTTTATACCTCCCACATATGTCATTAATGAGTCATATCACTTTGAGGGGGCGGTAGTCCACACTTCCTCAAATGAAATTATCATGTTTACCCATAATGGGAGCCATAAAGGTATGATATAAAAGAAAAATACATAATCATAAAGAAAACATAAACATAATATATATCATATATAAATATAGTTTCATCTTAATGTCCACCATGAGAGGCAGTAGGAGACAATTGAACAATCATCATTTTGTGATGCGTTAGTTTTCCATCCATAGAAACAGTATGTTCTTCACCCATTAGATGGAGGTGTGTGTAAGTGTAGTTCAAATAATTCTCATAAAAACATACTAGTATATTTAGGGTACTGGTTTTGTTATAAAATAAAGGAATAAAAAGATATTAGGGTTTGTAGAAGTAAAATAAAAGAAAAGAAGTTAAGAGGAATCGTTACCTTTAATTTGGGTAACTCCCTTTTGTTTGAACCAAAAGGACTTCTTGAAGTTCCTTCTGCCTAAGGTAAGGCTTCTAGGAGGAGTATAGGGATATTGATAGCTTATTTGGTAGGGTTTGGATGATCCAAGGGGCTTGAGAGGTGTGAGGGATTGGTTATAAGTGAGGGCTTTTTATAAGGGGGAGGAGGGGTTCTTCAGGAAAGTGTGAAAATATTATTTTATTATATAATGATATTCGGTTTTTAAAGGTCCAAAACTAATTAGAGTCAATGATAATATGACCAATGGTCTAAATAAAATCATACAATAATAATTGGAAAGGTTTTGGATATTTTTTTTAATATTTATAATTTTATTTATTTAAATCTTTTATTAATGAGGTAAATACTGAATCATTATTGTGTCATAAATAATTTAATTTATTTGATGTATAAAAATTATAAAAAAATACCATGATGTAGGAAATATTTTTATATTTCTAATGAATATTTTTAGTCGAAAATATAATTTATATAACCCCTTGTAAAAATTAATTTACTAAAATATATTTGTTTTTGTCATTTTTTCCTTTACTTTAAATTAATTAATCTAAAGTATCATTATCACTCCCAAGTGGCTCCATAGGGTCGAAAAATAGTCTAAAATATGCACATGGTAGTAAATTACTCAACCAATAATTTTAGTAAAAGCGTTAAGGTAATTTTGTGTTATTATAATACTCTTTTTACCTTGAATTACCCTATTTACCTTTAACCATAGTAAATAAAAGTCAAAAGTTACTATTCACAAATAATTATTGTCATCTTATTGAACCAAATTTTACTTAATAATAAAAACCATCTATGTTGTATTTTCAAAATTTAATCCATAGAAGTGGTAAAATTTCATTTAAATGAAAATGTCAGTTTTTAACTACAACTTAGTAGTTTCACTATTCATCAAAAATTGAAGTTTTTCAGAAAACTACCAAAAATTAAGACTAAGATATATTTGATATTATGAATTAAAAAATGATTTCTATTTTACCAAATTAAAAAAATATAAGTTTCATTAATTAATTTAAAATTAATTTCTGTTGTCAAAACAAATAACGTGTTTTAAGAAGCAATAACTCTCAAAAGATCGACACTTGTTTATGTCCAATTACAAAGTGAAATTAATTTAAGTGACCAAAATTGGATTAATTGGTAAAAATATAATCTAATTAAAATTTAAACCCAATTAAAAATATAATATAACCATATAAATATATTATATTAAAAGTCACTTTTGAATAAAAATACAGTATTTTCACTATTCATAAAAAATTAAATTTCCCATAAAATTTCCAAAAATTTACCCAAAGTAAATTTTGATGTCCCGAATATAAAGAAGAATTTTATTTTTTCAAATAGAACATATAAAAGTGACCAAAATTATATTTAGAGAGGGTTCTTCATTAAAAGGTGGTAAATTGACCTTTTAAAGAATATTAGATTATTTGTGCTTAAAATTTTATTTATTCACATTTTAAGCCACTAAATTTTATTGGATAAATGTAAAAACATTTAAAAAACATATATAATCATATTTTAGTTAGTTCTATCCATTCCCTCCAATACAACAACTATGCGTTAACTGGTATATAAAATAATAATATTATATTATTAGTGTGCAACATAAGATTTCAAAGAAACCCGTTGTTTTATATTGGGTGTGCCATCAAACATAGAATCCCATTTAAAGTAAAATTAATATTTAATCCAAAAAAATATTAGTAAATATGAAAATGTCATGTTCTTTATTTAATTTTGATGTTACATCCTTCCCTCCTTTTGGAAATTGCATCCTTGCAATTTTAAAATTGGGCTCAGAAACAACATCTAAAGTCCCACATCGAAAAAAATGTCAATAAAAATATCACTTTAAAAGAAAGAAAAAGAAACACAATGTTTACCCGAGATAACTTATACTAGGATTCCATGCAGGAAAACATGGATATGAAAGAGAAAACAAACCATCAAGTTTGGATGGAGAGTGATAGAAATCATGATTAGGAGAAAGTTAACCACTAGAAAATCACAAACCTGTGATGTGTTAAACGGTCCTTGATTACCCAGTAGGAAAGGTAAACCAACACCGTTTTTTTGTTTTATGTTCCTTTTTATAATTTTGAGGATTTTATTCACTACATAGAATAAGAACATAAGGAAATATACTTACCTTCAAGTAGAGTTTCATTCTTTAATAAGTTTCTACTAAAAACTAATCTTTTCTCCAAACAATGAGCATTAAAAAAGACTTAATCACATCAAAAGAAAACTAATCAACTTCTAGAGAATCACATAATCCAGAAAAAAGATATATATTTCCCTTATATTTAGACATTAACCAAAACCAAAAATGGTTAGTACGAGATCATATAATCCTAAAAAATTATAATCCTTTATAAAAAGAAATACTACTCTTTATCTCCAAAATTCAACAAAAAGTACCCAAAGTTCAATAAAGACCATTCAATATACCATTATCCTTAAAATTCTTCAAAATAACCTAAACTAATATTGTAAACAAAAACTCAGAAGGATTTAGTCACATAGTCTTCCACTTTAAATCTTAACATTTATCTCCAAATAAAAACCAACCACTCTTAAAGTCTCATAGTAAAGTGTAATTAACCAAATCACATATTCTCTATGATAGCTTATTCATTTCCATAAAAAACTAGAATCACCATATGTCCATAATAAAAACATAGATTCTCCCAAAATAAAATTCCACCATTACTCATCAAAAGAAAAGATAATTATTCCTTTAATAACATTTTCGTATATCAAACTTTAGGGTTACACATACTATAAAAAGTCTTCCAATATAATCCCATCATCAAAAGAGCCTTAATACTTTTAAGTATTTCATCATCTTAAAATCTACCATAACTCTTGAATCCCTTATATGTTGACTTCTTACTCATTCAACAGTATTGATGATCCATTAACCATTCTTTACCAACTTATTCTAAAATTATTCTTTCTTAAAAACAAAATCATGAATCATATCCTAAGATTCAATAATGTCAAAACATATGTTAAGAAATAATCCATACCTTTTATTGGTCATTGTTAGTTTCTTCATCCTCAATTAGAATGGCATTAGGTATTGGTAAAAATATATTTATATGATCCTATTGGTCCCATTATCAAAAAATCATCATATGACATAAGTTTGTATAATGACCATGCACACCACATTTAAAACATTCAATTGATCCCTCAAAAATAACTTCTTTCCCTTTATTAGAGTCAAATAGATGCTTCCTTTTTCCATGGAAGGTTCTTTATTTATGACCTTCATTCCCACATCTATATCATCTTCCCATCCCTTTGATGAATTTTACCAGGTGTTTCTTTCCACATACTTGACACATAGGTTTTTGAACATACTTACCTTTATGATTATTACCTGGACATTCGTAAGGATTTGTTTCTCACATATACGATTCCTTATAAAAAGAACCAATGTTCAGGTTGTAAATCATGACTCCATATAGTTGGTTGAGAAGAACCACAAGATTCCTCATTGAAGTTCCCATTTCATTCAGTTTCTCATTCAGAAAACCATCAAAATTTTCTTCACATCCACTATTACTTTGGTGCTTTCTAGATCTAGCCATTTACTAAATCCAAAAAAGGTCAGTGTGAGTATATCATCATATAATATCTTATGATGAGGGTAAATACTAATATATACTTATTCATGTTATCTTAAACTCATTCAAAATAACTATGACTCTTTCTAATATGTTAACCATTATGGTTATTTCACGCATGCTTAGATAACTCTCTAACCTCTAAAGTTATCTAAACTGACCTCTGATACCAACTATAAGGACCCAACCATAAATATTACATAATATTGAATTAAATGAATAATTCGCATTGAGGAACTTTTCAGGTTTATATTTTTATAGAATTATGCATAATAATTACATTACACCTCAAAAATTACAATGTAGACACTTTTATTTAGTTTCCATTTTTTTCATAAATAAAAACTCTTGAATAAATGATATATGTCTAGTTCCATGTTTTAGACAACATTAATTTTCCTTGATCCCATCCTTGACCCTATTCCGCTTTATATCATGTGAAAAACATTCCAAAAACTTGGGATGAGCATAAAAATCTCAATAAGGGATTCAAAAATAATGAAAACTGTTAGTTTTTCAAAACAACAAGTAAACCATGAATACTTTATCATAAGTAATACTTTTCACCTTTAAGAAGTAGTAAATACTCTTCACTGAATAAAAGATCATTGATTACCCTTTTTTAACCAAAAGAACACCATGAAATCAATATAAAGAATACATATCATCTAAACGTAACTTGGAACATAAACGTTCTTAAGTGGAATAACCATATGGTCGACTTCTACACACATCACTAAATGGAATAGCCATACGACCGACTTCTATACCCAAAGAATTGGAGGTTATAATGTAACCACCCATCCTGGTTTATCATGACACCACCCATCATATGGTTTATCACATATCCACCCATAAAATTTCCAAGTACCATCATAATACATAAAATATTGTAAATATAAACATTTCACTAATAAAATTTCAATTGCAATCACAAAAATTAATTTCAAGATATTGAAATAATCAATCCATTTTCATAAACCATTTAAAAATAGATTTTTGAATCAAAGTGTCCCATACCACTTTTAAGATTTTAATGTAATTAAAATTTTAAAACATTAATGTACATATAAATAAATACAAAAAACCATTTTTAAAACATGGACATTAATGATAAAGATTTAGAATAATTAATCTTTAAAACATTTAAAATGATATTTTATTCAAAGAGTTTTTAACAAAATGAGAGACTCTTGAATACAAATAATTGAGGAATAAAATTTAATAAGAAATTTATAATATCATGAGAATAAATAGATTCATGATATAATATGACAAATGACAGTATATACACCATATAAGAGTGAATTGATGCAAAACAACAATGAAGTCTCAATGGAAATGGAAATTGAGATGAAATCCCTTATAAAGATGGCATCCTTAAATTAAGGATAAATCAATCACATAAATAAGTGTGTAAAATATAAATACCCCCAATATATGTTGATATTAAGTTTAAAACAGTCATAGGTCATTCACACGTATTCATTGGATGACATATTCAAGAAGTACAAGTTTTAACCAAGGAATTGAAATTGGGTTAGGAAGTTCCCTCGCAAAAATTCAATAGCCTAACACTGTCACTTTAAAATTAAAAAAATGAGTTGATGAGATAAAATGTTATCTCATCACTTGGACATAAAATTTACATAAATAAGGATATAGAAAAACATATCCCAACATAATAAGATGTAAATTAAAATACATAACAAAAAGAAGTATTTTAAAAAGGGGAGGGTGAAAAGTTCCCTTACTGATTTGGTAACTTACAAAAAATACACCACATGAAAGAAGGATCATACAATGAAGATGTAAATACTCATAAATGAAAGTATATTACCCAAATATTACAATAATGGGAAGTACATACACCACACCAAAGGAAATCATGGAAAATATAGCATGAATCTCACGAGAATAAAAAGTGATATGAAACCCTTTACCACATTGTAATCAACTGAGTCATATGACCAAAAGTTAATAACAACAAAATTAATCACTAAATACCATGAATATAATTATAATAATTATAATATATATCAAATGTAAGTACAAAATACACCACATGCAATAAATAAGTGGTGAACAATGGAAATCACCCGGAATTAAAAGCGAGATAAGAAATCTCCTTACCTTATTGTCCGACTTGACATGTTCGTTCTTTAATCTCCTGAATAATAAACTAAAGTTAATTTATAATTTCATAAGAACCATTTTAAATTTTATTAATCCTTTTATATCAATTATTACCATGTTATAAACATTATGTAATCATTTAAGTTAATAATGGTCATTTTGTCGATATTTGGTACTTGAGTAAAAAATGAACACGTTATATTTACAAGTTCTCCATGTGGTCAATAGTCCATTATATCCAGAATGATATTCATTTTTATAAATCATATATATCATATATATAATATATATCCAGTAAATATATATATATATATATATATATAACAGTACATATCATTTGGAGGTAAGAAATGAAATGCACCGTTCATGGAGACAGAAAGCCGTATGTACGCATGAACGCTACTTTCATTTCTGTTTCTTCATTTAATGGAATTAAAACATAATTATACATAGGTATATTATAATTAAAATATAATATAATATATAATATCATTAAATACATCCTTTATATGTCCCACATATTGAATTAATGAGTCATATCACTTTGAGGGGGCGGTAGTCCGCACTTCCTCAAAAAAAATTATCATTTTTACCCATAATGGAAAACATAAAGGTATGATATAAAAGAAAAATAAAAAATCATAAAGAAAACATAAACATAATATATATCATATATAAATATAGTTTCAACTTAATGGCCACCATGAGAGGTGGTATGATATAATCGAACAATCATCGTTTTGTGAGGCGTTAGTTTTCCATCCACAGAAACAGTATGTTCTTTACCCATTAGATGAAGGTGTGTGTAAGTTTTAGTTATAATACTTCTCATAAAAATATCCTATTATATATATTATACTTGTTTTGTTATAAAAGAAAGTAATAAAAAGAGTTTAGGGGTTGGAGAAGTAAAATAAAAGAAAAGAAGTTAAGAAGAATCGTTACCTTTAATTTGGGTAACTCCATTTGGTTTGAACCAAAAGGACTTCTTGAAGTGCCTTCTGGATAATTTAAGGCTTCTAAGAGGAGTAAAGGGATATTGGAAGCTTATTTGGGAAGGGTTTGGACGATCCAAGGGGCTTGAGAGGTGTTAGTAACTGGTTATAAGCGAGGGATTTTTATAAGGGGGAGGAGGGGCTCTTTAGGAAAGTGCGAAAATATTATTTTATTATATAATGATATGTGGTTTCTAAAGGTCAAAAACTAATTAAAGTCGCAGATAATATGACTAATGGTATAAATAAAATCATCCAATAAGAATTGGATAAGTTTTGGATATTTTTTTAATATTTATAATCTTATTTATTTAAATCTTTTATTAATGAGGAAAATAGGAATCATTATTGTGTCATAAATAATTTAATTTATTTGATTTATAAAAATTATAAAAAAATACCATGATGTAGAAAATATTTTTATATTTCTAATAAATCTTTATAGTTGAAAATATAATTTATATAACCACTTGTAAAAATTAATTTACTAAAAGATATTTGTTTTTGTCATTTTTTCCTTTACTTTAAGTTAATTAATCTAAAATGTCATTATCCCTCCCAAGTGGCTCCATGGTGTCCCTGAATCGACTCAAAGATGTACATGGTCGTAAATGACTCAAAAAATATGGTTAGGACAAGTTTTAAGGTAATTTTGTATTATTATAATATTGATTTTACCTTGAATTACTCTATTTACCTTTAACCGTGGTAAATAAATGTCAAAAGTTACTATTCACCAAAAATAATTTTATCTTATTATACCAAATTTTACTTAATAATAACAACCATGTATGTTGTATTTTTGAAATTTAATCCATAGAAGTGTTAAAATTTCATTTAAATGAAAATGTCAGTTTTTAACTACTACATAGTGGTTTCACTATTCATCAAAAATTGAAGTTTTTCCAAAAACTACCAAAACTTAAGCCTAAGATATATTTGATATTCTGAATTCAAAAATTATTTCTATTTTACCAAATTCAAAACATAGAATTTGCATTAATTAATTTAAAATTAATTCCCGCTGTCAAAACAAATAATGTGTTTTTAGGAAACAATAACTATCAAAAGATCGACACTTGTTTATGTCCAATTTCAAAGTGAAATTAATTCCAATGAACAACATTGAATTAATTTGAAAAAAATAATATAATTAAAATTAAAAAAAAACCATATAAATAAATTATATTAAAATACACTTTTGAATAAAAATATAGTATTTTTCACAATCCATAAAAAAATGAACTTTACCAGAAAAATACCAAAAATTTTCCCGAAGTAAATTTTGATGTCCCAAATCTAAAGAATAATTTTATTTTGTCAAATATAACATATAAAAGTGACCACAATTATATTTAAAGAGGGGTTTTTATTAAAAGGCTGTAAATCGACCTTTTAAAGAATATTAGATTATTTGTGCTTAAAATTCGATTCATTCTAATTTTAAACCACTAACATTTATTGGATAAATGTAGAAACATTTAACAAAAATATATAGTAATATTTTATTTAGTTCTTTCTATTCCCTCCAATACAATGGCTATGCATTAACTACTATATCAAATAATAATATTATATTATTAGTGTGTAATGTAAGATTTCAAAGAAACTCGTTGTTGTGTATCAGGTACGCCATCAAACATAAAATCCCCTTTAAAGTAAAATTAATATTTAATACAAAAAAATATTAGTAAAAATGAAAATTTCATGTTCTTTATTTACCTGGGATGTTACAAGATGAGTCGATTTGGCGGACTTCCATGCTGTTTTATTAGATTACTTTATGTTTTCTTCTAATTTTTGATTAGTTTTTGTTTTATTATGTTTACTATTTTAACATGTTTTCTATGATAACTAAATTAAATTTTTTGTTCTCTTCTATGTTGTTTTGTTATATTAGTCAAATTTGTTTTAACAGATTTACAAATTGTGTTGTTTTCCTGTTGATACATTAAGAAGATAAAATTTAGTGCATCACTTCCATTCTGATATTTTGAGGTAGGAGAAGATCAAGCACATAAAAATGTTAGTTCAATTAGTGTAGCATGTTTCATGGACTATAGCTGTGGGAAACATCTTGACAGAAACCACACTCATATTAGTTATGGAGACAACCCCTCAACTCAAGTGCTCATCATGTAATCCTGTTTAAGTTGTATAAATCTATTTTTAGTAAATTTTTGTAGTTTTTAATATGTCATATCTATATATTCCAAGAAAATTAATTATACATTTTCTCATTTTTATTTATTATGTATATTAGAGTATTTTATTGGTAACATAATGATATTATATGAATCACCATATAAACATTGAATGTTTTAATTAATTAAATGTGTTCTCATTTGTATGCATTATGTTTATCAGGATTATTCTCTCTTTCCACTTCTTTAGGTTCATAAACTAATGAATATTTCAATGATCGTGATGATGATGGTGGTGGTCTAATAAAAGGTGATAATGATGTTGGTGTTTCTATAGGAGATGGTGAGGGTGAGGATGGTTATGGTGATGCTGATATTGAGGTACATTTCAGATGAAAATTTTATTCTTAGTTTATACATTTAATTTTATCAAATAGTTCTTTTTATTATGATGAAATTGATATTGAAATATTATATTTTTTATATTGGAGATAGTTTAAATTCATATGATATATATTGTATTATGTTTGAGTTCAGTTTTATTTGTAAGGTGGTGTTTTTTTGCTCGTAGCTAGAGGATGTGAGTACTGCAATAAGGTGCAGCTATTATGGAAGCATTTGGTGATTAAGTATAGCTGGGTAGGAATCAATTTACCTGGTTATTAACTATGGCTATAGGTTTTATTTTACATGGTTTTGAAAGTGTTATTAGAGACCAAGATCCATGGTTTTGAAAGTGTTATTAGATACCAAGATTCATGGTTTAACCATGGGTGTAGTTAAAAATTATCATTGTTAAGATCATGGATTTATGTTATAATTTCCATGGGATTAACCATAGTATTATAATCTAATTTCCAATGTTAACCCATGGATATACATTTAGTAATTCTATAGTTCAAACCATTTGTATACATGGAATAATTCCGTGGATTAAAATGCGGAAGTTGAAAACCTCTAATGCAACCAATTTGGTGAAGATCTGGTCATAGGGGACTGGTAGATGGTGGGGTGGGCGGGGGGGGGGGGGGGGCTGGTGGGGGGGTGGTAGGGGATGGGGGGATGGTAGTGAAGGACTAGAGAGGGGAATGGGTTGGGGGGATGGCAGGGGTGGGGTGATAGAACTGGAGGGGGGAATGGGCAGGGGGGAATCGAAGTGGAGGACTGGAGGGGGGAATGGGAAGGGGTGTGTGGGGGGGGGGGGCTGGTAGGGGGTTGGAAGTGGGGGAATAGAGGGGGGAATGGGAAGGAAGGCTTGTAGGGGGACAGAACTAGAGGGGTAATGGGAATGGGGGGATGGAAGTGGGGGACTAGAGGGGGAATGGGCAGGGGTGTGCTGGCAGGGGGTGGGGTGGGAGATGGCAGTGGGGGACTGGAGGGGAGAATGAGTAGGGGGCTCATAAGGGTTGGGGGATGACAGGGGGAATGGAGGGAGAAATGGGTAGGGGTAAGGGGGGACTGGCAGTGGGGTGCATGGGGAAGGGACGGGGTGTCCAGGGTCTGGGGGGGTCTGTCCAGGGGTGGGGGGATGGTAGTGTGAGACTAGAGGGGGGAATGGGCAGGGGGTGGTAGTGGGTGGGGGATGATAGGGGGACTAGAGGGGGGAATGGGCAGGGGAAGGGGGGTGGGACTGGAGGGGGGGGGGGTGCATGGGGAAGACAAGGTGTAGGGTGGGGGTGTATAGGGTCTGGGGGTGGGTCTGTCTAGGGGGTGTGGGGGACTGGAGGGAGGAATAGGCAGGGGAAAGGGGGGACTGGAAGGGGGGTGAATGGGGAAGGTAGGGGTAGGGTGGGGGGGTGTCCAGGGTCTCGGGGGTATGTATAGGAGTGGGGGTGGTAGTGAAGTACTGAGAGGGGGGAATGGGTAGGGGCTGGTAGGGGTGGGGTGGGGTGGGGGGAACGACAGGGGGTGGGGGGATGGCAGGGGGGGGGGGGTGGAGGGGGGAATGGGTAGGGGTAGGGGGAACTGGTAGGGGGTGCATGGGGAAGGCATGGTGCAAGGTGGGGGGGGGGGGTCTGTCCTAGGAGGGGTCTATCTAGGGGGTGGGGGATGGAAGTGGGGGACTAGAGGGAAGAATGGGAAGGGGGCTGGTAGGGGTTGGGGGGTTGGCAGGGGTGGGGGGATGGTAGGGGGGAATAGTAGGGGGGACTAGCAGGGGTGTCCAGGGTCTAGGGGGGGGGGGGTCTGTCCTGGGGGTGGTGGTGGAGGGGGGGGGGGGGGTGGCACTGGGGGACTAGAGGGGGGAATGGGCATGGGGTTTCCAGGGGGTGGGGTGGTAGGGGGTGGGATGGAAGGGGAGGGGGAATGGGCAGGGGGAATTGGGAAGGTAGGGGGTAGGGTAAGGGGGGTGTCCAGGGTCTGGGGGGGGGTCTGTCTAGGGTCATTGGGGTGGGGGGGGGGGGTCTATATAGGGGGTGTCTAAGGGGGGTCTGACCAGGGGGTGAAGAGGACTTTGCAGGGGGGATGTCTAGGGTGTGTGTGTGTGTGTGGGGGGGGGGGGGGTTCTAGGGTCTGGGGGACTATCTAGGGTGGGGGTGTCTAGGGTATGGGGGTGTCTAAGGTCTGTACATGGGGGGTGTCTGTCTGGGGGGTGTCTAGGGTCTAGAGGGGTGTCCATGATCTGGGGGGGGGGTCTAGGGTCTATCCTGGGGGAGGGGGGGGGGGGGTCTTGGATAGGGGATTTTCTAATGTGGAGTGGGGGGGGGGATTTTCATGGGGGAAGGAGTGATGTAGGGTGTGGGTTCTGTCTAGGGGTGGAGGGTGTCCAGGGTCCGGGGGGGTGTCTAGGGTCTATCTTGGGGGGGGGGGTCAGTCTGGGGGTGTCTAGGGTCTGGGGGGGAGGGGGGGTTGGGGTGTCCATGGGGGATTGGAGGGGGGATTTTTATAGAGGAAGGTGTGATGTAGGGGGTGGGGGGCTTTGCAGGGGGTGTGGGGCTGTCCAAGGGGGACTGTGCAGCATGGGGGGCTTTGCATGGGGAAGGGGTGCTACTATAGGAGGGCTTGCAGGGGGTGGGGATGTTTTTTTATAGAATGGAAAACCCTATAGCCACGGTTTCCAACCATGGATCTAGAGCTATAGCCACGGTTTCCCACCGTGGATATAGACCTACAACCACAAGTTGAACCGTGGCTATAGCCTTATTTCCATGATTAAAATCGTGGCTATAGCCTTGTGTGCTTTAAGCTGCTGCCACGGTTTCAAACCTTGCCTTTATGTATTTATCCATGGTTCAAACCGTGTCTATAGGGGTATATCCATGGTTACAACTGTGGCTATAGGTCTATATCCATGGTTTGAAACTGTGGTTATAGGTATTTCCCTATAGCCACTCCAATACTAGCCATGGTTCATAAAACTGTGGATATAACCTATATCCACGATTTTTGGACTTATAGCCATGGTTTTAAACCATGTCTGTAGCCTAAATTTCCTGTAGTGTCTTAATTTATAGACAAGGCATCAAAGAAGTTATCCTTGTTTCAGTTATACTTAATGGGAAAGGATGGTGTAGCTTACCTCTAGTCAATGGTTTCTACCCCACCATTTCTTTAGCATGTTATGGAATCTTAGCAGGGAGATATTGAAATTGAGATTAATAGTACCCAAATATCCACTAAACATCTTCCTGATGGATTTTTTGAAGGTGGGGAGTACATTATCCTTTTCATAGGATGAACAATGGTGCTCATGATGTTTTAGGAATAGGTGATGAGGGTGTTTCATACATCCCCTTTGGAAGAACATCGATGAGTATCAAAGATGTACCGGGACCTTCGACATCAGTTCAGATGACCAGGCATGTGAAAGTGTGTGGTAGAGTTTTTCTCTCAATGTGTAACTTATAAGGAGGTCAAGGTTGAACATCAAGTTCCTATGGGTTTAGCACCAAGTTACTATAGGTTATAGAGTGGAAGTGGGATGATATATCTATGGGAATTTATGATGAAGCTTATATAGATGTCTAGAGGAAACAATGTCATCTGGGTGATCATAGAACAACTCCCCATGTTAGCCCACTTCCTAACTATCTGAGAGTAGAGTTTAGTAGAGATATTGGTATTCCTTTACATTCATGATATATTCTAGCTCCATGAAGTTCCATTTATGATCATTTTAGACTGTGATGCCAAATACACGTCGCAATTGTGGAGAGGATTGGAGGAGGCCTTTGGGACTCAGTTACACTTAAGCATAACATTCCACCACAAAAATGATGAACATATTTTGAAGACCATTTAGGTTTTGGAGGAAATGATTTAATCTTTCATGTTAGACATTATCCATATTTGGGAGGGCTACTTACCCTTGGAGGAGTTTCAGTATAACACCAACTACAATTCCACTATTGATATGTCATTATTTAGGCCTTGTATGTGTGACCCTACAAGTCACCATTATACTAGACCTACCTAAGAGAGTCAGTGATTATGGGACTAGAGTTGGTAAAAGATACAATAGAGAAGATTCACATCATTCAAGAGGAGATGAATACTACATAGAGATACCATATTTCTTTTATAGATAAACAACAGAGGCCTTTGGAGTTTGAGGAGGGATACCATGTTTTCCCGAAGGTCTCACCTTGATGTGGATTGTATAGATTTGGATGGTGAAACATGTTGTCTCTAAGATACATTGTATCTTTCTAGATATCATGTAGAGTTATTGAGGTAGTGCACCATTTTCCTCTACCACCGTAGTTAGAACGGTTATATGACGTCTTCCAGGTGTCTTAGCTGAGGAGGTATATTCATGTACCATCACATGTTACCGACTAGGGAAATATAAACATCAAGGATAAATATACCTTTCCAGAGTACCTAGTGGGGAATGAGGATTAGTGGGAGAAGATAATTTGTGGGAAAGTGATTCCTTTGGTGCATGTCCAGTGGTAGCATGAGAATCTTTAGAAAATCACCTAGGAGTGGGAGACCCAAATGTGAGCTTAGTATCCACATTTTCTTGTATTATTTTTCACTTATATAATGATAAATATTTATGGTAGGGAGAATAAAATGTCTTGGTTTTTTATTTAAATATTTAAAGTATATATATTAATATTTTTAGATCCAGATACTAATACGGTGTAATATTATGAGGCATGATGAGACTGAAACTTATAATTTAAAAATATTAAAAATATTAATATCATGAATTTATAGTTTTACTAAAAAAGTAAAATTGATTCTCAATATAGTATCAAATTGGAAATATAAAGCCACCATTGAATCAAGAATATGAATTTTACCCTATGTGCGATATAAACTTTGTCGATGTAGGGTGTTTGGGTAACGTGATACTGCAGACAAAAATAAGAAAATTAATTAATAAAATCTATTTATTTTGTTATTATTGATTCAAAAAACTAAACCTATCCTATTTAAACCATGTTATAACCATGTTTTATGTTTGGTTATATAATCTTAGAATTTTAGAAGAGAGCTATTGGACGAGCTCTCATTGACGAACAACGTCAGATCTTGTTTTGGAAATCGGTACACTGATGGAGGTTGTGGATCTCACCAACGACGATAGAACATACAAATTATTCATAAATGATAAATTAAATCTCAAGTCCGGATGTTTTTATTCTTTATATTTATACCATTTTATCCCATTTTTAACATGAATCAATTCTAATAACAAAAATTGATTGGTGCTTCGATATTTTATTTTCATGTTGATTGATTGGTTTATTTGTTTGTTTATTAATTCATAATTTTAATGGAAATGGATCAAGGCCAACCTGAGCACAACTGAGGTTAATTACTCTATTCTATTTCTTGGTTTTCTCCAATCATTCTTCACACACTCATCACTGGTATTCCATTTTTCCAGTGGTTCTAAAAATACCTAGTAATAAGTCATTGGACGACTGCTCTTTGGAGCAACAGATTGATACAACTGATATAAGCTTGAAATTGATGATGAGATCTAGCTAAAAATACACGAGGAAGAATTAGAACCATATTAGAGATATTCATGCAAGGTTTAGTTTTAAATTATGGTAGGGAATAATGAGATGGTTTTATCTACAAATCTAATATCTAGATTATGGTAAGTGGTGATGAAAAGGGTTGGCCAAACTAAGTCCATGATTTCCAGTGAGAATCACAGTTGGATAAAAGGTTGATGGTGTGGGTGAAGATGCATGAAGGAATTGTGGAATTTGGAAAATTTCACGATACACATAAAGTACTCTAGAATAACACACTCCATGTGGGACCAATGAATATGATGCTAGGGTTTCTTCAGAAATTAAATATCACTTGTTATGTGGCATGTGTCACACACCATGCACCCCTTCCCTAGAAGCTCAACATTTATCTTGAAGGATACATGGAAATAGTCATGTCTAGGTACATGTGCATGATTAGAGTACATGTACATGAACCGGTACTTGAACAAGACCACGTGCACGGGCATAAAAAGTGGTACATGGGCATACATAGGTGTACACAGACACAAATTAGAGTACACCGACATGAGATGGAGCACACGGTCATACCCAGAACTAGTAGAATGCATTGTGTACTACTAGTACACACATTTTAATTTCCCAATAGAGGTATTATTTCCTTGTCCTCTTCATATGGACCAGTTTCCTTAGGGTGTGTTCCCTTGATCCATCCTTATGAGAGTATAGTTTGATAATACAATTGGGATAAAGGATTTTGAGACTCTCTAAGGGACTAGTTTTTAATTGATTAATCTGAATTCCTTCACGAGGCTTGGGTGGAATACTCTATCTTCTTCGGCCCTAAGTGCTTTTATTAGAATCAGTGTGACCATCTTTACTTGGGCATCAATCCACTACTTAGTGGGTTAATTCAGATTGGGTTGTTGCTATACCCTGTGGCCCTGTGTGTGATCCTCCATCTATGTATCAATATCATCAAAATTACAAACTGTGCTTCCTTATGGTGACACCCGATGAGCATAACATCTCAGATGAACTCCATTAGTGCTATTAGACTCATGTAGTGAGTTGTCCTGGGTGAGTGTTGCAATGAACTCTCAAAAAATTATTAGGCTAGAAATACAGTTATGACCTTACCTTGAGACTTAGTGTTTATCATGAGTATATCTAGATGTGTATTTGGTTTGTCTTAAATTTACCCTATTATGAGATAACTAATACTAATATTGATGGTTTATGATTATTTATTTCAGGGTGTCTTACTGGGTATTGATACACTCACCCCTCCATGGGATCTGCCTATAGATGTCACGTCTTAAGAAAATGACTAGTCATTCGATGGGGTTCTTAGTGGAATAGGAGAAAATAGAGAATAACTGAGGCTAGAATGACCACGGTTCATACTAGAATTTAAAATTAGAAATATTCACCTCCTTCTAATCAAGTTGGGTTGATTTTTAGTTTTTTATTAGGCTTGCATTTTATAAGGACCCGACCTTAAACATTACTTATTATTGAATTAAATGAATAATTCACATAGAGGATCTTTTTAGGTTTAGAGTTTTAGATAATTAGGACGTAACTATTACATCTCAAAAAATTACAAAGTAGACACTTCTACTTAGTTTCCATAAAATAAAAACTCTTAGAAACTTGTCTAGTTCCATGTTTTAGATAGCATGACGTTTCCTTGTTCCCATCCTTGACCCTATTCCACATTAAGTCTTGTGAAAAACATTTCAAAAAAAACTTGGGGTGAGCATAAAAAGCTCAGTAAGGGATACACAAAGAAGAAAAACTATTAGTTTTTCAAAACAACAAGTAAACCATGAATAATTTATCAAAGTAATACTTTTCACCTTTATGAAGTAGTATAAACTCTTCAATGAATAAAATATCATTACGTTCCCCTTTGAAACCAAAATATTACCATAAAACCCATATACATAACATATAAATGTAACTTGGGACATAAACATACTTAAATGGAATAACCATACAGTAGACTTCCATACATATCACTTAATGGAATAGCCATACGGCCTACTTCCATAACCAATGAATTAGAGGTTATAACGTAACCACCCGTCCTGGTATTCACGGCACCACCCGTAATATGGTTTATCACGTAACCACCCGTCAAATGTCCAAGTACCATTATAAAATCATAAGATATAAAACAAAAATAATGGAATGAAAACATTTTCAAATTTCAAACACAATATATCACTTAAATATATTGACATAACAAAACCATTATAACAACCATTTTCAATACCAAAATACATAAAAGAGTATATGGTATTTATTTAATTTTAATAAACATCACGACTTGGTGAGGAAGCCAAAGACCAAATAATACTCGCGACAGTGGAAAAGGTCATTGTCACCACGTACGTTAAAAGAAACATTCATTTTTGTCATTTTGTAAAATGCTTCGTAGAAAAAGATTCCTTTTGTATAAAGTTAAAATTCAAAGGGGTTTATAAACCGTAGAAAAGAAATCCCTGTATTAGAACAAAATATGCCTCAATGAAAGGATATTGAGACGAAGTCCCTTACAAAGATGGTATCCTTTGATTAAGGATAAATCAATTACATAATTATGTGTGAAAAAAGAATTCACCAAATATATGTGGATATTAAGTGTAAAACAATCATATGTCATTCAAAAATATTCATAGAACAACATATTCAAGGAGTACAAGTTTATCCCAAAGAATCAAAATTGGGTTAAGAAGTTCCCTTGCAAAAATTCAAAATCCTAACGGCATCACTTCAAAATTCAGAAAAAGAGTTGATGAGAGAGAAAATGGTATCTCATCACTTGGACATAAAATTTGCATCAATAAGTATATAGAAGAACATATACCAACATAACAATATGTAAATTAAAATACCCAACAAAAAGAAGTCTTTTAAAAAGAGGAGGGTGAAAGGTTCCCTTACCGACTTGGGTATCTTTCGAAACATACACCCCATGAAACAAGGACAATACAACATTGATGTAAATACTCATAAAAGAAAGTATATTACAAAAAGAGTAGAATAATGGGTAGTACATATACCACTCAAAGGAAATTGTGGCAAATGTAGCCTAAATCTCACGAGAATAAAAGTGAGATGAAAAATCCCTTACGAAAACTCGGCAGCCTAACGACGCCACTTAAAACTTCCAAAAATGGATTGATGAGATAAAATAGGGTCTCTAATCATATTAAAATAAAGTGTACAGGAAGATAAATATAAAATAACATCCCCCCAACATAACAAATATAATCTTAAAAGAATTGACATAAAGGAGAGTACTTAAAAAGAGAGAGATTGGATCTCTTACAAAAACTCGGCAGCCAAACGACGCCACTCAAAACTTCCAAAATGGATTGATGAGAGAAAATAGGGTCTCTCATCATATGAAAATAAAAAGTAAAGTAAGAGTAATATAAAATAACATCCCAATCATAAGATATATGAGCTTAAAAGGAATGACATAAAAGAGTGTACTTAAAAAGAAAGAGAGTGGTAGGATCCCTTACCTCAAGTCCGACTTGTCTTGTTCGTTTCTTTATATTCCTGAATAATAAACATTGGTCAATTTATAATTACTTAAGGAACTCCTTTAAATATTATTATTCAGTTAATATCACATATTATAATGTTATAATAATTGGTTAATAATATGAGTTCATATCAGATGTTTTTGCCGATGTTTGGTACATGAGTCAAAATTGAACTTGTTTGAAAATGATTGTCCATGTAGTTATAAGTAAATCATTTCCAGAATAGTATTAATGATTTAAATATAATATATATCCACTAAATATTCATTTTATACTATTCCATAACATTTGGAGATAAAAAATTAAAAGCACCGTTCAGGGAGATGGTAGGCCGTACGTACGCATGAACGCTACTTTCATTTTTTTGTCATATTAACGGAATTAAAGCTGAAAGAGAGATATATATATTATAGTTATAGAATGATATCCATAATTTATATGTAATATATGGCGTATATATCCATTATATATATGTACTTATAATAGTACATAACATTTGGAGATAAGAAATGAAATGTACCATTCATGAAGACGGTAAGCCGTACGTATGCATGAAGGCTACTTTCATTTCTTTGTCATATTAATGGAATTAAAAAAATTGAGATATATATATATATATATTATAATTACATTATAATATATATGTTTTATATGTCACATAAGTTCATTAATTTCATTCTTTATACATTCCATGTATTGCATGAATGAGTCATATCACTTGAGGGGGCGGTAGTTCACACTTCCTCATATGAAATTATCGTAATGTCACAACATGCAAAGCATAAAGGTATGTTTTAAATATAAAATACAGAAGCATATGGGAAACATAAATACCATATATATCATATATAAAATACAGTGACATCATAATGGCCACCATGAAAGGTGTTAAGAGAATATTGAACATTCATCGTTTCGTGAGGCAGTAATTCGCCATCCACAGAAACAATATGTTCTTTAACCATTAGACAGATGTGTGTGTAATTGTAGCTCGAATAATTCTTATAAAAACATCCAAGTATATTGAAGATACTATTTTTGTTACAAATGAAAGTAATAAAAAATGTTTAGGGGGTTGGAGAAGCAAAATAAAACAAAAGAACACTAGGGAAGACTTTACCTTTAAATCAGGTAACTCTTTTTGATTTGAGCTCAAAGGCTTCCTTGGAAAGACTTCTGCCCAAAGTGAGACTTCTAGGAGTAATAGAGGGATGTTTAGAGACAAAATGGTCAGGGGTTGGCCGAGCCAAAGGCTTGAGAGGTGTGGGTAATGTGGTAGAGGTGGGGGCCTTTTATAAGAGGAGAGGAGGGGCACTCTTGGAAAGTCTTGAAAAGTAACATTATTATAAAATGATTTTCGGATTTTAAAGGTCCCAAAATTATATATTTCTAGGATAAGGTGATAATAGTTCTAAATACACACATCCAATATGTTTTTGACAAGTTTAGGTCTTGGATTTTACATTATATTTTCATTTTATTTAAATCGTTAAATAATGAGGTAATTGCTGCATCATCATGGTGTCATAAATAATTTAATTTATTTATTGTCTAAAAATTATAAAAAAATATCATGATGTAGAAAATCTTTTTAGATTTATAATGAATATTTATAGTAAAAAATATGACTTGTATAACCCCATGTAAAAATTGTTTTAGTAAAACAATACATGTTTGTGACATTTTAATTTTAACTTTAAATAAAAAGTTATTAATGTCATTTTCATACCAAAGTGGCTCCATGGGGTCCCCAAGTTGACCCATGGATTTTCTTGGTCGGCCATGAATCATCCAATAAGGGTAGTACATGTTTCAAGGTCATGACATATTATTATAACATTATCTTTACCTTAAATTACACGAATTACCTTTAATCGCGATTAATAAAACTTAAAAGTTACTATTCACCAAAAAATTATTTTAATCCAATTGAACCACATTTTACATCATAATAACAACCATGCATGTCGGATTTTTGAAATTCAAATCACAGAAGTGGTAAAGTTTCATTTAAACGAAAAATCAGTTTTTAAACTACCACTTAGTGGTTTCACTATTCATCAAAAATTGAAGTTTTTCAGAAAAAAACCAAAAAATCACCCTAAGCTATATTTGATATTCCAAATTCAAAAATGATTTATATTTTACAAAATTCAAAAAATATAAGTTTCATTAATTAATTTAATAATCAATTCCTGCTGTCAAAACAAATTAAGTGTTTTTAAGAAACAATATCTATTAAAAGATTGGCACTAGTTTAAGCCCAATTTCAAATTGAAATTAATTCCAATGACCAACATTGGATTAAATGGTAAAAATATAT
Source organism: Viscum album (assembly GCA_963277665.1). NCBI lineage: Eukaryota > Viridiplantae > Streptophyta > Magnoliopsida > Santalales > Viscaceae > Viscum > Viscum album. Next base: position 2,040,428,609 of record OY728141.1, on the reverse strand, counting down.
TCTAATTTCACTTTAAAACCAATTAAAAATATGATCTAATCATATAAATAAATTAGATTAAAAAGAGGTTTTGAATAAAAATACAACATTTTTCACTTATTCATTAAAAATGAACTTTATCGTAAAAATTCCAAAAATCTAAACAAAGTAAATTTTGATGTCCCGATTTTAAAAAAGGATTTAATTTTGTCAAATATAACACATAAAATTGTCAAAAAGTGGATTTAAAAGAGGTTCTCCATCAAAAGGCGGTTAATCGACCTTTTAAAGAATATTAGAATGTTTACGCTTAAAATTAGATTCATTCACATTTTTAATCCTCTAACATTTATTGTAAAAAGTAAAAATATTTTAGAAACATATATAATCATTTTGTAGTTAGTTCTGTTCATTCCCTTCATTACAACGGCTAGGTGTTAACTACCATTTAAAGTAAAATTATTTTATTATTTGAGTACAACGTAAGATTTCAATGGAACTCATTGTTGCGTATTGGGTAAGCCATCGAGCATAGCGTTCCATTTAAATTATTATTAACATTTGATTAAAAAATGGGGATAAATATAAAAATTTCATATTATTTATTTACCTGGGGTGTTACATCCTTCCCCCCTTTTGGGAATTGCGTCCTCGCAATTTTAAAATTGGGCTCGGAAACTTCATTGAAAGTCCCACGTCGGAACAAGAGTCAGTAAAACAATCACTTTAAAAGAAAGAAAGATAAGTACAAAGGTCACTCGAGTTAACCCATACTAGGATTCCATGTAGGAAAACATGGATATGGAAGAAAAAGCAGAGGGTTGTGTTCTGAGGGAGAGTGATAGAAAACATGTTTAGGAGAAAGTTAACCATAAAAAAATTACAAACTTATGGTGGGTTAAACGGTATTCGATTACCTAGTAGGAAAAGTTATTAGGAAACATTTTTGTTTTAAGTTACTTTTCATTGAGAAATTTATTTTTGATGTTAAGGAAACATACTTACTTGTCATGTTGACTTTCAACTTGTACTATATTTCTTACACAAACTCATACTTTCCCCAAATGATGAGTATTTAGGAAGACTTGTTCACATTAAGAGTACTATAATCAACTTCTAGAGAATCACCTAATCCAAAAAAGCGAACTATATATTTCCCATGACTTTAGACCCTTACAAAAAACCAAAACCAAAAAGGTTAGTATGAGATCAGATAATACCCAAAAAGGATAATCCTTTATAAAAAAAATCTATTCTTAATCTCCAAATTTTTTCAAACAATAACCAAAGTTCAACAAAAACCATTCAATAAACATCTATCCATAAAATTATTCAAAGTAATCAAAACTAATACTGAATCCCAAATCTCTGAAGGATTTAATCACATAGTCTTCCAAGACAAACCTTAACATTTATCTCCAAATAACATCAGTTACTCTTAAAGTCTCATACTGAAAAGTAATTAAACTAATCACATATCCTCCATGATAGGTTAATAATATCCATAGATAACCGAAAATAAACTTATTATAGATTCACAAGATCATCTAACTAAAAATAATAATCCATACTAACCAGGGAATTCACGTAGTCCAGTGGTAGGCGATAAATACCAGTCACACTTTGGTTGTGGGTTCGATTCCCACAGCTTTGTCCGACGTGACGGGTTGTCACACGGTCTGTGTGTTTTCCTTTTTAAAAAACTATATAATCCTTAAAACATTCCCCCAAAAGAGATAAAATCTTCAAAAATAACCATAACATAATTTAACCTCATGTTTATTTCATGCCTTTCATTTTTCATTATAACATATAGTAACCCATAATTACCTCAAAAGTAAGGATCATATAAACCCTAATGGTTTCCTTTATAATTATCACCTGAACTTCCACATCGAGTTGGTTCTCTCGTACATGATTCATTAAAGAACTCACCAAGGTTCAAGTGGTTGATCATGACTCCTGATAGTTGGTTTAGAATAACCATGAGATTTCTCATTGAATCCCCCATTTCATCTAGTCTCTTAATCAGAGAACCACCATAGTTTACTTCAAATCCATTGTCACTTTTGTGCCTACTAGATCCATCCATTTACTAAAACCAAAAAAATGTCAGTGTGAGTATATCAACAAAATTATCATGTACTAATGAGGAAGATAAACACTAAGATATACTTTACTCATTCACTTTATCTAAAACTAGGACTCTTTCTGAAATCCTAACCATTATGGTAATATCACTTATGATTAGAGAATACCCTAACCTCTAAAGTTATCTAAACCGACATTTGATACCAACTATAAAGACCCAGCCTTAAACATTACTTATTATTGAATTAAATTAATAATTCACATAGAGGATCTTTTCAGGTTTAGAGTTTTAGATAATTAGGACGTAACTATTACATCTCAAAAGATTACAAAGTAGACACTTCTACTTAGTTTCCATAAAATGAAAACTCTTAGAAACTTGTATAGTTCCATGTTTTAGATAGCATGAAGTTTACTTGTTCCCATCCTTGACCCTATTACACATTAAGTCCTGTAAGAAACATTTCAAAAAAAAACTTGGGGTGAGCATAAAAATCTCAGTAATGGATACGCAAAGAAGGAAAACTGTTAGTTTTTCAAAACAACAAGTAAACCATGAGTACTTTATCAAAGTAATACTTTTCACCTTTATGAAGTAGTATAAACTCTTCAATGAATAAAAGATCATTACTTTCCCATTTGCAACCAAAATATTACCATAAAACCCATATACATAACATATAAAGGTAACTTGGGACATAAACATACTTAAATAGAATAACCATACAGTCGACTTCCACACATATCACTTAATGGAATAGCCATACGACCGACTACCATACCCAATGCATTGGAGGTTATAACGTAACCACCCGTCCTAGTATTCACGGAACCACCCATCATATGGTTTATCACGTAACCACCCGTCAAATGTCCAAGTACCATTATAAAATCATAAGACATAAAACAAAAATAATGGAAAGAAAACATTTCCCCATTTCAAACACAATATATCACTTAATTATATTGACATAACAAAACCATTATAAAAACAATTTTCAATACCAAAATACATAAAAGAGTTTATGGTATTTATTTCATTTAAATAAACATCACGACTTGGTGAGGAAGCCAAAGACCAAATAATACTCGCGGCAGCAGAAAAGGTCGTTGTCACCGCGTACGTTAAAAGAAACATTCCTTTTTGTCGTTTTGTAAAACGCTTCGTAGAAAAAGATTCATTTTTTATAAAATTAAAAGTCAAAGGTGTTTATAAACCATATAAAATAAAGCCCTGTATTAGAAAAAAAATATGCCTCAATGAAAGGAGATTGAGACGAAGTCCCTTACAAAGACTGTATCCTTGGATTAAGGATAAATCAATTACATAATTATGTGTGACAAATGAATTCACCAAATATAAGTGGATATTAAGTGTAAAAAAACCCGAGGTCATTCACACATATTCATAGAACGACATATTCAAGGAGTACAAGTTTATCCCAAAGAATCAAAATTGGGTTAAGAAGTTCCCTTGCAAAAATTTGACAGCCTAACAACATCACTTCAAAATTTAGAAAAAGAGTTGATGAGAGAGAAAATGTTATCTCATCACTTGGACATAAAATTTACATCAATGAGGATATAGAATAACATAACCCATCATAACAATATGTAAATTAAAAGACCCAACAAAAAGAAGTCATTTAAAAAGAGGAGGGTGAAAGGTTACCTTACCGACTTGGGTATCTTTCAAAACAAACACCCCATAAAAGAAGGACAATACATCATTGATGTAAATACTCATAAACAAAATTATATTACACAAAGATTAGAATAATGGGCAGTACATATACCACTCAAATTAAATTGTGGAAAATGTAGTATAAATCTCACGGGAATAAAAGTGAGATGAAAAATCCCTTATGAAAACTCGGTAGCCTATTGACGCCACTTAAAACTTTCAAAAATGGATTGATGACATAAAATATGGTCTCTAATAATATTAAAATAATGTTTAAAACCATAGGAATATAAAATAACATCCCCCAACATAAAAAATAGGAGCATAAAAGAAGTGACATAAAGAAGAGTACTTAAAAAGAGAGAGATTGGATCTCTTACAAAAATTCGGCAGCCAAACGGCGCCACTCAAAACTTCCAAAATGGATTGATGAGAGAAAATAGGGTCTCTCATAATATGAAAATAAAAATTAAAGTTAGAGTAATATAAAATAACATCCCAATCATAAGAAATATGAGCTTAAAAGGAATGACATAAAAGAGTGTACTTAAAAAGAAAGAGAGGGGTAGGATCCTTTACCTCAAGTCCGACTTTTCTTGTTCGTTTCTTTATATTCCTGAATAATAAACTTTGTTCAATTTTTAATTACTTAAGGAAATCCTTTAAAGATTGTTATTCAGTTCATATCACATATTATAATGTTTTAATAATTGGGTAATAATGTGAGTTCATATCAGACATTTTTGCCGATGTTTGGTACATGAGTCAAAAATGAACTTGTTTGAAAATGATTGTCCATGTGGTTATAAGTATATCATTTATAGAATAGTATTAATGATTAAAATATCATATATATCTAGTACATATTCATTTTATACTATTCCATAACATTTGGAGATAAAAAATGAAAAGCACCGTTCATGGAGATGGTAGGCCGTACGTACGCATGAACGCTACTTACATTTTTTTGTCATATTAATGGAATTAAAGCAAAAAGAGATATATATATATATTATAGTTACAGAATGATTTCCATCATTTATATGTAATATATGACATATATAACCATTATATATATGTACTTATAATAGTACATAACATTTGGAGATAAGAAATGAAATGTACCGTTCATGGAGATGGTAAGCCGTACGTACGCATGAACGCTACTTTCATTTCTTTGTCATATTAATGGAATTAAAAAAATTGAGATATATATATATATATATATTAAAATTCCAGTATAATATATATTTTTTATAGGTCACATAAGTTCATTAATTTCATTCTTTATACATTCCATGTATTGCATGAACGAGTCATATCACTTGAGGGGGCGGTCGTCCACACTTCCTCGTATGAAATTATCGCAATTGCACAACATGAAAAGCATAAAGGTATATTTTAAATATAAAATAAAGAATCATATGGGAAACATAAATACCATATATATCATATATAAAATACAGTGACATCATAATGGCCACCATGAAAGGTGTTAAGAGAAGATTGAACAATCATCGTTTCGTGAGGCAGTAATTCGCCATCCACAGAAACAATATGTTCTTTAACCATTAGATGGATACGTGTGTAAGTGTAGCTCGAATAATTCTTATAAAAACATCCATGTATATTAAAGATACTGGTTTTGTTACAAATAACTTAATAAAAAAAGTATAGGGGGTTGTAGAAGCAAAATAAAACAAAAGAACACTAGGGAAGACTTTACCTTTAAATCGGGTAACTCTTTTTCATTTGAGCTCAAAGGATTTATTGGAAATACTTCTACACAAAGTGAGGATTATAGGAGTAAGAGAGGGATGTGGAGAGAAAAAATGGTTAGGGGTTGGTCGAGCCAAAGGCTTGAGAGGTGTGGGTAAGGTGGTAGAGGTGGGGGCCTTTTATAAGAGGAGAGGAGGGGCACTCTTGGAAATTCTTGAAAAGTAACATTATTATAAAATGATTTTCGGATTTTAAAGGTTCCAAAAATATATATTTAGAGGATAAGGTGAAAATAGTTCTAAATACACACATCCAATAGGTTTTTGACAAGTTTAGGTCTTAGATTTTACATTATCTTTTCATTTTATTTAAATCGTTAAATAATGAGGTAATCGCTGCATTATCATGGTGTCATAAATAATTTAATTTATTTAATGTCTAAAAATTATAACAAAACTATCAGGATGTATAAGATCTTTTTATATTTCTAATGAATATTTATAGTCAAAAATATGACTTGTATAACCCCATGTAAAAATTGTTTTAGTAAAACAATACATGTTTGTGACATTTTAATTTTAACTTTAAATAAAAAGTTATTAATGTCATTTTCATACCAAAGTGGCTCCATGGGGTCCCCAAGTTGACCCATGGATTTTTATGGTCGTCCATCAATAATCCAATAAGGTTAGTACATGTGTCAAGGTCATATCATATTATTATAACATTATCTTTACCTTAAATTACACTAATTACCTTTAATCGCGATTAATAAAACTTAAAAGTTACTATTCACCAAAAAATAATTTTATTCCCATTGATCCAAATTTTACATAATAATGAAAACCATGCATGTCGGATTTTTTAAATTCAAATCACAGAAGTGGTAAAGTTTCATTTAAACGAAAAATCAGTTTTTAAACTACCACTTAGTGGTTTCACTATTCATCAAAAATTGAAGTTTTTCAGAAAAATACCAAAAATTCACACTAAGCTATATTTGATACTCAAAATTGAAAAATGATGACTATTTTACAAAATTCAAAACATTTAAGTTTCATTAATTAATTTAATAATCAATTCCCGCTGTCAAAACAAATAGCGTGTTTTTAAGAAACAATATCTATTAAAAGATTGACACTAGTTTAAGTCCAATTTCAAATTGAAATTAATTACAATGACCACCATTAGATTAAATAGTAAAAATATATTCTAATTTCACTTTAAAACCAATTAAAAATATGATCTAATCATTTAAATAAATTAGATTAAAAAGAGGTTTTGACTAAAAATACAACATTTTTCACTTATTCATTAAAAATGAACTTTATCGTAAAAATTACAAAAATTTAAACAAAGTAAATTTTTATGTCCCGATTTTAAAGAAGAATTTCATTTTGTCAAATATAACACATAAAATTGTCAAATAGTGGATTTAAAAGAGGTTCTCCATCAAAAGGCAGTTAATCGACCTTTTAAATAATATTAGAATATTTACGCTTAAAATTGGATTCATTCGCATTTTTAATCCTCTAACATTTATTGTAAAAAGTAAATATATTTGAGAAACATATATAATAATTTTGTAGTTATTTCTGTTCATTCCTGTCATTACAATGGCTAGGTGTTAACTACCATTTAAAATAAAATTATTTTATTATTTGAGTGCAACGTAAGATTTCAAAGGAACTCGTTGTTGCGTATTGGGTAAGCCATCGAGCATAGCGTTCCATTTAAATTAATATTAACATTTGATTCAAAAATGGGGATAAGTATAAAAATGTCATATTCTTTATTTACCTGGGGTGTTACATCCTTCCCCCCTTTTGGGAATTGCGTCCTCGCAATTTTAAAATTGGGCTCGAAAACTTTATTGAAAGTCCCACGTCAGAACAAGAGTCAGTAAAACAATCACTTTAAAAGAAAGAAAGATAAGTACATAGGTCACTCGAGTTAACCCATACTAGGATTCCATTTAGGAAAACATGGATATGGAAGAAAAAGAAAAGGGTCATGTTCTGAGGGAGAGTGATAGAAAACATGTTTAGGATAATGTTAACCACAAGAAAATCACAAAATTGTGGTGGGTTAAACGGTATTCGATTCCACAGTAGGAACAGTTAATAGACAAAATTTTTGTTTTAAGTTACTTTTCATTGAGAAATTTATTTTTGATCTCAAGGAAACATACTTACTTGTCATGTTGACTTTCAACTTTTACTAGATTTCTTACACAAAATCATACTTTCCCCAAATGATGAGTATTTAGGAAGACTTGTTCACATTAAGAGTACTATAATCAACTTCTAGAGAATAACCTAATCCACAAAAGAGAACTATATATTTACCTTGACTTTAGACCCTTACCAAAAACCAAAACCAAAAAGGTTAGTATGAGATCAGATAATACCCAAAAAGGATAATCCTTTATAAAAAAATATGTTCTTAATCTCCAAAATTTTTCAAACATTACCCAAAGTTCAACAAAGACCATTCAATAAACATCTATCCATAAAATTCTTCAAAGTAATCAAAACTAATACTGAAAACCAAATCTCTGAAGGATTTAATCACATATTCTTCCAAGATAAAGCTTAACATTTATCTCCAAATAACATCAGTTACTCTTAAAGTGTCATACTGAAAAGTAATTAACCTAATCACATATCCTCCATGATAGGTTAATAATTTCCATAGATAACCCAAAATCATCTTATTATAGATTCACAAAAAGAATAATCCATACTAACTAGGGACTTCACATAGTCCAGTGGTAGGTGATAAATACCAGTCGCACTTTGGTTGTGGGTTCGATTCCCGCAGCTTTTTCCGATGTGACGGGTTGTCACACGGTCTGTGTGTTGTCCTTTTTACAAAACTATATAATCCTTAAAACATTACCCCAAAAGAGATAAAATCTTCAAAAATAACCATAACATAATTTAACCTCATGTTAATCTCATGCCTTTCATTTTTCATTATAACATATAATAACCCATAATTACCTCAAAAGTAAGGATCATATAAACCCTAATGGTTTCCTTTATAATTATCACATGAAATTCCACATCGAGTTGGTTCTCTTGTACATGATGCTTTAGAGAACTCACCAAGGTTCAAGTGGTTGATCATGACTCCTGATAGTTGTTTTAGAATAACCATGAGATTTCTCATTGAATCCCCCATTTCATCCAGTCTATTAATCAGAGAACCACCACAGTTTCCTTCAAATCCGTTGTCACTTTGGTGCCTACTAGATCCATCCATTTAATAAAACCAAAAAAATGTCAGTGTGAGTATATCAACAAAATTATCATGTACTAATGAGGAAGATAAACACTAAGATATACTTACTCATTCACTTTATCTAAAACTATGACTCTTTATGAAATCCTAACCATTATGGTAATGTCACTTATGCTTAGAGAATACCCTAACCTCTAAAGTTATATAAACCGACCTTTAAAACCAACTATAAGGACCCGGCCATAGAGGATCTTTTCAGGTTTAGAGTTTTAGATAATTAAGACGTAACTATTACATCTCAAAAGATTACAAAGTAGACACTTATACTTAGTTTCCATAAAATAAAAACTCTTAGAAACTTGTCTAGTTACATGTTTTAGATAGCATAACGTTTCCTTGTTCCCATAATTGACCTTATTCCACATTAATTCCTATGAAAAACATTTCAAAAAAAACATGGGGTGAGCATAAAAAGCTCAGTAAGGGACACACAATGAAGGAAAACTGTTAGTTTTTCAAAACAACAAGTAAACCATGAGTACCTTATCAAAGTAATATTTTTCACCTTTATGAAGTAGTATAAACTCTTAAATGAATAAAATATCATTAATTTCCCCTTTTCAACCAAAATATTACCATAAAACCCATATACATAACATATAAAGGTAATTTGGGACATAAACATACTTAAAAGGAATAACCATACGGTCGACTTCCACACATATCACTTAATGGAATAACTATACGACCGAATTCCATACTCAATGAATTGGAGGTTATAACGTAACCAACCGTCCTAGTATTCATGGCACCACCCGTCATATGGTTTATCATGTAACCACCCATAAAATGTCCAAGTACCATTATAAAATCATAAGACATAAACCAAAAAATGGAAAGAAAACATTTCCACATTTTAAGCACAATATATCAATTAAATAGATTGACATAAAAAAACCATTATAAAAACCATTTTCAATAACAAAATACATAAAAGATTATATGGTATTTATTTCATTTTAATAAACATCACGGCCTGTTGAGGAAGCCAAAGACCAAATATTACTCGAGGAAATGAAAAAGGTCGTTGTCACCGCATACATTAAAAGAAACATTCCTTTTTTTCTTTTGTAAAACGCTTCATAGAAAAAGATTAGTTTTGTATAAAATTAAAAGTCAAAGGGTTTTATATACCATATAAAATAAAGCCCTATATTAGAAAAAAATATGTCTCAATGAAAGGAGATTGAGACGAAGTCTCTTACAAAGACTGTATCCTTGGATTAAGGATAAATCAATTACATAATTATGTGTGACAAACGAATTCACCAAATATAAGTGGATATTAATTGTAAAACAATCAGAGGTCATTAAAATATATTCATAGAATGACATATTCAATGAGTACAAGTTTATCCCAAAGAATCAAAATTGGGTTAAGAAGTTCCCTTGCAAAAATTCGACAGCCTAACAGCGTCACTTCAAAATTTAGAAAAAGAGTTGATGAGAGAGAAAATGGTATCTCATCACTTGGACATAAAATTTACATTAATAAGGATATAGAAGAACATATCCCAACATAACAATATGTAAATTAAAAGACCCAACAAAAAGAAGTATTTTAAAAAGAGGAGGATGAAAGGTTCCCTTACCGACTTGGGTATCTTTCGAAACAAACACCCCATGAAAGAAGGACAATACAACATTGATGTAAATACTCATAAAAGAAAGAATATTACACAAATATTAGAATAATGGGTAGTGCATATACCACTCAAAGGAAATTGTGGCAAATGTAGCATAAATCTCACGGGAATAAAAGTGAGATGAAAAATCCCTTACGAAAACTCGACAGCCTAACGACACCACTTAAAACTTCCAAAAATGGATTGATGAGATAAAATAGGGTCTCTTATCATATTAAAATAAAGTGTAAAACAAGAGGAATATAAAATAACATCCCCCAAACATAACAAATAGGATCTTAAAATAAGTGACATAAAGGAGAGTACTTAAAAAGAGAGAGATTGAATCTCTTACAAAAATTCAGCAGCCAAACAGCGCCACTCAAAACTTCTAAAATGGATTGATGAGAGAAAATAGGGTCTCTCCTAATATGAACATAAAAAGTACAGTAAGATTAAAATAAAAGAACATCCAAATCATAAGAAAGATGATCTTAAAAGGAATGACATAAAAGAGTGTACTTAAAAAGAACGAGAGGGGTAGGATCCCTTACCTCAAGTCCGACTTGTCTTGTTCGTTTCTTTATATTTCTGAATAATAAACTTTGGTCAATTTATAATTGCTTAATGACCTCCTTTAAAGATTATTATTTAGTTCATATCACATATTATAATGTTATAATAATTTGTTAATAATTTGAGTTCATATGAGACATTTTTGCCGATGTTTGGTACGTGAGTCAAAAATGAACTTGTTTGAAAATGATTGTCCATGTAGTTATAAGTAAATCATTTCTAGAATAGTATTAATGATTCAAATATCATATATATCCAGTACAAATTAATTTTATACTATTCCATAACATTTGGAGATAAAAATGGAAAACCACCGTTCATGGAGACAGTAGGTCGTACGTACGCATGAACGCTACTTTCATTTTTTTGTCATATTAATGGAATTAAAGCTAAAAGAGAGATATATATATTATAGTTCCAGAATGATATACATCATTTATATGTAATATATGACATATATATACATTATATATATGTACTTATAATAGTACATAACATTTGGATACAAGAAATGAAATGTACCGTTCATGGAGACGGTAACCCGTACGTACGCATGAACGCTACTTTCATTTCTTTTTCATATTAATGGAATTAAAAATAATTGAGATATATATATATATTATAATTACATTATAATATATATTTTTTATAGGTCACATAAGTTTATTAATTTAATTCGTTATACATTCCATGTATTGCATGAACGAGTCATATCACTTGAGGGGGCGGTAGTCCACACTTCCTCGTATGAAATTATCGCAATTGCACAACATGAAAAGCATAAAAGTATGTTTTAAATATAATATAAAGAAGAATATGGGAAACATAAATACCATATATATCATATATAAATACAGTGACATCATAATGGCCACCATGAAAGGTGTTAATAGAAGATTGAACAATCATCGTTTCGTGAGGCAGTAATTCGCCATCCAGAGAAACAGTATGTTCTTTAACCATTAGACGGATGTGTGTGTAAGTGTATCTCGAATACTTCTTATAAAAACATCCAATTATATTTAATATACTGGTGTTGTTACAAATTAAAGTAATAAAAAAAGTCTAGGGGGTTGGAGAAGAAAAATATAACTAAAGAACACTAGGGAAGACTTTACCTTTAAATCGGGTAACTCTTTTTGATTTGAGCTCAAAGGCTTCCTTGGAAAGACTTCTGCCCAAAGTGAGGCTTCTAAGAGTAATAGAGGTATTTGTAGAGAAAAAATGGGTAGGTTTTGTCCAAGAAAAAGGCTTGATAGGTGTGGGTAAGGTGGTAGAGGTGGGGGCCTTTTATAAGAGGAGAGGAGGGGCACTATTGGAAAGTCTTGAAAAGTAACATTATTATAAAATGATTTTCGCATTTTAAAGGTCCCGAAATTATATATTTAAAGGATAAGGTTATAATAGTTCGTAATACACACATCCAATAAGTTTTTTACAAGTTTATGTCTTAGATTTTACATTATGTTTTCATTTTATTTAAATCGTTAAATAATGAGGTAATCGCTGCATCATCATGGTGTCATAAATAATTTAATTTTTTTAATGTATAAAAATTATAAAACAAATATAATGATGTAGAAAATCTTTTTATTTTTCTAATGAATATTTATAGTAAAAAATATGACTTGTATAACCCCATGTAAAATTTGTTTTAGTAAAACAATACATGTTTGTGACATTTTAATTTTAACTTTAAATAAAAAGTTATTAATGTCATTTTCATACCAAAGTGACTCCATGGGGTCCCCAAGTTGACCCATGGATTGTACTGGTAGGCCATGACTCATCCAATAAGGGTAGGACATGTGTCAAGGTCATCTCATATTATTATAACATTATCTTTACCTTAAATTACACTAATTAACTTTAATCGCGATTAATAAAACTTAAAAGTTACTATTCACCAAAAAATTATTTTAATCCCATTGAACCACATTTTACATATTAATGATAACCATGTATGTCGGATTTTTGAAATTAAAATCACAGAAGTGGTAAAGATTCATTTAAATGAAAAATCAGTTTTTAAACTACCACTTAGTGGTTTCACTATTCATCAAAAATTGAAGATTTTCAGAAAAATACAAAAAATTCACCCTAAGCTATATTTGATATTCTGAATTAAAAAATGATGTATATTTTAAAAAATTAAAAACATATAAGTTCAAATAATTAATTTAATAATCCATTCCCGCTGTTAAAATAAATAGCGTGTTTTTAAGAAACAATTTCTATTAAAAGATTGACACTAGTTTAAGTCCAATTTCAAATTGAAATTAATTCCAATGACCACCATTGGATTAAATGGTAAAAATATATTCTACTTTAAATTTAAAATCAATTCAAAATATGATATAATCATATAAATTAATTATATTAAAAAGAGGGTTTGAATAAAAATACAACATTTTTCACTTATTCATTAAAAATGAACTTTATCGTAAAAATTCCAAACAAATTACACAAAGTAAATTTTGATGTCCCAATTTTAAAGAAGAATTTTATTTTTTCAAATATAACACATAAAATTGTCAAGAAATGGATTTAAAAGAGGTTCTCCATCAAAAGGTGGTTAATCGACCTTTTAAAGAATATTAGAATGTTTACGCTTAAAATTGGATTCATTCGCATTTTTAATCCTCTAACATTTATTGTAAAAAGTAAAAATATTTGAAAAAAATATATAATCATTTTGTAGTTAGTTCTGTTCATTACCGCCATTACAACGGCTAGGTGTTAACTACTTTTTAAAATAAAATTATTTTATTATTTGAGTGCAACGTAAGATTTGAAGGAACTCGTTGTTGCGTATTGGGTAAGCATCGAGCATAGCGTCCCCTTTAAATTAATATTAACATTTCATTCACAAATAGGGATAAATATAAAAATGTCATATTCTTTATTTACCTAGGGTGTTACACATTAGGCCCCTTTATCACTTTCAACACTTTTTTTCGTACTCTGATTTTGGGATTGAGATGTATTCATGTATTTGGTTTCATCTATATTTTTACATTTCATTATTTTATGGTATTGGAGATGTGTGTGTTCATATAGGAACATTAGGATAATGTATCCCATGTGTGTAATATTCCTACCCAGTGCTAGTTTCTAGCACCTGGCCTATTATAGTTAGGCTTGGGGTAGTCACACTCGGCCTATCCCTAGCTAGGCGACCTAAGTGGATCGGTTCATGACATGATATTTATATATATTTATAATATATTTGTATATATATTATTTATTATACATGTGTTCTAATATGTATAGAAAATCAGAATAAATATATTCTTTAATCATATTTATTTATTTATCTATTTTTCCTGTATATATAAATATATATTAATATTTACTTGTGTAAATTTCTATTTTAATTTTCAATAAAAAATCCAATTATAGATGTAAATTTATACTTGAAATTAAATTTCCAATGGAAAATTTCATGATCCCAATGAAAATTTATAACAAATAAAATTCAGTTATCAATTTAAATTTAGACTCAAAGTAAATATAAGTTTATACATATATATTAATATAAGTATGTTCGTACATAAACACATAAATCTATATAAATATAAGTGCACACATACATAAATTTTAATTTAATTATTAAAAAATATTTATATATATATGTATATACACATAATATGTTTTTATATACATAAATAAAATCATATAGTGCAGGTTAACATTAGAAATTTTCACTATACTTTTATAAGGGAACATTTCACTGAAAATTTTAGTGTAAAAATTATAAAACATATACATGTTTAAATTTTCAATGTAAATATATTAATTCAAAAATAAACAATGTGAATTTTCATTGTAAATTTTCAATAAAAATTTTAACTTTATATTTTCAATATATATTTTATACAAACCCTATATTTTGTAATATATACATTCAATGTTTTCTTCACACACTTCATACTTGTTATAATTTAATATAGTCATAGTGAACATTTCTAGTTGTAAGTGTAAATTTATACATGAAATTTAATTTCGAATAGAAATTCTTCAATTCCAATGGAATTTTTCAATAAAAAATTACAGAGAAAATTTTCAATTATTAATAAAAATTATATCATTCTTATTTATTGAAGTAAATTTTCATCCGAAATTTCTTAAGTAATTATTTTTTGTTTCCACAAAAATATATGAAACCATTACACCATGTTTGTGAGTGAAAATAATTACTTGAAATTTACTTTTCAATGAAAACCTTTAAAATTTTAAGAGAAAATTTCACTGAAAATTTTGAGTTCCTAATAGATTTTTATACTTGTAAATTTTCATTGAAAATTTACACTATATATTTATAATATAAATTTATAGTGCAAAGATACATTGGAAATCTGTAGTGTATATATATATATATATAATTATATTTGCATTAAACTTTTCAATGAAAATTCATAATTAAAACTATTAGAGTTGGTTCACTAAAACCAACTTATATGTACTTATGATTATATTTATTCATATTTTTTAATATTAATAAACTAAATCATGATTTTTATTTTATTTTCCATAGTATTTGATAATGTATTAAGAGTTGTTGTCGCACTGAAAGGTCAAAACAGTTCTCCACTATGATGAGAACCCAGAAGTGCCACAAAAATATTCTTATATATATATATTATGTAGTTCGATGGAATAATTTTATTGATACATATGATATAGGATATCGTGGGTGGATACTCATAATAATTTGAAACACCTTCTCATGATGTATGCCCTTGGTAATTTCTAGTGTAGGAGATTATAAGAATGAGACCTGCCAATAAGAAATACACATTTATATGTTTCATTGAATGTTTCTATCTATAGATTTGTGTATTTATACTTTTAAATTATTGTTATTATTAATTGACATTATGAGTCTCATATTAAGATATATTGATGAAAACTGTGACAAAATATGTTCATAGTGAAGTGTGATACATTGGGTGCGTCACAAGTATTATTTCATTAATGAATAATGTGAGAAAGGATTTTTACCTTCTGTAATTTAATGTAATTTAAAATCTTGGTCCATTTTATGGAAATGATACATCCCAAATAAATCCATAACCATGTTATTCTATGGGAAAGTTCATTTATAGATATTCAAAGAATGAGACATCAAACATATAGGTTTATGACACCAGCATGCACCCTCCTTGATTAGAGATATTGCGATAAAGTGATTATATTACAAAGTATGAATATGTATGAGGTTTTATTTCATTGCAACATTAAATTATTTCTTTATGGCTGTCATGACATGTTCCTAGAGGCTAACCTTGGACTTTGGGCTGCTTCGTCTAATGTCACTGAGAATGTGTCCTAAAGGGTCACACACTTAGTGTATCCAATATATTAGTTGAATAATAATATTATTTATTATTTAACATGTTGATTAAATGTTTTACTCACATGTGGTTTAATAATTATTCATATTTTATTGATCTCATATATTATGCCACTGTTTATTCGAGAGAATATTTTGTGAGTAGAATCTTTAATCAATATTTATATTTTATTTAGTGAATATAATATTTATTTATTTATTGGAAAATTATGTAATGATGTTTATTTATTAAATAAATATCCATCATGTAAGCACTAATAAATATTGTGTTGGAATAAAGGATCTAGTTCAATGATCTGATGAGAATTAATATATATTAAATATTATTTGAATAAATAACATTTAATTAACTCTCTACCTTACTATATGTCATGAAATAATAATAATATTATTATATACATGGGGTTACATAGGGATTAAGTATATAATAAAGGATCATGTGGAATTATTACTTTCTAACTATAGTACTATTTAAACACAATAATATTATTTCTATGGATTTTTCATTTTATTTGGTTGTGCACAACATTCGAAGAATTCTTTCAAAGGCCTAGAGAGATCCCTATCCAAGAACTCTATCAAGAATGGAGAGTGATCTTGCTCCACCACCACTCTTGATTCTAGATAGATCAATGAGAGTCATTCTTCAAGTGATTCTCGGGGTGATCAAAGACAAATGACACAAGTGTTAGATTCTACCATGCTGATACCTAGATATTCCCATAGAAATGTTGAGAGGTTCATGGAGAACATGTGGATCATCACTATAGTTAATTTACACTTTAATAATATAATTAAATGATGGTGTGATGTAGATAAATTGTCAGATTCATCAACAAAGAAATAATTCACCACAATTTAATTATTTAATATCTTAAATTAATTATAAATCACTATGTGATGATCTTATTTTTTGGTTCTAGTGATCTCACATAAAATAATATTTTATTAAATTATGTTGGTAATGAATTTTATCATTTATGTACATCTTGGATTGATGATCAATTACAAAAAAAATACAAGTTGGGAAAACCCCATTCGATGCTTCTACTACACTCAAAACCTTCAAGTGGCATCAGAGCGGCCATATAATTATTTATGATTATATAAATATAATTGATTTATTTATGAATTTATAATTATTTTTCAACTCTAATTTAATCGTTATTTAATCTAAATAAAGAGATATGGTATTCTTCTCCCTCATTCTCATAAATATAATCAAAATCATTTAATTTTATGAATGAAAAACATTTGAAGAACTCATCTAGAGGTGTCGAGCATTCTTGCTAGATAACACAAGAGTACATGTTGTGTAACCCATTGGTTCATGTCATGTACCTAGATTGAATGCACTAAATTAATTCTAAATTAATTCAATATGTTTGAATTTATTATAAGTGTGTATTTAAATACATTTCGTGTTGACCAGGCCATTCTGGTACATGGTTAGCCGGACTATATGGTATGTAACCTTCATAAATGACATGTAATTGATTATTCAAAGATATACTATGTATTTATTATATGACCTACATGAATACTGATTGTGTAACTTAGATACCATATGATGTGTGTCCCATGTACATGTTGTGTACTCCATTAATTCCCATGGAGTGAACACACACAAAGTTCCTAGGATTGTTCCATAGATAAATGGCGAGAACTATACATGATGTGTAATTGGATTTTACATACCATATATATTACGAATTTACACCGAATTAAACCTTATCAACCTATTTTCAATGTATAATTTATTTGAATATGTATGCACCATGTGATGGGTTTAATATCTATTAAATGTGTAACTAATTTCGGTGTATTGTTTGGAACTGTAAATCATTTATAAGTCCTAATACTGTCATTACCCTACATGAAATCAAACATAACACTCTACATAAAAATTGTGTGTTCTATCGGTCATTTATTTTACTATGTACATTCCATAAAATAATATGATAAGTCATGTATGACACATATCACATGATCAAAATATATATAAATATAATACAAGATACATAGTTTGGATAGGTACTCACTGTGTTGCCTCAAAGGTAGATTTTTTACGTAGTCAATTTTAAATAAATTTAGCTAATTTTCTTAAAATTATGATGGATGAGAATATTAAGAAAGCTTATATGAAAACTAAGATAAAATAATAGATGGATGAAATAAAATATTTTATTGATTTGAGAACCATTTATCTTAAATAATAATGATAAAAAAATTGAATGTTTTTATTGAACGTACAATATTTTGAATTTATGTGGATGATAATGGGAATAGACTAAACCTTCATATGTTCTTGGTTTCATTTTAATTTATTATTAAATTGAATTGATGGATTTTATGTCATCCCTCCTATCATTATATAAGGTTCTGTGAGCCCATGACTTTCTTTTATGTAAACCCCTTAACCAATCCTTTGGTTCTCCTAACCTATGTATGAGTAAAATCTTATGTAATGGATGAAACTCCTAGGTGAGTAGTGGTAGTTTAATTTTGGATCTAAGGAAAACCCAATCCAAGAGGTATATGTGAAGATAGGTGGGAATCTTCAATACAAAATGAGGCATTGTTCAAAGTATTTCTCCCCTAATTCAATGACGAGTTTATCATACACTAGATATACTAACCATTAAAAAATATCAAGATCATACCAATTTATTATTTTATTTCTATAAGGATGTGTGGCTAATTTTATTACATATGTTTTATTACGATCACATAAATTAATGAATTAAGAAGAATTCAAGATAGAATTTAAATAAATTGAATTATGCATAAAATTTATCTAAGACAAGGTTAATTACTTAAGTAAATACACATAATATTAATAAGTAATAAAGATAAAATGGGAATTTTTTTTCATAAAGATAAAAATACATCAATTATATATATTAAATCGATATATCCTTCCACTACTTAAGTTAAAATTGAACCATAGTTCAATGTGTAAAACCGGCCTATGTTAGAGTGCTTTCAAATATTTGGGAATTATAACTTGATGTTTTGGGTTGAATTAATTTAGTTCACATTAAGGGTAGAATACCCAAGAAGGGTATGTTGCAACTAAGAGGAAAATCACTAAGTAAATCCAATTTAAGGATTTTAGGATTGGTGATTCCACTCAATAGATCAAGTAATTATGAGTTAATGTAGTTGGAAATTTTAGTCCTACCTAAAACCCCTAAAATTAATTTTTAGTCTGAAGTATATATTAAGAGAAGGGGAATATGGGTCCTTGCCACTTTAATTTCCTTGAAATAGCATTTTTCAAATACAATTAGTGTTGGTTATTGGGTTTTGATAAAATTGTGAGTGATTAATAAATAAATATAATATTTATTATCTAATTTTACCAACAAAGTTCTAAAATTGAACTTTTATTATTTTGAGAAATAATAATAAATATGAATTCAAACATATAAATACTATCAATACTTTATAAATATAACCTTCTCTCTTTCACTAATTCAAAAGAATTGAAAAGTCACTTATGCATTATCCTATGCAATAAAAGAAAATTATATGTTCCAGAAAACCCTATTCCTGAAGTGCTTGGACATGTGGATAGTGATGAAGAGTTGTATCTCTATGATAAATATTTTAATGATGCCACATATGTTCAATGTTTAATATTTTCATCCATGACCAATGTGATTCTAAATAACATTAGGATATGGATATGTATAGAATGATGTCTCACCTTCATGATATCTATCAAGAGATGGAAATATAGGAAATATATGAGATCTCTAATAAATTTTTAAATTAAATATTAAATATTCAAAACTAGTTTGGCCTAATATAGTCAATATTATTGGATAAATAGAACTCTTAGACATCTTGGGAATTAAATCCCTAAATAATCTACACATATATTTCATTATTTACTCAATACCCAAGTCCTTCTCCAGTTATATTGTTAATTATCACACGAGAAATAAAAAGAAGAGTCTTTCAGAAATTATTACTCACATTCATTAAGTTAATAAGGAAATGGGGAATAAAAAACCCACAGTACTTATGGTGAAAAATAAAAATAATAAAAATGTGAAGGGGCCTAAGAATCATAACAATTTTGAATCTCCCAAGCACGATCCTTCCAAGAAGAGGAAGATCCAAATACATAGAAAGTAAAATGAAGCAATATATTTTGTATGTGTCAATAAAGGGCTTTAGAAGAGGAATTTCTCCGAGAAGCTAGGGTAAGCTAAAGGTGTGTTCATTATCAAGTGTAATTTTTCTATATCTACACATTGGGTATTAGATATAGCTTGTGATTCTCACATATGTATCCAAATATTGGAACAAGGTATATTTTGAGAGATTACTAGAGGAATGGTAGATTTTTTGGCAACCAATGGTATGATGCAAGCTTCTCCTGCCTTTCAAGACTACTACCGTTCATGGATAATGAGGATGATCATGGTTTTAAAATATTTTCTTATGTATCGACTATTAACAAAATCATAATTTCTATATCCTACCTTGATAAAAATGTTTTTTTTCATGTTTGGAAATTAACGTTTTCCCATTTATAAAGAAAACATATGTTATGATATTGAACATTTAAATAATTATATTTATGTTTAAAATTTTGAAAAACAAGTATTGGAAATTGATAACAAATCATTTTTTCATGAAGCGTTTAATACCTTGCTGTAGAATTATCATATTGGTCATGTAAATGAGAAAAATATGAAAAATTGCTATGAAGATTTTTATTCAAACTCTTTTAAGCTAAAAACACTTAAAATATGTAATTCTTGTTTATATAGAAAAATTTCTAAACCACTATTTGGTGGATAGGTTGAAAGGGATACAGATCTTTTAGGATTGGTACACATACATATGTGTGATCTATTTACAATAGAATATAGATGTGGGTATTATCAATTTATAACATTTATTAATGGCTTAAGTAGATATGGATATGTATACGTGATGAGGTATAAGTCTATTTACTATGAAGTATTTGAAGAATTCAGGGATGACATAGAGAGTAAAATTAGAAATAAGATAAAGAAGGCTCAATATGATCGAGGTAGTGAATATCTTAACTATGACTTTATCAACTTTCAATAGAAGTTTGGGATTATATTTCAACTCACTTAACCATACAAACCATAGTGTAATAGTGTTATTTAAAGGAGGAATTGTACCTTATTATACATGGTAATTTCAATGATGAATCATGTATATCTTCCACAATCCTTTTGGATAAGTGCATTAGAAACTGTAGAATCTACACTAAAACGAGTACCAAATAAAGAGGAAAATAAAATTACATTTGAGTTATGGAGTGGAAAGAAACTAGTTTTATCACATAAACGTGTATGGGGTTATGAGGAATTTGTTAATACTATATCAGGAGAAAAACTATCATCATATGATAGAAAGTGTATCTTTATAGGGTATCCTAAGGAAATAAGGGTATAGTGCCTATAAAACCCCTCATCCAAGAAAGTGATTATCACCAGAATATTCATATTTCTTAAGAGGGAGAACATTCAAAATAAGGATAGCGGTAGAAATATTGAATTCGATGAAGATGATGATCAAGATACACAAGAGTTGGTACATGAATAGATTCCCCGAGTTCCCATAGAAGAAGTTGTTCCTAAAAAAATTACTACATAGGAGAACCATTGAGGCAAGAGAACCAAATAGATATGGTTTTCTAGTCATTGAAGATGATGAATCATTATTGGTTAAAAATAAAATACCACTATCCTAAAAATAAGAAGTAGATAGATTATAAGTTTTAATATGGAAAGAATCCATGAAATTTGGAATTGACTCCATATATCAGAACCAAGGTTTGGTTATAATCAATCGTCCAATTAGTGTAAAGCTAGTTAGGTGAAAATGGGTATTCAAAAGAAAACTAGACATAGAGGTTAAAGTATGTACCTATAAATAAATTATAGTAGATAGAGGGTTTAAATAGTTTCAAGGAATTGATTACAATGAAACCTTTTCTCCACTTTCCATACATAAATCCATCAGAATTATACTTTATACAACAACTTACAATAACTATGAAATTTTGTATATGGATGTAAAAAAAACATTCCTTAATGGTAAATTTCATAAAAATTTCTATATAAAACAACCATAAGGTTTTTTAACTCTAGTTGATGCCAAAAGAAAACTAAAGTTATAGATATCCATTCTTGGATTGAAGAAAACATCCATGTCATAGAATATTTGATTTGATAAAGATATAAAAGAATTTTTTTTGATTAAAAATGAATGTGAGGCATGTGTTTACAAGATGTGTAGTGGGAATGTGGTCATTATCCTAGTTGTATATGTCGATGACATATTATATATTGTAAATGAAATAAAAGTCATATAGTCTGTTAAGGATTGGTTAAAAACATTCTTATCCATGAAGTACTTAGACGAAGAAGCTTATATTCTAGGGATTAATATCATTCGTGATAGATTCAAGATACTAAATGGACTAAGTCAAGGTAAATACATTGAAAAAATACTAAAGATATTTAGTATTGAACAATCCTAGAGGGTATTGGTACCAATGTCATAAGGTATACATTTTTCCAAGAAAATGTGTCCTTAGACACAACTAGAGAAAGAGAGAATGAGTAAGATCTCATAAAATTAAATTAGAGGATCAACAATGTATTTCATGTTATGTACTAGACTTGATGTTACCTATTAAGGGAGTATGGTAGGAAGATGTCAATTTGATCCAGGTAAACAACATTAGTTTTCTATTAAGGTTATCATTAAGTATATGAGAATAATTAAGGATGTGTTCCTAGTGTATAGTTGAGATAATAAACTAGTAATCATGTATTATACTAATGGTAGTTTTCAAATAGATTAGGATGATTTAAATTTGCATTCAGGATATGATTTCAGTCTCAATGGAGGAGCTATGAGCTGAAAGAGTTTAAATCAGCTATTTTCCATTGATTCTATTATGGATCTTGAGTATATAAGGGCTTATAATGAGGCCAATGAATCCATTTTGATAATATTTTATTTCATTATCTTCATCTGATAACTGATATTAAAAACCCTATCACATTATATTGTGATAATATTGTAGTGGTGGTGCTTTCAAAAGAGTCAAGGTTTCACTAACAGGAAAAGAAAATACTTAAAAAGTATCACATCTTGATGGATTTTTCATATATGGGTGAATTTTTAGTAAGTAGAGTTTCCATAGAAGAAAACATGGTGGAACCCTTGATTAAAGAATTATCTCAATAGATTCAAGAGTATCTTGTGAGAGTTAGTGGAAAAAGGTTGTTAGTAGTTGTCTCTAGTGCATGTGAGAGTTTATTTGATTTGGTTCCCTAGAAATTTTTTTGTGTAATTTATGATTACCTGTATCCATAGTTATGAATATTAATAAACTACTTATCATATCATGATTGTAATTCTATGTGACATTGTATGTGATAATTTCCTAAGAGTAGCTGTCACACTAAAAATTTATAGTAGTTTCCCACTATGATGGGAACCCAAAATTACAATGATAATATTCTTAAATATATGTTTTATAGATGGATGAAATTATTCAAGGGAAAAAAATGATAGAGGATATCAAAGGTGGAGACTCATAGGAATTTGAGACACCTTCTCTTGGTGTACACCCTTGGTAATTTCCTATGTATGAGATTATAAGAATGAGATCTTCCAGCAATAAATCCATATTTTTCTGTGTCATTGGATAACCCTATCTGTGGATGTGTTTATTGATCCTTACACTTTAATATTATTATTAATTGATATTAGGAGTCATGTACTTTGATGTATTAATGAAAATCATGGTGACCTATGTTCATAGTGAAGTAGGATATGTTGGGTGCCTCAAAATTAATATTTCATTAATGAATAGTGTGAGAAAGGATTTATCAATCGAAGTTGATATTTTGATCCCTTTAATAGAAAAGAGACTTAAATGTCCACACATTAAGTGTATCAAGAATATTATTTAAGAAACAGAATTATTTAGTACTTAGAATTTGGAGTGAATATTATTCTTTATGTTGTAACATCCCAACTTAGGAGCCACTAAATGGTGCTTGAGCTGATGGGTCACTTGGCCTCAAATGTTCCTCCCTATACACCAGTGGCTTCCATCTACCATTGAGGGCCTAAGGTGTGTCTATGAGGATACTATTACCTCATGTTACTATGTATCACAACATTATTAATCATAAAAAATAAATATAGGAAGTAGATAAATATATGAATATGAGATAAACATTCAGAATATTGTAATAATAAATTATCCAAAAAACAGTCATATATAATATGATAACCATGTCAGGTCTCTACAATATGGGAAAATAGGTATACAAGTATCCAATATAATACATGTATCAAAAGATACAAAAATACAAAAAAGGTATTATCTCCAGAAAGAATCACAATCCTAGATCTTTCCTATGGTCCTCGGCTCCTAAGCAGCAATCAACTCAATCATCATGAATTGGGTGCTTTCACTGATCCCTACCTGCATCCATGAAGTATATATGGGTACCCAATAGAGGATCGAACAGTGTGTGAGATAACACTCAGTAGGATACCACCAATGCTCTCTATAATAAGTAGAGTCTATGTAACATAAAAAGTAGTAGTGTACATTAAATAATTGTAATAATAGTAGTAAAAGTGAAATTCACAATGAAAAAGTGATAAATGTAAAGTGATATTATCCAGATTATCAATGATAATCAAGTTCCAAAAACATGGTCCAACTATAAATCATAAATAAAATAGGTGTGAAAACTATCTAGTCTAACAACTATAAATTAATACCCATACCATGGATATCTATAAAGTATAGAAAATATACACAAAGGCCTTTCTATGTAACCCGATATAAAAATCCACACCGGCCTATGCCATGTAGTCAAATGTCATACCACGAAGGGACAGATCCAAGGTAAAGAAGACCAAGGAATCCTCATCAAGTCCCAGTATAATTTCAATGGAAACTCATTAAAAACATGGGTGGAGTCCAAGGATCATGTCAATAGAGCATGTTCAATGTGAGTCCAAAAACTCTAGATCCAAGGGGTAGCAAGTCCCAGGGAATCATACAAAATCAAGATCTAAGGAGTAAACCAGTCCAAGGAATCCACTACCATAAACAAGACCCATGTAGTAGAAATTTCTATATATTCCTATGGAATAAACATCCAAAGAGATCATCCAAGGAATACACTACCATAATCAATTATTAATCCATTTAATTATTTATTTTATAACCATTCACATTCCATGATTTGATCCAACCCATATAAAAATTTACATTTAAACAATTAAAACAATTCACATCATGAAATCACATGGAAATGAGGCATAACTTTATCCTAATCAATTCAATTAAATTCATTCCTTTCATTTAAAAATTAATAGGTAAAATAAGGTGCTCAAAATATTTAAAAATTCATTAAAATCTCATTCAAATCATTAAGACTCTAAAAACAAGTGGTGAGCTCACATGCACCCAATGAGGTGGTATAAAATATAGAAGATACAAAGATGCACCCCAGATTATCCTAGGTTTGGGATAAAATCTTCCAACAATCATAATGGTACTAGTGGTAAACCTAATCGGGTTCTAATTCATTCATTAAAATCATTTAATTAATTAAAGTTGAACCACCAAAAAGTCAGACATGCGACACAACTATGAAAAAATGTAAAACAAACCAACCATATGTGAAAAGGTATAGAACACCTACCATAGGTAAGTAGTAGGGTAATATTATATTATTAATCTCTGATTTAGTCTAGATCAAAAGAAAAATGAATAACAGAAGAAAATCCTTGAAATATTGCATATTATCTTCCACCTAAATAACTCTACCAATATGAAGAAAAATGAAGGACACTATAAGAGGAATGAAGAACTCGTCAGCATGGATTCAATGAGACAAATGGTGTCCAAATCAAGCATTGGACAAAAAAAACATGATCATATCCTATGATTTGTCTTCAAAGGAGCTCCCACACAAACCCTGTCCACTGGAAATAAAATAAGAAGAAGTGTTTCAAAAATATAAATCCAAAGGGGAAAATAGTAATTTACCACTTTTTAACCCGACTGCATGGTTTAGATGCATGATTTTCCAAACCATGAACCAAATACACACCCTTCTCTAGATCAAAGGGGGCATTTCAAGGTCATGGAACATTGTTTAAGAAATTGTGCGCCAAAAATGTGCTAATCCTCTGTTAAAAGTTACAGATCCCCCACATGTGCATACACCCCAAGATGGACGGTTTTCTCAAATCATGTTCCCTCTAAAAAACCACTATCTATCCCCACACAGTTACTATTAACCATGCCTATTAGGTCACATGATTTTTTCTAACTGTTCTTCCTAGCTGTTTTCCTCCAAAAGTCAATCTCTAGGCTCCGGACAAGCCCTGAAAACCCCCCAAAACTCCTGTGATCTCATTAGAAAAACATATTTGGACAAACATAAGGTGTTAAACTAAAATTTAAAATATTCATACCACAAAAAACCCATGATATTAAAATAACCCCCTAAAGAAATACATCCCCTAATTTCCATTCCAAGGGTTGTCAAGAATTATTTGATAATAACTTTGACCACTGAGCATGAACGTCAGTCTCCCGCTCCCAAGTCTCATCTTGTAAATGGATGTGCTACCATAGTCCCAATACTAGGGGAACTGACCAGACTCAGATAACCTTTATGATTATATTAACAATATTAATAGTATGATCCTTAAAGGATGCATCTACCTGTGTCTCTACCTCAAATGACTGTAATTTATGAGATGATTCTAAGTGATAATGAAAAAACTAAGATTCATGGAAGATGTATTTCATGGATAAATACCTCTATGGTAATAGAAACCGATAGTATACCATGTTGAATCTCTCCAAAATCTTGAATGATCCAACATATCATAGTGTAAGATTACCCTATCTCCTAATATTTTTGTGTCCCAGCCTCGACGAGATACATAAAAATACCCAGTCACTAACCTTGAACTCTAGAGGTTGTTGATGAAAATCAACATAAAATTTCTATCTAGAATGTACAGTATTCAGATTCTTTCTGATAAGATAAACCTAATATGAATTCTCTTGAATGATATAAGGTCTAATCAATGCTTCCTCTCCCCCATCTAACAAGTACAAAAAAATATCAACATAGCCTACCATACAAAGCCTCATAAGGTGTCATCTGTATAGTGTCTTGATATCTATTTCTTTAGGTGAACTCAAATAGGGGTATGTGCCTCTACCAAGAACTCCCAAAATCAAGGACACATTATTTAAGCTTTTAATAAAGTACCTAAATCATGTACTCTAACTGTAAATCGGTTTGAGTGTGGTATGTTGTACTCAGAAGCACCTATGTACCCAACACTCTCTGTAGACTCTGTCAAAACCAATATGTAAATAAGGAATTCCTATACAAAACAACAGTACGAGGAACCTCATGAAGCACACAATACCATGGATATACAATATCCCAAGAACATATACTAATAAGTTCCCCCTGATTAGTAGGAAATGAGAAACCTTCATATTTCTGTCCAAAACAACCCAAAAAACTTCACTACCTCAAGGTGACCTTGGCAATCTGGTCATGAAAACCATCACAACATCATCCCACTTCCACTCTAGAATAGGTAATTATTTCAAAATACCAACTACTTTTTGGTGTTCTTCCTTAACCTATCGATAGGTGGAACAACTCATGACAAATCTACCCACCTAACATTTCATCCCCATCCACCAATATTGGAGACACAAGTCATGATACATCTTGGTAACTTTGTGATGTACTGCTCAAAATGAGGTAAGAAATTATCGCATCATCTCCTCACATATGTCTGATGGAACCCAAACATGACCATGAATACACATAATTTCATCCTCTCTTATGGTCCAACCAAGAGGTGGGTCCTCATCTGGAAAACTATACCATAAGACTAGGTGCTCAACATCAGATAACTATATCATCCTCACTCTATCGAAAAGAGTGGAAGTCATCGATAAGGATGAGATAAAAGTATTCCCATGGCCATCATGAATCTCCAAGTGCATATTTGAAAAAAAATACATAAGATTCCACTCACTATGTTCTTCTTTAACTATCTATATCTGATTCCTCCTACTCAGTTCATCCACCACTACATTTCCCTTTTTGGGCATGTAGGCAAGCTTGAATTAAAAATACTGTAGGTACTCAACCCAACTTCACTACCTAAAATTTATATCATGTTGTGTAAATATATACTTAATTCTTTTTTGGTTCATGTACACTAAAAAAATCTCTTAGTAAAAAGTTCATCCTATAGTACAATGTATGCACAATAGTGGATAACTCGAGATCAAGCATCTGGTAATTCCTCTCGTGTGGTATCAATTAATGAGACCCATACACCATGACTTCTTCTTCCAACATTAGATCTAATCCTATCCCAATACCAAATGCATCATAATACATAGTGTATATTCTTCTCAGCTCTTGAAGAATCGGGACCGACATTGAAATCAATCTCACTTTTATCTCCTTAAAGGCTATATCATAGGTATCTAACCATAAAAACTCCACACCCTTCTTAGTCAATCATATAAGTGGTGTTTTTAAGCATGATAAGTCCAATATTAAATTCCTATAATATCTAGATGACCCCGAGAAACTGTGTATGTCAAATACATTCTTGGGATTCTCCTAGGAATCTATATCTCTTTCTTCTCTAGGCCAAATGATACTTCTATATATAATACATTATGACCTAGGAAGTGAATCATATCCATCTATAAGTTTAATTTTGTGATCATAGAATATAATTGGTGCTTTCTTGGTGTATGAAAATTTATCTCAGTATGTTTAGCATGGTTATGTCGATTATGAGAATACACCAAGATATCATCCATGAATACTACCAAAAAATAATCTGGATAAAGATGGAAAACTTAGTTCATCAAGGCTATGAAAACTACTAGCATGTTCATAAAAACCATAAATGATACGAAAATCTGTATGAGGTATTTCTACAGGTCAAACATGCACCTCATAATAACATGATCTCTAATCAATCTTTTATAAAACATGATCACCTCAGAGATGGTTGAAGAGATCATCTATCAATGTAAATTTATAATGATTTTTAACTATCAAATGGTTCAATTTTTAGTAATCCACACATATCTTGAGGGTACCATCTATGTTTTTCGTAAAAAATTAGCAAACTCCATAGATAAGTACTAGTTCATATATACCCCTTTTCTTCCATGTCCTATAGATACCTATTTAGCTCCTTTAATTCAATATTATCCATCCTATAAAGAGGAATGGATGCCGATGTAGGTCATGGAACTATCTTGATAAATAACTCCAAGTCTCTCCTAAGAGGTAAACTAGAAAAGTCAACTGAGAAAACATCCCTAAAGAGATCAACCACTGAAGGGAAATATACCTAACACGATCCAAGATCAACTGGATATAAACTACCAATCTGGGATTCATCCAACCTAGCCCATGACGCTCGATTCCATCTCAGACTGCCTTCAAATCCCATTCACCCTTACAAAAAACTCCACCCCTGTGTGATGTGAATGTCACCCTTCAATGGTAACAATCAACAAAAGAATGGTAAGAATCTAACCATTTCATATTGATTATAATCCCTATTATCTGGAGGAAAAAATATAGTATATGAAGTGACACCCACCAATATCAAGGGAGAACTCCCTATTCTGGTGTACACCCTCTTTTTAGATCCCCAACTAAGTATCCAAGGTCATAATGCCATCAGAAAACCAAACAATGAGCCTAAGGAAATCTACAACAAGTATATATATAAATCCATGATATGAACTTGTATCAAACAGAGAAGATACCAGATTAGAGGCTACTCATATTGTACCTATCACCATACATGACCCAAAACTCTTCTCCTTAGTGGTAAGATGTACGAAACACATCTGACCAAAACTGTGACCCTGTGAAACAACCTCACTACCTTGAGCAATCCCACTCTACCATCTAGGTACAATTGGTGCATGGATACCTTGACAATGATGACCACCTTATCTTGAATAAATGGAACTACTCAAGATTCTATCCAGATGTGAATCTTTAAACCCCTCTCCTAAACTAGGAGTTAGAGTTGATCCCCTTCCACTAATTGCTGGAGGGATGGTCCTACAAAAATGATGTTTTTTCCCATCCTACCATAATTTCAGCACTCAACTGGGTCTCTATCGCATTGATTTCTCATATATACCCATATCACACATTGATGAGAGAATACATCACTATTGGAACTAATAAACTAGATGGTAATCCCCTCATGAGAGGACTCAAAATGAAACTTCTTTCCATTGGAAGTTGAACTGATAGGAGAAGACACTAAACTTCCCTACTCTATGCCCCCAACTTCTATCATGTTCTGCTCAGTAATAAGAACCTAATTCACTATCATAGTAATAGTCATCAACTAAAACACATTGAACCATGATCGAATTTCATGCCTCATACCATCCTCATAGCATCTCACCCTTGATAAATCGCCAGAAAGATAAATCATTTCAAAACACTTAAGCTCTTCAAAGATGGAAAAATATTCCATAACAATAATCACACCATGCTCCAGACATCTAAACTCACTAGAAATTTTATTTCTCAAGGTCTGAGGAAAAAATTAGTCCTAAAAGATGGATTAAAAATACCTCCTAACCATATATTAGAGTGTATCATTCTAGTTTAAAACATACCACTAGTGCTTAGCTACTCCCTAAAGTATGTATGTCTTGAGATTCACTTTACTCTTAGGAGGTGTCTCCAGATGATTAAAAATTGATAATGTAGTCTCAATCCCTAGATCAATAACATGTGGACCTCCATCCCATGAAAACATGAGAGGATTCTACTGTTGGAAGACATGCATTAGCTCTTCCATAGTTATGGAAGACTGCTGGGTTCCTTAAAAAGTCTACATAAAACGTTGGAAAACCTCACGAAACTATGCCTCATCACCCATATCTTGTATAATCATTGGTATCACAACTGGAACTATAGGAGGGTATACTAGTATCCAAGGTCTTATCACCTCCATTGCATGGTCATTACCACCCTCTTAATGTAAAAATGGTGGTCATCGTGGTGGAATGTCTCTACATTGCTAAGAAAACACCTCATAAAAGAATTTGGTAACAACCATATCACAAATAAAAGTGTAAAACAAGTCGAATTAATCCTATAAACAAGTCAAAACCCTATTACTACCCCTAAATCTAGGACTAGGTAGTAGAAACAACCATATAAATCACAATATACACTACCTAATTTCCACTCTAAATCCGAGTCAAGGTCAAGTTGTATGTTTCACAGTTTGAAGTCATTTTAATTTTATATTTACTTCAAAAATCTCTTTTAAATAGTCGAACCAAATGGATCGCCACTTATGATCCATAAGATCTCATACACCTTATAAACTGAAATATGGAATTCATTTAATCTAAACCATAACACATTCTGGTCCATGTGACCAATGGTCTATGACTCAACATGCCATAATTGACTGCTTAGGGTGTCTTTTGTAGCCTATGTAGGAAAAAACTGTTTAGGCTATAACATGAAATCTAAGTACCAACTATATTTTTCAATCCACTACATAAAACATTTATCAAGAAACATGTATATCATCTAAGGAACACATAGTAATGTTATTTAGTCAAGCCATGCATCTTATATGGAATGTCATAATTCAAGACATTCAAATTCTAACAGGTTTCTAAAATGATGCATGATATGGAATGTTATCATCTCATCAGAAAAAATATAAAAATATGTAATCATATTATACATTAAACCTCAAGTTCATCACTAGATGGTGGAATCAAGTCAACTCTAAGAGAAAAAATCTAGAAAAAAGAAATTTCCATTCTAGGAAATCTTGATTTTTCCTATGTGTGGGTTTGCTACTGCTAGGAACAAATCATTACCATATTAGGATACCTTCATAATCTTATTTTTATTATCTTAAAATAGTAAGACAAATAAATAAAACTTAGATACCACTTTATAACATCCCAAACTGGGAGCCACTAAATAGTGACTCGAGCCAGTGGGTCAGATGGCCTCAATCATGCCTCCCTGTATGCCAGAAACTACCAACTAGAAACAAGGGACTATGGTATGTCTGTGGGGAGATTATTCAATCATGGAATAGTGTATTAAAGTGGTAGTAATCATAAAAATTAATAGTAGTAGCTAATAAATAATTGAATTGGATAAAAACATTCATAAGACTATAATAATAAATAAGAAAAAAACAGTCAGATACAATATGATGATCATTTCATGTCTCTACAAAGGGGAAAATAGGTATACAATCATGCAGTACAATATATGTATCAAAAGGTACAAAAATAAAAAATACGATCTCTAGAAAACATCTAAAACCTAGATCGGTCCTATGCTCCCCTACTCCTAAGCAACAATCAACTCAAGAATCATAAAGTGGTAACTTTCTCCTATACCTTCCTGTATCCATGAAGTCTATCTAGGTACCGAACGGTGGCCCAAACAGGGAGTGAGATAACACTCATAAATCCACCACTAACATTTTCCATAACAATTCAAGTCTGTGTAATATAACCAGAAGAAGTGTGCAGTATATAATAGGTATAATAATAGTATAAGTGAAATTACCAAGTAAAAAGTGTTAACTATAGAGTGATACTGTCCATCCATTAACCGATAATCATGTTCCCAAAAAAATGGCCAACTATAAGTCATAAATAAAACAGGTGTGATAATTGTCCAGTCTAACAATTGTAAACTGATACCCATATCAGGGATATCTGTAAAGCATAGAAAATTTCAACAACGACCTCTCCATGTAATCTAGTATAAACATCCACATTATCTTGTGAGGTGTAATGTCACAAACCAACCCAGGTCGACCTTGAACCGGTCACCCAAGCCGGCCCGCGACATGGCCCGAGGGGCGTTCCCGATCCCCACGGGCCGACAACTAGTGTCGGGAATCAAAATTAAGCAGGTGGGGACGATTTGTCCCAAAGGAAAATAAACTAAACAGCGGAAAATAAATAGAACAAAAACGAATAAATAAAGAACAACCAACAACGCTACTAACCTGACCACGACCAAAACTCCATGTGACCTTTTGGGTCACTCTCCAATACCACGACCAACGTCACTCAAGGTAAACAACTAAAGCTGGAACCTGCAACAGAACTAAAAAAAATATAACACTATAGGTGTGAGTATTAAAACTTATTAGGTAGGCCTGAATAATTATATTCCCAAAGCACATAGCATTAAAAAAAGAATTTATCAACTCCAAGTTTGCACTAAATTATATAAAATATGGTTTTTCACACACAAAATTTTATTTTTAAAACAAGTAACAGTCCATTGAACTTTTTAATTTAGAACAAGTTATATGTTGAATGAAACAGGTGCATTGAATTTTAAGACATTTTGTGAACAATTTAGAAATCCAAACTTTAGTTGTTAGTCAAAAGGAAAAAATCACACACAACACACAACAAACACCAAGGGAAATGGAAAAAGTGGCACACATGGGTCAGAAACCGAACTAGACCTCTCAACCGTCCACCACATACAAATAAACACAAAAAGAAACATGGGTCAAACCTAGGAGATCGTGAACAATCCAGAATATACTATACATCTGACTCATCCTGAAGGCATGCCCTAACTTGATGACGTCATAACGCCCATACTACTACCCGGAATAGCCCTGCATGGCCTAACCGAGGGGCCCAATCCCCATAGCAGCAATAACTCAGTATTCCCCTGCTATGGGGCCATTAGTCAGTGCGTGGTCTAAACTAGTGCAACAATCGTTCTCAGAAGATTCACTCACTATGCCAGGTTCCCATGTCCACACATATAATAAAAGAGGGGTGTGTCCACAATGTAAATCAAGCAGTCACAAAGCACAAACATCACATATAGCTCACGCAATCAACACACACCAAAGATCACCCCCGGGTGGGTTTTCCAAAATAATCTATTTTATTAAAGTGCCAAACGGGCTTTCACCAATTTTAAAGCAAAACTTCATTTCTCAAGAAAACCCAAAACACTTTTTCAGAAGAAATAATTTATCATTAAAAATAAAATTACATTTGAAATTCCGTGAATTATGTTTAAAGGCCAAACAGACATTCTTTCAAAACTGGGTGTCCGCCCGTCAAGAAAATGTTCCAAGTGTTCGGTATAAAACAAACAGCTCTTTTCACACTAAATAATCATTTAAAATTTTATTATCTAATATTATTTATCATTCATTAAAATTAAAAAACATCAAGAAATTAAAAAATTATAAATTTAAAGGTGAGTGCAATGGGGGACCTACCTCGAATCGCTGTCCAAACATAATGGCACATCACACCTCGCACAGACGCACAAACTCGCGCAAGCCGACGACCGAAGTACCGTGGGTCTTCCTCGCTGACACGCTGCAACAACCACACAACTAAAACGCATAAACGCGGACTCAAAACAATTCAAATGAACCAGCACAAAGGAACTATCTCAACATGTTTTCAAAACACAACCCGCACCTTTGACACAATTTATAAACCACTTAAAAAAATTATTAAACAGATCTAAATAGAAATCACACCCAAAACCATTTTTCAAATTCATTTACCCTTCCTTAATCAATTTATAAAACCCCTTTGTAAAAACCCACCATCAATGCATTTGCATCTCAAGTATCTTTGAAAAGACATTTCGCACACTTTGCATAATTTATCAAATTCCCTTTTTATAATAACACTAGAAAACACAAAAAAATAAATACCAACTAAGACAACGGACTAGCCCCATTCATAAAATCATTCATGTTTTTAACCCATTTTCAAAACAAGCTTTTCACCATTCAATCAAATTAAATAGACCATTACACAATTTATAAACAACCCAAAAAAACACTACACGGCCTCACACCAAGAACATACCCAAAATCCCCGTTTTAGAACCAAACGGACACTAAAAACATTTCCAAACATCATTCAAATCACTTACATAATTTAAATAACCAATTGCACGATTTATAAATTGACATCAAATAACACAAAATGGGTTACACAAAAAAACACTCAATTCCATCTAAAAATAAAACGTTAAATTTTAACACATATAAAAACTTTTCAGAAACAAATTCCGCATCACCCATAATAACCAAATAACACATTAAATTAACTAAGCAAGCAAACTAATTATCCAAATAATATTTACAGCAGGAACTATCTACCTCAGGTGCCGAAAGCATCAAAAATTGGTGTAAAATTCCAATCGCACCAAGATCGCACCATGAGAAACCCAAAGAGGACCCTAAAGCAAGAATTTAAAATGAAAGTAATCAAAATCAAACCATAAAACATACCCCTAACAGTTGAAAAAAACTGAAACCCGAAAAGAGAAACAAAGAAAAATGAATCCAAAAAAAATTACCCAAGTGAAGTTTCTAGAGGGGGAGGGCGCTGGTGAAATCAAGCTCGCTGGAAATGAGGTCGGCCGGCTGGGATCTCACCAAAGAACTGTTGGCCAGAAGGGGGCGGTGCGCAAAGCAGCAAGGCTGAAGAGGGGGTCTGGGCGGAGTGGGGTGGTGTTGGAAAAGGGAGGTGAAAAAAACAGTGGTGGTCGGATGTGGGGAGATCTGCTGGAGACAGCCTGGGCGAACGTGGAGGGCGGCGGTGAAGGTTGGAGCTGCTGCCGGAAGAGTCGAGGTGGTGTGGGAGAGGGCTGCGGAGCCGGTGCGGCCATGGGTTGCGTAGGGAAGCCAAAATAATGGTGGGTGGAACAGTGATGTGTGGTGCGCCGGAGAAGAAAAAAACCCGGGTGGTGGTCCGGTGAGCTGAGGGAAGGTCGAGAGGCATGCGGCGAGGCCGACAGGAAAGGGGAAGCTCGGTTGGGGTCCAGTGAGGTCGTCGCCGGCGGAGCCGGATGGATGTGGGAGGAAGCCAAGGGCGAGGGGAGAAACCAGATGGTGGCATGAGCAGGGTAGAGAGAATAGTTAGCTAGTGCAGATCGGGAGGAGGGAGTGGAGCGAGGGCAGGGTGGCGGTTCGCAATGAAGGGGAAGGGTTCGCACAGTGGGGGTGCACCGCGGGTATGGGAAGAGGGGAATTTGGGGTGCGGCTTAGGAAGATCTAGGGTTTCACTTTTCTTTTTTTTCTTCTTTTTTTCCATTATAATAAAATAACAATAGTTATAATAATAAAACTAATAATAATAATAATAACAATAATATAAAGAAGAATAATAATAATCCTGATAATAATGATAATAACATAATATTATTATTATTAAAACCCTTTTTTTAATCATAATCCAATTAATTAGAAAATTCTAGAAACCAGGTACCCCTGCGATCATCTCACGACTTAAAAAAAACACGCACGCAAATTGCGCGCCTCAGCGCAACCCGCTGTGGCACCCGCACACACACCTAGGGAGATCGTGTGGCTACCGCCTATCGTGCGGTGACCGCACACAGGATCTAAACCCGCTAAAAATATTAAACGTCAAAAATTTTAAACGAAGATCTGGCCCGAACCTTGGCGCGAGAACCTGAAGCCAAGGATTAAATAAATAAAAATTAATAAAAAACGTTGGGGTGTGACAATTATCCCCACCACAAACACTTTATGCCCCCAGAAAGTCATCCGACCAAAAAATAGACAAAACAGAAGTCCATGACCGAATGAGACCAAAAGAAACCACAATACAAGAGAGCGGGAGAACACGAGAGGGTTCTTCCCACCACAAGAGCTCAACGAGTGCGGAAATTTTAACACTCAAATATCC
The DNA here is from genome assembly GCA_963277665.1 of Viscum album. Lineage (NCBI taxonomy): Eukaryota > Viridiplantae > Streptophyta > Magnoliopsida > Santalales > Viscaceae > Viscum > Viscum album. The sequence continues at coordinate 2,040,391,407 of OY728141.1, read as the reverse complement.
TACCCCGGAAAGTGGGGTCGACAAGGGAACTCCCAACCGATCCAAACTATGTTCTAAAGCACGAGTGGACAACACCTCCACTAAAACCTAGATCAATCGACCAAGACCAAACACTCCCAACACTAGGAGAAAAACCTCTGAGAATTACATAACCCCAAATAGTGAACTCGAGTATAACCACATGCCTTGACTCCTCCACAGGCACTTACATCTCCAAACGAATGCCACCAAACCAAGAACAACATATACAAGGGCCAAACATACATTTAAGAAAACACATGATTCAGAAAACCATAAGATGACAAACAAAACTGTTGGATTACAATAGAACATGTCTATTATAACTCCATGATGAAGAAATGAACTTACAATGACATAAAAATATTAACAACAGAAAAATAAAGGGTGAAAATACTTTAAATATTCCCTCGCCAACACGGAACACAATACCTGGACCAAGGCTTCACACCCCTAGCAAATCCTGACTGCGCGCGAGCTTCACCCCAAGACCTGTGGCTAGGGTTCTGATGGCTGAAGCATCTTTTTCCTCATAGTCAGGCACTGGAATCTTTCAGTCACAGCGTCATCTTTAGGCGACACGTTCTGCAAAACTTCTCTAGATGACCCAGACATATAAAACGATGACACGTCTTCGGAGGGATGCGACATGAAGGCTTCACGTGCCCGAACCGGCCACACTAGTGGCAAACCACTGAACGGTCCGACGAACTAGAAACTAGAACCACTACATAGGACTCTTTAGAAATAGATCCCTCTAACACACTCTGCTCGCCAGATGGGGGACCTTCACGAGCAACTGGATACGGTGGACTGTCAACCGTTTGCACTCCGGGGACCAAGTCAGCTAAGAACACCTCATACACCAACATCTCAATAGTGATGCTCCCAAAAATGGAGGACTCACTACTTGATCTCTGATCGAAGACCCCTGATTAAGGGAGAAGTATTCATCCAGTCCTGTGACACTACCCCCGGAAAAAGAGACACCCGATCCTTGAAATGGTCAACATACGCTTTCAATGTCTTCTGGCCATGTTGAACATGCATGAGCTCTTCCATTTTCTTCATCTTCACCTCCACAAGTATAAACCATTGAACAAAGATGGGTTTAAAGACATACCACATCATCCCAACTTACAGTAATGGCAGGGCGAACAACTCTTACTCGTCCAGAGATGGACCTTCAAATAGACCCAAAACAACATGCACTCTAACAGCTTCGGGAGTTACCAATACCCTGAAGATGTGCTCGACCTCTTCAAGCCACTCCACTATCTCTAATAGACTCCAATCACAATGAAGGACAGAAAATTTCTGAGAAAGACCAAAAACTGGGCATGACTCATCAAAACTATGGGGACCTTTCGGGGCGGCATTTCTGAACAACATATATAACACCAAGCCAAAAATGATATCAATCGAAGAAACATCAAATTAAGCACCCTCATCCAAAACAACCAGCTCAAAATAAACAAGCAAATACAAACACAACTCAAAAATTCCTCTTCCAAAATTCCCGTTCTATTTTAGATTCCAAAACTACCCCTTTTTTTCAAAACTGCTTTCCAAAACCATTTTCCTCTTTAAAAGCCAATTTAGAAAACAAGGTCAAGCCTTTAGTTTCAAACACACCCAGGTAATCCCATGAACCGTTGCACATGTCTAAATCCACTTTCATTCATATGCACCAACACACACTTTCCACACATCCTCTCACATGTGAAAACATTCATAAGGAGTACCTGAGGTTTCACACCCCAAACCATTCTCAAACACTTTCCATGAAAACAACAGTTTTCCAAACCGAAGTCTTTCAGTTTTAAAACCCATTTCATAAATTTAAAGTTATTTAAAAGAAATCAGTCGCATTTTCAAAACCCCCTTTTTTTCATTTCCAAAAAACGCACCTATACCAACCAAAATGAAAACAAAACTCAACTTGAATCAAACCACCGGAGTGAGGGACTAGCGGTCACACTTAACCGGACGACATGGTAGTGGGTCATGACCCAAGTAAGCGTCAACAACTAGGAGGGATTCAAACAGTGTACCCAGACTCCACATGGGTCACTACTCCATGTGAGATCACGATGTAACCTTGGTTTACCTCCGTTGTCATCCCTCAATCCAAAACAAACCAAAACGAAACAAAGATTGAATTCCCGAACAATCCCTGGCGACTCGAGGTGCGGAACGAGCGAGGGTTCATGACGTCCTTCCCGTACCTACCTCTCGAGTCCCAACAATTCAAATCTCCATCTACCAGACATCCCAAATAACAAGGGCCACCCTCTGATAACATTTTGTCACGAACCAACCCGGGTCGACCCTGAACCGGTCACCCGAGCCGGCCCGCGACATGGCCCGAGGGGCGTTCCCGATCCCCACGGGCTGGAAACTAGTGTCGGGCATCAAAATTAAGCAGGTGGGAATGATTTGGCCCAAAGTAAAATAAACTAAATAGTGGAAAATAAATAGAACAAAAACGAATAAATAAAGAACAACCAACAACGCTACTAACCTGACCACGACCAAAACTCCATGTGACCCTGTGGGTCACTCTCCAATACCACGACCAACGTCGCTCAAGTTAAACAACTAAAACTGGAACCTGCAACAGAACTAAAAAAAATAGAACACTATAGGTGTGAGTATTAACACTTAGTAGGTAGGCCCGACTAATTCTATTCCCAAAGCAGATACCATTAAACAAAGAATTTATCAACTCCAAGTTTGCACTAAATTATATAAAATATGTTTTTTCACACACACACTTTCATTTTTAAAACAAGTAACAGTCCATTGCCCTTTTTAATTTAGAACAAGTTATATATTGAATGAAACATGTGCATTGCATTTTAAGAAATTTTGTGAACAATTTAGAAATCCAAAATTTAGTTGTTAGTCAAAAGGAAAAAATCACACAAAACACACAACAAACACCAAGGGCAATGGAAAAAGTGGCACACATGGGTCAGCAAACGAGCTAGACCTCTCAACCGTCCACCACATACAAATAAACACAAAAAGAAACATGGGTCAAACCTAGGAGATGGTGAACAATTCAGAACATACTATACATCTGACTCATCCTGAAGGCATTCCTAACTCGATGACGTCATAACGCCCATACTACTACCCGGCATAGCCCTGAATGGCCTAAACGAGGGGCCCAATCCCCATAGCAGCAATAACTCAGTATTTCCCTGCTATGGGGCCACTAGCCAGGGCGTGGTCTGAACTAGTGCATCAATCATTCTCAGAAGATTCACTCACTATGTCAGGTTCCCATGTCAACACATATAATAAAAGAGGGGTGCGTCCACAATGTAAATCAAGCAGTCACAAAGAACTAACATCACATTTAGCTCATGCAATCAACGCACACCAAAGATCACCCTCAGGTGGGTTTTCCAAAATAATCTATTTTATTAAAGTGCCAATCGGGCCTTCACCAATTTTAAAGAAAAACTTCATTTCTCGAGAAAACCCAAAACACTTGTTCAGAAGAAATCATTTATCTTTAACACTAGAAGTACGCTTGAAATTCCGTGAATTATGTTTAAAGGCCAAACGAACATTCTTTCAAAACTGGGTGTCCGCCCGTCAAGAAAATCTTCCAAGTGTTCGGTATAAAATAAACAGCTCTTTTCACACTAAATAATCATTTAAAATTTTATTATCTAATATTATTTATCATTCATTAAAATTAACAAAACATCAAGAAATTAATAAATTCTAAATTTAAAGGTGAGTTCAATGGGGGACCTACCTCGACTCGCTGTCCAAACATAATGGCACGTCACACCTCGCACAGACGCAAAAAATCATGCAAGCCGACGACCGAAGTACCACGGGTCTTCCTCGCTGACACGCTTCAACAACCACACAACTAAAACGCATAAACGCAGACTCAAAACAATTAAAACGAACCAGCACAAAGGAACTATCTCAACATGTTTTCAAAACACAACCCACACCTTTGACACAATTTATAAACCACTTAAAAAAATTATTAAACAGATCTAAATAGAAATCACACCCAAAACCATTTTTCAAATTCATTTACCCTTCCTTAATCAATTTATAAAACCCCTTTGTAAAAACCCACCATCAATGCATTCGCATCTCAAGTATCTTTGAAAAGACATTTCGCACACTTTGCATAATTTCTCAAATTCCCTTTTTATAATAACACTAGAAAACACAAAAAAATAAAGACCAACTAAGACAACGACCTAGCCCCCTTTATAAAATCATTCATGTTTTTAACCCATTTTCAAAACAATATTTTCACCATTCAATCAAATTAAATAGACCATTACACAATTTATAAACAACCCAAAAAAACACTACATGACCTCACACCAAGAACATACCCAAAATCCCCTTTTTAGAACCAAATGCACACTAAAAACATTTCCAAAAATAATTAGAATCACTTACATAATTTAAAAAACCAATTGCGCGATTTATAAATTGAAATAAAATAACACAAAATGGGTTACAAAAAAAACACTCAATTCCATCTAAAAATAAAACATTAAATTTAAACACTTATAAAACCTTTTCAGAAACAAATTCTGCATCACCCATAATAACAAAATAACACACTAAATTAACTAAGCAAGAAAAATAATTATCCAAATAATATTTAAAGTGGGAACTATCTACCTCGGGTGCCGAAAGCATCAAAAATTGGTGTAAAATTCCAATCACACCAAGATCGCACCATGAGGAACCCAAAGAGGACCCTAAATCAAGAACTCGAACTGAAAGGAATCAAAATCGAACCATAAAACATAACCCTAACAGCTGAAAAAAAACTGAAACCCAAAAGGAGAAACAAAGAAAAAGGAATCCAAAAAAAATTACCCAAGTGAAGCCGCTAGAGGGGGAGGGCGCCGGTGAAATCAAGGTCTCTAGAAATGAGGTCGACCAGCTGGGATCTCACCAAAGAACTATTGGCCAGAAGGGGGCGGCACGCAAAGCAGTAAGGCCGAAGAGGGGGTCTGGGCGGAGTTGGGTGGTGTCGGCAAAGGGTGGTGCGGAAAACAGTGGTGGTCGGATGCGGGGAGATCCGCTGGAGACAACCTGGGCGAACGTGGAGGGCGGAGGCGAAGGTTGGAGCTGCTGCCGGATGAGCCGAGGTGGTGTGGGAGAGGGATGCAGAGCCGGTGCGGCCAGGGGTTGCGCAGGGAATCCAGAAGAATGGTGGGCGGAACGGTGATGTGTGGTGTGCCAGAGAAGGAAAAAAACCCGGGTGGTGGTCTGGTGAGCTGAGGGAAGGCCGAGAGGCGTGCAGCGAGGCCAACAAGAAAGGGGAAGCTCGGTTGGGGTCCAGTGAGGTCGTCGCCGGCGGAGCAGGATAGACGCGGTAGGAAGCTGAGGGTGAGGGGAGAAACCAGATGGTGGCGTGAGCAGGGTAAAGAGAATAGGTGGCTGGTGTAGATCGGGAGGAGGGAGTGGAGCGAGGGCAGGGTGGCGGTTTGCAGCTAAGGGGAAGGTTTCGCACAGTGGGGGTGCGCCACGGGTATGGGAAGAGGGGAATGTGGGGTGCGGCTTAGGTAGATCTAGGGTTTCACTTTTCTTTTTTTTTTCTTCTTTTTGTTTCCATTCTAATAAAATAACAATAGTTATAATAATAAAACTAATAATAATAATAATAATAACAATAATATAAAGAATAATAATAATAATCCCAATAATATTGATAATAAAATAATATTATTATTATTAAAACCCTTTTTTTAATCATAATCCAATTAATTATAAAATTCTAGAAACCAGGTACCTGTGCGCTCATCTCACGACTTAAAAAAACGTGCACGCAAATTGCGTGCCTCAGCGTAGCCCGCTACGGCACCCGCACAAGCACTTGGGGCGATCGGGCGGCTACCGCCTATTGTGCGGTGACTGCGCACAGGATCTAAACCCACTAAAAATATTAAACGACAAAAATTTTAAACCAGGAACTAACCCGGAACTTGGTGCGAGAACCCGAAGCCAAATATTAAATAAAGAAAAATTAATAAAAAAGTCGGGGTGTGACATGTAATCAAATGTCATACCATGAAGGGTTGAATACTAGGTATAGAATACTAAGGCATCCTCGTCATGTCCCAGGAGAATCTCAATGGAAACTCGTTAATGAATTGGGTGGAGTCCAATGAGAATGTCAATAGAGCATGTCTAATGTGATTTCAAGAAATCCAAATACAAGGGTTAGCAAGGCCCCTAGAATCTTACGAAATCATGATCCAAGGAGTAAACAAGTCCAAGGAATACACTACCATAATCAAGACCCATGGAGTAGAAATTACCATGTTGTCCTATTGAATCGATATCCAAGGAGATTGTCCAAGGCATCCACTACCATAATCAATTTATAATCCATTTCATTATTAATTTCATAACCATTCACATTCCATGAGTTCATCATACTCATATAACAATTTCTATTTCAACAAGTAAAATAATTCACATCATGTAATCAAATGACAAGGAGGCATAACCTTCTCATAATCAATTTAATTCAATTAATTCCTTTCATTTTCAAATGAATAAGTAAAAAATGTTTCTCACAACCTTACAAAATTCATTAAAATATCATTCAAATCATTAATGCTCCCAAAAAAAGTGGTGAGATCCCACTCACCCAATGGGGTGGTATAAAATAGGGTAGATACAAAGACGCACACCATGGGTGGACTGGGTTGGGGATAAAAGCCTCTAAAAATCACAATGGTACTAGTGGAGAACCTAGTTAGGTTACAAATAATTCATTTAAATCATTTAATTAATTAAAGGGGCACTATTGAAAATTATAGCACACGGTAAAATAATTAGGAACTATAAAATAACCCAATCATATGGGAATAGGTATAAACCACCTACCATAGGTCCATAGTAGAGAACTCATCCAGTATCGACCTATTATTCGGTCTATATTAGAAGAAAAATAAATAATGGATGAAAAACCTAGAAATTTTTCATATTAACTTTCACTTAAATAATTCCATTGATAAGAAGAAAAATGAAGAACGAAAAAAGAGGAATGATGAACTCACCAACATGAATCCAATGAGACAAATAGGGTTCAAATTGAGCATTATAAGGGAAAATGGGAGAAAATCCTATGATTTGGATTCAAAGGGATCTCCCACACCAAGGATATATATTAAAAACAAAATAGGAATAAGGGTTTAAAAAACATAAATCCATATTGGAAAATAGTAATCTCTCAATTTTAAATTGAACCGAACATTTTGGCTGCACAGTTGGCCAAACCATGCACTAAACATGCACCCTTATCTGCCTTAAGTGGGGCCTCTTATAGTCATGGAACACAGTTTGAAAAACTATGTGCCAACGATGCACTAAGACTCTTTTAAAAGTTGTAGAGCCCATACATGGGCATGGTCCCCCATCAATATGGTTTTCTCAAACCATGATGCCTCATGCAGACCACTGTCCATCCTTGTATAGTTACTTCTAACCTTTCATCCTAGGTCACAAAGATTCTCTTAACTATGTGTCCCAGTTTTTTTTCTTCAAAAGTCGAGATTCAGGCTTTGAACAAGCCTCATACACCCCCAAAAATCCTATAATCTCATTAGGAAATCATATTAGTCAAAAAACGAGGTAAATTGAAATTTAAAAGACCAGTATCTCAAGAAAAACTTGAGATCTTACACACATGGTTTAATAATTATTCATGTTTTCTTGATACTATATATTTTGTTACTAGTTATTTGAGGGAATATCTTGTGAGGATAATATTTAATTAATATTTATTTGTTATTTAATGAATATAACATTTATTTATTGATTGATGAATAATGTTGTGATATTTATTTAATAAATAAATTGTCATTATTCAAGAGTTGATGAATAATATGGAGAAATAGCTGACCGAGTTTAACAGTCCGATGAGAAATAATATATATTAAATATTATTTTAATAAATAATATTTAATTAATTTTTTAATTTTGGACTTGTCAAGAAATATTAATAATAATAATATTATTGTATAAATTGGGTTCAATAGAAATTAAGAAGATAATAGTGGTGCATGTGCAATTATTATTTCTTAACCTTGACATTATTTAAACCCAGTTATATTATTTCAATGAGGTTTTCATTTTTTTAGTTGTTCACAACAGCATATATAGAATTCTCTCAAAGACCTAGGGAGCTCCCTCTCCAAGGTATCTATCAATAATGGATAGTGATCCTTTCCCAATACCATTCTCAATTCAAGAGAGATTAAAGAAAATCATTCTTTAGGAGATTCTCAGGGAGATCAAAGATGAACGACACAAACATTAGGACTTATCATGATAACACCTAGAAATTTCTATGGGGATGTTGATAGGTTAATGGAGAATGTGTGGATCACTAATGGAAAGAATCTATAATTAATTTTTATAATACAACGACAATACGATGTAGAGATGACAGATACATCAACGAAGAATGAATTACTCATAATATAATTATTTAATCTCTTAAATTATTTATAAATCATTATGTGATGATCATGTGTTTTGGTTTTGGTGTTCTCACATACTTGAATATTTCATTCAATTATATTAGTCATGATGTTTATAATCGTTGTACATCTCTAAATAACCATTGATTACAACAAAAATTCAAGTTGGTCGTACACCATATGGTGTTTTTGTTGTGCTCAAAACCTTCAAGTGTCATCATATCAGTCACATAATTTTTTATAATTATTTAATGATCATTGATTGATTTATGCATTTGTTGTTAGTTTTTAATTTTGATTTAATTATTATTTAATCCAAATCACGAGATATGATCTTCTTCCTCTTCACTCTCACAAACATAATCATAATTGATTCATTTTATTAAAGAAAAACATTTGAAGATCACGTCTAGAGGTACCAAGAATTCTAGTTGGATAACAACACATTACAAACCGTGTTACCCATTGGTACACATTTTTTACCCACATTTAATGAACTGAATTAATTCAGAATTAATTCAATATGTCTGTATTTATTATAGGTGTGTATTTAAATACACTTTGTGTTTACTAGGATAGCCTGTAACATAGTTATCTAGACTACATGATGTGTAATCTTTACACATTACTTGTAGTTCATTAGTCAAAGACAAACCATGTATTTTCTTACATGACCTACATGAATAGTGACTATGTAACTCGGAGACCACATGATGTGTATCTCATGTACATGCCATGTACTCCATTAATTTCCATGACATGATTACTACTGAGTCCCTAGTCATGTTCTACAAATAAATGTTGAGAACTATATATGACATGTAGCTGGATTGTACATGCCATGTATATTAACAATTTACACTAAATTAAATATTAATTTATTATACTACTTAAACCTTATCAACATTTTTTTCATGTATCATTTATTTGACTATGTACGTGACATATGATGGGTTATATATATATACATATATTAAATTTATAGTTAATTTATTTATAATGATCAAAAATTCACATCATATAAAAGTCGTAATACAATAATTACTCTACACATGTTGAAACATAACACTCTACATAAATAGAATGTGTTCTCTATGTTATTTGTTTGACTATGTATATGCCATTAAATTATATTATAAGTCATGTATTCCACATATCACATGATTAAATAGTATACAAATATAATACATGCTAGATATAGTGGATGGGTACTCACTAAGTTGCCTCTAAGGTAAATTATTGTACATAATTTTATATAAATTTATTTAATTTTCTTAAAATTATTATGTTTGATAATCTCAATAATGTTTTGATGAAAATTAAGATAAAATACTTGATTAATTAAATAAAATTATTAATTGATTCAAGAATGATTTATCTTAAAGAAGAACAATTAAAATTGAATGTTTTTTATTAAATTCATAATCTGTTGCATGTATGTAGATGATAATGAGTATAGACTAGAACAGTTTATGTGATTGGTTTCATTTTAATTTATTATTAAATTAAATTTATTTCTTGCATGTCCTCCCTCCTCTCATTATTTAAGGCTCTACTAGCCCACAACTTCCTTTTATAGAAACCCTTAACCAATCCTTTTATTCCCCTCACCAATTTTTGAGTTAATGATTTTGTAATAGATGGAACTCTCAAGTGAGTAAGGGTAGTTCAAGTTTTCATTCTAGGAGAAACCAATCCAAGAAGTACATTGGTGGACAAGTGAAAAGCTACAACATGAACCTAGTCATGGTTCAAGGTGTTTTCCCCCTAGGTCGATGGTCAGTTTATTATCCACTAGATAAACAAACCATTAGTAACAGATCATGATCATAATAGATTATTATTATTGTTTTCTTTCAATATGAATAGTTAATTTCATTATAGATTTTTTTCATGATCACATGTTCTAGTGAATTAATAATTATGAAAAATAGAAATAAAATAAATTGGATTATGTGTGAAATTTATCTAAGAAATGGTTAATCAATTAAGTAAATCTAGTTAATATTAACAATCATGTAATAAAGATAAAATGTTCAATTTTTTTATAAATATAAAAATACTTAAATTATATATATTAAGTCAGTATTTTCTTCCACTAGTTAAGTTAAAATCAAACCACATCTCAAAGTGTTTGATCAGCCTAAGTCGGAGTTCTTTCAATTATCCCAGAATTATAAATTGATGATTTGGGTGGAATTAACTTAGTTCACATCAAGGGTTTACTTACCAAGTAGGGATTGATGTAACTAAGATTAAATGGTTAAGGAAATCCAATTTACAAATTTCAGGATTAGGGAGTCCACTCAATAGATAAAGGAATTATGATTTAATGTAGTTGGAAAATTTATTCTTACCTAAAACCCTTCAAATAAAATTCCAAGACAAAGTATGGGTTATGAGAAGGGTAATATGGATCCTTTAAACTATAATTTGTAAGAAATAGTATTTTATTAATCCAATTGTCTAGGGTCATTGGGTTTTGATAAAATAGTGGGTGATTAATAAATAAATATAATATTTTTGTATATACTTTTACCAGATAATGTACTAAAATTTTATTTTTCTTATTTGTAGGAAGAAAATAAAAATGGATTTAAACATATCACTATTATCTATAATTGAGAAGGATAACCTTCTCATTGGAAGTAATTTATAATAATATAAAAGGAACTTACATGTTATACTATTCCATAAAAGGAAATTAATGTGCTAGAAAAACCTATTCCTAAAGTGCTTAGCCAAGTGGATAGTAAGGATTGTCTCTCTATGATAAACATTTGAAGGATGATACATATGTTCAATGTTGCATGTTTTCATCCATGAAAAATGATCTAATAAAGAAACACGATTAGAAGGATATGTATAACATGATGTCTCACATTCATTATATCTATAAAGTTAGGGCGAGACAAGCAATATATGAGATCTCCAATGCTTTGCCTACATGAAATATTGGAAAGTCGACACTAGTTAGGTTTCATGTAGTCAATATTATTGGCTATGTATAATTCTTAGACATCTTGGAAATTAAATGCCCAGATAATTTTAACATAGATTACATTATTTCTTCACTACCCAAGTCCTTACCTTGTTTTATTGTTAATTATAACATGATAAATAATGGGAAGAGTCTTTTAAAACTTCTTACTCACATTATCCAAGTTAACAAAGACATGGGGCGTGAGAAGCGCATAGCACTTATTGTGAATAAGAAAAAGCATAACAATGTGAAGGGTCTTAAGACTCATACAAATTCTAAAGCTCCTAAGAACCATTATTTCAAGAAAAATAAGATCCAAATGAAGAGGAAGGAAAATGAAGCAATATGTTTTGTATGCAGCAATCAAGGCCACTAGAATAGGAACTACACCGAGATGGAAGGTGAAGCTAAAGGTGTGTTCATTACCAAGTGTAATCTTTTTATATCTACACATTGGGTATTAAATATATATTTTGGTGCTCATATATGTATTTAAATATAGGAACTAGGTAGATTATGAGAGATTACTAGAGGATGGGTGAATTTTTGAGCTACCAATAATGCAAGGATAGATGTTGTATCCATTGGATACTACTACCTTCCCTTGAAAATGAGAATGGTATTGGTTTTAAAATATTTTTATTATGTAATGATTGTTACCAAAATCATAATTTATGTATCCGACCTTGATACAGATGGTTTTGTTTTCAATTTTGGAAATTAAAGATTTTTAATTTATAAATACAACATATGTTATCGTATTCTGCATTTAAATAACAATATTTAAGTATTAAATTATGAAAACAAAGTATTGTAAATTTATAAAAATCATGTTTGCATGGATCATATAATACCATGTTAGGGAATTATTGTATTTCTCATGTAAATTAGAATCATATGATAAATATCTATCAAGATGGTTAATTAATCTCTTTCTAGCTAAAACCACTTGAAAGATGTCATGTTTCTTTATAATTAAAAATTATTAAACCACCATTTGGTGGATATGGAAGAAGGGCCATTGAGATTCTTGGATTGGTTCACATGGATGTGTGTGGACCATTTCCTATATTAGCTAGAGGTGGGTATTGTCACTTAATAACTTTTACTAATGACTTGATTAGATTTGGATATGTTTAATTGATGAGTTATAAGTCCAATTCCTTTGAGAAATTAAAAAATTCAAGAATATAGTAGAGAATAAACATAGAAATATGATAAAAAATGTTTGATCTGATTGAGGTGGTGAATATCTTAAATAAGAGTTTGTCAAAATTCGACAAGAGTTTGGGTTTGTATTTGAAATCACTTCACCTTACACACCTTAGTGAAATAGTGTTAGTGAATAAGGAATTGTACCTTGTTAGACATGGTAATATCAATGATGAGTCATATAGATTTTATATTATCCTTTTGGGGATATGCATCACAATCAGGAGGATGGATTCCGCCCGAGAGCCGCAGCCTACGGGTGATCCTGGACGAAACCCTAGCACGCTCGCTGGGAACTATGAATCGCGTTCCTTTGCTGATGTTGTTTCCGGTCGACCCTCTCCTACGGATACCAGGACCTCTAACTCCATTTCTCCAAAAACTTATAAGCACCGAGGTTTAGCAGCAATTTCATTTTCGACGGAAGAGGTAAATCTACTTTCTACGGACCTTCGTTTTGCTTTAGTTGGTAAATTCTTGAAAAGTCGACCCTCATTGCCCTTCCTTCGCAAAACTTTGGAAATAATTGGATTTAAAAAATTTCATATCGGACTTCTGAATTCTTTGCACGTACTGTTTCGGTTTTCCCTTGATAATGACTATTATAGATTTTGGACCTGCGGTTCGTGGTCTTTTGGGGGTTCTTTCATGAAATTTTTCAAATGGTCACCTGATTTTGATTTTGATACTGAACCCCCCATCATCCCTATTTAGCTTGGCTTCCCGGGTCTTCCTTTGTACCTTTTCAAACACAATGCATTATTCTCAATTGCTCGACTCTTTGGTCAGCCTCTCAAAATTGATCACGCTACACTAAACTTGACACGCCCCTCGGTTGCAAGGATATGCACAGAAATTGATATCTCTCAAGAGTTGCCTTCGAGATTTTGGATACAAAATGGGGGGTCTGGATTTATACGGACTGTAGTGTTTGAGAATGTTCCAGATTTTTGTTTGAAATTCTTTAAAATTGGTCATCCTACTAAAAGATGTGGGATCGAAATATATCCACCTCACCCACGACCACATTTCAAATTAGTGTGGGTTGAAAAGACTTCTCCAGAAATGCTACCTGCTGACCAGATTGGCATTCCTGCGAATGACTTGATATCCAAGAATAACCCAAGCAATCAACTGGTTAACACCAGTGAAAATGCCAGCCCTTATACTATAGGGGTGGTCTCTATACCTGGAGGTCATGTGATTAATAATGTTGGTCATGAGACTAGTGAGGATAAGATTTCTCAAGTGAAATAAGATTTTCATCTAAAAGATCGGAAAGTGAAAACCATTGTTGACCCTACCTCAAGTGAAGATGTCACTGAGCTCTCTCCAAAGGCCTATACTAGTCAAAAGGAGGGGGAGGGTGAAGCTCAATATGACTCAGATGATCCAATTCAGGATGAGCTTGACAAACCCTGTCAATTTGAGGAAGAATTCCTGAAATAAAGTACTAAGAAAGGGAAGAAGCCGTTAGTTGATGTAGACGGTTTTATTACTCTGAGTTATAGACACACAATAAAGAGCAAAGATCGCTCCAAAATAGAAATAACCATTATTACAAGATCCCTTGCTACACATACAAAAGAAGAAAATGTTATTCCTCCACAGCCTGTGACAACTGAAATGTCATCTGACTCAGACACAACAGATTCAGAAGCTTCCTCCAGTGAGGATGATGAGAATGACCCTGCATATAGAGATGCTTACGTCATGGAGGAAAAATTGGACTTTTAAAAGGAGCTTGATTTGTGGATAGATGAGAATGACAGAACTGCCTTTCGGAAATATAAAAATGGGGACATGACCACTGACACTTATATTGAGCTCCGAAAAAGAATGTTCATCTTTGTTTGTGAGGAATTTAAGAAGAACCCAAATTTCAACTTCAATGAAATTCCTTGGAAATGATTAGTCTATCTTCCCTGGATATGTTTGGTTTGATGATGTTGGTTTCTCCTGCTTGATTCGGTCTGCTTCATAGAAAATCTGTTTTGAAGGGACCTTGATTTCTTTTCTGCTCTTGCTGCATAGCTCCGGATGGTTGGATCAACTGGAGACACCCCCTGCATCTGCATAAAGCCGGGATGTCTCTCTCTTCTGGACTGCTCCAGCTGCAGCCTTTCTGTTTGCACGCTCCTGGAATGCTGCTGGCTGAATCCTCAGTTTTTATTTACTTGAGCCCTATGATGTTGTATTCCAGTTCTGATGTCTGCTACTATCTGCCTACTTTGTAAGCCTATGCTACTGTCCCTGCCTGCTTTTGGTGTTTGACATCTCATGCTGGATGTTCCGGTGGGTTTGAGCACCTGGAGGCCTCCCTGCATCATCTTCCGTAGGAGTCCCACCTCTTCTGAAGCCCCTGCCAGTGGTTCTTCACCTTGGGGCCCTCGATCATGCTCGGTTGCTGCTCCTTGGCATGTGGGTTCTGCTGTCTTCAACAAGATACAGAACTGTCTGCCTTTCTCGTGATTCCTTGACATACTTGCAGCAGGTCTGAAATTTCATTCTCCTTGGTTTTCAATGTATGTTTTTTTTGGTTTCATTAACTTTCATACGGTGTAAGATCATTACACCTCGAGATTGCCATGTACGCCCTTTTATTTAATAAATTTCTTGGACATGAACTGGGAAACTAGTTCATGTCAACTTGATACAAAAAATATGCATCACAATCTGTGGCATACACACTAAACCCAGTACCAACTAAAGTGTCAAACAGAATTACCTTTGAGTTATGGAGTGGAAATTTTTTTTTTTCCACATACACATGTACAGGGTTGTGAGGTGTTTGTTAAGGATGTATTAGGAAATAAACTAGCACCATGTGACGCAATGTGTATCATTATAGGGTATCCTAAGAAAATAAGGTTATACTACCTATACAACCCCTCAGACAAGAAAGTGATTATCACCAAAGAATTCATCTTTCTTGAGAGTGTGATTATCCACAATAAGGATAGAGGGAGAAGTATCGACTTTGATGAAGTTTATAATCAAGATAAAAAATATTCTGTAGAAGAATAGATTCCACAATTTCCCATGGAATAAGTTGTTCCTAAAACAAAAGTACTGTGTAGGATCACTAGATAGGAAAGTGAACTAAAGAAATATGATTTTCTAGTCATCAAATATGTTTACTTGTTATTAGTTGAAAATAATGAACCTCTATCCTCAAAAGAGGAAGTAGATAGATCATAAGTTGTAAGTTTAAAATAATCTACGAATTACGGAATTGATTACTTGTATCAAAACTATGTTTGTGTTATAGCCGATCTTCCAACTAACTAATAGCTTATTTGGTGAAAATGGGTATTCAAAAGAAAAGTATAAATTGAAGGTAATATATGTACCTATATGTAAATTCTAGTAGAAAAAAGGGATTAAAAAGTGTTAAGGAATTTACTATAAAGAAACCTTTTCTCTAGTTACTATGATTAAATACATTAGAATTCTACTTACTATAGTGGCATACCATGACTATGAAATTTGGAATACGGATATAAAAATAGAATCCTTTAAGGGGAACCTTTAAGAAGATGTCTATATGAATAAAATAAAAGGTTTTGTGAATCCAGGTGATTCCAAAAAATATAAAAATTATATAGATCCATTTATGGATTGAAACAAATATCCAGGTCATAGAAAATTTGGTTCTATGAAGCTATAAAATAATTTGGTTTCATTAAAAATTATTGTGAGCCATGTATTCATAAGCGATGTAGTGGGAATGTGCTCATTATCCTAGTAGTATATGTGGATGAAATATTGCATACTAGAAATGAAATAATAGTCTTAAAATCCATTAAGTACAAGTTAAAAAAATTATTCTCCATGAAAGAATTAGATGAAATAGCCTACATTCTAGGGATTAAGATCATGCATGATAGATTCAAGAGGCTTATTTGAATATGTTAAGGTATATACAATGACCAGATACTAAATATTTTTTTTATGGTACAATCCAAGAGGGGATTGGTTACATTTTTACATGGTATACATCTTTCCCAGAAAATGTGTCCTTAGACACAACATGATAAAGAGAGAATGTGTAAGATCTCATACACTTTGGTGATTGGATCAATCATGTATTTCATGTTATGCACTGGACTTGATTTTTCTTATGCATTGATCATGGTAGGAATATATTAAGCTGACCTAGGTTAATAACATTGGTATGATATTAAGGTTATCCTTAAGTATCTAAGAATAAATAAGGATGTGTTCATGATGTATAAGGGAAATGATGAACTAGTCATTAGGGATTATACTGATTCTAGTTTTCAGATAAATCAAAATTATTTAAAGTAAAAAGTAGGATATGTTTTGAGTATCAATGGAGGAACTATGGGATGAATAAGTTTAAAGAGGCTAGTTTAAACTAATTCTACAGTGGAGTCTGAGTATATAGTGGCTTCTGATGCAGCAAAAGAAGCCATTTGGATATGAAACATTTTCCAAGAGCTTGATGGAGTAACTAGTAGTAAATACCCTATCAAATTATATTTTGATAATACTATAGTGGAGTATCTTTTAAAATAGCAAGGTTACAATGATAGAGAAATCATGTACTCCAAAAGTATCACCTCTAGAAGGATCTTTCTCAGATTGGTGATGTTTTAGTGAATAGAGTTTCCACAGAAGAAAACGTGGTGTACCCCTTGACTAAATCATTATCTCAATAAAATCATGAGTATCATGTGAGAAGTAGCAGACTAAATTTTATTAGTAGCTAGTTCTAGAGAAGGAGGGTGTCTATTGGAGTCGGTGCCCTAGAACCAAATTCTATGTACTTTATGATTACATGTATCCATAGTTATAAATATTAATAAACTACTTATCACATCATGATTGTTATTTTCTGTGACATAGTATGTGATAATGTCTTAAGAGTAGATATCTCCCAAAAAGGTTGTAGAAGTTTCCCTCTATGATGGGTACCTAGAAGTTACATGAAAATATTATTAAATATATGTTTTATAACTTGATGAAATTATTTGATGGAAAAAATGATATAGTCTATCAAGGGTGGAGACTCATAGAACTTTGAGACACCTTCTCCTAGTATATGCCCTTAGTAATTTCTAGTGTAAGAGATTATAAGAATGATATATGCCAGTAGGAAACCCATATTTATATGTGTCATTGGTATTTAATATCAATTTATGTGTGTATTAATCCTTAAAATTTCATATTATTATTTTGTTATATTATGAGTCATGTACTTTGACATATTGATGAAAATTTCAATGACGTATTTTTGTAACAAAGTAGGATACGTTGGGTTCACACAAGTAATATTTTATTAATGAATAATGTGATGAAGAGTTTATTAACAAAATTTTATATTTCATTCCCTTTGATGGAAATGATAAAACCAAAATAAAACAATGAACATTGGGTTTTGTGGGAAAGTTAATTTTTAGAAAGTCAATGAAGGTGAGATTTAGCACATAGGTTGATAGCACCAGTATACAACCTGCTTTATTAGAGATATCATGATAAAAGGATTATATTTCACAATAATCTTCCTTATGAGGTTTTATGTCATTTCAACCTTAAATTCATTCTCTATGTGTCTTTACACATTTCTTGATTCTAAACTTTGATTTTGGTGGTGTTTTTCCTAATGCCATTAAGAAATAGACCTAAAGGGTCACACATTAAGTGTATCTATAATCTCATTTAAATAAAATTAGTATATAGTACATAAAATGTTGAGAAAATATTATTCTTGCATGTAATTTAATAATTATTCATGTTTTATTGATCACATATGTTCCATCAATGGTTATTCGGGGGAATATTTAGTGATCATAGTATCTAATAAATATTTATTTGTTACTTAGAGAACATAATATTTATTTATTTATCAAAGAATAATGAAGTGATATTTATTTATAAAATAAATATTCTTTATTCAAGACTCGATGAATATTGTGGAGAAATATAATACCAAGTTTAATGGTCTCATGAGAAATAATATATATTAAATATTATTCGAATAAATAACATTTAATTAATTTAACAGTTTTTTACATGTCAAGAATTATTATTATTATTATTATTATGGACATGAGGTTCCATAGGAATTAATAATATAATAATGTGCATTTGCAATTAATTTTTTCTAACCCTGACACTATTTAAAACCAGTTATATTATTTCTTTGAGGATTTAATTCTGTTTGGTTGTGAAAAACAACATCTGGAGAATTATATCAAATACCTAGAGAGCTCCCTCTCTAATTATGCTCTCAATAATAGGGAGAAACCCTCTTCCACCACCATTCTCAATTATAGAGATATTAAATAGAATCTTTCTTCAAGAGATTCTCAGGGCGATCAATGACAAATGAATAAACCATTCAGATTTACCATGATTGCAGCTGGAAATTCATACAATGATGTTGAGAGGTTCAGGGAGCATGTGTAGATCACTATTGGATGTAATCTACACATTATTCATACAATAAAACAAAAATACAATGTATATAGGTTTTCAAATTCATCAATGAATAAAGAATTTATCACTTGTAAATTATTTAATCTCTTAAATTAATTATAAATCATTATGTGAGGATATTGTGTTTTAGTTATGGTGTTATTACATCCATTAATCTTTGATTCAATTATGTTGTTCCTATTTTTTATCATTGGTGTACATCTCAAATTAATCATTGATTACAAAAAAAATCCATGTTGTCCGTACTCCATATGGTGATTTTTCTATGCTTGAAACCCTCAAGTGGAATCAGAGTGGTCACATAATTATTTATAATAATTTAAATATTGTTGATTTATTTACGAATTTTTCATTAGTTTTCAATTCAAGTTTAATTTTTCTTTAATAAAAATCATGATATATGATTTCTTCCTCTTGATTATCACAAATATAATCAAAATCAATTCAATTTATTAATGAAAAAAATCTGAAGAACTCATCTAAAATTATTGACAATTATAGTTGGATAACACAAGAGTACACGCCATGTAGTCTACTGGTATAAATCATGTACATATGTTTAATTCGTGGAATTAATTCATAATTAATTAAACATGTGTTAATTTATTATATTTGTGTATTTAAATACTCCACGTGTTGACCATGCTAGCTTGGTGCATGGTTAGCCGAACTACATGGTGTGTAACCTTCATACATAATGTGTAGTTCATTAGTAAAAGATAGACCATGTATTTTCTCACATGACCTATATGAATAGTTACCATGTAACTCGATGAACACATGATGTGTAGCCCATTTACTTATTGTGTGCTCAATTAATTTACATTGTTCAATTACACACTGATTCCCTAGGCATGTTCCATGGATAGACAGTGAGAACTATATATGACGTGTAGCTAGATTGTACATGCTGTGTATATTAACAAATTATGAAAAAAATAAAAATTAATTTATCATACTAGTTAAACCTTATCAAAATGTTCTAAATTTATCATATATTTGACTATGTACACTCTTTTTGATGGGTTTTATATATATTAAATGTCTAATTAATTTCTTTATAATGTTTGGGACTGCACATCGTGTATAAGTCGTAATACAATAATTACTCTAAATGAATTGAAACATAACACCATATATAAATAGAATGTGTTATATGTATAATTTATTTGAATATGTACACACAATAAAATTATATGACAAGTCATTTATGCCACATATCGCATGAGTCAACATTATATGAATATAATTCACACTAGATAGTTTGGACGAGTACTCATCGTTTTTCATCCAAGGTAAATTTTTGTACATAGTTAATTTTAAATAAAATTATTTAATTTCTTTAAAATTATGATGGATTATAATCTAATTAATTTTCAGATTAAAATTAAGATAAAATAATTTATTAGTTAGAGAAAATAATTAATTGATTTGAGCATAATTTATCTTAAATAAGAATGGTTAATTTTTTTTTATTAAATGCATAATATATTTCATGCATGTGGATGATAATGATCATAAAATACTCCTTTTTATAATATTGGTCTCATTTTTAATTTATTATTAAATTAAATTCACTACTATAATTTCATCCCTCCTCTCATCTTATAAGGCTCTGCGAGCCCACAAATTTATTTTATGTAAACCCCATAACCAATCCTTTGGTTCCCCTCACCTATGTGTGATTAAAATCTTATGTAATGGATGTAACTCTCAAATGAGTAGTGGTGGTTCAAGTTTAGAGTCGAGGTGAAACCAATCCAAGAGGTACATTGGTGTAAGGGTGGAAATAAACAACATAAACCAAGTCATGGTTCAAGGTGTTTTCCCCTAGTCCAATAGTTAATTTATCATCCCCTAGATAAACTAACCATCCGGAAATGATCATGATCACACCAATTTATTATTTTATTTCATTCAATATGCATGGTTAATTTCATTAAGGATTTTTTTAGTGATCACATAAATTAATAAATTAAAAATCATGTAATATATAACTAAAATAAATTGGATTATGCATAAAATTTATCTAAGACATGGTTAATCACTTAAATAAATCCACTTAATATTAACAAAGATGTAATAAAGATAAATTGGATAATTTTATCATAAATATAAAAATCCCTCAATTATATATATTAAGTTGGTATAGCCTTCCACTACATAAGTTAAAATTAAAGCATATTTTAAAGTGTTTGATCGTCCCAATTCAAAGTTCTTTCAATTGTTGGGGAATTATAACTTGAAGTCCTGCATATAATTAACATAGTTCAAATCAATGTTTGACTAGAAAAATAGGAATTGGTGTAACTAAGAGGTAATGGTTGAGGAAATCCAATTTAAGGATTTTTGAATCAGGGAGTTGACTCAATAGATCATAGAATCACGACTCTATGCAGTTTTAAATTTTATGCCTAGATAAACCACTTGAAATAACTTATCAAGACAAAGTATAGGTTATAAGAAGGGTAATATGGATCATTGAAACTATAATTTCAAAGAAATATTATAATATGAAACCAATTGGTGAGGTTTATTGGGTTTTGATAAAATAGTGGTAGATTATTAAATAAATATAATATTTATTATCTACTTTTATAAGATAAAGGAATAAAAGTATGCCTTTATTATTTCTAGAAATGATAATAAATATTAATTCAAACATAACACTGTGATCCATACTTTAGAAGGATAACCTTCTCACTAGAACTGATTTTGAATAATGATAAAGGTGATTACGTGTTATTCTATGCCATTAAAAGAAATTATATGTACTATAAAACCCTATTCCTAAGGTTCATGGACAAGTGGATAGTGAGGAAGAGTTGTCTCTATATGAGAAACATTTTAATGATTCCACAATTGTTTAATGTTTCATGTTCTCATCCATGACCAATAATCTTCTAAAGAATCATGAGAACATGGATACATATAGAATGATGTCTCACATTTGTGATATCTTTCAAGATAATGAGAGAAAATAAATATAAGACATCATCAATGCTTTGTTTACATGTAATCTTATAGATTTGGCACCAGTTGGTCCTCATGTAGTCAAGCTTATTAGCTACATAGAATTATTAAGCATCTTGGGCATTAAATCCCTAGATAATTTGCACACATATCTCATTATTTCCTCGCTACCCAAATCCTTATATAGTTTTATTGTTAATTATAATAGAAGAAATAACAAGAAGAGTCTTTTATAACTTCTAAATCACATTCTCCAAGTTAATAAGGACATGGGGTGTAAAAGTCATATAGTCCTTATGGTGAATAAGAAAGAGAATAAAAAGTTTAAGGGTACCAAGACTCATAACAAGTCTAGTGATCCTGATAACCATCCCTCTAATAAGAGTAATATCCAAATGCAGAGAAAGTAAAATTAATCAGTTTGTTTTGTATGTGTTAATCAAGGCCACTAGAAGAGGAACTACACCTAAAAGAAAGGGTAATCTAATGGTGTGTTCATTATTGAGTGAAATCTTTTTATATCTACACATTTAGTATTAGATACAGCTTGTGGTGTTCACATATGTATCTAAATATATGAACCATGTATATTTTGAGAGATTACTAGAGGAGTGGTGGATTTGTGGTCTACCAATGGTGCGAGGCCAGCTGCTCTAGCCATTAAAGAATACTACCTTCCATTACCAACATGAATGATATTGGTTTAAAAATATTTTTATTATTTACAAAATATTACCAAAATCATAATTTTTGTATCATACCTAGATATTGATGATTTTGTTTTCAACTTTTAGAATGAATGAATTTCATTTATAAAGAAATAATGTGTTATAATATATAACATTTAAATAACATTCTTCATGTATTAAACTATGAAAAACAATTATGGGAAATTGATAACGATTCATGTTTTCATGACTCATATAATACCCTGTTATGGAATTACCGTATTGGTCATGTAAACAAGAATCATCTATAAAATATCAATCAATATGGTTATTTAAACTCTTTTAAGAAAAATACACTTGAAATATTTTATGCATGTTTATAAAGTAAAATGAGTAAAACACTATTTGGTGAATGGGTAAAAGGGCCATAAAGCATCTAGGATTGGTACA
The DNA here is from genome assembly GCA_963277665.1 of Viscum album. NCBI lineage: Eukaryota > Viridiplantae > Streptophyta > Magnoliopsida > Santalales > Viscaceae > Viscum > Viscum album. The sequence goes on along the minus strand of OY728141.1, from coordinate 2,040,368,140 downwards.
CATAGTTGTGTGTGGGCCATTTCTAGGAGAATATAGAGGTGGGTATTCTCACTTTATAAATTTTTCTGATGACTTGAGTAGATATGTATATTTCTATATAATGAGGTATAAGTCCTAGTCCTTTGATAAATTCTTATAATTATTGAATGAAGTAGATAATAAAATTATAAATAATATAATGAAACTTTGATCTGATCGAGGTGTTGAATATCTTAACTAAGAGTTTATCAACTTTCTACAAGAGTTTGGTATTCTATCTCAACTCACTTCACCATACACTTCATAGTGGAATAGTGTTAGTGAAAGTATTAATTGTACCTTGTTATACATGGTAAGGTCAATGACAAGTCATTTAGATATTTCATTATCCTTTTGGGAAATATGCATTACAAACTTCAGAATACACACTAAACTAAGTAACCAATAAAGAGGAAAATGAAATTATCTTTGATTTATGGAGTGGAAAGAAACACATTTTGTCACATACACATTTTTGATGTTGTGAGGTTTTTTTAAGGCTATATCAGGCAAAAAACTATAACTACAAGACACAAAGTGTACCTTTACAGGTTATACTATAGAAACAAGGGTATAATACCTATAAAACCCTCTGATAAAAATATAATTATCACCAGAAAAGTCATATTTATCAAGAGGGAGAACATATAGAAGAAGGATAGTGAGATAAATATTAACATTGATGAACTTGATTCTAAAGATACACAAGATTTGGTATAAGAACACATTCCACAAGTTCCCATTCAATAAGTTGTTCCTGAAACACACGTATTGTGTAAGAGCACAATGGAGGTAAGATAATCAAAGAAATATGGTTTTCTAGTCACTAAATATGGTGAATCTTTATTGGTTGAATATAATGACCATCACTCCTAAAAAGAGGTAGTAGAGATCTCATAAGATACAAGTTGGAAATAATCCATGAATTTTGGAATGGATTCTATGTATTAGAATAATGTTTGGGTTATAGTTTTTATTCAAGTTTATGTAAATATTATCGGATGAAAATGTGTATTAAAAAGAAAACTAGACATAGAAGGTAAATTAAGTTCCTATAAAGCAATTTTAGAAGATAAAGGATTTAAAAAATGTCAAGTCATTTTCTATGATGAAACATTTTCTCTAGTTGTCAAGCTTAAATCCACCAAAATTATACTTTTTACAGTGGAATACCATGACAATGAAATTTATAAGATGAATGTCAAAATGAATTTCCTTAATGGGAACCTTCAAGAAGATGTCTATATGACACAACCAGAAGGGTTTGTGGCTCAAGGTAATTCGAAAAAGATATGCAAGTTATAGAGATCCATCTATGGATTGAATTAAATATCTAGATCATGGAACATTTACTTCGATGAAGCTATAAAATATTTTTATTTCAAAAAAAATGAATGTGATCCATGTACTTACAATAAATGTATTAGGAATGTTTTTATTATTAAAGTTGTATATTTTGATGAAATATTACATATTGGAACTGACATAACAATATTACAGTTTGTTAAGGATTGGTTAAACAAATTTTTCTCCATGAAGGAATTAGGTGAAGCGGCCTATATTTTAGGGATTAAAATCATTATTGATATATTCAAGTGGATTATTTGACTAAGACAAGGTACATACATTGACCAAAAACTAAATATATTTAGTATGGAACAATCCAAGAGGGAATTGGTTCTAGTGTCACATGGTATACATCTTTCCATGAAAATGTGTTCTCAGACACAATAGGATAAAGAGAGAATAAGTAAGACCTCATATTATTTAGTGATAGGAATATTCATGTATGTTATATTATATACCAGACTTGATATTGTCTAGGTATTGATAATGATTGGAAGATATCAAGGTGATCTAGATGAACAATATTAGTTTTCTATTAAGTATATCCTTAATTATATGAGAATAAATAAGGTTGTGTTCCAGATGTATGGAGGAGATGATGAACCAATCATCAGGGGTTAGATTAATGCTAGTTTTAAAAAAGATCATAATGATCTAAAGTTGCAGTCAAGGTATGTTTTTAGTCTCAATAGAGGATCTGTGAACTGAAAGTGTTTAATGTAGAAAATTTACACTAATTCTAATGTGGATTATGAGTATATAGCAGTTTAGATGAATCCAAAGAATCCATTTGGATATGATTTTTTCAAGTATCATGATGTGGTACCTAGTAGTAAAGGCCCTATCACATTATATTGTTATAATACGACAGTAGTGGCTGTTTTAAAAGAGTTAAGGTCACAATAACCGATAAAACACATACTCCAAAAGTATCACCTATTGAGGGATCTTTCTAATATGGGTGAAGTTGCAGAATGTAGAGTTTCAATTAAAGAAAACAAGGTGGAACCATTGAATAAAGAATTATGTTAATAGAATCACGAGTTTCATGAGAGAGCTAGTGGACTAAAGGTTGTTGTAGTTGGATCTAGTGTAAGTGGTAATTTATTGGAGTTGGTTCCATAGAACCAACTTCTATGTACTTTATGATTATATGTATCAATATTTTTTTAATATGAATAGACTGCTTATCATATCGTGATTGTTATTTTATGTGACATGGTATGTGATAGTTTCATATGAGTAACTTTACACTAAAAGCTTATATTAGTTTCCCTCTATGATGGGAACTTAAAAGTTCCATTAAAATATTCTTAAATATATGTTTTATATCCAGATGAAATTATTTAAGGGACACAAATGATTTAGGATATTAGGGGTGGAGACTCATAGGACTTTGAGACACCTTCTCCTAGAATACAAACTTGTTAATTTCCACTGCAGATGATTATAAAAATTTGATATACTAGTTGGAAATACATATTTATATGTATCATTGGATATTTCTATCATCATATGTGCGTATTGATACTTAAAATTTAGGATTATTATTGATTGATATTATGATTCTTTTACTTTGATGTATTGATAAAAACTGTGATGATGTATGTTCACGATGAAGTAGGATACATCGGGTGGGTCACAAGTAATATTTAATTAATGTAAAATGTGAGAAAATAATTTTTAATGGTCATTAATATTTTAGGCCCCTTTATATAAATGATAAATCCTAAATAAATCCATGACCAAGGTATTCAATGGGAAGGTTAATTTATAAAAATTCAAATAATGTGGCATTGAGCACATAGGCTGATGGAACTAGCATACAACCTGATTGATTAGAGATATCATGATAAAAAGATTATATTATATAGTAAGCATATGTATGAGGTTTTATGTCATTGTGACATTATCTTATTTCTCTATGGCTGTATTTATGTGTTGAAAGATTCTAATATTGTACTTTGGGGTGTTTTGCGTATTGCCACTAAGAAAGTGGCCTAAAGGGTCACACACTAAGTTTATCCAGAATTGGGTAAAATAATAGTATTATTTAGTACTTAACATGTTGAGTAAATATTATTCTCACACATTATTTAATAATTATTTACTTTTTCTTGATCACATATATTTCATCACTGGTTATTCGCGAGAATATTTTTTGAACATAATATATAATAAATATATATTTTTTATTTAGTGAATATAATATTTATTTATTTATTTATTAATAATGAATTGAAATTTATTTATTAAATAAATATTCATTAATCAAGACTTTTTGAATATTGTAGAGAAATAGAGGATCGAGTTTAATGTTTCGATGTGGAATAATATATAATTAATATTGTTTTAATAAATAATATTTAATTAATTTACTAGTTTTTTACAAGTTAAGAAATAATAGTAATATTATTTTTATTATAGACATTAGGTTTTTTAAGAATTAATAAAATATTATAGGTGCATGGTGAATCATTATTTTCTAACATTGACTCTATTTAAACCCAATAATATTATTTCTACAATGTTTTCCTTTTGTTTGGTTATTCCCAAAAATATGTGGGGATTTATCTCAAATACCTAGAGATATCCCTCTCCAAGGGCTCTCTCAATAATGGAGAGAAATCCTCTTCTACCAACATTCCCAATTCTAAAGTGATTAAATAGAATTCTTCATCCAATGATTCTCAAGGTGATCAAAGATGAATCAAGGAATCATTAGGATTTACTGTGCTAGCACTTGGAAATTCATATAGTGACATTCAGAGGTTCATGGAATATTTATGAATACCTACTAGAGTGTATAAAAACTTGATTCCTACTATGAAATAATAGTAAAATGTTGAGACATTGTCAGATTCATCACTGAAGAAATAATTCATCGCAAGACAATTCTAGGATTTCTTAAATTAATTATACAACATTATGTGATGATCCTGCATTTTTATTCTGGAGTTCTCATGGAAACTAATATTTAATTCAATTCAATTAGTCATGATGTTTATCATTGATGTATATCTCATATTAATTATTTATTATGAAAAAAAACTTTGCTGGGAATACCCCATTCAGCACTTCTACTATTCCCAAAACCATATAAAAATTTTAGTTATTAATGTAATTTTGTATATATAATTTAATTTCTAATGGAAACCCCATAATTCCAATATAATTTTATGATGGAAAATTTTTAGTGGTCAAAATTTAATTTATAGTGCAAACTTATACATTTCTGATGAAAATCTATAATCATAAACAAAAATTTCTACTCATAATCTAATTATTAATTAAAAATTCCAAAATCCTGATGGAAGATTCCAGTGAAAAATTAAAAAGAAAATTCACATTAATTTTTCATTAAAAATTCATGGTAAGAATTTTAAATTACTAGTAAAAATATTACATTAAAATTCAATTTTAAATGAAAACTTTTATACTTCCAGTAGATATTTTCAATGAAACTTTTCATTGTTTTTTTAGTTATTAACAAAAATTTAAACACATGATTTAATTTCCAATGAAAATTTTCAAAGTACCAACCCAAATTTTCAAAAATAAAACAAACCAAAAAAATTCAATTATCAATGAAACCTACACATGCATATATAATTTTTTTATAAAATTTCCACTACTACAAATACTGGTAGTAGAGACTACCAAAAGGAGTATCTAATAGTCATTAGAGACATGTTAAGACCACCTATTGTGGTTTAAATTTCCCTGATGATAAAGGCCATTAGCGACCACCAATGTCAGTCGCTATATGGCCCATTAACAATACCAATAGCAACCGCTGGGCGGTCGTAGATGATCTGACAAGAAGATCCATTAGCGAAGGATCAAAGAGGTCAGTAATAATAAATTTTTTAAAACATTAGCAACCACATATGGTGGTTTCTAAGATGGATTTTTTTAAGAAAAATTACAGATTCATTTCCCATAACCAAGAAAAACCAGGAGACAAATCCAAACAGCATAAACAACACATTCTTAAAAATAAGAAATTTAAAAAAAGTCATCCTAAAAAATCCATCAAGGATCCAACAATTCCAAATCCTCAAATAATACAAATATCTCTAAATAAATTCCAATATTTTATCTCAACAAAACTATAATAAGATTCAAAATAAACAACTAAACAAATAAAATACAAATTGATCACATATATTTGGTTAATATATATATATATAGAGAGAGAGAGAGAGAATAATAAAAATAGATTATATATTGTTTCCAAAAAAAATCATCATTAGATATATAAATGAGTCAAAGCTAAGATTAAATATCTTCTTACAATAGTTATTAGTAAAATAATGACTATTATATGTAGTAAATCACATTTACTAGAAAATTAAAACAAACACACCTCTTTAATTCGATGCAGCATGCTGGATGATGGCTACTACCTCCATCCAATGTGGTAGGGGACTACAAAAAATAAAAATTATGAAGATATTAATAATTAGTGTAATAATAAATAAATTGATAAACTCAGTATAAACCTACGTCATAGGATCCCCTGCACCATCACCCCAATGCACATATTCCCGCAGTAATCTAACCTCATCCATCAAATGTGCATTTACCTCCTCAAAATCATGCATTCATGCCTCTAAATCTATCATTTGTTGTGTAATACTAGTAAAAATTGGAGCCACAACCTCATCATGTGAAACTATAGAAAAAGAAATTTTTACTCTATAGGTCAAACTATATCCATGTCCATCACAACCAATAATGTGATGAAATATCTCATCCCTTCACATGAAAAGCTGTTGCTGGTCCTCTAGAATCTAAGCTAACTCATATTAAAATTGAGCCTATATAATATTTAAATATAAAAATATTTTTATATATAGATGCATGTAAGTACTGATAAATAGTACAAGAACTTACTAAAAGAGCTATAATCTCTGGATCATGTCAATTTTGAGTCATCATCCACAATGACATTTTATCAATCGGTGCACCTTGATCCTGTAACTGTATACCAGTAAGATATAAATGTAGAACATAAAACCATATTAAATAATAAATTAAAAAATTTAATAATAAATACCTCATGTCTAATTTGGGACATGTGATGAGTCCCAAGCCTGTGAGGTGGTCCCTGCATCACATGATTCTTGGAATAACGTGTTGACACATCCTACATTCAATTAATTCAAATTAAAAATAGGTAAAATACTAATTTTTTTTAAAAATATATAAACCAAAATAAATAAACTAATCACATCAGCCTCATTAGACCAATATGTAACTAGTTCACACCACTGAGATGAGAGAAAACCTCATATGACTCTTTCTAGAATGTCTAGGGCACCCACATTTGGTACCCAGTGATCTCTCTTGACTCTTCATTTATAATATTTCTACTTTTTTTTTGAAATTTTACCATACACACTGGCTGAAACTAATAAAGTAACACTTTGAAATTATTCTATTTAATAAAAAAATAATCACACATGTTAATTACTATTTTTTAAACATAGGTAAGAAACTAAAATGGTCCTCTTACTTAAAATTCCCTCCATAGTCGATCTAATGTATCCTGAGGGAATGAAGCCCAGTTATGTGTGGTCAATGAAAATTGGTGTGGGTTGCATATGACATGAACTAGCTGATGAATAAATGCAGGGGAATTCACTCCCACATGATGTTACCTCTCGTCAAATGATATTTCTAGTGTCGTGTCAGAATTCCAAGATGAAATTCCATGACCAGGGCCTCTCCTATGAGAGGAAGAAGTGGTCGAGTCTGATCCATTTGAAAAAACTTTCATACATAATTAAAAATATATTCACATATATATATATTTAATGAATAATTAAACAAATAAACACAATTAAATTCATACATACCTCGACCCTAAGACGTAGATGACTCTGCTGAATGATGTGGATCTGGTGCTTGTTCCCCCGACATGCCTACAATCATAGAAATCATTATTAATAGAATATTTTGTTGAAAACTATCCAAAAAATAAATTGATTTTTTAAATTGATTGAATACATCAAATTTAAATAATTTTAAAAAGGTAAAAAAATCATAAATAGTTAAACAATTAAAAAAAGGCATTTATACTAAGGAGTGGGAAAACAATCATACCTTTCATTAAACATGGAAGCCAACCATTTCTCATTCAAAAATTTCTCTAACCCAATAAATATCTTCCTCACATTGAACTATGATATGTTGATCAAGCTGTTGTGCAACAAAGGCAACAGTCTCAGGTTCATCTCATTCAATACTCATACTTGGGACATTTTCATAGTAGTTTTCCAATTCAGATTCGATGGCAAGGTAATGAAGAAAACTTGTTCCACTTGTGATGTCAAAATGAAAGGTTCATTACTAACTCATTTATTTCTATATAACATATTGTTAAAATTCACCAATTTAAACTAATATTTATTTACTTTATTTCCACAGACTGGATCAACCCAATTACACTTTAACAATATGCATCTCAACCCATGTGCATATACAACATCAATGATGTATGTCAATTGACTGTTGTAATAACTAGAATTGATGGTTGGAAAATTGATTCCACTATTTTTTGTTTCTTGTTTGTCATCAATATCTTTAATAAGAAATCAAAATCCATTAGTATCTATAGATTTATAACAAAGAGCCATTATAGATGGACTCTCAGCTTGTTGGTTAAATTCTTCAGTTAGTGTGGGGTCCCCTAACTCCCATAGGTTATGAATTTATATAATTCACAGAGTTAAATAATAATTTATGTAGAAAGAAATTATTATTATACATCACTCATAATGAAAATAAATTTATATGTACAAAATATTTGAACCAATCATGAAATGAAACATAATGAGATTGTTGAATTTTATAGTCACTCACATGAGACATATCTTCTTTTATCTCATTAATATATTTATTGCAAATGATAATGTGATATTTAAATGATCAAATTTATATATGAAAACGGAAATGATAAAAGATAGAAAAATAAAAGTAATTAAAGTATTACTGCATTAATGGTGCAACTTATGGAGTATTCAACAAGATATATCGATGATCTTGTACCCAATAGATGTTGTCCATATCAAATATAGTTTCTTCCATAACCGGAACAACATGAATTTGAGAGGGATTATCTAATTTTGTTTCAATATTCGTAAGATATTCTTCACAAGAATTAGTATACTCATCCATAAAATAACCATTGGCTATTGATGCCTCTAGACAAGCTCTATTTCATAAAAATCATTTCAATGTATTTAGATATCACTCAATATGATACATCCACATAAATTGAACTGGACCAAGAACCATTACTTTATCAGTTAAGTTCACTATCAAGTGAACCATAACATCAAAAAATGAGGGGGGAAATAGTTTCTCAATGTGACAAAGCATTAGTAAAATTATGTCCTGAATTTTTTTGAATCACACATTCTATAATTTCTTAAAAAAAGATGGCTAAAAAATTACTCCTATCAATCAATAGTTGAACAACATTAGGCGATAAATATTCAAAAATTGAAATTGGAACCAATTTCTGAAGTATTATGTGTTTATCATGACTTTTAAACCCTTACAATGTTCTACCTCTCATGTTCACACACTTTGAAATATTATAAGAGTAACCATCAGGATTCTTGAGCATCTTCAAAATGGGAAGAAATGTCTCTTTCTCATTTTTAGTCATTGTATACTGTGCAACAGGAATATATTCCTTGTTTCCCTCAGTAAACTGTAAATGAAACTATTCCCTTAAAACCATTTCTTCCAAATCACATCGTTCATTAACATGGTACTTTTATTTTCCAATGACACCCAAAATGGTCCACAATATATTATCAAAAACATTTTTCTCAATGTGCATGAAATACAGATTGTGCCTTATCATGATAGTTTCCCAATAAGAGAGATTGAAAAAATGATTTTCTTTTTCTAATTGTGACTGCACTATCTACCTGCACCTCAAATAGCAGGTAACAGATGAGGAACCAAATCCCAAAACTCATATACTATGTGGATGTTTTCTAGCTCAATTAGCAATAATATTTATACTACAATCATGATCTTTGGTGTTGGGTTGAACTCTCTAGAACCATAAAATTCCACTTTGTCCTTTATGAACCTGTACTGAGGGGGGAGAAAACATATTTGACCCTTGTATGCCTATTTTTTGGAATGTTTAAGCCATAATATTTTTTTTAATTTTATTACAAAAAGGGAAAGAAAATTTCCCTTTCGTACTCCAGCCTAATAAATTTGCATAAGGTGGGAATTCTTTGATTGTCTACAATAAAGTAGCCTATAGTTTAAACATTTCTTTTGTTTCACAATAATAAGTCATCACACCATCATCCCAAAATTAATTCAACTCATCAATCGATAGTTGAAGATAAACATCAATCTTATCCCCCAAACATATAGGTCCATCAATAAGAGTGGAAATTAAGATAAATTGTTGTTTCATACAAAGAGATAGATGAAGATTATATAGAACCAACACCACATACCGTGTGCTATGAGTTTTACAAACTATAAACCAGAATATATTGAAACCATCTACTGCCAACCCCAATAGGACATTACTAGAATCTTTAGAAAAGTAGGGGTGTCTCTGATCAAAATCCTTCCAGGCATGAGAGTCTTCTGGGTGGGCTATAATATCTCTTTCTTTATTTCTTTCCACATGTTATCTTATTAAATTAGATTCTTTAGATGAAAGAACCCATCTTTTCAACCTCAACTTCATGGGAAAGTAACACATTTTCTTTACGGAAATCGGTTTTCCCTGTTTCGCAGTCTGACATTGATGAGTCTGATTTCCCCCATTATCTTTTCACTAGGAAGTGCCACAAAACATACAATTATCAAAATGTAAAATTTCCTTTTTAAATAGTATAATTTTTTTACATGAATCTATAGTCTCATATGTTAAACCTAAGTTCTCTTTCAGCTTACGAACATGGTAATATGACTCAGGAATCTTAGCATCGCCAGGAAGTACCTTTTTAAATAACACCAACAACATGTTGAATGATGTGTATTACCACTGATTAAAAGTATTCAAATGAAAAAAATCCATGATAAATGACAATCTACTGTAAGTGGTACACCCAGAATATAATATAGTTTTTACATCATCAAGTATTTCATAAAACCTAAATTAATCATGATCTACACCAGAGTGAAAATTTATCTCACTGGTCTCAACATTATGGATGTAAATACCTTCAAGAGCCAACCCATTTACCATTTCCGTAAGAATTTAATGCATTAAATCATTCATCCTTACATCAACATCCATCTAAACTATTTCTGTATTTTGAAAACAAATATATTCTTCCCCATGATGAGTCCAAGTTTTATAATTTTTAGAAATCTGTTCAAAAATATGTGCTCCCTCACAGTGTCTCATGTTAATTGATATTTGTTTGCACATTTTCTACATGGAAAACTAATTTATTCACTTTAAAATCGTCTAGTGAAATCAATAAACTACATAATTACTTCGAGATATTCTTTAGACGTTCGATTGGGAAGATCAATCCAAATCATATCCATGTTAAAATATGTATAATAAGTAGTAACATTTACACAATACTTAATATTAAAGAAATTTTTTGAATTTCATATCATAAAAAATATTTAAAATAAATATTGACCAATTACATGTGTAATTTAATTCATACTCATCCAAAACAAGAAAATAATTCACAAGTAACACGATTATCACATTTTAAGGATATTTAATTATTTATACCTATTTTTTTAAAGTCTTTTTTTGTACATGATCAAAAAAATTCAAAAAAATTCAAAAAATTATAAACAAAAACAATAATATATAAATGATTATTCAAGATAAAAATAATGAAAAATATTAGAAGAAAATGAAACATAAATATAGCATCATGAATATGGAAAAATGAAAGCGAGCATTCAGCAATTTCATGGTCGGAGTGTTGTGGGATTCATTTTGAAGGAAAGGTTAGGTGTATGGATCATAATTTGTCCACACATTTAAATATACAATAATATATATTTTTTCATAGATAGACATTAATATATCTAAGTATGTAACTAATAATATTGTAAACCACATAGAAAAAAATTATAAAAAATAACCCCATATATTAAGAGGATATAAAAAGTTGTTCACTTTGTTTAAGACTATCTCAAAATATGAAAATACTGATATAAAAGTTTTAGGGTGAAATGCCAACTTTTTCGAAGGAATACGGTTATAAGTTTTCAAAGAAAAAACTACAATTCATCCCTTTGATAAAGGTGATGTTGTATTAGTATAATTAGGGTAATAGTTTAGTCATTCCCATCTCTAATTAAAAATATATTACAGTTATCATACATACTCTGGTAGTCTATGAAAAAAATATAAAAATTTACACATAACATAAATAGTAATATAGAACATTAAAATAAGAATAAAATAATAATAAAATAATAATTATAATAATAATAAGCCACCCTTTTCACATTCTCAACCTAACTAGGAAACATACATAAACATATATTCAGTTGGGTTTAAATTAAGTTCATTAAATCTCAAAATATTAAATCTAATAATGCACAAAATCATAAATATAAAGAACATTCATATAGAGGAATCCTAATAGTGTGAAATTAGAAATTTACCTTACAAATCGGGAAGAGATAGAGTTTGAGGCCGGATGAGATGCAAAGGAGGGGTGATGGAAGGGAGATGGTTAACAGGTTTTTCGTTGGGTCTAGGGTTTACCAGAGCAAGGAAAAAATAGGAAGAGGAGCGGTAGTCTGGGAGAGATGTGATGAATGATGAGGGAGGGGTGGAGAGCACCTAAGGGGTGGTGGCCGACAGAGTTAGGGTTACAGGTGGGGGGTGTGCACATGAGACGAGGGTGGGGGCGGCGGTCGATGAGGGTGGGGCTGCATGAGAGGGACAACACGAGAGTGCACCGACGGGGGTTTGGGTTTGGGGGGTGGGGTGCATGAGGGAGACGACATGGGGGGGGATATTTTTTTTTGATAATCTGTCAGATCGCAAACGTTGGTCGTCTGTGTCAGGGGTGAAAAAACATAATTGGTTATAGTGTGTACTATAAATTTGTATTAAAAATTTATGCTGGAAATTTTGATTGATAATTGACATTGATAATTTTATATAAAAATTGTGAATGGAAATTTCCATTTAAAATTTTCATTGAAAATTTTTAGTGCACATTTCCATAATATATTTATTACATGCCATGAAAAATAAAAATTTACACTAAAAATTAGATACAAAAACATACACTAATATAAATATAATCAATAGTATTATAGTGTAAAACCCTTGTGTAAATTTACATTGTAAATGTTTAGTGCATATGTAAAAATTTATTAATGAAAATAAACAATGTTGATTTGTATTAAAAAAATTTACTACAAATTTACAATGTAAATTTCTAGTGAAAATTTTTAGTTCATATTTGAATGAATATATATAAAAATATATATATTTATACATGGAAAGATAAATATACAATGTAATTTTTCATTGCATGCATATATTTCCTATAAAATGTATATACTATTAAAATTCAAGTATACAAATATATACACACATAGTGAAATTTTAAATTCAAATAAAATTATCACATAGAAAACTTTTGAAAAGTATAATTTTGTAATAATATTTACAGTGCAAATTTACATATAAAATGTTCATTACAAACTGGTCCATAATAATTTTGTTTTTCTGGTGTTAGCATTGTAATGCCTTCCAATGAGGGTAGTCTTGGCCTTGTCTAACCCATCATTTATTTCTTGTATGGTTTTTATTTTTAATAAATGGGATGGGACCTTGGGCCCTGCCATGAAATATTTAATGTATAAGTTTCTATTGAAAGATTGAACCATAATTTTAAACTATATCTTTGAATTTGAAATTTGTTATCCAAATATTTATAATTTGGAAAAAAAATTATATATGTGTATTTTTATGAATATGTGAAAACAATTATTTTCTATAATTTTATATTTATGAATAATATATTTAGTTTCTAAATAATATGAAAAATAATTCTTCAGTGTAAATAAATAATTAATATATATATATATATATAACTAAAAAAACAAAAACATACCCACATATATTACATCAGTCAGCGAGGGGGGAGAAACAAATGAAAATCTACCCTAATTGAGCTTGGGGAGGTTTTAAAACTTGACCTCATAAACACAATCATAGGATTCATCCTCCAGGCTATGCTCATGGAGCTACACACACACACACACTATAAGATCCCAGGTAAAAAAATAATTTTACATTAATATTTGGGAATTAAATATTAATTTTACTTTAAAAGTGATGCTATATCTGATAGCACACTCAACATGCAACAACGAGTTTCTTTGAAATCTTACGTTGCACACAACTTTGAGTTATACCGAAAAATAGTAATATACTATTATTATTTTAAATGGTAGATAACGCCTAACTGTTGTATTGACAGGAATGGAAAGAGCTAACTAAAATATTATTATACATGTTTGTTAAATGTTTTGACATTTATCCAACAACAATTATAGGCTTAAAATGAGAATAAATCAAATTTTAAGCATAAATACTCTAATATTTTTAAAAGGTAGTTTTACCACCTTTTGATGGAGAACCCCTATTAAATCTATTTTTTTCACTTTTATATGTTTAATTTGAAAATTTAAACTTCTTATTTAGAAGTGGGACATCAAAATTTACTTTGGGTATTTTTTTTGTATTTTTCTGATAAAGTTCATATTTCAATGAATAGTGAAAAATACTACAATTTAAGTCAAAACTGTCTTTTCATCTGATTTATTTATATGGTTAGATTATCTTTTTAATTAGTTTTAAAATGTAATTAGATTATATTTTTACCATTTGATCCAATTTTTTTCATTTTAAGTAATTTCACTTTTTAATTAGATATAAAAACATGTCAATCTTTTGATAGTTATTGTTTCTTAAAAACACGCTTTTGGTTTTGACAATAAGAATTGATTTTAAATTAATTTATCCCACTTATAAGTTTGGAATTTGAAGAAATGGATTCCATATTTTGAATCATGAGGTACAAATTGTATAAATAGGTAACTTTTATTTTTTGACATTATGAATAGTAACTTTAGTAAATATTTTATTTACCATGGTTAAAGGGTAAATCTACTAAATAAGGGTAAAAAATAATATTATAATAATACTAAATTATCCTAACATGTGTCCTAACCCTATTTAATGATACAAGTCTTACCATGGGAGTCCTTTGGTCGATTTTGGAACCCCATAGAGCCACCTATAAGTGAAAATGACATTTAAAAAAAATTAATTTAAAGTTTAGGAAAATGTAACATAAACATTTATCTTTTAGTAAAACCATTTTAATACGGGGTTATATATGTTATCTTTTTAACTATAAATATTCATTTTAAAGATAAAAATATTTAATAAATCATGGTATTTTAGTTATAATTTTTATACATTAGATAAAAGAATTTAATTATGACACAATGGTGCTGTAGTGATTATCTTGTTAATGAAAGATTTAAATAAATTATATTATAAATTTGAAAATAAATTTTTAGATACATTTTTTTCCATACACTAATTTTTTGGATATCTATGACATATTATTTTTTATTTAAATAATTTTATTTGAATTAATCAAGTTGATATTAATTTATGAAAAATAAATTACTAAATAGTGTCATAATTGACATAAATGAGTTTTTGAAACAAATATTATTTTATTAAATGATATAAAAATCCTAGAAATCTAAGATTCGACTTATATAATGTTAAAAAATAATTAATGAACCACTTTAGGTTTTTTTTGGAATTTTATAGTATGTATATTAACCATATAATATGAATATAATAGAAGATATAGTAAAAGTTAAATTAGTTAACTAAGGGTTAAAGATAAAAGTTAAGGTTAATTTTATGAACTAAACTTGTCTAAAACCTATTGGTTGCACTAATACAAAAACAAGATTTATCAGCACTGAAAACAGGCTTTATAAATGCTAAAAAAGAACTGTAAATCTCAGCGCTGATAAAGGGGGGGGGGGTCCCCTTTATCAGCGCTCAAAAAGCACTAATAAAGGATACCTTTATCAGTGCTAAAACATACTGGTAAAGGGAGACTTTATCAGTGCTATAAATTTACTGATAAAAGAACCCTTTATCAACACTAGAAAAGCACTGATAAATGTGTTTTTTATCAGCACTCTTTTAGCGTTGATAAACTGATCCTTTATCAGTGCTAAAAAGTGATGATAAATTCCATGTCTACTGCAACAAAAAATTCTGCAGCAGCACACCCAAACAACACCTGCAAAAAATTCAGCATCTCAACAAGTATACCCATACAAAATTAACACATAATTCATAAGGTAATTACACCAAGTGTACCCATAAAACAAGTATAACCAACATAATTCATAAGTTAATTAAATACATAAAGAATTAAATTCAGAATTCAGGGGGTTGGGGGGCTGTTCAGGGGTTTGGGATGGTTATTCAAGGGGGGGGGGGGGTAGGGGGTGTCCGGGGGTATGGGGGTATGGGGGTATCCAGGGGTATAGGGGTGTCTAGGGGGTGGGTGCAGTCCAGGAGGTTGGGGGCTGTCCAAGGGGGAATGGGTGGTGTACATGGAGTGGTAGGGGCTGTCCATGAGGGTGGGGGTGTCCAGGGGGTTGGGGTGTCTAGGTGGTGGGGTGGTGTCTATGTGGGGGGGGGGGGGGTGTCCAGGTTGTGGTGGGGTGTCTAGGATGTGGGGGGGATGTCTAGGGTGGGGGGGGGGGGGTGGGGCTGTTCATGGGGTTGTCCAGGGGGGTGGTTTGGTGTCCAGGGTGTTGGGCGGGCTTTCCAGGGGGTGGGGGATGTCCGGGCAATGGGGACGGTTCAGGGGGTTGGTGGGGTTGTCCAAGGGGGGTGGGGTGGTGTACAGAATGGTGGGGGTGGCCATCCATGGGTGGGGGGGGGGTGTCTAGGTGGGTGGGGGTGTCCAGGTAGTGGGTGGTGTCTAGGAGGGGTGGGGGTGCCATACAGGGGGTTGGTGGGTGTCAGGGGGGTGGGGGTGTCCGGGGGGGGGGGGGGGTGGGGGGTCGGGGGGGCTATCTAGGGTGGGGTGCGGGGGGGGGGGGGGGGGGCTGTCCATGGGCCTATCCAGGGGTGGGGTGTCTAGGGGGTTGGGGGAATTTCTAGGGGCTGGGAGTGCCGTACAAGGGTTGGTGGGTGTCAGTGGGGTGGGGGTGTCTGGGGGGGGTCAGGGGGGCAATCTGGGGTGGGGTGGGGGGGGGGGTGTCCATGGGCGTGTCCAGGGGGTGGGGGTGTCTTGGGGGTTGGGGGGCTTTCTAGGGGATGGGGGTGTCCAGAGGGGTGGGGGTGTCTAGGGTGTGGGGTGGTGTCCAGTGGGGGTGGGGGGTCTAGGGGGTTGGTGGGGCTGTCCAAGGTGGGTGGGGTGGTGTCCAAGGATGTGTGGGTGGCTGTCCATGGGGGTGGTGCTGTCTAGGGGGTGGGGGAGGTGTCCAGGTGGTGGGGTGGTGTCTAGGGGGTGGGGGTCGTCCAGGGGGTTGGGGGGGTCCATGGGGTTGGGGGGGCATCCATGGATCGTTCTCTTAAAGGATCAACACAACCCGAATGCATTTGTGTGGATTTACGTACGTTATTTGATGTTTTCACTTATAATTCTGTCCATTTTAAACAATAGAGACACATTGAGTGATACCAGCCACACCATGCCTCATATTGAGGCGAGGTTGACTCGTACACATCACCAACACACCCATGGATTGTTCTCCTAAAGGATCAACACAATGCGAATGCGTTTGGTGGGATTTACATACATCAGTTGTTGTTTTCACTTAAAATTCATTCCATTTTAAACAAAAGAGAGACCCTTTGAGTGATACTGGCCACACCGTGCCTCAGATAGAGGCGGGTTTGACTCATACACATCACCAACTAACCCATGGATCGTTATCCTAAAGGATCGACACAATCTGAATGCATTTGGTCATATTTCCGTACATTAGTTGTTGTTTTCACTTAAAATTCTGCCAATTTTAAACGAAAGAGAGACCCTTTGAGTGATACCGGCCACACCATGCCTCTAATTGAGGCAGGGTTGACTCGTACACATTAGAAACACACCCATGGATTGTTCTACTAAAGGATCTGCACAATCTGAATGCGTTTGGTCAGATTTACATATGTCAGTTTTTATTTTCACTTAAAATTCTATCCATTTTAAACAAAAGAGAGACCCTTTGAGTGATACTGGCCACACCGTGCCTCGGATTAAGGAGGAGTTGACTCATACATGTCACCAACACACCCATGTATTGTTATCCTAAAGGATCAACACAATCCGAATGCGTTTGGTCGGATTAGCGTATGTCAGTTGTTGTTTTCACTTAAAATTCTTTCCATTTTAAACAAAAGAGAGACCCTTTGAGTGATACTGGCCATAATGTGCCTTGAATTGAGGCGAGGTTGACTCATAAACATAACCAATGCACCCATGGATAATTATTCTAAATTATCAACACAATCTAAATGTGTTTGGTCCAATTTACGTACGTCAGTTCTTTTTTTCACTTAAAATTCTATCCATTTTAAAAAAAGAGAGACCATTTGAGTGATTCCGACCACACCATGCCTCATATTGAGGAGGGGTTGACTTGTACACATCACCAACACACCCATGGATCATTATTTTAAAGGATAAACACAATCCGAATGTGTTTGGTCGGATTTTCGTACATTAGTTGTTGTTTTCACTTAAAATTCTGTTAATTTTAAACGAAAGAGAGACCCTTTGAGTGATACCGACCACACCGTGCCTCGGATTGAGGCGGGGTTGACTCATACACATCACCAATGAACCCATGGATCATTATCCTAAAGTATAAACACAATCTGAATGTGTTCAGTTGGATTTTCATATGTTATTTGTTGTTTTCACTTAAAATTCTGTCCATTAAAAAAAGTGACCCTTTGACTGATACCAGCCACACCGTGCCTCATATTGTGATGAGATTGACTCGTACAAATTTGCAACAAACCCATGGATCATTATCCTAATGTATAAACACAATAATAATACATTTGGTCAGATTTGCGTACGTCAGTTGTAGTTTTCACTTAAAGTTCTGTCCATTTTAAACCAAAGATAGACCCTTTGAGTGATACCGGCCACATCGTGCCTCAGATTGAGGATAGGTTGACTCGTAAATGTCACCAATTCATCCATGGATTGTTCGGATAAAGTATCAACAAAATCCTAATGAGTTTGGTTAGATTTTCGTATGTTAGTTGGTGTTTTCACTTAAAATTCTGTCCATTTTAAACAAAAGAGAGACCCATTGAGTGATACCAGCCACACCGTGCCTCAGATTGAGGTGGGGTTGACTCATACACATCACCAATGCACCCATGGATCATTATACCAAAGGATCAACATAATATGTATGAATTTGGTTAGATTATCATATGTCAGTTGTTGTTTCACTTAAAATTTTGTCTATTTTAAACGAAAGAGAGACCCTTTGAGTGATACCGGCCACACCATGCCCCGGATTGAAGATGGGTTGACTCGTACACATAAAAAATGACCCATTGATCGTTCTAATAAAGGATCAACACAATAAAAATGTGTTTGGTCATGTTTTTGTATGTCAGTTGGTGTTTTCACTTAAAATTCTGTCCATTTTAAATGAAAGAGAGACCCTTTGAGTGATACCGGCCACATCATGCCTTGGATTGAGGAAGAGTTGACTTTTACATGTCACTAATGAACCCATGGATCTTTATTGTAAAGTATCAACACAATCTGAATGCGTTTGGTCAGAATTTCGTATGTCAGTTGTTGTTTTCACTTAAAATTCTGTCCATTTTAAACAAAAGAGAGACCCTTTGAGTGATATCAGCCACACTGTGCCTTAGATTGAGGCGAGGTTGACTCATACACATCACCAATGCACCCATGGATCGTTCTTATAAAGTATAAACACAATCTAAATGCATTTGGTTTATTTCCTGTACGTCAGTTGATGTTTTCACTTAAAATTCTCTCCATTTTAAACAAAAGAGAGACCCTTTGAGTGATACCGGCCACACCATGCCTCATATTGAGGTGGATTTGACACGTACATGTCACCAACTCACCGATGGATTGTTATAATAAATGATAAATACAATATTTATGCGTTTTGTCACCTTCAATATGTTAGTTGTTTTTTCACTTAAAATTCTGTCCATTTTAAATGAAAGAGAGACCGTTTGAGTGATACCAGCCACACATTGCCTTATATTGATGTAGTGTTGACTCATACTTGTCAAAAATGACCCATGGATCATTCTACTAAAGGATTAACGCAATATAAATGTGTTTGGTTGTATTTCCGTATGTCAGTTTTTGTTTTCACTTAAAATTTTGTCCATTTTAAACGAAAGAGAGACCCTTTGAGTGATACCGGCCACACCGTGCCTTATATTGAGGTGTGGTTGACTTTTAGATGTCACCAACACACCCATGGATCATTATCCTAAAGGATCAACTCAATATGAATGCATTTGGTTGGATTTCAGTACGTCAGTTGTTGTTTTCACTTAAAATTCTGTCCATTTTAAACTAAAGAGAGAGCCTTTGAGTGATATCAGCCACACTGTGCCTTGGATTGAGGTAGGGTTGACTCGTACACATCACCAAAACACCCATATATCATTCTCCTAAAGGATCAACACAATCTGAATGCGTTCGGTCAGATTTGCATACGTCAGTTGTTGTTTTTACTTAAAATTCTGTCCATTTTAAACAAAAGAGAGACCCTTTGAGTGATACCGGCCACACCATGCCACGGATTGAGGGAGGTTTGACTCGTACACATCACCAACACACCCATGGATCGTTATCCTAATGTATCAACACAATTTGAATGCGTTTGGTCAGATTTTTGTACGTCATTTGTTGTTTTCACTTAAAATTCTGTCCATTTTAAACGAAAGAGAGACCCTTTGAGTGATACTGGCCACACTATTCCTCGGATTGAGGTTGGGTTTACTCGTAAAAATCACCAATGCACCCATGTATTTTTATCCTAAATTATCAACACAATCTGAATGCATTTTTTGGGATTTCCGTACATCAGTTTTTGTTTTCACTTAAAATTCTGTCCATTTTAAACGAAAGAGAGACCCTTTGAGTGATACCGGTCACAATGTTCCTCAT
Organism: Viscum album; assembly: GCA_963277665.1. Taxonomy (NCBI): domain Eukaryota; kingdom Viridiplantae; phylum Streptophyta; class Magnoliopsida; order Santalales; family Viscaceae; genus Viscum; species Viscum album. The sequence goes on along the minus strand of OY728141.1, from coordinate 2,040,347,537 downwards.
ATTGAGGCGTGGTTAACTTGTACATGTCACCAATGCACCCATGGATCATTATCATAAAGGTTCAACATAATAAAAATGCATTTGTTTGGATTTTCGTACGTCATTTGGTGTTTTCACTTAAAATTCTGTCCATTCTAAATGAAAGAGAGACCCTTTGAGTGGTTAATCATTATTTCATGTTGTTGGTGAAATTAATCTGTTAAAATGGGAAAATGACTCATTAGAGAAATGATGTTTTATTTAATAACAATTAAGATTTTCTTACGAACATTTACATAAAACAATGTTTCATCTTTTGATCCCCTTAACCCCTCTCAAAAATGACCGCCAATTGTATACGTCCCCAAGTCATATTTTCATCCTATTTGTGTACAATCTACCATCAGGTATGAGGCCCACTCATTTCTGAAGAAATCTATATCATCTTGTGTGAATGAGGCTTTTCTGCAGTCAGAGTATTACTACAAAATACGAAAATAAAGAATTAATAAATAAATTAAATGAAATAGTAGTTGTTTTTGAAAATATCTCTTTAGGGATTCTAGTTTGTTGATGAAAAATGATCTCTTTCATAAATTTACAAACTTAATAACTTCAATAATTATCATTTGTTTCTTTTGGACACTGAAAAAAATTTGATCATTAGGAGAATAAGTAACTTGTGTTGATATGTGTTTGGATAATTAAATTTTATTATATATACCCTGATATTTTTCCATAAATAGTACTTTCTCACCTCCTTATGCTTAGCCCCTGTCCTCATTCCTTTTTTAGATGATAATGATACAACACCCTATCATAACAGAATCCTTAATAAAAGATAATATAAATTATATTACTAGATGTTTAGACCTAAAACATAGGATGTAGTGTCTTACAGATTCATAAAATCTATCATGTGTGGTAGGTTTGATGGATATCCTTGATTTTAATCCAAAAAATAAATCTTTGGAGTATCCAAGTTCACCGCAATTAGAAACCAATGTTTCCTAAAAACACACAAAGTAATAAGTAATAAAATAAGTGAAAATATAATTGATATGCTTTAATTGTAGAGTTTTACCCCTGCATAGTTGGTATTAGGAAGAGTCTGTCATCTGTAATCTTGCTTTCAAATGTTTTCAGTAAGCCGTTCACTATTTCATCCTTTTTTGATGGCTCTAATTTCATTAGATGTGTTTATGTGGTATGAGGAATAATGAGTCCGAATTGTGGCTCATGGGAAAATTCCTTCAACTGTTTTTCATATATACGTATGTCAACAATATAAAATGCATTTAGTCGTAATTTGTATATTTGATCAGCTTTTATAAAATCAATTCCTTAAAACGTACCTCATATATATATATTTACAGCTGTGACGCCTAGCCAACCATTTTCAAGGATCTCATTTAAATTTTCAGCAGCAATGAAATCTTGACTTTCCTCTGTATATTTTCTTTTAGAAAACCACTATATGACTACTACCACCTCTTATCTTCGTATCCACATGAGTCCTCAATGATAGTAAATGTGGATAAAGAACCGGTGGTGTTATTGTGCTTTCAGTAGCTCTTTGGGATTGTTTGGTCGATCCTTTAGATGGTTTTGAGACGACGTTTGTCACCCCCTTCCCTTTCTCCATCTATAATAACATTCATTGGTTCATACAATTTTTTCATTAATTGTGGAAGGTTTAGCTTAAAAAAAAGGAAATAAATACCTCTTTGTCCGAATGTACTCTTAAAAGTTGTGGTGACCATGAAATGAATGTCCCAATAGCCTTTTCGACCGTATGAATATTATCATCATCAAGTGGAATAGGTAGCTCTTCATTTGGCTCATGAGCTACAGTAATCGTCAATTTCAGATAATCTTTCAGAAGTGGTCTATTATGCAGCGTGTCATCTGGGATGTTGAAAATTATAGCCGTCTCTACAAGGCGATAGGTGGGTGTTGATAGATATAAATCATAGTCATTAACAACCTGTATAAGATCAGTATAGGAAAAGTGTCAGTGTTTTTCTGATTCACATTTCATGGGAAAAATTATTAGATTATTGATTACCATGGCTAAGACAGCTCTTTGATGGGAATGTCTTGCCTCAAAGCTAGTGGGGGTGTGGCGGGATCTTCACGCATTGGTTATTCCTGAGTTGTGTCTTCTCCTTACTTCCCACCCATAAAAGTTGCTAGCAACTCTCCCTTCCATTGCAATTGTTCTTCAACAGTTGCTAGTCTTTCTTTCATTTGTTTTAATTTTTCATCTCTATCATGCATTTATTTTTTTTTTAAAAAATATACTCAGGGTGTCACCCCTAACCCTGCACCTCTAACACGATCATATTGTTCTGGCTGCTTCAAATTCGTCGATAATAGGTCTGCATCCGCTACCGGAGTAGTTGATTCCTATGACTGTCAAATATAGGAAAATAACTAATTGTTTTCATGTAAAAGAAATTTAAAACAAATATTTTTATCGTCGTGTCATACTTACACATATTTCCCACACTTTTTGTGTGTTCTCATCTACTTTCTTCCCTTCCTTATTCACCTGTGCCTCCTTCCATAGCACATGACATGGGATGGAAGTGTCTTTGGTTTTAGACTCATCAATCTACATATAAATATAGAAAGATAATTATGATGTTGTTTATTGTCACCTAACAATATTACTGTAAATTTAAAATACATACCATTTTCTTTTCTAGTGAAGTGTACCCCAACCTTGCTTTATGATAGGGGTATGTTGGTTTTGATGCACATTTCTTATTTTTAGTATAGAGTTGTTATTTCATTAATGAAATATTGACAATCAAAGTGATGAATACACGTATCCTCAAACAAAGTATTATCACCCAAAATGTACCGGAAACTTCTCATCTCCACAACAGCCAATAAATGCATCCCATGCTACTTGGGATATCAGGTGAGCATAGAAAATGGGTGGGGGCAGATTTATTTTACCTTTGGAATATTTCAGGTGACATTTTGTTAAAATAGTTTGAAAACCTCAATGAATCCTTCCTTCAAGCCTTAGAACATAATTCTTGGGTGAATCATATACTATAAATGTACTCTTCAAGAGATTGAGAAGAGTAATACACTGTTTCAATATTTTATTTTCTAGTAAATTAAAGAAATAATATCATAATATTACCATAATTTCTTCCCAGATCACAGCCTTTAGCCCAGAAACAACATGGTTCCATTAATCTATGTCAATCGGCACACGTTGCTGAGTGAAAAATCCAATTTAACTACTAAACATAACCTTGTTGGGATTTATATATTGGCCTCGTGAATTTATCCGACATCAAATTTGATGCCTTTTCTTTTCGCCTTACGATCTTTGGCTAACACTGTCAAACTACGACGTACCTGTGTTTTCTGTGATATTGATCCTTCATCCCCAACCATTTTATCAATATCAACATCATCTATATGTTCATATGAAATGGTGGCAACGACACGTGCTGATGGTTGTTGAAACTCAACACTAGGAGCAGCAACAGGTTCAGAAACTCGTTGTTTCTTTGCACTGTGAGCAGCCGCTGCAGGAGCAGCAGCAGTAGCTTGAGAGACTTGTTCAACCTCAAGGTTAGGAGAACTAGAACAAGAAAAAGTCATTATCTTAAAAATTGGTTGAACAATTAATTTAGATTACATAAATTTAGTAATGATAAGATAATAACATGAGAAAACAAGATCTATATTACAAACAAAATATAACATGTTTATTGAACTCTCTTTCTTTTTTCAAAGGATGAAGGGATTTGACACCTCTATATATTATCCAAATCACTTCATTGTGGTCTCTTATAAAATAAAAAACATCATCTACATTGGGACCACTGCGAAACGATTGTGACGTACCACTGAAAGGATTGTCCTCAACTAAATTTTCATCAGACCCTTCAGAAGTTTTGGACGATAACAGAACAATCAACCACTTTTGGTTTGCGGGATATGGAACATTAAAAACATTTAATTATTGTAATTCCATTATAAACTGTTCATCTTTATACCATTATTTACTAAAATCAACTTTCAAAAATCCTCATTCACTTATTTTAACACCACTGTTGTTATCAGCCCATTTTCATTGAAAAATCAGCAATTGGAATGTTATATAATCTAACTTCTATATTTGTTTGATAATGCCAAAGTATGAAATATTTTCATAAATTGGATTTCTGTCCTTACTACTAGAAACATGCATCTCTTTAGCCACAAGTGTAACTCCACTATTTTTCATGGTACTATCTTTATCATGTTCATTTTTATAGAATGTATAACCATTAATTACATAACCATTGTAAGATAATACATACACACATGGTCCGGTGGCTAGCCATCATAGTCGTTCTAAAATTGAATTCGGATTTTCATCCAACTCCTTAAAAATGTGGTTCTGAAACAATCTTATAAACTGGTGATTATGTGTATTTGATATCCATTTTCATCCCTTGATGGATTCAACTGCTTAATAATTTCTTTGTGATTTTCAATATATAGAGAAACCTCTCAACTATTATGAAAAACATAAAGGTGGGACTACTACCGATCTGTAATACTGATTGTCACAACATCTCTTCTAGAAATACCCTCACCCTCAACGCATCCAGTGTGATGAGATTTTGGGAGACCAATGCCTTCCACATTAGGTAGGTATTCAGTAAAAAATTCAATGTCTTCCTCAAAAATATATCGCTCCACTATAAAACCCTCTAGATGACTTCAATTTTTGACATACCCTTTCAAAATCTTCATATACCGTTCAACGGGGTACATCCTTCTATAGTGCGCAGGACCACAAAGTTGAACCTCTCTCACCAAGTGAATCATCAAATGAACCATCATATCAAAGAATATTGGCAGGAAGAACATTTATAAGTCACATAATATGATGAAAATTTCTTTTTCCATAGCTGGAAATTTCGCCAAGTCTAAAACCTTTCTACATATAGCTTTGAAAAAGAAACAAAGTTTGGTTAACGTATAAAGAAAATTCTTGGGAAACATGAAATGTTAAGCTATAGGAATTAGATCTTGCATCAAAACATGGAAGTCATGTGATTTCAAACCTTTTAACTTCAAATCATTCATTTACATAATGTTCTTGATATTTTATGAATACCCCTCAAGAACCTTTACATCATTGAAGAAGTTTCAAAACTGAAATCCCTCCTCCCTAGAAAGAGTGTAAGTACTTGGAGGAAGAAACATTTGATTTCACCCTTCTCAGGAGCCAATTCTTCTTGTATTCCCATGTCAACCATGTCTAACCTTGCCTTAATTATATACTTTGTTTTTCTAGGGGCATTTAGCAATGTTATGATAACATTGTCACATACAGTTTTTCCCACATCTATCAGATCAAGAAAATTTCTAACGTACAAACAATTCCATTATGGTAATTCAAAAAAACTGGTCTCTTTTTCCAACCGATTTTCATAAGGTTTCTCGAAAATGGTTTACCAAAAACAGTGTCCACATCTTTTACTTTCTCAAACAGCTGATCACCTGTTAGTGGAGACGGTGTTGCGCATTGTTCTGAACTTTCATTGAATGATGTCCTCTTATAAAAGGGCTTCACCCAAACCCATTTAATCACTCCTCACAATCCCTTTGGCTCATCCACCCTTTTCCAAAATAATCTCCCAAAATCACTCTCTTCATCCTAAAAGCCTTAACTTAGGAAGAAGGAACCTCAATAAATCCTTTTGGTTCAAACCAAAGGGACTAACTCGATTTAGGGGGAGATAAGAACAAACAAGACAAGTCTGATACAATGTAAGCGAACCATTCATCCTCCACTTTTAGTCAAAGACTTCTTATTTGTTATGTATTTTAATTTTTATATTCATATGTTGGGATATGTTCTTATATATCATTATTGTTTTAGATTTTATGTCCATGGGATGAGAGACCCTTTTCTCTCCCATCAACTCATTTTCTGAATTTTAATCTGACACCATTAGGCTGCTGAATTTTCTTAAGGGAATACATCTCTATCTCTTTTTATTGAGTCATATTTTGATAGTGTACACATTTATTATCCAATAAGGTGTATATACTTCCCTTTTACATAATATATCATGAATAACCTTATTCTCATGATATTATAAGTTTTTCTTAATGTTATTCTTTAATTATTTTTATTCAAGTATTTTCTCAAGTGGTAACAGACTCTTTAACTAAAACATTATTTTAAATGTTTTAGAGATATAATTTAATAAATATTTCTCCTTAATGTCTATGTTTTCAAAATGTTTTTAAAGATTTATTTATATGAACATTAATGTTTTAAAATTATAATTCCTATAAAAGTTTCAAAGTGGTATGAGACACATTGATTCAAAAATATCTTTATTAATTTTTTAAAATTTATTTCAAAAGGAATATTTTTTACGAAGAATTTTACTAAATGAAAAAAGGAAGGTTTATTTTTAACAACTATGGTGACAATGACCTTTACACCACCGTGAGAATTATTAGATATTTGGATTCTTTAACAAGCTGTAGTGTTTTTAAGAAGAAAAATAAATACCATATACTCTTTTTATGTATTTTGGTATTGAAAATAGTTTTGAGAAAGCATTGATTGTGTCAATATATTAAAATGATATATTGTGATTGCAATGTGGAAAATTTATCTTTCCTTTATGCTTGTTTTATGTGTTATGTTTATGTTATTGTTCTTGGGAAATGTTTACGTATATGGGTGGATTCATGATAAACCTTGGGTGGGTGAGCCTGAGATAGCTCTCCAATGCATTGAGTAATGTGACAGAGGAAAAATTTAATGTTTCTCCTAAGAGATTTAGTAAATATACTGTGATGGGTATTCCAAACGTAACTCCCTATGTAGCTGTAAAAGATACAATTTAAGTATGTTATCGATGCCACAAGTTACCTTTATGATTTATGATTTCTATGTGTTATTAATAAATATTTTGATTTCATGAGTTATGTTAAATAACTTATTTTTTGTATGTATTGATGGACTAATGTTTTATTTCTTTATTTTATGTCCCTTAGAGAGATTTTTATGCTCATCCCATGTTTTTGAAATGTTTTTTCACATGGTATAAGGAAGGGTAAAATAAAGGAAGAATTAATGAAGATTTATATCATGAAAATAATTATAGATTTATTTTAAGATTTTTTATTTTATGAAAAAATGGATATTGAGTAAAAGTGTCTACTTTTTAATATTTGAAATGTAATGTAATAGTTGTGGCCTAATTCTCTAAAACTCTAAACCTGAAAATATCCTCAATGTTAATTATTGATTTAACTCAAGATTAAGTAATGTTTTAAGGCTGGGGCCCTATACAAACACATAAATATTTATACACGTAAATAAAAATAATTGTTATATAAATATATATAGTAATTTTATTATTATTATTTTGAATTTTGTTTTAATATAAGTTATTATATATTTATAAATAATATATCTCCTGTGCATAAATCATGTATATATATTTATAATATATATAAATAATGTACATATAAATCATGTATCATATTTTTATTTATCTTAAATATTAATATTTCTTAAAAAAAATAATTAATATATATTTTATTTTAATTAAAATAATTGAAATTATATTTTTTTAGCTGAAATTTTTTAAAAAATAAAAATAAAAATTTATAAAAATGTTATTATGATATTAATTTTTATTATAATCAAAATATAAGTAACTGGTACATATGTGAGGTATTTATCTTTAACATTATTTTGTTGAAAAATATTATTATAATGAACTAATATGGTAGGTATTTTAGTACCTCATCATTTTCATTTTTTATATCAATTTTTTATAAATAACAAACACTATCTATATGTCTGTGGTCGTTCGTCCAATGGAAACCATCTAGTGATCATTAACACTCAACCAACATCAACTTGAAGGGTCTGAATCATCTCCATCTACCTAGAGCCTCACACATCCATCATCTAGGTTCCACACTATAGGCGACGTCTCCTCCTACTCTAAGGGGACCTATGTGATGAATCGACCCAAAAAGTGGTGGTTAGTGACATGATTGGTAGTGGGATTCCCATCTCTCTCTCATATAGGTAGTCTTGGGAGGAGAAGAAAAATAAAGAATTAAGAAGAATATCTATGATTGAAACAATGAAGGAAAGGGTTTTAATTGATCATATAGTCGTGTTAAGGATGAATATTTGAAGCTATATCGTAAGAGGATGGTTTCAGTCTAGACATGAGTTCATAAATCAAATCTATCATGGTGCAGTGCATCCAGGACTTTCCAGGGGAGAAAAAACTTCATATTAGAGAAACACACCTTCATTAAATCCATGATGTTCAGATAGAAAGAATCAACACCTCAAGCCATTTACCGCCACCCTCTAATGAGTCCTTTCTGAATCCTAGATGACACCTGTGTGCAGGGAACAATTCTGGTTCGTATGGGAGGTATGACATAGTGTTGGAATGTTTCCCTCCACGAGTCAAAGTCTCACCACACCTAGAATGGTATTAGTAAAAAATTAAGTAATTATGGAGGGGATTTTCGAGTTACTACCAAATGGTGGTCGTAGTATTATTTTACTCCCCCACCCTAAATTATTCCTCCTCTTCATTCACCCTCCTGCGCGTGACCCCGCGACCCGGTGACCCCAACCCCACTCTCCCATCCACCATCCTCCGTCCCACCGCCGTGACCCGGAGACCCCATCCGCATCCCCTACTCCCCTATCCTTTTTCCTCCATCCCACCACTACCACCCAAAAACCTCGACCCCGTGACCCTGCTCCTCCATCTTTCATCCCGCCGCTGTCTACTCGACGACCCCGAACCCGTAACTGGTGTAATGGGGTAGGCTCTAGTAATATGGATCAACACAAAATGGATATTCTTATAGCTTTGGTATTTTGGTCTATTTTTAAGGCTCGAAATAGCAAACACTTCGATGGAAGACCCGACTCACTATTGAGCATGAAAATCCATTTGAGAAATCTTGCAGTGGATTTGGGTTCTATATTTAAGTAGTGGAATAAAAACATCATCCCCAATCCCATTTCCCCCCTTTACCCATGGCCCTTCTAGTCTAGGCCAAATGTACTAATTTTCTTGGATCATTTCAACTAGATGGAGATTTTGTTTGGAATTCATTTATAGATGTTGGTATAGATATCAATTGTGCTAGTGATATTTTGTATATAATTTCATATTGTACGTATGATAATGTTTTAAATCTTTTAATGAAGTTTAAATTTTCGAGGTGCGTTTTGTTTTCATTTTTGTTTTTTATTTTTTTCTTATGAATTTCATATTTCTTTAAAAAGTTACTTTTCAATCCAAGATTTTTAACATGTTTAATATATCAAGGTATGTTTTGAAATTCCATTGTGTTTTTTACACCATGAATTTTCCTCTTCCATCTAATTCGTTTAATTTTTTCAATATAGTTTTATTTTTTGTTTGACTTACAATATATTCATTATATTTGCAATATAAATATAAGGGGCCGACCTTATTAAATTATATAATCTTGAATTTATTAAACAACTCACTTACTTTAACATTGAGGATCATTTCAAGTTTATATATTTAGATAATTGAGACATAATAAATACATAACATTCCACATTCATATAGAGAATATACCACAAAAACAGTATCAGTTTCTTCCAAAATGTATGATTTTTTAAGTAAAACATATTTTCTTTGAAAAATATTCATAAAAATTAACTTGGATTCATTATTTTTCATACACATCCTTATAACATATGAAAATAATTTAAAAACTTGGGATGAGAACAAAAAACTCAGTAAGGGATATAAAAATAATGAAAGAAAATATTATTCCATGAATACTTGTAACGTATTAAAATCATTTTCAAAAAAGAAATACTTGTTACCCATATAAACATACTTTTGAAACTTTTTATTTCCATGATATTTACAATAAACACATAGAACATAAATAGAACTATAAAGGTTTTTTTGGATATTACTTACATAATATTGTAACCCTCTCAGATATCTTATAATTTGTAACCCTCACGACTACCTTACAATTTGTGTTACCATCACAATTACACTTGGAGTAACCATATGACCGATCTCAAAATTACATATAACCAATAAATTGGAAGGATATATATTCCTAAACATTCATCATTAAAAATTCCCAAGAACTAGAAAACAATCACAAAATATGAATAATTGCATAAAACATTACTTTTGAATTTTGTAAAATAGAATTTTAAAAGTGGATTTTAAAATAAAATCCCCTTACAAATATCATATAATTGAAGTGATACTTAATATAGTGGATGGAATATGTATATAAACTGTAAATACACATAATTAAACATAATATAAACAAAATTCATCACTAATTTTTTTTAATACCACATAAATAATGATGTATAAAGTTAACCCAAAGAATGGGAATTGGGTTAAGAATTCCCTTACCTCATGTTTGTCTTACTTAAAACTTGTTTAAAACTCATTTATAATGGTTAGAAGAGTGTTATTAATATTTTAAAGAAACATATAAATGTTTATAACACCTTATATGATCATTTCATTTCATCTTTTCACCCTTTAATTATTAGTATTTTATTCCTTCCATTGTTTTGGGTGTGTTCTTTACATGATTTTCATGGCTGATTTGTATTTGATTTTCTTGTCGTATGGAAATGAAATTAAAAAAGTGGAATGAAATTGTATTATTATGTTTGAAGAATGTATAATTATACCATAAATCATTTTTTTTATCATATATGATGATAGGTCAATAATAAATCATTAATGATGTTTGTTTAGATCATTTTTGGCAGTTCTTCGATAATTATGAACTTGTTTCATTATATACTTTAATGTCATGCATAAAAGTTAATTACAGAACATAAAATAGGTTACAAAATAAAATTTTAATTATGTTTCAACCATTAAAGTGGTTTTATGATCATCTTTTAAGGATGTAATTGATATTTCAAACACATCATCCACAATTTTGGTAAATCGACAAATCGTGGATGGTGTTTTTATTTTTAGAACAAGAGGGAGAGGAGAGGAAGGAAGATGATGAATCTTTTACATGAACATGATAAAATAAAAAATATATAATATTGTTGATATTTAATAACTCCTGGATAAGTGTAGGGAAAAAGATTATAAGAAAATAAAGTAATTAGAAAGAAAACAATGAAAAAGGAAGAGGATTCTTACCTCTTGATCTCTTCTCCTTGAGATCCTCCTTAAGGCCTTTGGTTTTGGCCTTTCTGTGAGACCAAAATGTATTGTTCATGGGAATGATCATTGAGGAATGGATTTGGAAGAACTTAGACAATGATCAAGGATTGAAGGGTGTGTGGGAAAGAGGGCAATGAGGGTGGTATTTATAGTGGAGGAGAGGAGGAGTTTTACATTATTTTATTAATTATTATAATATTTTTTCTCAAGTATATGAATATTCAAGATTAATGTGACCCAAAATAGTAATAATTTCATGTGATTTTGAACCAAGTGGGCTTACATCAGCTTTAAAGCACTTATTATGTATTAAAATAAGTATTTAGCATTTATCATATTTTACTATTCATGAAAAATTCAAGAATTTCAAAAAAATCCTAAAAATTCACCCTAACCATTTTTTGACATGTAGAATTCAAAAATGAACTCCATTTTTTAAAAATAATTTTCTAAATATTATTCATTTAAATTTAAAATAAAATCACAATTTATTCAAAAATTACTATTTTAAATCTATAACTCATTTTCTAACACCTTGAAAAATTAATCAACATATCATTATCTTATAAAATTAAGAAAATAAAATAATAATTTGATTTACTATTCATACGATTCATATTACTATTCATATTACTATTTAAAAGGGTATGTTACAATTCAACAATAAAACAATTTGGTTCTATCAGACTCCAAATAACCTATAGATGAGTATTTTTTTGAAATTCCAATCATAGAAGTGGAAAAATTATGTTTAAAGGCTTGTTATAACTATCTACTTACAAAACGTTTCATAAATTTCAATTTATTTTTTAAAAACCATGGGGTGTTAATTTTCCCCACCTTTTGGAAATTTTTTTCTCACAATTTTATTTACTTATTAAAATATTATAGGTACCTTTACCTCATAGCATTTTTAGAATCCCATATTGCTTCTTCAACTATGTGGTTTCTCCAAAAAACCTTTACCTGGTGGATTAACTTATTCTACAATACTTTTTATCTTTGATCAAGGATTTGAATTGGTTTCTCTTCATAAGAAAGGTTCTCTTCCACCTGAACTGCTTTTGGGCTCAAAAACATGAGTTGAATTTGGCAAAAACATTCTCAACATAGAAACATGAAAAAAATTGTGTACCTGAGATAAAATTGAATGAAAAGATACATGGTAGGAGACTGGTACAAATTTCTCCAGGATTTTATATGGTCTAATGAACCGTGAACTTAGATTTTATTTCTTAACAAAAATACATAACACTTTCCCATGGTGAGATTCTAAGAAAAACAAGATCACCTACCTCAAAAGAAAAATCTTTACTCCTATTTTCTACATAACTTTTCTGCATGATCTGAGTTGTCCTCATGTGTTGCTGAATCATCCTCACTTTCTAAACCACTTCCTCTAGTAATTCTGGTCCCATGAACTTCTTTTCCTCGACTCCATCCCAAAAAGAGTGAGTTATACACTGCTTCCCATACAATTACTTGAAAGGTGTCATCTTTATACTGGAATGAAAAATGTTATTATAAGAAAACTCAACTTAAGAAAGAATATGATCCCAAATTCCCTGGTAGTCCATTGAACAAGCTCAAATAATATCATTGAATTTCTGAATCGTTCATTCTGAATTCCCATCCAATTGAGGATGAAAAACTGTAGTAAAATTTAATTCTATTCCCAATGACTTTGGAAGAACCTTTCAAAATCGAGAAGTGAACTTGAGATCTTGGTCAGATACAATGGAAAGAGGAACTCCATATAACCTGACAATCTCTTTGAGGTACAGTCAAGAATGCTGATCAAAATACATTGTATCTTGAATAGAGAGAAAATGTGCAGACTTTTCCACCCGATCAACAACAACTGAAATCGCATTATTTACTTGAGAAGTATTAGGTAGTCACACCATGAAGTCCATGTATATATTCTCCCATTTCCACTCTAGCACTAGCAGTGGTTGAATCATCCCCTTCGATAACCGCCGCTCTACTTTAACCTGTTTACATGTCAAAAATTTCATGGTAAAATCTGTAATATCTCTTTTCATTCCATCCCACCAATAATAATCTTTGAGGTCTCTGTATATCTTAGTACTGCCAGAATGAACTAAAAATGGAGAACTATGAGCATCACATGACAAATATTTCCTCAACTGGGAATCACAAGGCACACACAACCTTTTTGCCAAATCTTAAAACAAAATATTTATCAAGTTTAAATTATGGAAACTTACCCATTTTAACCAATTATACCTTTTTCTGTAGCTCGCGGTATTCCTTATGCGCTTGCTTAATTTTTTCTGATAACGATGACCACACTAAAACCTGGAACAAAAAAAGGTATTTCATGCACCGACAACTTCTAAGCCAAAATTAATCAAATCATTAATCAAGGAACCATGATCTAAATGTAACATGGTTAATGAATCATGATGTTTTCGACTCAAGGAATCCCCCACTTTGTATGATTTTCCTGGATGGTAATTGATCGTGCAATCATAATCCTTTATCAGTTCATACCAACTTCTTTTCCTCATGTTTAATTCTTTCTGATTGAATATATACTTCAAACTTTTATGGTTAGTATATATTTGACATTTATATTTTTATAAATGATGCCTCCAAATTTTCAAATAAAAAACCATAACTACCAATTCAAAATAATGTTTTTGACAATTCAACTCAGGGGTTTTTAGTTGTCTTGAAGCATAAGCAATTTCCCAATCATTACACACCAGAACACAACAAATTACCTTCACTGAAGCATCATTATAGATGAAAAACTCACCATTTCGGGAAATCAAGGCCAAAACTGGAGCATTCACCAATATCTTCTTCAGTAACTGAAAACAAACATCACATTCTTATGTGCAAAAAAATTTAACCCCTTTTGTGTTAACTTAGTTTTCAGGATAGATAACCGTGCAAAGGTTTTAACTAACCATTGGTAATAACTTACTAATCCAATAAAACTAAAAATATCTGTAACATTTGTATGTCTTATCCATTCATCAACCACTTTTTTTGTAGGATCAACTGTTATTCCATCCTTATTTAAATTGTGCCCAAGAAAAGAAATCCGTAGCAATAAAAAATCACACTTGCTGAATTTTCCATATAGTTTCTTTTCATTTAAGGTTTGAAAAACTACCCATAAATGTTTTTCATGCTCCCCTTTACTCTTAAAAATACTAGAATGTCATCAATAAACAGAACAAAAAACTTATCCAATAATTCATGAAATATTCTATTTATAAGATCCATGAATACAATAAGTGCATTAGTTAACCCAAATGGAATAACATAAAATTCATAATGCCCATATCTAGTACGAAAAGATTTTTTCGAGATGTCATCCTCCCTCACCTTCAAATGATGGTATCCAAATCTCAAGTCAATATTGGAAAAGTACTGAGCTCCCTGGAGCTAATCAAACAAGTCACCGATATGAGGCAAAGGATACATGTTCTTAATAGTTATATTTTTCAAGGCTCTATAATCAATGAAATCTCTCATGGAACAATTTTTATTTTTAACGAACAAAACTGGATCACCCTATGGTGAAGTGAAAGTATGGATGAAGCCTTTAAAAGAAACTCCTACAACTAATTTTTCAATTCAATAAGTTCCATTTGATCTATTCGATATGGGGGTTTTGAAATTGTCTTATAATCAGGAACTATGTAAATTTTTAATTCGACTTCTTGATCAGTTATGACACTGAGTAATTTATCAGGAAAAATATAAAGTTATTCATTTATCACTCACAACTCATTAATTTGAATAGTTCCCTTGTTTTAAATAATATGAGCAAGATAACTTTCATTTACATCTTTCAATAGTTTCTCAGCTTCTTTATATGTTATCAATTGTATGGGATCATTCTATTATACCAACTGAAACTATTTTTGAAAAACAACTTTTTTTTATCTCTATAGTCAATCTTAGCATGATAAATGGAAAGCCAATCCATTCCCAGAATGACATCAAACTCTACCGAGGGAAAAATAATAATGTTTTCAGGTAAAGTCTTTCTACAAACCACAATATAAGGATTATTATTATTTCTATTTTCTATAATATTTCACCCTGGTATTTTAATAATAAGTTTTAGTCTCATTTATTGAGGTGATATTTCTAATTTACCAGAATATTACTTAGAAATTAAGGAATTTTTAGACCCCGTATCTAACAAAACTTTATCAAAATATGAGAAAAAAAACAATGTACCTAATAAAACTTCATTATATGGACCAACATCTACTGACTTAGTCACAAAGGATCTCACTACACCTTTATACTTATAGTTTGGCTTCTTTGCGTCATTCAAATCTCTCTTTGGGAAATAATTTTCACAATGAACCATCTCACCACATTTAAAACAATTTACAATCTTCTTATCAAGATTGGTCTTAGGATCATTTTCATTACAATCTAAGGAAATATGTCCAAACTGACCATATCGAAAACACTTCCCAGTTTTGGTAAGGTATTCCCCAGGGTGCCTTTTGACACTCTTTTCACAAACTAGAAACTGTAATTTCTTACCATTAGATTTCTTGGGTTGATTCTTACCCATATCTTTCCATATGGACCTATTATTATTAATATTTTCAAAGTTCACATGATCATTAGAAAACTACATCTCTACCCTATTAGCATATCAGACAAGTTTCTCATAACTTTTGAATTCATAGGAGGACAATGCCCTTCGATACCTTGGCTTTAATCTTGATTAAAAGAGGTCTATTTTTCTATTAAGATTCTGAATAAGATTTGGATCATACATCAAAAGTTAGGTGAAGTTTTCTTCATACACAAACACTGAATATTTATCCTTTTTCTTAAATTTAAGGAATTTAATCTCCATCCTATGTCACACCAGCTTATGAAAATAATTTTCAAGGAAAAGATTTTTAAATTCATCTCACTCTATGGAATCAATCACCTTTCCATCCCTGATATTTTTTTCCATTGAACACCACTGATCAACTTCACCTTCAAAAAGATAAATGAAAAGACTTACCTTTTGATTATCTAAACATCACATAACATCGAATATCTTTTCAAGGGACTTAATCCATCCTTTAGCTGCTACTGGGTGGGAAGATCCATTGAAAGAAGGAGGGTGTTGTCTCATAAAATGTTTCACTATCATCATGTTCCATTGTGGTACCTCTAGTTTTTCTCTTTCATGGATACCACCACCATTTATTTCTTGTGTTAGTTGATCCATTACTATCACAAAATTCTCGGATTTAATCCCTACCATTCTGAGCTGCAGATTAGGAAGGATCTCATTCTGTCGGTGCCTCTCCTCTTCATGTTCCCTATTTCTTCTACGGAAAACCATTCTGAACAAACATATCATAGTAGAAGAAACATGTTAATCTTTAAATGATATATAATTTCAAATTAACCATAAAATAAAAATCATTTTTGGTATTCTATTAACATCATCCTAACCCTTAAAGTTATCTAAACCATCATTTGATACCAACTATAAGGGCCTAGCATTATTACAAAACATAATCTTGAGTTTATTCAAGAAACCACTTCCTTTCACATTGATGATCTTTTCAATTTTAGATATTTATAGAATTGGGATATAATACATACATAACATTCCACATTAATATAGATCAGATAACACAAAAATAGTATCAATTTCTTCCAAAATGTAAGACTTTATAAATAAACCATGTTTTCTTTGAAAAATATTTATAACATTTAACATGACTTAATTTTTGTCTTCCACATCATTATAACCTAAGAAAATTATTTAAAAACATGGGATGAGCATAAAAATCTCAGTAAGGGATATAAAAATAAGGAAAGAAAATATTAGTCCATAAATACTTGTAACTTATGAAATTATTTTCAAAAAAGACATACTTGTTACCCATATAAACTTACTTTGTGAAGCTTTATATTTCTATGATATTTCAAAAAATCATATAGAATGTAAATAAAACCCTAAAGTTATCTTGGGGAATTAATTATATATTCTTTTAACCCTATCGGCTACCATATAATTTGTAACGCTCACGACTACCTTACAATTTGTGTAACCATCACAGTTACACTTGGAGTAACTATACGAACAACCTCCAACTTACACATTCCCAAATAATTTGATGTAGATATAGGCCCCACAATTCATCATTAAAAATTCCCAAGAAACAAAACACAATCATAAAACACGAATAATTGCATAAAAACATTCCTTTTGAATTTTGTAAAATAGAATTTTAAAAGAAGATTTTAAAGGAAAATCCCCTTACAAATATCATATAATTGAAGTGAGAATTAATTTAATGGATTTAATATGTATATAAATTATAAATACACATAATTAAAAATAATATAAACAAAATTCATTACACAATAATTTTTAATACCACATTAATAATGTTGTAGAAGGTTAACCCAATGAATGGAAATTGGGTTAAGAATTCCCTTAACTTGGGTTTGTCTTAATTCAAACTTATTTAAAACTCATATATAATGATTAATAGAGTGTTATTAATATCTTGAAGAAACATATTCATATTTATAACACCTTATATGATCATTTCATAACATAATTTCACCTTATAATTATTAGTATTTTGTTCCTTCCATTGTTTGCGTGCATTCTTTACATGATTTCAATGACCGGGTTGTATTTGATTTTATTGTTGTATGGAAATGAAATTAAAAAAGTGGAATTATATGGTATTAAAATGTTTAAAAAGTATACAGTTATACCCTAAATAATTTTGTTTTCATATATGATGATGGATCATTAGAGAAAACATTAATGATGTTTGTTTAGATCCTTTTTGGTGGTTCCTTGATAATCATGAACTTGTTTCATTATATAATTTAATTTCATGCATAGAAGTTAATTAAAGATCATAAAATAGGTTAAAAAATAAACTTTAAATTCTATTTAAACAATTAAAAGGGTTTTATGTCAATTTTGAAGGATATAATGGATATTTCAAACACATCATCCACAATTTTGGTAAATCGGCACATCATGGACGATGTATTTATTTTTAAAACAAGAGGGGGAGCATAGGATGGAAGATGAGGAATATTTTACATGAAAAAGATTCCATAAATAATATATAAGATTATGGAGATTTCATACCTCTGGGGTAAGTGGATGGAAAGAGATTATAAGAAAATAAAGGAATTAGAAAGAAAACATATGAAAAAGGAAGAGGTTTTTTACGTCTTGATCTCTTCTCCTTGAGATCCTATTAAAGGCCTTTGTTTTTGAACATTTGGTGAGATAAAAAGGTCTTGGACATGGGAAATATCCTTGAGGAGGGTATTTGGTAGAACTTAGATGATACTCATGGCTTGAGAAGTGTGTGAGAAAGAGGGTAACGAGGGTGGTATTTATAGTGGAGGAGTGGATGAATTTTACATTATTTTAATCATTATTATAATATTTTTGCTCTAGACCATGAATAGTCTTGATTCATGTGACCCTAAATAGAAATAATTACATGCGAGTTTGAACCAAGTGGACTTACATCATTCTTGAATCACCTATGATTCAGTAAAACAAGTATTTAGCATTTATCGTAATTTATCATATTCTACTATTCATCAAACATTCAAGAATTTCAGAAAAATCCCAAAAATTCACCCTAACCATTTTTCAACAAGGATAATTCAAAAATGAACTCCATTTTTTGAAAATAATTTTCTAAATATTATTAATTTAATTTTTAAATAAAATCATAATTTATTAAAAAATTACAATTTTAAATCTATAACTCATTTTTTAACTCCTTAAAACATGAATCAACATCTCATTATCTTATAAAATTAATAAAATAAAATAATAATATGATTTACTTTTCATAAAGGTCATATTACTATTTATAAGGGTATGTTACTATTTACCAACAAAACATGCTGGTTCTATCAGACTCCAAATTACCTACTGATCACTACCATAGATGATCGTTTTTTGAAATTTAAATTACAAAAATACCAAAATTATGTTTAAATTCTAGTTATAACTATCCACATAAAAAAATTTCATGCATTTCAATTTATTTTTTTAAAAAAATGGGGGTGTTACAATAAAGAATATTTCTCATCGTCTATTCAATATACTACTATAAACTCTATGTACTATATTTTCCAACCATGTCCGTATATTTTACATTCACTATTATTTTTGGTAACTGAACATATGATTTTTTATTCTCTATATTCCTTTTAGGTTCTTCTATAAAATTTAATGTCAATATCACTCCACCTGTTACTTCAGCAACTCTTGTAATTTTTATTTTGTTGTTAATATGCAGTATGAATACTCTGTTAATATTAGATATGAATATATGAAATATGCATTCTACATTAATATGCAATATGAATACATGTAATATGAATTCTATTTCTAATAATCAATGTTCATATATGCAATATGCATTTTGTATTGATATAAAATATGAATATATGTTATATTTATTCTATTTATAATACATAATATGCATTATGTTTCTAATATGTGATATGTGTTATATTTATTATGAGTATATGCATCATGCATTCTCTTTATAATGTGCAATACGCACTTACCTATTTTAAACACATCCCCTTCTGGAATAAAATACATGGAATTGTTTGTTTAGTTTCATTGGATGGAGAATGTATATTGGATGAAACTATAGGCTATTATAAATCTATAGAAAATCTTACTTTAGTTTGGGTTCATAATAGACTATCGAGCGGATTGAATCCTCTAGTTTCTTTCCTTAAAGATCTTCTTACATGTGAGCTACATGCTTCTGTGATGAATCTTTTTTTACTCATGTAATACCTATTTTTTAAACTCATCTTCAGTGTGGTATATATTATTTATCACTCTTCTTGAATCCATGATTGTATATAATGCATATTTTCAATACTATTACGTTCTCTAAGAATGAGAACTTAGTTCATGGTGGGATGATTACAAAGAATTTTGATTATTTTTTGGCACTAACACACTCAAAGCTGGATGAAGGTAGCTAACTTCTAAATAGATGCTCAACTATTCCCCTGTACTGCTTGGTTTTGAATATTTTTCTATAATCTTTGGAATGTGTTTCATCAAATGTTTTATATATTGAGTGACTTTTGAAATCAATTTGAGGATTTTTTTGTGGATCTACATTGACACCATATAATTCTCAGGGGTATAATAAATTTTATAAGCCACTTCTCTCAAAATTAATTAGCATCCCTCATATTGTTTGATTGTAATTACATATCTCACCAATTATAACTTCACATTTTTGGATTTTCTATGTACCAGCCATATCAAATTTTTGTTAAATTTAGATACAAAATTTATATTGATATTCCTATTTGTTAATTATGGCTGAAATAAAGAGTTTCACATATGGTGTGGGATGATTTATTTATGATGCATCTGACACAACAATATTCAATTTCACTGGTGATCTCTCTTGGTACTGACTTATTGGTTTTATTTATGACACCAATTACTTTTTGAAAGGCCGATTTCTCAAAAAAACTGAATATGTGGAATTATTTTTTTGAATCATTTATTTAGTCTAGTAAAAGGAATTATTACTCCTCTCTTACGTATATTTATAGATGCTTTAATTCTCCAATTTCTGATCTCAAGTTTTGGTCAGACAGTTAGAATGGTGCTCTTCTCTCTCAAAGGTTGCAGAAAGAGGTTATAATTACATATTCTAATATATTAATTTTTGACAACCTATCTGGTTCACTCTCTAATCCGTCGACTTATTTTAGAATTATCACTAATAATTATACTACTATTCCCTCATACATTCTTCTTTGGGAGTTTTCATTTGATGGTATTCTTACATGTAAATATTATTATCAACATTATATCATAAGGCATGGACGATCCATAGATTATTATTTTTGATGTGTATACGGTGACCACATGTCTATCAGACATACATTCTTCCCAGAATGAAAAATTTCATGGTTTGTAAAGGTTCTACGCCCTTTAAAAATACATGGGGGGTTAAAACCAACAGAACGACCTCTGAATTATTTTGAAACCATAGTACAACCATCTTACTATTATTCTTGGCTTGTGTGAGTAGATAGCACGTCAATCAGAAATGTAGTTTGTGTGGTACGACTGAATATATGGGTTTTAAAGATTTGACACCCATTAAAAAGGTGTTTTGAGTGGTCAAAACCAAACGAGAAAACTCATATTTCCATGAAATCAGATGAAAACAATGATAGAGTGAATTGAGAAATGGTTGAACAAATGGTATATCAATCAGAGGAGTCGTTTGACCATGATGATGGAAAATGCATGTTTAGTGTCATAAAACACCAAAAAAGGTGTTCAACCGTCAAATCCATAGTAAAAAACCTCATAATGACATGAAATTAGAAGAAAACCATCTTATTATTATTTGTGAGGTGTGAGAGTAGACGACACATCAATCAGATGTGCGGTGTGTGTGGTACAACTAAATATGTGGTTTTTAAAGATTTGATGCCCTTTAAAAAAGTGCTTCAGGTGGCCAAAACTAGCCGAAAAAACTCAAAATGCCTTGAAATCAGACAAAAAAAATCGTGGTGTGAATTGTGAAATGGTGAAACAAAAGGTATGTCAATCAGAGGTGTCGTTTGACCCACAAGGATGGAAAAAATATGTTTAGTGTCATAAAACACCAAAAAATGCGTTTAATGGTCATATCCAAAGAAAATGACCTCGAAATGACTTGAAATCACATTACAACCGTATTATTATTATTCTTGTCATTTTCGAGGAAACAATACATCAATCTGACATGAAATGTGCGTGCTATGATTGAATATGTGGTTTTTAAATATTTGACGCCGTTTAAAAAGGTGTGTCGGGTATTCAAAACTAGATGAACGAACTTGGATTGCAATGAAATCTGATGACAATAAAAAAAAGTGAATTTTGAAATGGTTGAGCATATGGTATGTCAATCAGAGGGTTCATTTCACTGTGGTGATGGAATGCATACATTTAGTTTCATAAAACACTAAAATGGGAATTTAACGGTCAGATCCAAAGAAAAAAACTTCAGAATGACATGAGATCAAAGTAAAACCATCTTATTATTATTCTTAAGGTGTGAAACTATATGGAACATCAATTGGACATGCGGTGTGTGTGGTATGATTTATGATGTGGTTTTTAAAGATTTGATTCCCTTTAAAAAGGTTCATCGGGTGGTCAAAACCAGTCAAACGAACTCGAAATGTCATGAAATTAGATAAAAACAACCATGGTGTGAATTTTAAAATAGTTGAGTAGATGGTACATCAATCAGATATGTTTTTTGATTGTGATGATGAAAAATTCACGTTTAGTGTCATAAAACACCAAACATGCATTTAACATTCAGATACATAGGAAACAACATCATAATTAATTAAAATCGTAGTAAAACGATCTTATTATTATTATTGGCATGTGAGAGGATAGGACAAATCAATTTGATGTGTGGTGTGTGCTGTACAACTGGATATGTGATTTTTAAAGATTTGACGCCATTTAAAAAGGTGTGCTGGGTGGTCAAAACCAATCGAACGAACTCAGATTGACATGAAATCAGATGACAATAATGAAAGAGTGAATTGTGAAATGGTTGAGTAGACAATACATCAATCAGAGTTGACGTTTGACTGCAATGATAAGGAAAGAATGTTTAGTGTCATAAAATACCAAAACATGCATTTAACAGTCATATCCATAGCAACTGTCATTGGAATGGCCTGAAATCATAGGATAACTATCTTGTTATTATTTGTGATGTGTGATAGTAGACGACATGTCAATCAGATGTGTGGTGTGCACGGTATGTCTGAATATGTGGTTTTTAAATTTGTGATGCCCTTTAAAAAGGTGTCTCAGGAGGTCCAAACCAGCCGAACGAATTTGGATTTTGATGAGATCAGACAAAAACAACTTTAGGGTGAATTGTGAGGTGTTTGAGTAGACAATACATCAATCAAAGGTTTTGTTTGTCCGCGATGATAAATATTGTACGTTTAGTGTTATAACACACCAAAACGGTCATTTAATGATCTAATTCATAGAAGATGTCCTCAAAATGACATGAAATCATAGGAAAGCTGTTTTATTACTATTTTTGAAGTGTGAGAGTATATAGAACATCAAACGGGTGTGTGTTGTGTGTGGTATGACTGAATATTTGGTTTTTAAGGATTGACTCCCTTTAAAAAGGTGCGTCGGGTAGTCAAAACCAGCTGAACAAACTCAGAATTCCATGAAATCAGGCGAAAAAAACCGTGGTATGAATTATGAAATGGTTGAGAAAACAATAAATCAATCAGAGGTTTCATTTTATTGTGATGATGAAAAATGCATTTTTAGTGTCATAAAACACAAAAACATGTTTTTAACGGTCATATTCATAGAAAAAGATCTCAGAATGACTTGAAATCACAATAAAATTGTCCTATTATTATTTTTGACGTGTGTGAGGAGACAAAACATCTATAAGATGTGTGGTGTGTGTGGTACAACTGAATCAGTGGTTTTTAAAGATTTGAGGCCCTTTAAAAAGGTCTTTTAGGTGGTCAAAACCAGTCAAACGACCTCATAATAGCATGAAATTAGATGAAAACTACTGTGTAGTGAATTGAGAAATGATCAAGAATAAGGTACATCAATTAAGGGTGTTGTTTGACGGTGATGACTCAAAATACACGTTTAGTGACATAAAACACCAAAACATGCATTTAGCGGCCAGATTCATATAAAAGGACATCATAATGAATTGAAATAATTGGAAAACCATCCTATTATTATTTTTGGTGTGTGGGAGTAGACAACATGTCAATTGGAAGTGCGGTGTGCACGGTAGGACTGAATATGTGGTTTTTAAAGATTTAACACCCTTTAAAAAGGTGTGTCAGGTGGTCAAAACTAGCCAGACGATGATATAATTCAATGAAATTAGGCAACAACAACTGTGGTGTGAATTGTGAAATGGTTAAGCAGACAATATGTCAATCAGAGTTGTTGTTTGACCATGATGATGAAAATCACACATTTAGTGTCATAAAACATGAAAATGTGCATTTAATATTCAGATCTATAGTAAACGACCTTAGAATGACTAGAAATCATAGTAAAACCATCTTATTATTATTCATGGTGTGAGTGAGGTGAATACACAACAATCAGATATGTGGTGTGCACAGTAAAACTGAATATGTGGGTTTTAAATATTTGATTCCCTTTAAAAATATGTGTCAGGTGGTTAAACCTAGTAAAATGAACTTGGATTTCAATGAAATCAGATGAAAAAAATGAAGGAATGAATTGTGAAATAGTTAAGTAGACGGTATATAAATCAGAGGTTTCTTTTGACTGTGATGATGGAAAAAGAACGTTTAGTGTCATAAAATACCAAAACATGCATTTAATGGTCAGATCCATAGCAAAAGACATCAGAATGACTTGAAATCATAGAACAACCATCTTATTATTATTCTTGATGTGTGAGAGTAGATGAAACGTCAATCAGATGTGCAGTGTGTGTGGTATGTCTGAATATGTGGTACTTAAAGATTTGATTCCCTTTAAAAAAGTGTTTCAGTTGGTCAAAACCAGCCAAACGGAATAGTTTTTTGTAAAATTAGATGAAAAAAACGACTGGGGGAATTTTGAGGTTGTTGAGTAGACGATATATCAATCAAAGGTGTCATTTGTCCTCGATGACAGAAAACATGCATTTAGTGTCAAAAAAAACAAAAACTGGTGTTTAACGGTCAGATTCAAAGTAAATGACCTCAGAATGACATGGAATTAGAGTACAAACGTCTTATTATTTTTTGTGAGGGGTGTGAGTATACGGAACATCAACCGGACATGCAGTGTGCGTGGTACAACTGAATATGTGGTTTTTAAGGATTTTATGCCCTTTAAAAAGGTTCGTCGGGTGGTCAAAACCTTCCGAACAACCTCATAAGGCAGTGAAATCAAATTAAAACAATTTTAGAGTGAATTGTGAAATGATCGAGCATACGGTACATTAATCAGAGTTTTTGTTTGACTGATATGATGAAAAACACATGTTTAGTGTCATAAAATATCAAAACATGCATTTAACGGTCATATCCATAAAAAACGATATTGGAATGACTTTAAATCATAATAAAACCATTTTATTGTGATTGGTGATGCGTGGGAGTATAAGACACATCAATCGGACGCCTGGTGATTGTGGTATGATTGAATATGTGGTTTTTAAAGATTTAAGGCCCTTTAAAAAGGTCCTTCGAATGGTCAAAACCAACCGAATGACCTCAGAATTCCGTGAAATCAACAACAACAACCGTGGATTGAATTGTTAAATGGTCTACTAGATGGTACGTCAATAATAGGTGTTTTTTGACCGTGATGATGGAAAATGAACGTTTAGTGTCATAAAACACCAAAATGTGCGGTTAAAGGTTAGATCCATAGAAAAAGACATCAGAATTAATTGAAATCACTAAAAAACCATCTGATTATTATTCGTGACATGTGGGAGTAGATGACACATCAATAGGATGTGCAGTGTGCACAGTAGGACTGAATATGTGGTTTTTAAAGATTTGATGCCCTTTAAAAAGGTGCATTGGGTGGTCAAAACCAACCGAACGACCTCAAAATTTCATGAAATCATATGACAACAACTATGGTGTGAATTGTGAAATGGTTGAGTAGACAGTACATCAATCATATGCGTCTTTTTACCACTATGATGAAAATGGATGTTTAGTGTCATAAAACACCAAAACATGCGTTTAACGGTCATATCCATAGAAAATAACCTCAGAATGACATGAAATCATACTAAAACCATATTATTATTATTATTGACATGTTTTAGGAGAAGAAACATACATTAGACATGTGGTGTTCATGGTATGACTAAATCTGTGATTTTTAAAGATTTTAAGCCCTCTAAAAAAGTGTGTCGGGTGGTCAAAACTAGACGAACAACCTAAAAATGCTATAAAATAAGACGACAACAACCATGGCGTGAACTTTAAAATGGTTGAGGAGAGGTTACATCAATCAGAGGGGTCGTTTGACTGAAATGTTGGAAAAAGCACGTTTTGTGTCCTAAAACACCAAAACGTGCGTTTAACAGTTAGATCCATAGAAAATGGCATTATAATGACTTGAAATCATAATACAACCATATTTTTATTATTCTTGATGTGTGGAAGTATATGGAACATAAATCAGACATGTGGTGTGTGTGTTAGGACGAAATATGTGGTTTTTAAAGATTTGATGTCTTTTAAAAAGGTGCATCGGGTAGTCCAAACCACCTGACCAACCTTCAAATTCTGTGAAATCAGATGACAACAACTATAAAGTGAATTGTCAAATTTTCGAGTAGATGGTACATACATCAGTGGTGTCGTTTGATTGAGATGACTGAAAATACACTTTTAGTGTCATAAAACACCAAAAGGTGCATTTAATAGTCCGATTCATAACAAATAACCTCTAAATAATATGAAATCACACATCTACATAAAAAGGACACATTAATCAGATGCGCGGTCTACTCAGAATGATAGAATAAGTGGTTTTAAATTTTATAAAATATATTAAAAACTATTAATATATTTTCAGAATCAAAGAACATCTATATGTTGTACTAAACATTAATTGAAATATATTATTACATTTCAATTATTAATTGGGATATTTTTTTCTATACTAATTATTTTCTTAAATTTTTTCATTCAATTTTATTTGATGGTGGAATTTATGTGATTTTTCTAAAATAAAAAACCATATAGCGGCTGCAATTCGGCCATCGATATCGGTGTTCGGGTTGGGCTAAAGCGATCTCCATTTGGAAGTTGATATAGGTGATCATGAAATAACCTATAGAGACCGCCAAACAAAAATATCTATAGCCCAACTCAGAATAGTCTATAGCAACTATTGATTGGAGGTCACTATAGGTCCTCTCTATAAGAACTCGAATCTTCTTTTCTGGTATGTTTTCCATTTTAGGGTGTTTTTAGGAAAAGGGGAGATTCTGGAAATTTCATAAGTACATGTCGTGTACTTTATGAGTACATACCATGTACTCAGTTACCGCGGGTATTCAGGTGATGGCCGTGTAGCGGCCCTGACACGGTCTTGTGTGGTGACCTGAAGACCACCTAATGTGGGGCCGATAAGGGCAAGTACATGCCGTGTACTTCCAAAACACACCATGTACTTTCTTTGTTTCATTAAATATACCAGGGTCACGTCTGATAGACATAACCATCTCCTTCTCGACATAGTTTGTCCGAGAGCATCTGTAAAACTGCGATCTTTCCCTGAGCCCCCAACCGAGCATCCATTATACGATTCGACCATCGTCGATTGTGTTGGGATCAACATGGTAAGATATTCTTTCTTCTAGAGCTTTGTTTCCCGATTCCCCCTCTTTCTCAAGTTATCTCTAGTTGAAAGTTTAGATGTTTTTGTAGATCTACGGTGTTCTTGGGTGATTCAAGCCTTGAGATTCACTTATAATGATCTGGAAACAATGAGTTAGGTGGTTTGTGCTTTTTCGTAGACAGTCTTTGAATTTTATGGACAAAAGTTCCCAACACCCTTGATCTGGGTATTGTGTGTTTACGGTTTTAGCCTGATTAATTACCTACCACGATTTTATTCTTGAGTAGAGGTTAATTTAATGTGAATAGGGTTAATTTCTATGCTTTGGTAGTGGTTTCCTATGCATGTTTTGTTTATGACCATTTGGTCTTTCTTAGCCTGTTAGGTTGCCTTGTTTGTTTCCCATGCATAGTATTGTAGGATGGAGTGTTTATTATCTGTCTTATTGTAATGCTGTAGACTAGTTAGCCAAGTAGTTCTTGAATTTTACTTTGGCTGCTTTTCATTGCAATGCTTGTTTGACTTACATAGGGCAATGAGAACCAGGTGTAGTGAAGCATAGGGAGAATAGACGTAAGGGATTCTATAGACTGTCTGTTATTATTTTTACAATGCAAGACCATAGGGGGAATTAACATAATTGCTTCTTTAGAGTGTCTGTAGTTCCTCCACGCGGGCCATAGGGGGAATTTGATGTAAGTTCTTCCCCAGAGTTCCTTTTAGTAACCGATACGAGACTATAGGTGGAATTGACGGTGAGTGTTTCCTCAGAGAGTCTGTGCTAAAGCTAAACTAGAGGGTTGACTGTGTTTCTAGGTAGAAATAGAGGGGATTAGGCTATGAGAACATCCCAGAGGGTTACCTATTTGTGTTTATCTGCTTACTTGGTATGTGGTGTTTGAATGCTTTGAAACTGTAGGAATGTTTAATGTTGAGTGCTTCCTTGTTTACTGCTGATTTTTATTATTACCTACCATATATATTCAATGACTATTAGGCACAAACCTCTTGGTGGTTTCCTAATGGGATGTAGTCTCACACCCAGTTTGGGTCATGATTTTGGGCCCGAAAAGATTATTTTGTTTTAGGTATAGATAAGGGTAAGATCCCTTCTACTTGAAATACTTGACTGCTTTGGAGCGAGAGAGCATGGGACCAAGATGATGCTTGCGATGTTGAGGAGTTGTTTACTTTTTCTTTTGTACTTTTTTTAGTGTTGTATTTCATCATTGTGATGTGTTTTGTTGCTTTCCTAGACATATGTATCCTGCGTCATTATATATGTGATCCAGCTGCTTATTACTTTTAGTCTTCCGTTGTTTACTGTTGTATGAAATTATTACTTCTTCCACTATTGTTATCTGTTTCTCTTCCACTGTGTTACTCTACCAATGAGGGAATAGTTTCCCCACTATCACATCCAAGGCCCTCACTGCTATTTGGCAGCCTCTGGCATTAGGGGAAATGTGCTTGAGGCTGTGTGACGAACTGGGTATGGGGCGCCTCTAGGAAGCTTCTGGAACCGGGACATTACAAAGTGGTATCAAAGGAATTATTTTATCTTGACTTACTATTTGGATCTTATAGCTAGGGATAAGATGAAATTGGTACTTGTTAATAAGTTGTGCCTTGGAGTAGCTCACCCGTTTATATAGAAAAATCCAATCTACCTCATTTATTGCAAGTATTCTAGTTTTTCAATTTTACAGTTGATTCGATTTTCACAGTTGGGTGACCCACATGTATTGTGCTATTATTGTTGTTCTTATTGGGGTTCTATTTCTATTGAAACTAGATTATATTAGGGTATTCTATATCATGCATCATATAGGCACTTCCTAGAAATCACATGTCATGCATTCTTGCCATGCCATTTAGGGTGTATTAGCGATTTCATGTTGTTGTGATAGGTGTTGTGCTAGATATGCATGATGTTTTGATAGATTCCTTGATAAAAATACCTTCTGTTTTATAGGGTATTGGTTGTGTAAGTTTTTGTTTGAATGAACACCAAACTTTGGTTCTTGAGGTGTTATGGGCCCTCACGAACTGGAATTTAGTGGATCATTGCACTGTTATCCTCATTTATGAAATGTATAAGATGAAAAGATTTGATTCGCGGTGAGTATGGGACCTAATAGATCAAAATTTGGCACTTTAATGTTTTCTTCTATGTTTTTATGGGTTCTAGAGTAGTTTCTGAGTCTTACTGTATAGAAAAACCTAGAATACACACCGTGTAATGATGAATACATGCCATGTGTTCTTATGTTTCAGAAGAAACTATTTTTCTTAAGTACACACTGTGTGCTGTATGTACATGTTGTGTAGTCGCTAACCGCATCTCAGACTGTGTGGGTAGGGACACAGGGTTTGGAATCTTTGGTAGGACATGTCATGTATCGTATGTACATACCGTGTTGTAGAACCATGTAACTAGCCGTGTCACTAAAAACACAGGACATTTGAGTCTTTTCTAATACAAACCATGTCCATCTGGTACATGCCGTGTAGTGTAACCTAATTACCTAGCCGTGTAACGAACAAAATGGGTGGGAAAAATCTTCCTAGTACATGCAGTGTCCATTTGGAATATGCCATGTAATGTGAGCCATGTATCCAGCCATGTCACTAACAACATGGGTTGGTGAAGCTCGTCTAGTACATGCCGTGTCTGGCACTAACATGCCGTGTAATATCATTCTAGGTGAACTATGTGGATTATCCATTTAGAATAACTTGCACAGGGGAATATTATTCAAGTACACGTTGTGTGGTAGGACAACATTCCATGTGTATGGGGTGTTACATGACCTGGGTTGGTAAAATTACAAACTGATGTGAAGGCTTAAGGGAACATGCCGTGTAGTCATTATACAAACTGTGTATCCATGATTTGAAAAAAACTTGTATTCTTTCTTTATCATGTTCCCTACTTACTCTTCTAAGTTTCAGTCCCTGTTAATATTGATCTATGGTGTGCGCTTGACCTTGCAGAGTCATGCCACCAAGATGTCCTCCGGTTGTACGCCAGTTTCAAGGCAATGATCAGACACCGGACATGGCTAGTCAGGGACTAATAGTAGATCCTCCAGTAGTTCCAGTCTTGGCACCATCCGTCATTCCGGACATAGGTGCTGATGCACAGTTCCAAGAGGGATTTATGAGGTTTATGCATAACTTTCAAGGAGTACCGCATCATGCCCCTTCTATGGCCGAGTTGATGCGGGTTTTCCAGTAGCAACATCCTCCAACTTTCACTGGGGAAGGAGGACCTCAGGCTGTAGAGTCATGGTTAGAAGCCATGATTTCCATCTTCAATCATCTAGAGATGCCTCTAGAGAGGAGGGTCAATCTCATTACATATATGCTTCGGGACTCCTCCAAGAGATGGTGGGATGTGTTCTCAAAGGTGGGACGCCAGTAGGTTATGACTTGGGGTGAGTTCCGGCGAGCCTTCTATGACTACTTCTATCCAGAGACCTTGAGGGCCGATCAAGCCCAAGAGTTCATGAGTCTTGTAAGAACTCAGATCTTCTTTTTGAGTTATGTTTTCATTTTTTGGTCATTTTTGAAAAAAGGGGAATTTCTGGAAATTTTCAAAGTACACACCGTGTACTCAGTTACAACAGGTAACCATTTGCTGGCCATGTAGCGTCCATGCACACGGCCAAGTGGGGGTGACCTAGAGGTAGCTTAAAGTGGAGTATGGAAAATGCGAGTACATGCTGTGTACTTAAAAAGTACATGGCGTGTATTTTTTTTCATTAAACACACTGGGGTCGCGTCTAATCGACAAAACACCCCATTCTTTGTT
Source organism: Viscum album (assembly GCA_963277665.1). NCBI lineage: Eukaryota > Viridiplantae > Streptophyta > Magnoliopsida > Santalales > Viscaceae > Viscum > Viscum album. The sequence continues at coordinate 2,040,316,084 of OY728141.1, read as the reverse complement.
TCTCTCGTCTAGGAGCACTGTATGGCCGCAGATCTTCGGTGAGCCCCCGAGCGAGCGTCTGTCCTCCGAATAGAACACTGTCGGTTGCATTGGAATCACATCAGTGAGTTCTCTATTCTCCTAGAGAACCATCTGCTGATTTCTCCTCTCTCGTGCAATATTGTGGGTTGAAAATTTTATAATTTTTTATAGATCTACCACGTTCAACATCGATCCAAGGGCCGAAGCCAGAGTATATCAATCTCCCAACTCCAAGGTAGGCGGTTTGTGCCTTTCCGTAAAAATTCTTTGAGTTTTATGTGCAAAATATATAATACCCATGAACGAGGTATTACGTGTTTACCATTTTAGCCCTATTGGTTTTCTGCTATGCTTGTATTCTTGAGTTGATGATAATTGAATGTGAATAGGATAAATTTCTATGCTTTGGATGTTTTTTTCCATGCATGATTGCCTGTTTTGACTGTAGGGTCTAGTTTTCCTATTAGGCTGCTATTTACATTCCCATGACTAGTTTTAGGATGGTGTGATTGTTTTGATATGATGTTTTTTTGTATACTGCTAGCCAAGTAGTTCTTGAGGTTTACATTGTCCAATACACTTCAATTTATTTTCTTGATATACAAAGGGCCGTGAGAACCTGATGTATAGACCATAGGGAGGATGGACAGAAGGGCTTATCTAGAGTGTCTTTATAACTTACGATGTGAGACGACAGAGGGAATCGACGTTGAGTACTTCCCCAGAGTGTTTGTATTTCCTTGACACGGGCCACAAGGGGGAATGTGATATTGAGTGCTTCCCTTGAACACCTTTAGTACTGATATGAGACTATAGGGGGAATTAATGGTGAGTGCTTTCTTGGAGAGTCTATGCTTAAGCTGAACCAGAGGGTTTAGACTAAGTGTACTGCCCAGAGGGTTTCTTGTGTTGCTAGCTATGACCATAGGGGATAGGGTATAAGTACTTCCCACAGGGTTACCTATTGTGTTTCTTGCTTCCATGCTGCTAGGTAGGACTAGATGAGTTAGGCTGTGTGTACTTCTCATAGGGTTACTTGTGTGTTTTCTTTATTCCTTGATATGTCGTATTTGAATGCTTTGAAACTATGGATTGTGTATGGCTGAGTACTTCCTTGTTTACTACACTCGTTTTACTTATTTCCTGCCACATATACTCACCGAATGTTAGGCACAGATCTTGTAGTGGATGCCTACTAGGATTTAGTCTCACACCCTATTTGGGATATACTTTTGGGACCAAAAATATTATATTGTTTCATGTATAGATAAGGTCAAGATCCCTTCTTCTTCAGGTGCTTGATTTTCTATGGAGTTGGAGATCATGGGACCAAGCTATGGATTGCGATGCTGAGGAGTTGTTTACTTGGTTCCTTTTGGACTTGGGTTTAGTACTATTGTATTCCAGCATTGTGATTTGTTTGGATGCTTTCCGAGACATATGTATCGTGTTTCATTCATATATATATATATATATATGTTCTCCAGTTTATTATTTTCCCTTCTTTTTTTTACTTTTTTATGGACTATTCCTACTTCCGCTTTTTCTATTGTTTCCTTATGTTGTGTTACTCTGTCAATGAGGGAATAGTTTCCCCATTTTCACACCCAAGTCCCCCGCTGCTATTCGGTAGCCTCGGGTGTTCAGGGAAATGCGATTGAGGCCATGTGACCAATAGGGTATGGGGCACCTCAAGGTGGATTCTGAAACCAGGACGTTATAAGTCTGGAGTAGGGTACTCTCTCAGTCATGGAGTACACTTCTCATTTCAATGAGCTGAAGTGCTTCATGCCTATTCCAGAAGGTGATGAGTTATTCCTAGCAAGGAAGTTTGAGGATGGTTGCAGGAATGACATCCAATCATAGGTGAACATGTTTAGGTTGACTTCCATAACTTCTATAGTAAACCAATCACTAATCACAGAGAGAAATTTGAGGGATTATGGAGTTGTGAGCTAGGGTGGTTCGACATCTGAAGTTAGTATCCCTCCCACTGACAGTAGGAAGTGACGCAGGGGGTCTTCGCATGGTGATCCAAGGAGGCGAGACAGTTGTTCGGGTAGCCAGGTGGTGTGCTACCAGTGCGGAAAGATCAGGCATATGAGGCCACATTTCCTAAGAAACCCAGTGAAGTGCTGATCTTATGGAAAGATGGGGAATCTACAATGCTTCTGTCAGATCTTCTCACCAGTAGATGGTGATAGGGGTTATTTTATGACTCCACGTTCATGAGCAGTACTACTAATTTCTCATTAGTATGGGAACTAGAGATATTCAGGCCGTTCAGGCCGAGATGGAGGTTGCGGTCGTGTTAGTCATTCATTGGGCTTTCAACGAAAACAGGGTGGAACAACTCAGAGTGTTCAGGAAGGTTCACAAGGCCATGGTGCAGGTCAGACTTTTGTAGTGGTGCAGATCCTACAAGACCAGGATCACATACCCTCTAGAGTTCAAGGTACGATCATAGTTGCCTCATTATTAACTTCTTCTCTTTTTGATATAAGGGCTTCCCATAGCTTTATATCAGTTTCTATTGTGGAGAGCCTTGGGATATGTATCTTTACTTCTGCTGATGTCTTGATGCTAAACACACCATTGGGGACTAGAATAGATAGTGTATGTCAGTGTAAGGAGTTCCCTCTTGAGGTTGTTGGGTGTAATTTCTTATGGGACCTTTCTGTCCTAGAGATGATAGGCTATGATATCATTCTTGGAATGGACCAGTTAGTTCCCTTCCAAGCAGTTGTCAATTGGTATCACTGTAGGGTGAGTTTCACATCACCAGTGGGAAGATAGTTTCTTCATAAGGGAAAATGGGATATCCTGGTGAGCAGAGCGGGATGCGAGCATCATGGATTGAGAGGAGTTACAACCCAAATTTCTAGTCTTTATCTGGATGACCCAGGGACTTCTCGAATTGACTTTCCTCCAGTGGTAGATCGTTTTAGGGATGTATTTTCATAGGAATTTTTAGGTTTTCCTCTAGAGAGAGAGGTAGAATTTTCTATTGAGATTTTCCTAGGAGTGGAACCGGTGTCCATTCCTCCTTATATGATGGCTACCCCAGAGTTGCCGGAGCTTAAGAAGTAGTTGGAGGAGTTGCAGGCAAAGAGTTTTATCGGAACCAGTACTTCTCCTTGGGGTTTTCCTGTCCTATTTGCGAAGAAGGTAGACGATACTCTCTGACTTTGTGTGAATTATCAGAAGTTTAACTAGTTGACGGTCAAGAACTGATATCCCTTGCCAAGGATTGATGATCTCTTTGATCAGCTTCGAGGAGCCTGGGTTTTCTTGAAGATTGACTTGAGATCTGATTATCATTAGTTGCATGTTAGACCATCTGATATACCTCTTAGTGATTTCCAAAGCATGTATGGCCTATACGAATATGTGGTTATGCCATTCGGTCTGATGAATGTGCCTACAGTCTTAATGTCACTGATGAACCGATTTTTCCATCCATACATGGATTCTTTCATGGTGGTTTTTGTGGATGATATCTTGGTGTACTCTCACACTCGACACGACCATGAAACCCATCCTTGAGTTCATTTTGAGTACACTGAGAGGGAATCGGTTATAAATTATGTTTGCAAAATTCCACTTTTGGTTGGACCAGAATCACTTCTTAGGTTATGTTATCTCAGAGATAGGAGTATCAGTAGACCCAGAGAAAGTGAGAGCTGTAGTTTCCTGGGAGTAGCTGATGAAGGTTTTTGAGGTACAATGTTTTATAGGACTATATAGATAATATAGACGTTTCATATTGGAAATTTCATGCTTAGTAGGACCACCAATTGTCCTAACTAATAAGGGTGCAAAGTTTTTGTGGTTAGATTCTTGTGAGTCAGCCTTTTAGGAGCTGAAAGGGAGGTTTTGTAATGAAACGAACTTTTTATCAATATTTGCTTCCTAAATTTTGTGTGTTTTTTTATTTTATACTCAAAAAATATATATTATTTAATTAATTACGTGAGTATAATTAAATGAGACCATTGGGTTTAGACTGTTATATGACTGTTGGTCAATATGACCGTTGGTTAATATGACCGTTAGAAGCTAAAATCTTAATGTTACATTTTTTATTTATAAATACAAGTGATCTTGGTTAATTAATACAGAATAAAGTTTCAATGGACTCATCCAGTAGGCTCGGGCCATTCAAATCCCATCTGATGGAACTTGGGTAGGAGGTAGCACCACTGGGCTTTGCTCTGGACCAAACCGAAGCCGAACTTCATCGTGTGAAGCTGGAACGGAATCTACTTCGCGAGTAGTTCAAGCTGATAAAAATCACCACTCGGGCAATGTTGGCCAAGCCACCGCAAGATTCTATCACCATAGAACACCGTACACTTAGTTCCTATGTTGGTGTTATAAGGGGCTATGTAATGAGACCTTAGCTACCTTATGTAATCCTTTGATATAAATAAAAATTGTGATTTCTTCTTATGGTGAAGTTTTTGAATTTTCAAATGTTAGGATAAATATAGGATGTATATTATTGATGATTTTTGAAAAAAATGATATTTTAAAATATTTTTGTAAACATTAAATAATTAATAATGTGTAATGATTTTCTAAAAATGTTCTTCTACAGTTGTATTCAGTAAGAAATTTAGAGTCTAATAAGATCAAATTAATTTTTTTATTAATAATAAATTATGAATATTGATTTTACACTTATGAATAGTAATGTGACCAAATTGATTAAGTAACCTCACTTAAGAAAGTATTAATATAATTTATGCACCTTGATTAAGTAATGTGATTCAATAAAATAGGTAAATAACTATTTCAGAAATTAGTAGTTAAGTATTAGTTTTTTCGAGTGAATAGTGTTTTTATTTAAAAATTAAATTAAAAATATTTATATTTTTTTAAAAAAATGGAGTTCACTATTGAATTCAGAGCATCGATATCAGGTTAAGGTGATTTTTGGGTATTTTTATGAAAAAGTTGATTTTTTGTGAATAGTGAAAATACCATTTTGAGTTTCAGGTGTTTAATGACATCTTTAATGTTTTTATAAATATGTAATCTTTCTGGTAGACTTATGAATAGTGATATATGCTATAAGGTGTCCCAAGTGGCCAATACCATGGGAAAATACCATGGGAAAGCCCATGGTTTTTCCAAAACCACCGATGAGGTGTCCCTTTCCAATTAATGATTTGTTCCCTCACTTCCCCTATAAATTCAAAGCCATTCCCTCATCCATTTCATTCCAAAATCCTCCTCAACAAAGTTATGGTCTCCTTACATCCCAAGGAGTACTCCCAAGGTTCCATCAAGCCTCCCAAGGTCCCAAACTTCAAGCTTTCAAAGTTACTCTTCAAAGTAAGAGATCCTTTCACCCTCCTCTTTTAAGTCATGAATTCCTTTATGTTATGTCTTATAATTCCATTTTATTATGTGGGGGATTGTAATTATATATCTTTAATACTATTCATTTATTTTCCAAATTATGATAAACCCTTTTCTCTCACATCAAATGATTTTATGAATCTTTATGTGATGCTGTTAGGCTGCTGAATTTTCATAAAAGAAATCGTGTCTGTTCTTTTCCTTCGAGTTTCATTTTCATATGGTATTTCCTTCAAATATACATACCATGATCTTATTTTTTTTATTCTGTACATATAATTTAGTATGATTTATTTATTAGTGGGTTACCCTTGTCCCCTCTTTTTTTTATTATTTTCTAATACCATGATATATAGCTGTTATGCTGCAGAAATTTCGTCACAAAATTTCTCTCTCTTTCACTCATGAAATTATCTTGTAAATACCCAGAACTATTTAATTTCTATGGGTTTTAATAAATACAAAAAATGATATATTTTATTCTAGAATTGACATACATATAACCATCACTCCCTTTCAATGGGTTATAAATGACATAATGATCTTCTTTTTAATATCTTTTTAAACACCATGATTTTGATGTGAAACCCATTTATTTGATTCTATTTGGGTTATTTATGTGATGTTTGATTATGATCTATGTGGATCACATAAAAGTAAATAAATATTAAGGGTTAAACCTAATATAACTCCAATGAATTGGGTAAATAATTAATATCTAGAGATGACATGTTTCACGATACCTTGGTGAATAACCTTGGTGATTTTTATGACACCTTGAGGATAAACCTCAGTGATATGTTCATGAATGTCTAAATGAAATGTTGTAGCCACATATTCAAGTTATTATTCAATCTATTTTCATTATGATATTCCTATTATTTCATTTATCTTATCTTTATGTTTTTTTCAAGTTAGTATTGATATCACAAGTAAACTGATTCCCTTGCTTACCCTTACTGGGCCTTCTACTGACCCTTTCCTTTGAATGTATGTATCCAGGTTATGAGATGTAGTAATTGTACTTAGGAAGAACTTATGATGAAGCCTTACAAGTGGATTAGAAGAATTTTTTATGTTTTATTCATGTTTTATTGTTCCTGATTTCCAAGACACTAGACTTTAAAGATTCTTTGTATGTAAAATGTAATGTAATGTTATGTAATAAAAATGTGATATGTTATAGTTGGTATCAAAGGATAGTTTAGTTATTTATGGAAATTAGGATATGAAAACTTTATTAATAATCCTATAAAAATTTTTAAATAAGGAAAAATTCCTGGTATTTCGGTGAGTATTGAGTAAGTGGTTTATCGAACATATACGTCCTTGTATGGATACAAGCCGGTAGAGGCGGCTCTGACACAGATGTACATAGGGGAAAAACCCAAAAACACCACTTTGAGTTAGACTTGAATGGGAACTGGTGAACAACAATAGGCCTTGCAGAACTCTTGGTTATGACACTCCCAGGGGATATGTTTTTCTAATCTCAAGATTTTTATGAATCATTATGAAGGAATTATAGAGAAATGTAATTGTTTAAGCATGAAGTTTTAAGACATAAAATTTTGTTATAGTTAAAAGATTCGTAAATGAAATAAGTTTCTAACTAGGATTTTATTATTTTAGGAAATGGAAGGCAATAGGAGGAACTGTGAAAATGGTGACTGTAATGGACCATGCGCTGACGACCCTCTGATGGAAGCTGAAATGGTAACATTCATGTGAATGACGAACCAACTGACTCAAGTTATGGGAAATAACTTGAATCAAGATGAGAGAAAAATCTCACTGTGAAGGGAACAACATTATATTGAGTCCTTTATGTGTCAATGACCACCAACCTTCAATGGATCGACAGAATTATTGATTTCTGAGCAGTGGATCAACTCCATCGAGAAGATCTTTTATGTGCTTCACTATTCAAAGCAAGAGAAGGTCACCCTGGATGTCTATCGCTAAGAAGGAGAAGTTGATCAGTGGTGGGAACTGATCAAAAACATGAGGCCAAGATTGGAGGTTGAAGCTATGGAGTGGGAAGAGTTCATAAGGATCTTTTTCAGTAAGTATTTCCCTTGTTCCATGAGAACAAGGACGGAGAAGGATTTTCTCAAACTGAAGCAGACAGAGAATGAATCTGTCGGAAGCTATGAGATGAACTTCACCCAACATTCATGATATACCTCTAGAATTGTCATGGATCCAAATGTTAAGGTTGATAGATTCTTTAGTGGACTGAGACCTCATCTGCGGAAGAATCTAGCCAACCGAGACTATGATAGCTATGAGGAGATCACGTGGAGTGCGATGAAAGTCTAACTGGAGTTTGGAGAGACGTAGTGGTCTCATAAATCCAATGACAAGAAGAGATTGATGGACCCATCTTAGGGAGGAATTTTGATCAGGGAAGAGGAGGAAAGAAAGTGCAACTTCCCACATGTAATAAATGAGGAAAGAAGCATTCAGGGAACTGCCTGCTTGAGAGAGGGAAATGCTACAAGTGTGGAAGAGATGGCCATATTATGAGGAATTTTCATAGTGAGGTTAAACCTCAACTTCCAAACAAAAACAATAAGGGGAAGATGGTTCATGCCCTACCTGATGTAGAGTACTTTAAGTGTGGACATCGTTGGAACTTTGACAATCACTGTCCAAATCAGAGGGCAGTGGAGGGGAACCACCATCATCCTTAGAAAAGGCCATGGGATCAAGGTCATGCTTTTTCTATCATGATAGATGAAGTTGAAGCTTTAAATGATGTGGTATCATGTACTATTTTTGTTCTCTCAAAGTAATCAAGTACTTTGCTTGATTCTGGTTCAACACATTCCTTTATTTCCTCCAAGTTTGTAAAGAATTTAGAGTCAACCCAAGATTTTCTAAAAGTAGAGTTATCAGTCAAGACTCCTGGTGGGATTATCCAAGCATCATAAGTGTTTAGAAAATCTAGTATTTACTTTAGTGAGAACAATCTTATATCAAATATATTAGTCATTTCTCTGATGGAATTTGACATTATACTAGGGATGGACTGGCTCTCAAAGTATAATGCTAAGACCAAATGCAGAAGTAATAAAATCTCAGTAGTATTGAATGGAAAATCTATAGTTATCTTCCAAGGAGAGATATCTCAACCAGATCTTTCTCTAGAAGAACCTCCTATATCATTATTTATAGAATTGATCAATTAATAAGAAGAAGGAAATGAGGGTTTTAGGATAGAAAATGTCCCCATCATCCAGAAATATTTTGACGTATTTCCTGAGGAGTTGTCGGGACCTCCCCTAGAAAGAGAGGTAGAGTTCTCCATTGAACTCATACCTGGATCTCATCCGATATAAAGGACCCTATATAGGATGGAAAATGTGAAGTTGGAGGAATTAAATAAACCACTCCAAGATCATTTGGTGAAAGGTTTTATTCGACCGAGTGTGTCTCCATGGAGAGCACCAGTTCTCTTTGTGAAAAAGAAGGATGGATCAATGCAGCTATGCATTGATTATAGAGAACTGAATTGGATCACAGTGAAGGAAAAATACCCTCTTCCAAGAATTGATGAATTATTTGACCAACTTCGTGGGGCTCAATTTTTCTCTAAGATTGATCTTTGATCTGGTTATCATCAATTGAGGGTAAAGAAAAATGAAATTCCAAAAACTGCCTTCTGATCAAGATATGGGAATTATGAGTTTGTTGTTATGCCCTTCATACTGACTAATTTGCCTGCTATTTTTATAGATTTGATGAATAGAGTCTTTAAGGACTACCTTGATAAATTTTTGGTGGTTTATATTGATTACATTCTGATATATTACAAAATTTTCAAGGAGCATGAGGATCATCTAAGGGATATTTTTCAAACTCTACGGATGGAGAATCATTTTGGGAAGTTCAGAAAATGTGAATTTTGGTTACAAAAAGTGGCTTTCTTGGGGCACATTGTAACCAATGAAGGAATCACAGTTTACCCTAAAAAGATAAAAGTTGTAGAGGAGTGGCCTCAACCTAAAACAATAACTGAGATTCGTAGTTTTATTGGATTACCAGAATATTATAGGAGGTTTGTGAAAAACTTTTCATGACTTTCTAATCTATTAACCAAGTTAACTCGAAAAGGGGTCAAGTTCATATGGAATGAAGAGTCTGAGGAAAGTTTCCAAGAGCTGAAGAAGAGATTGGTTACTGCACTCATTTTAACTCTGTCCTCAAGTAGAGAAGGATTCATTATTTTTAGCTATGCATCTTTGAAAGGGCTTTAGTGCGTACTCATGAAAAATGACAAGGTCATTGCTTATGCATCTCGACAGTTTAATACTCATGAGAATAATTATCCTATGCATGAACTTGAGCTGGCTGCGGTCATTTTTGCTCTGAAGATATGGAGGTACTATCTTTATGGAGAGAAATGTTATATATACACAAACCATCAAAGTTTAAAGTATATTTTCACACAAAAGGAATTGAACATGAGACAATGTAGATGGTCGAAACTTCACAAAGACTATGATTGTTCAATTCATTATCATCCCAAAAGAGAAAAAAAAGTTGCAGATGCATTAAGCAGGAAAGACCTGGTTGTCCTTTCCATGATGATAATTTAAAGGGATCCTTTGATCTATAACCTAGTAAAGATGGACTTGGGAATTATATAGGAAGGGACGTCATCAATCCTAACCCAAATGATTTCTCAACCATCATTACTAGAGAAGTTCAAGAAAGCTCAAAAAGAAGATCCTTTATTACCAAAGAAGTTTGAGGCTATAAAATATTGGAAGCTTCTTGAGTTCAATATTGATGAAGAAGGTGTACTGAAATTTCGTACAAGACTATGTGTTCCATCAATTCCAGAAATAAAGAAGGAGCTAATGGATGAAGCTCAAATCTCTACTTTCTCTATACATCCTGGAAGCACAAAAATGTATAGGGACCTTTATGATCATTATTGGTGGGATAATACGAAAATAGATATTGCTGACAACACTTCAAGGTGCCTAGTATGTCAGCAAGTTAAGGTAGAGCAAAAAATTTCTAAAGGGTATTGAAACCCCTACCCATACCAGCATAGAAGTGGGACAATATCACTATGGACTTTTTCACTGGTCTTCTGAGAAATTACAAAGGAAACAATGCGATATGGGTTATTATGGACCGTCTAACCAAGAATGCCCATTTTATCTCCATTCAGGATGATTTCTCTCTTAATAAACTTGCCGGGATTTACATGAAGGAAGTGGTAAGGCTACATGGAGTTCCATTTTCTATCGTATATGATCATGATCCAAGGTTCAAATCAAAATTTTGGAGAAGTATTCAACATGAAATGAGCACTGAATTGAATTTCAATACGGCATATCACCCCCAAACTGATGGCCAATCTGAAAGGACTATTCAAACACTCGAGGACATACTGAGAACGTGCTCAATGAAATTTAAGGGAAGATGGGATCAACACCACCCTTTAGTTGAGTTCTATTACAAAAAAACTTCCACTAAATAATTAAAATGGCACCCTATGAAGTTCTCTATGAGAAGTCATGTAAAACTCCTACTTGTTGGGATGAAGATGGTGTGAGAAAGCTTCTTGGGCCTGATCTTGTGTAAGAGATGACAGCAATAGTCCATTCCATATAACAACACATTAAGGATACTTAGATTCGGAAAAAGAGCTATTCCAACAACCATCAAAGGGACTTGGAGTTTGATGTCGGTGACAAGGACATTCATTGAATTTCACCTTGGAAGAGAGTCATGACTTTCGGGAAGAAAGGGAAGCTCAGCCTTAGGTACATTGTCCCCTATGAAATCCTTGATCATGTGAGAGCAGTGGCCTATCATCTTTCACTTCCTCTAAATCTAGCACAATTTCATGATTTATTCCATGTATCTCTCTCGAGGAAGCACATACCTGACCCTTCACATGTACTAAACCCAGAGGTGGTACAACTAGAACATGACCTCTCTTATGGGGAGAAACCGGTGGAGATCTTGGATCGAAGAGACAAGGTTCTACGCAACAAGACTACACACCTTGTTAAGGTGTTGTGGAGGAACCACAAATATGAAGTAGCCACATAGGAACCATAGAAGTAAATGAGGTAGAAATACCCACACCTTTTCTCTTCTGATGGTACGAGTTAAAAAATATCGGGGATGAAATTTCTAAAGGGGGGAAGAATGTAACAACCTGAACTTTTTATTAATATTTGTTTCCTAAATTTTGTGTGTTATTTTATTTTATACACCACAAAACTATATTTTTTAATTAATGAAGCGAGTATAATTAAATGAGACTGTTGTGTTTCGACTATTATATGACTGTTGGTCAATATGACCATTGGAAGCTAAACTCTTAACGTTACTTTTTTTTGTTTATAAATACAAGTGATCTTGGTTAATTAATAAAGAAATAATTTTTAATGGCCTCATCTAGTAGGATCGGGCCGTTCTAAGCCCATATTATGGAACTTGGGAATGAGGTAACACCACTGGGCTTTGCTCTGGACCAAACCTAAGCCGAACTTCATCATGTGAAGCTGGAACGTAATCGCCTTTGCGAGATGTTCAAGCTGATAGAAATTTCCACTCAGGCAATGTTGGCCGAGCTGCCCCAAGATTCTATCACCTTAGAACACCTTACAATTAGGTCCTATGCTTGTGTTATACGGGGCTATGTAACCAGACCTTAGCTGCCATATGTAATCCTTTGATATAAATAAAAATTGTGTTTTCTTCTTATGGTTAAGTTTGTGAATTTTTAAATGTTTAGATAAATATAGGATGTATATTATTGATGATTTTTGAAAAATAAGAGGATATTTTAAAATATTTATTTAAATCTTAAACAATTAATAATGTGTAATTATTTTCAAAAAATGGTCTTCTACAGTTGTGTTCAGCAAGAAATTTAGAGTCTAATAAGATCAACTTAATTTTTGGTGAATAGTAAATTATGAATAGTTATTTTATGCTTATGAACAGTAATGTGACCAAATGGAATAAGTAAACTCACTTAAGAAAGTATTAATATAATTTAGGCACCTTGATTAATTAATGTTATTCAATAAAATAAGTAAATAATTGTTTCAGAAATTATTAGTTAAGTATTGGTTTTTTCAGGTGAATTGTGTTTTTTATTTAGAAATTAAATTAAAAATATATAGAATTTTTTTAAAATGGAGTTCCCTTTTTAATTCAGAGTAACGATATTTGGTTAAGTGTATTTTTGTGGAATTTTCTGAAAAAGTTTAATTTTCAGTGAATAGTGAAAATACAGTTTTGAGTTTCAGGTGTTTAATGACATCTTTAATGATGTTATAATTATGTAATCTTTTCGGTCGACTTATGAATAGTAAGATATTCTAAGAGGTGTCCCAAGTGGCCAATACCAAGGTAAAATACCAAGGGAAATCCCATGGTTTTTCCAAAACCACCGACGAGGTTTCCCTTGGCAATTAATGATTTGTTCCATAACTTCCCCTATAAATACCAAGATATTACCTCATCCATTTCATTCTAAAATCCTCCTCAATAAAGTTATGGTCTCTTTACCTCCCAAGGAGTCCTCCCAAGGTTCCCTCAAGCCTCCCAAGGTCCCGACCTTCATCATTTAGATGTGACTCTTCAAGGTAAGGGATCCTTTCACCCTCCGCTTTTAAGTCATGACTTCCTTTATGTTATGTCTTATAGTTCCATTTTATTATGTGGGGGATTGTTATTATATATCTTTAATACTATTAATTTAATTTTAAAATGATGAGAGACCCTTTATTCTCTCATCAAAGGATTTTTTGAATCTTTAAATGATGCTGTTAGGCTGCTGAATTTTCGTAAAAGAAATCACGTCTGTAATTTTCTTTTGAGTTTCATTTTCATATGGTATTTCTTTCAGATATCCATACCATGATCTTATTTATTTTTATTCTGTACCCATAATGTATTATGAGTTATTTATGAGTGGGTTACCTCTGTCCCCTCTCTTTTTTATTATTTTCTAAAACCCTGATATATAGCTGTTATGCTGTAGAAATTTCGTCTCAAAATTTCTCTCTCTTTCTCTCATGAAATTATCTTGTGAATACTCAGACCTATTTCATTTCTATGGGTGTTCGTAGATACACAAAAATGATATATTTTCTTCTAGAATTGACATAAATATAACTCTCAATCCCTTTCCATGGTTTATAAATGACATAATGATCTTATTTTTAAGCTCTTTTAAACGTCACAATTTTGAAGTGAAACCCATTTCTTTGATTATATTTAGGTTATTTATGAAATTTTTGATTATAATATATGTGGATCACATGAAAGTAAATAAATATTAGGGGTGAACCCTGATACTTCTTGAATGCATTGGGTAAAGAATTAATCTTTAGAGATGAAAAGTTTCACGATACCTTGGTGAATAACCTTGGTAATTTTTATGACACCTTGGGGATGAAACATAGTGATATGTTCATGAATGTCTAAATGAAATATTTTAGACACATATTCAAGTTATGATTCAAGTTCTTTTAATTATGATATGCCTATTCTTTCATTGCTCTTGTCTTTATGTTTTATTCAAGTTAGTATTGATATCACAAGTAAATTGATTCCCTTGCTTACCCTTACTGGGCATTCTGATCACCCTTTCCTTTGAATGTATGTCTCTAGGTTATGAGATGTAGTAATTTTACTTATAATGAACTTATTATGAAGCCTTAAAATTGTATTAGAAGAATGTTTTATGTTGTATTCAAGTTTTATTGTTCCTGATTTTCAAGAGACTGGAATTTAAAGATTCTCTGTATATAAAATGTAATGTAAAGTTATGTTATAAAAAGGCGGGATGTTATAGGTTGACTTTATCACTAATACTAGTTTTTATAGAGTTGGGAAAGAGATATACTATGTACTGTGATGCTTCTGGTATCAGGCTGAGAGCTGTGCTTATACAGGAAAAAAATCCATTATGTACGGATCTTGGTAGTTGAGGCAACATGAGAGAAATTACCCGACATACGATCTTGAGTTAGCTGCAGTTGTTCATGCTTTATGATTTTGAAGACACTACCTGTTGGGATAGCATTATGTGGTTTTCACCAACCACAAGTGCCTCAAGTATATCTTCACTCAGTGTGACATGAATTTGAGACAAAAAAGGTGGGTTGAGTACCTTCAGTCTTTTGACTTTGATCTTGCCTACACGCCTGGGAAAGGCAATGTGGTGGCTGATAAGCTGAGCAGGAGGACTCGAATACAGGCAGTTCAGGAGGCCAATAGTGAGTGACAGCTTATGGCTCTATTCTCTCAGAAGTATTTTGAGGTGCATGATATACAGGGGATAACCTTTCTTTCTTTTATAGCTGTTACCTCTACTCTTCTTGATCGAGTGCGAATGAGGAAGCTATCAGATTCAGAAGGCCTAGTCCTATGGGAAAGTGTGTCAAGAAGAGAACCCTATACCTGGATAGACCATAGGAAAGGATGAGATCTAGTGTTTTCATGGGTGCGTATGGGAGTCAGTAGATATACGCGAGGAGCTGATGCAGGAATTTCACTCCTCGGTTTGGGCAGTTCATCCTAGTGTCACCAAGATGTATCGTGATCTACACCATCAGTATTAGTGGAAAGGTATAAATAGGGATGTTTTTAGTTTTGTGATGAGTTTTTCCACCTGTCATCAGGTAAAGGCGAAGCATCAGGGACCAGAAGGGATTATACAATAGTTACCCATTCCCAAGTGGAAATGGAATGACGTCACGATGTATTTAGTGACATGTCTACCAAGGTCACCTCGAGGAAATGATGTTGTTTGGGTTGTCATTGAAAAACTCACGAAGTTTGATCACTTCTTTCCAATCAAAGAGACTTTCAGTGTTGATGAGCTGGGATGGTTTTATATCTGCGAGATCATACATTCACATGGATTTCCACACTCCATTGTGTCAGATAGGGACACACATTTTACTTCTTGGGTCGGGCAGGGATTACAGAAGGCCTTGGATACCCAAGTACTTCTGAGTATAGCTTACCACCCCCAGATGGATGCCCAGTCTGATTGTACGATTCAAGTTCTTGAGGATATTCTTCGGGAATTCATCCTAGATTTTTGAGGTTCTTGGGAGAACCACATACCTATTGTGGAGTTTTCCTACAATAATAGTTTTCAAGTAACTATTCAGATGGAACCTTATGAGTCTTTGTATGGTAAGCCATTCCGATCACCCTATATTGGCTGGAGGCAGGAGAGGTAGCTATGTTGGGACCTCGTATTGTCTAGGAGACCAAAAAGCAGATAAAGTTGATGTAGAAGAGGATGGCTACTACACAGTATCGACAGAAGTCTTATGTTGATCAGTGGAGATGACCTCTAGAGTTCGAGGTCAGGGATCATGTTTTCTTGTGTGTCACACCGAGTTTGGGGCACAAGAGGATTATGATATAGGGTAATCTTTCACCGAGGTACGTCAGGACGTTTGAGGTTTTGGAGAGAGTTGGGCCAGTTGCCTATCAGTTGCAGTTAACTCAGAGGTACTAATCTATGCATGATGTCTTCCACGTTTCTCAGCTTCGACGTTACTTTTCAAACCCATCTCATGATTTTTAACCTGAGGAATTTGAGCTATAGGTGGATGAATCTTTCGAGGAGAATCCTATCTAGATTATTGATCGAAGTATGAAAGTTCTCTGAGGCTGGTCTATTCCTCTGGTACGGGTGCTATGGCATCACGGGCGAGTACAGGATGAGACCTGGGAGAGGGAGACATATGTACAATCACAGTGGCTGGACCTTTTTGAGGATTGTTTTCTACACCATATTACTAGGGATATTCAAGGAAGAATTACATTCAGGGAAAGTTTTTAAGAACCAAGATCTTATTTTCAGGTATGTTTTCCTTTTTCTGGTGTTTTTTAGGAAAAGAGAAGTTTCTTGAAATTTCATAAGTACACACCGTGTACTCGGTTACTGTGGGTAGCTAAGCGCTGGCCATGTAGAATCCATGCACACAACCGTGTGTGGTAGCCTATAGACCTCCTAATGAATGGGTCGGTAAGGGAAAGTACACGTCGTGTAATTCCAAATTACATGTCATATACTTTTTTTTTCATTAAATATACCGAGGTCACGTTCGACGGACATAACTGTATCCTTCTCGACCTAGTTCATCCGATATCATCCATAAGACCATGATAGTTACCCAATCCCCCGACCGAGCATTCATTCTCTAATTCGACCGCCTTCGATTGTGTTGGGATCGCCTCGGTAAGCACTTACTTCTTCTAGATCTTAATTTCTAGATTCCTCCTCTTTCTCAAGTTATATTCGGTTGAACGTTTTAGATGTTTTTGTAGATATACGGTGTTATTGGGAGATTAATGGGTTGAGGTTCACTTATAACAATATTTTAACACCGAGGTAGGTGGTTTGTGCCTTTTCGTAGATAGTATTTGAATTTTATGTGCAAAAGTTCCCAATACCATTGATCAGGGTATTGCATATTTATGGTTTTAGCCCTGTTAATTGCATGACATTCTTGTATTATTTACTAGAGGTTAATTAAATGTGAATAGGGTTAATTTCAATGATTTGGAAGTGGTTTCCCATGCATGTTTTTTTAAGACCGTTTGGTCTTTCTTAGCTTGTTTGGCTGCCTTGTTTGTTTCCCATGCCCAGTATTGCAGGATAGAGTGTTTATTATCTATCATGGTGTTATACTGTAGATTTCTTATCCAAGTAGTTCTTGTGGTTTAATTTGGCCGATTTTCATTTCTATTCTTGTTTTACTTACATAGGGATGTGAGAACCTGGTGTAGTGGACCATAGGGAGAATAGACGTAAGGGCTTCTCTAGAGTGTCTGTTATTATTGTTACGATGAGAGACCATAGGGGGGGATTAACATAAGTGATTCCTTAGAGTGTCTGTAGTTCCTTGACATGGGACCCATGGGGAGTGTAATGTAAGTGTTTCCCTAGAGTGCCTTTTAGTTACCGATACGAGACTATAGGGGGAATTGATGGTGAGTGCTTCCTCATAGAGTCTCTACTAAAGCTGAACCAGAGGGGTTAGACTGTGTGTAGTTCCTAGAGGGTTGCTTGTGTTTCTAGGTATGAATATAGGGGATTGGGATGTGAGAACAACCCAGAGGGTTACCTGTTTGTGTTTATCTTCTTACTTGGTATGTGGTGTTTGAATTCTTTGAAACTGTAGGAATGTTTACTGTTGATTACTTCCTTGTTTACTGCTAATTTTTCTTATTACCTGTAATATATATTCACTGTCTGTTAGGCACAGATCTCTTGGTGGTTTCCTACTGGGATTTAGTCTCAAACCCTGTTTGGGTCATGATTTTGGGCCCAAACAGATTATATTGCTGCAGGTATAGATAAGGGAAAGTGACATTCTACTTCAGGTACTTGATTGCTTTGTGGCTGGAGAGCATGGGACTAAGATGAGTCTTGCGATGCTGAGGATTTTATCTGTTTTCTTTTGTACCTTGGTTTAGTAATTTATTCCATCATTTTGAAGTGTTTGGATGATTTCCTAGACATATGTATCTTGCATCATTATATATGTGATCCAGTTGATTATTACTTTTATTCTCCCACTGTTTACTATTGTATTCCATTATTACTGCTTCCTCTATTGTTATCGGTTTCTCTTATATTGTGTTACTCTTCCAATGAGGGCATAGTTTCCCCGCTATCACATCCAAGGACCTCACTGCTAGTCGACAGCCTGTGGTATTAGGGGAAATGCACTTGAGGCCATGTGAACAACTGGGCATGGGGTGCCTCTGGGTGGCTTCCGGAACCGGGACGTTACACTCTCAATCACCTCTATAGCATCCTCCAAATGGTGGATGATATAGGCAACAACGATGGGCCTAAAGCGTCTTCAATTTGATGGATGCTAGGCGGACACTATAGACCATTAGCAATGACTTTGGAGGTCTCTAAAAGCCTTTTTTCTACTAGTAGCACTATGGTTGGAATGAAATCCTCAAATATAGAAACCACACCAAACTAGAAGAGTACAAGGATATATTGAGAAATTTCATATTTTTTCTCTTCATATTCCAATACTCACTGAATATTAGTATATGATCTAGTTTTTAGGAGGTTTTAGGTTAGAAGTCTTAGGTAAAGTTTTAGCCCATGAACCTTCCCATAAATTCATATTGTTGAGTTTGGTCAACAAAGTGAAAAAATATTTGATTCTTGTAGACATACTGCAACCACCCAAACATGGAGTTATTAATCAAATATCTAATAATAAACATATTTATTAGGTATCATATTTTTTTCCTTCATAAGATATAATTAAAAAATAGAAATCAGTAAAGAAATATGATAATAAAAAGATTGTGGATACTGAAATTTAGAGGGGAACCAAGGGAATTTTTTAGGAGGAGTTTGAAGAGAGGCGTTTAAGGGATTGTGTTACATAATGTTAGGATAAAAAAGAGTGGTAATAGAATTTATATGGAATAAATAAATCAATATGCATATTCAATTATACATACTTGTTTGAAGATGTTTAATTAAGAGATATGTAGAGAGAGTTATAATATCAAGGAATAAGACCACTCATTTAAGAGATAAAGAAAAACCTCCAAATAACCATACCTAATAGTAGTAACAAGATGAACAAGGATAGTTCATTTATACTAATATTCCATCTAACATCTCCCCTATTTAACACCAATCACTCCCACCTGATACTTGCAACATGCTACCTACTACCTGCTACATGCTACCTACTACTAATAGCCTAACAATTAACTTAATCCAAGTAAAATATTTCTGCTCAAAAATTTATTAAACCCACTAACACAACTAGAAACCCCACCCCCTATACCCCCAATAGCCACAACCATCTTCACAAACACCCTAGCCACAGTGCCACACATGATATCCCTAACTCCCATTCCTAAAATTTTCCCTGTACTGAAAAACCACCATGTCCTGAAGGTGATACTCCAAAATAATGGTTCGGATTCTTGAGAAATGGAATAAAAACTCCATTTGAACCACACATTGTTTTATTGCATTTATCCCTAAATAATAGAAGCCTCTCAAGTTCTAACAACTGCACTTCTAGATGCATGTTGAGTAACAAAAACTAACTCAAATTCTAATATATTAGCTATTAATCCACCTTTTTCAGGAATAACCTCAATTTAATCTTGTTTATCATTATTATTACTTCATGATAACCAAATATCTTCATCGATGCTATATGTATAAACTTATTTTTCAACCAATGAAAACATTACTTGGCTTCCTAAAACAGAAAAAACAAACCTAGAAAATGTAATCTCAGCAGGTCCAAGCCAAGTCATCCAAGGTCAACCAGTTTCATGGCCTAGAATATTGGAAAAAAAAGTACTACCCAACTATACCCTTCATCCAGTTGTAGGATAAAGACAAATTCTCCCTTTCCTTTTGTACATTTAGGAATTTCATGGGAAACTAGATAAATTGTAGAAACCTTAAGTGAATGTTGATGATTGTGATATATAGTTTCATTAGACTTTTTAAAAGAGAAAATTGGATTCCAATCAACAATTACAACATAGATCATAAAAGATGATTGGACAAAAAACTCCAAAAACTCAACACATGGATCCACATAGTCTTCAAAATTTCTTATGAAAAACGACTTAATTGAAAAAAGGGAGACCCTTATCTCTCAAGTCTCAAAAAGAAACCTCTTCCATGTAAAATTCCATGACCAAGATTAATTACAATTTATGATTCAGATTACCAAATAAGAATGCTCATTGGAGAGCCTATTCTAACAACAATAGATTCACATTTTTCTTAGAGAATAAAGCATCAGGAGCTACAAGAAATAAAGGACAATCATACAATAATTTCTCATAAAAATATTTATATAACTCCATGAAATATTATAGTATGTAGAAAATTTTTTTCACCTAAAAAATAACCAGGATTCAATGTCCCTAATTCTGCAGCTATTGAATTAGATGATATAAATTCAGAAGTTTAACCCCCGCCTGAACGAGTCTATAGCTCACAGTTTATTTTGTTTTCCAATTAATGGTTATAGGAACATTTTCTCCCTCCATTTAAAAATGTATTATGACATTATGATTTTTGTTTTATTCAGGTAGTTCTTGATCCTCTTTATCTCCTTTACAGATAATAACAACCCCTATAACTCCCCACTATCCTGACCTAGGTAGGCTGAATGCTGTAGTTCCCTTGTTGTAGCCATCATACATTCTTATAGTCAAGTGTTTCATAATTACTATTTGTGTTTCCCATGGTAAAAGTCATGTGATGTAGAAACTAGATTTTTCTCCTTCAAGAGACTTTAGTCTAGGATATAGTCAAAATCTATAGTAGAAACTTCACTATTATCTTTCCAAGAATAAAACCCACTACTTCAAATAAAAAAACACAATTGTCACCATTTTTTTTGAATTAATAGTCCCAATATCACTTTCAGTATTAATTCCAAAATTTACATCAATTTCCACTGAATCTCAACTAAACAACTCTTCTAGACCAAAAGGTTCTCCTATGGAAACTAGGAATTAGACTAACCTATGAACAATATGAAAATCCTCCCATAAGTTACTAAATCTTATGTTTTGAACTTCCACTAGTCGTGTTTCATAGAGAACAATTTATTTCACCTCACTAAAATCTTCTTGAATCATGTTGGGAAAGGTAAAGAAACATACCTTGTCGTAGTGAGTTATAGATTTTGTGTTCTCCTACATTTATTGTAATCACAATACAGTCGATAGAAATACCATACTTAAAACATGTGCAGATAGAGGTATAATTAATCCAATAAGAAAAATCACTTTAATGGAATTATTTTTCCAAAGTATCCCAAAAAGTTGCAGAGTTTTCCACTTCATCACCTTCACATACCTCTCCTGAAGAGATGGCAAAAATTTATCTTAGGTTGTAAATAATAAAAAAATCAATGAAAATAACCAATATAAAGTCATAACCTCAATGATAATCCACACTAAATGTAACTTTATATCCTCCCGAGTCCAATTAATTAGAAAATATTTATTGGATTTTTACAACCATCTGAGTGGATCTTCTATGGTGAATGTAGGAAGTTCCACTCTCCACTCCATTGAGTGAAGTCTTTCCATGTTTATATACTCCTTTAGAAACATATTTCTCCCTAATCCTCATCCAACTACATGTCTATTATCGCCATACACTTTTTAAATGACCTAACTCTATTTACCAGTTTTTATTCTTGGTTCTGCCTATAACACTTTCCCCTTAATCCTATACAATGTATTCTCCTCTATGTCTCACAACAAGTGTAGCACCACTTCCTCAGATAGCCATAGTCATTCATGCATTCAACATAGGTACTTAGTTTTTCTATGTTCCATCTTAACCATACTTTCCGGCATAGTTGACAGTGTCTGCATAAAACTCTTCAATACCAAATAAACTAAAAAAATCTATTCTATATCCTCAACAACTTCCAAGAAAGAATAAAATTTCATAAAACAAACTATTTCTTCATTTCACAATAAACCACTCAGTAGAAATTATATGTAAGAAAAACAAAATCTAACATAGTTGTAATTTTATTTCCAACACCGTTCATAGATATTTCTTGAAATAACATTCTTATTTGATATCTCCAAGATTTCTTATATCATACATCTAGATAATTATTATTTTCAATGACCAAAGTTCTTTGAACTCTCAAAAAAATGATCACAATGGTGTGGCTACTTCCTCTCTCCGATCAACTTATTACGATTTGACTAGACAATGTGCACATGACACTGAAATGTACGTTCTTCCAAGCATGTGTTTTCCTTAATGGAGTTGCAAAATTTTTAAGACAAAAAAGAGTGAGAGTAGAATATTTTGGGAAGAAACAATTTAATTTACATAGTTTTTAAAAGATGTAAAATTGGATGAGGGAGAGGGATAGAGAGAGAGATATAAACAAGCTCAAAGAAGAAGACTACTATCATGACCCAACCCATACCGGGTCTTGAGCCGCAACTACCCCAAGCCTGCCTCCATAGTCTTGGGATTGGAGAATAGCACTAAAGGAACAAAAATCTTAGGGAGGCCTTTGTCAATAAACCTGTACAAAAACACACAACCAACTCAATGAAAATAGTGCAGAGGGAAAAGAAAACAAGATACAATATTGCTATAAATAAGCTGCATACATGCATCGACCTCCAATAATTAGAAGTATAGTAAAGTAAAGATGAAAAATGAAAGGGGAAAAATAAACACCCAACCAGAAAAGTGCCACAACCCGAGAACAGGTGAAGAATTAAAACAGATGGGTGATTCCCGCTCCCAAATCCCAAGCTAAGACCACCACACATAG
This sequence comes from Viscum album, assembly GCA_963277665.1. Taxonomy (NCBI): domain Eukaryota; kingdom Viridiplantae; phylum Streptophyta; class Magnoliopsida; order Santalales; family Viscaceae; genus Viscum; species Viscum album. The sequence goes on along the minus strand of OY728141.1, from coordinate 2,040,293,339 downwards.
TCCAAGAACCCTGTATCCCTAGATCCTCTAAAGTCACAACCAACCTGTCCATCGTCTGAAAGGGTACACCAAGTGTTGGCCAAGACCAAGAAGGGGTGAGTATTAAAATACATCATAGGATTCCCCGAAGGCTCAATGGAGAAGCAAGAAGAGTACTGATGAATGGAGTAGTATAGAGATATAATCAAAGAAGACGAAAATAGTAGAGAGAAATAAGTATAGTAAAATAAGTGCAATTCAACCAAACAATGGAGTGAAGTAAGATCATCCAAAAAAAAGGTGATATAAATGATGAGAGTATGAAATTATTTTTTAATCTTCGCTACCTATAGTAGGAGAGTAGACTCATCTAACCATAAGAAACTAGACATGGAAAGCACATGGAATACCCCAAACATCTTCACCTCTTTTAGAAATAGAGTAGATAAAACCCAATGAGTGGGTACTAGAAATAGAATATATATATATATATATATATATATATATATATATATATTCCTAGTAAAAGAAACCCAAACGAGAGATTAAGAGGATATCCATCTCACAAGCTCATCCTAGGAAAAGTGAGTCTCCAAGATTTCCAGAAGTAACCATTGATGTCTAGCATCCCACATGTCTTCCTTGAACTATAAGTCAGAGGGAATCAATCACCATACCTTGATACTATATGCCTTGGGTGGCACTGTCTCGCCCTCACAGATTAGGCCATGTCATAAGGACGTGTGTTGGTGGGAAAAGTTCCCCTCTTTCTTGAGAGTCCAAAGTCATTTCAAACATGCCTCATCACTATTTCATAGTCATGAGGCCGTGTCTCAAAGGCCGAGGACCTATCCCCAGCCCAGTTGGAGGGTTATACGCATCATAGGGTGTCCATAACCAAGTAATTCAGGGAGTATTATCACCCATAAGTTGAAGGGGGACCCCCTACACAACCTATCTAGAGGGTGATACTAGACAAGAGTCATCGACGAGTCCCACTTCTCAGCCCAGATGGAGGTAACCTCAAAACTACCATCGGGGACCACTTCCTAGCCCAACTGTAGGTAACCCCAGAACTACTCTAGCTATCCATGTCGGATGGTACCTCTCGAAAACGCATTGAGAAACATTGGACATCCCTGATGGATGATATCTCTCAGAAAAGCACTGCTACAGTCATCAGAGGTCACCCTGGATAGTCGTCATAGCTAGAAAATCTTGCATCACAACTCTTCAGCCACTACGGATGGAACCATTGCATTCTACATGAAGAAAACACTCAGGATAAACTACACGCATGCCAAAATCCAAGGCCAATAGAAAGAAATGTGAGAGATAGAAGATTATTATAGTGGTACACATCGTGTGTGGGGCCCACACATCGAGTGGCCCCACCTTATCTACTGGCTACATACCTAACCAAGCGCACGCCTAATCACTCTTAGAGAACATGATGCACCTAATCTATGAACAAGTACCCCTAGTCATGCCAATTCACTCTTAGAGAACATGATGCACCTAATCAAAAAGTTGACAAGCGCACGCCACTCATCATTGATCCAGAGGTCCAAAAGTGTAATTATGTTGGCACACCTCAAACAACTCAAAATCACTTGAATGCGTCTCTTCACACATCTTCTCCACTCTCACAAGAGTCGATATTAACCCAAGCCATGGGTTCTCTTCAAAAAGATCAAAATTATCTTCCAATGATATTCTTTTCATGTTTCTACATTTAATGAGATCACAAACATGGCTATGCACATCCGAATGGATCATTCCATTTTGATCCTTGTAGAAAAACACTCAAGATCGACTATTTATTCTCTCCAAATGGACATTCGATGGAAAAGTTGAAAGTTGGCTCATCGCATTTGAAAGACATCACATGGGGCCCAAGCCTCGATCCTGAAATAAATTATATGGATTATACTATTGTGATTCTTTCAGAAAACACACACGGGTTTGACTACTTTATCATCCAAAATGGATACCCGGTGAAGAAGTTTCATTTCACTGTAAAGTGTGCGAACTGGTCCCCATGGGGCCCGCACCTCGACTATAGTTTGAACACACAAAAGTAGTAAAAAAAATCGTCTAATCTCCCAGGTCATGACGCCACTAATGAAATTTCATTTGGATGTTATATTTAGAAGGTATGGTGGAAATAAGATTATTTAAAAATAATTCTACAATATTATTATTGATAAATGCAGCGTGACCCACATTTCCCGGTTCCTGCTCCCCTCCTCGGTCGCCCTGCCGAATCACAGTCGTGACATACTGTCTAATCGTCCTCACTACCCCCGCTCCACTGGTCACCTCAGTTCAGTACATCTCCAACTCCCTCTTACACCGAAGCTCCACCCTACCTCTCCAGAACTGTCCCACTGGCCTCTGCCTACTCCGACCTCACTGACCAAATCAGCTCACACCCATCCACTCCTACCATGGTGCCAGGCCGCACCACCATGCCACCCTCCGACACGACCACGTTCCACTGCCCCAGCCTCCGGCAGATGTCCATTCTACTATGGTACTTTCTGCGGACCACCATGACTTCACCGAAAGCCCGATTTTAAATCCGTTAATGGATCTACGATCCTTGCGATGAACCCTTCACAACAGCGACTCAGATCGATGATATGGAGGCTGATTGTTGCATCCAAAACTTGGGATTTAAATATCCAAAAGGAAAAAATATATTTTAGATAAAATTAAGGGTTTGTATATGGATTGATTCCCATATTAGTGCGACCATCACAGAATTATAATCCAATGACAATTTAAAATGAAAAAGCACGGGTTATCAATTTAAAACTCCAATTGGATGAAAATAAAGGAATAATCCAACCTTGAATCAGTGTTTAGTCATTAGAGACACATCCAATGCGATCCAGCATTAATCCTCAGAGGTTTTGGTGAGGATCACTCCTTGATCCAATGAAGAACAAAAAAAAGATGATATAAAAGAACTTAGTAGAGATAGAAAAATAAAGAAGCATTAACCCCTAATTATCATTCCCTGAACTACTATTTATAAAAGTTTCAATTAGTGCAGAATCCATTGCGCCCCTTTGTTTATGTATATCTTAGAAAAAACACCTAATTTTGAACTCAGCAACAGTCTTGAATTTCCAATCTCAGTCCCCATTTTTAAGTTATTGGGTTTGGAGTTTGATATAAAATAATAAAATTTAATTACTTTAATTACCATCTTGCCCCTGTGTGGTGTTTTTCAAAGAAGTCCTATGTGGACAAAATTTATACCTCACCTATGGAAAACTGAATGTTATAGAATCAATTTTGGCCTCATATTTCTAATTTGTGCTACCTTTTGAGAGATATTCTGTTTCTGACAAGTGTATAGTACAAATAAACTTAATATTTTTGTATAATTTATTTTGGGCACACCCAACCTTAGAATTGCACTTCGTCTTAGTGCCTAGATCTAGAAACATATATAGAAATATTTCAAAGTATTACAAGGAAAACATCGAGTCTCTACAACCACCTTTTTGGGAGATATGGTCGACACCTTCCAAGCATGTGCCTCTCAACAACAAGAATATTAACATTTTTAATTCATTCATGCCCCTCCCCATATAACATCTCCCATATTTAACAAAATACACTTCAATATTACACCTTCTATTGCCAACATAACAATTAACTAAATCCAAGTACAATACCACCCTTTGGAAATTTATTAAACTCACTCCTACACCCAGAATACCCCACGCCCCATACTCACCAGGATCCCCATCCCACTCCACAAATAACCACACCATAATTCCAAAAATGAAATCACTCACCCCCATTTCTGATAATTATGTATACAAAGGTTTATTCTCAGATATAATAAGATATTCCCTAAAAAGGCCTTCTACTTTGTTTTTGGAACATCATTGAGAAATAGGAGCAGAATGGTGAGTAAACTATTGAAAATATTCCCTAAAGCCAATATAAATCCTGAGATATTTTTGACTATATCATCTTATATGATATATTTATATTTTATGGTATGATCTATGGGTAATATGAATATATTATTCTTTTTTAAAGTTCATATTGTAATGAATGACTATCATTTTATTTCTATAACTTATCATATTCTACGACTTCATCATATCATAATGTACTAGATATTATATTATTACACACAAAGTACTCTTTGATTGAGAATGGAATTAGAATGTTTAGAGTTAAAATTCAGGAACCTTTCTCAAATAAATATCATTATCGTAAACATATTATATGATGAAATGTATGAATAATTAATTTATCCCAAGTTTATAAGTGTTCCAACTGATGGATTTACTTTAATTGTTTGTAAATTCTGAGTAAAATCCATGTAAGGGTCACTCAAAGGCCTATATAAACGTGGTAGTAATCGAGAGAGTATTGTGTGTGTTCTTGGACCAATCTTTCTATTGAATTCCCGAATCACACTTCTCCTCCTCCCTTATCCACTATTAGTTACTAACATACCATGATATATATGAAGTATCCTCTAAAAATTTTGGGTGATTAAACTGATCTATGGATACAATAAGGATGGCAGAGTCCTTCACATGTTCCTATATGATATTCATCAACCAATTTTATTAAATAAAGAGTCTCTATGTATGGGACACAATATTCATCGTTTTCCTATTTATAAAAGGATTCAGTTTCATGCATGGTGATTTGGGATTTGGGGTTTCCAATGTCTTTCACTAACTTAATTAGGTGTTATTCAATCCTTAGAAAACCATTAGTGGTATCACAATATTCTATGCTTCTTAATTCTTGAAATCACATTTGAAAAATTAGTAATTTTCATATCATATCATATTTGTATTGGGTATCGTCAAATACTCATTAGGTTTTTTAATATGACTAGAATTAAAATATTTGATATCCTAAACCATGATAGTGTCTTCTGATATGATATATGATATCATAATAGGATATAAAAATTAATTCTTATGTTTTTTAAATGTTGTATCATACGATATGGGAAGTCATAGGATATGACAACATTGATTTGAATTTTTTGTGTACTACAAGAAAAAGAGCATTTAATAATAGGTTTTTAGTGGTGATTTTGAAAACTAATTCAACCTTTATCAATTGTATTTTATGAGTCCTTTTATATTGTTAAATATTATTTGAAAATAAAAATATTTTTTCTTAAAATTAAATTATGAATTGAATTATATAATATTAAAATTGTTTATAAATTATAATATGTGGTATTTTGAGGTATTTATTAATTCATAAAAGTGATTATAAATTAATTAATTATAAAATGTTTTTAATTAATTAATAAAATGTTTATGAAACATTTATTAAAAAATATTCCATAATATTAAATTTTAATATTAAAATACATTTTAAATTACATGTCTTGTCTTAAAATTTTGGTATAAAATGTTTTTATGGAAATTATAAGGGTAATTTATAAAAGGATTATAATTTATGAAAATAATGTTAAAATATAAAATATTTCATATTTATGTTATGAATTAGAAAAAAGTAAAATTATATTAGATATTAAAACTATAGAATAAGAAGAAGAAAATGAAGAAGAAATGGGGAAGAAGAATAAGATCTCCCAAAGTTGCTACTTTTGAGAGCCAAGGCCCAACCCTCAATTATGTACTAACAAAATTACAACAAATAATTCTATAACCCTTTTCCCCATTCCCTTGTAAGTTAATATGTGGGGGAATTAATCCACTTATTATCCATATGATAGCCCATAGGGCATCATTAATTCCTACAGGGCTAAAAAAATTTAATAATTTATCGAAACTCAGACAAACTAAATAAAAATGTAGTACATGGAATGTCTGAGTGTCAAACACACAAGGATGATACGTACGTTCTCAATTAATTAAGGAAATTGAAATTGAAATTTTTTAACTGGTTTGAAGGAATAAATAAATAAATAATGGTAGTATTTATTAGGGTTTTATATCAAGATGGGAGACATGCAACGTTCCATGATTTTTGGGTTCGTGTGGTAGGGATTTAATTGATCATGAGTTTATTAAGTTTTGGTGTCAGAATTGGGTTAGAAGGAGTCCTTGGTCTTAGAATCCTACCATAATCCTTTGATTGCACATTTGGAATGGTCATATACTAGGTTAAATCATAGAAATAGGTGAACCAAAACATTTTTTAAACATAACTGACCAAGATTAAATAATGTCCATACACAAACTAAGGCAATTAATTGATGTAATAAAAAGATAATTTTCAGAATATAGCAATGGTCATGAAATACGAAGCAAAAAAGAGATTTGGAATTGATAAATATTGTTGCAAAAATCCAAAAAAAAATTAATAAAATAGAAAATAATCCTTAGAAACACATCCTCCTACAATAACATCACCCGCCACTAAAGAAACTACTCTCTCATGCTAGGAATGATGAGAAAAGGCATCATGTGTACCTGAAGAAGAATGGTGGCGAATAATAGAGGTAAAGCGGGACCCTGGATTGTCACTCCATGTTCAACAGCCTCCTTTGGTGTTTCTTGGCCTCCACTGGTCCCAAAGTGTCTTGGAAGGGAGGATGAGGGTCTCAATTTATAAGGATTCCCCATCCAAACCCCGGATGTGACACATTTAATTTCTTTTCAGTGCATTGTAACTTACACAATGTGTAATTCGGTTACATGACGTGTAATCTTTTTATCTTCAATCGGCATAAATCTTAGAAAAATATTCTCAGAAATCTTGTCCTAAAAAATGTCACATTGTGAAATTGGGATTCACGACATGTAATGATGTTTCTCAGCATTTAATGCAATCAAGACACGTCCTGTATAGAAAATTCCATTTGAAAAATTGACAATGTGTAACTAAAATACACAGCGTGTAATAATTCTGCATCCACTTTTCATCTCGGCTTTATCTTCAAAAATCAGGTGTCATGCCGCTTCACCTCCCTCATGGCATGAAGTTTATTTTGGCTCATATTTTTATCCATTTTAATTACTTTTCCAAATATTCGTTTTTTCCTTCCATATATCATAAAACAAGTCAAATCATTCCAAAATTGACAAGATTATTCATTAAAATAAAAAATCAATACATTGAACACTATAAATTATATGTATGAAATGAACTTATCACCATAAAAATTACATACACCTAATTAATAATTATATTAAATGAATCTACATCACTTCCCCTAGAAGTTGAAAATGGACTCCCCCCTTATTCTACCCACACTCCTATCATTACCAACCCCCTGGAAAGTTCACCCTATCCTCAAGGTGGTAAGAAGGGAATTGGACCTACTACAACTTCACAGGCTTCTAGGGATCCCATTTTCAATTGTACAACCCATATATTATAGTATCCACTTTTGGTTATCCTGATTTAATGATCAACTCCAAATACTCCCACAACATCAGCATTAAACCACTCTTTGGACACCTATTCCCTAGACTGAATTTCTATAAAAAATCAATGAACAATATCTTCTGCTTTATTTCATCAAAATTCTCCTTGGATAGATTTCAAAAACATCTCTCTCATGATGCATTGTTACCTCCTATTTTCTCCTTCTTACCTTATTCAATTGTCAGAAGAAATTCCACTATACTCGTTCCCTATCTCCTCCCTTAGTTGTTCAAGTATTCCTTTTACCATTAGTTCTCACTCTACTCTCATAATCAGTGTAAAAATCCTCACTTTATTCTGTGAATTGTGTTTCATATTAGTTCTACCTATTTCCAACTTCAATCCACCAATAAAAAATCTCATACATCACGTTTATTAATGATTCAGAATCCACAAAGCCACTCCTTCAAACTCTTTGATATTCACATCCACTAATTCTATTTTCCATAGCTCCTTCAAATACATAATATGATCTTCCTCCACAAAATTGTCATATCATCCTAAAAATTCCTCTTTAATCTACATTAAAGTGAGTTCTATTCGGACCAACATCAATGGAACCATTCAATAATGAAATAAACCTTCCATTCTTAATTGTGCTAATGGGACATTTATCTCTTCACGCATCCGATGGATTGAAAAATATGTCTCATCTTGAGTGATATAGGCTACTAGATCCTCTCTAGTAAATATAGACATTTCCACATTCCATTTAATGATCAAAATTTACATTTTATTTTAACAACACACATATCCTTGTTCTTCGCAGCTACCGTGTTATGACAAAGTATGCTTTCCTCTTCTTCTTTTAAACTACCATCAACTTCCTCTACTCTAATTGATTTCTATTGTTCCATGATCACTTCTTGATCCCTAAATAGATACAAAACCACAACTTTTATCTCCAAAACACTCACTGTTAACTCTATAATATTCGACTTCACATGTTCCACATTTGTTCTGAGTGTTTTAACCATGTTCTATATTCATGTGTTCATCTAGAAGCTGTGTCTCTCTCAACCGTCTTCTCTGAGTTTTTTTAATACAAATGTGTTTTGTCTCCAATTTCTATGCATGAGAAATGGTTGTGTCCACCTCAGTAGTTTACAGTCATGTTCCAAAAACTTCAGATGCCACATTTGGATCTTCTATCATGATCAAGGAAGAGGAATAATTTATCGTGAGTTGGTCATCTCTATTACGGGTCACTAGCTATCTTGAGGTCACACTACATGACTTCATGATAACTACGAGTCTCACTCTCTATAAACCTCTCAATGAAAGAAACAATTGATGGTTCTTGAGTGGGAAACAAAATATTTCTATTGATATTAAGTATAATCTACTAGTAGAATTATGTGGACAACATTAATATATAATAAGAAGAAGAAAACAAAGAAGAAATGAGGAAGAAGAAGATATCTTGAAGTTTCAGCTTCTAAAAGATGAGGCCTAACCCTATACTATGAACAATAGAATTCCAACCAATAATTTTAAAACCTCATCCCCCATTCCCCTATTAGCTTATATGTGAGAATTACCCCATTTATTATCCATTAAATTGGAATACACCTAAATAATGTATGTCTTAAATGAATTTACATCACTACCACAGTTAATTGCAAATGGAATCCATCCCATTATTCTAACTGCACTCCTATCATCTATGAACTACTATAAAATATTAATACAACTAATAATATAAGGAAATTACCATGTAAATAGTGGGCATAGAAATATTGACACTATAATGATAAATATACATCATGTATAACTCTTAGTATACATGTTTTGTTAATAAAAAAGTACTTTTTCAATTTGGGTCTAGGTCACCTATTTTTACAAAAAATCACTCCTTGAATCCCTACCCCCTAAACATTTCATGTCCTGAACTAAGGTTCAAAATGTGAAATGTTTGAGATAGGTTGTCATGTCCTAGCCTAAGTGACATGCATCAGTGCCCGAAGTCGGTCTATCACATGACCACAGGTGCACCTCCTTGCACGCCAGAGGCTATCAACTAGCAGTGAGGGACCATTATTGATCATGGGGAGACTATAACCTCTAATTTTTATCAGATTAAAACCCAAGAAGACATAAATAAACAAAAGCATAAGAATATATAATCATAATAATACCAATTTCACAAGATAACTATAATATAAAATATAATATTTAACTAAAAATAAAAACATGCTATGCCATTATAAGTGCTAAATGTCAATATTAAAAACCAAAAATAAATAGTCTCCAAAAACTCTTCCAAGAGGGTCCCGAACCATGTATGGTTCCCTCATCCATGATCCATCCCGAATCAGCAATCTATCCTAATTACCTTTCCCTTAACCAATCTATAAAACAATAAAGTCTATTTGGGTACCGATCAGGTGTCCCAGGTAGGGTTCGAGTACAACCCAGTAGGCCGCCATCAACGATGTCTAAAACAATCTATTCAAATAGTGTATGCAGTTGTATTAATAAATAACTACAATGTATAAATAAATAGTTATTACAGTATCATTTAATCATTATTTAATCATATTAACTCTAAGGTTCCTGAGGACACTCATACCTCAATACTAACTTCGTCTCATACCGAAGCCTGAAGAGTTCCCTAATTGATATCATATTTTAATACCTACTTTGACTCGTGCCAGATCCTGAATTATTCAAAGGTGATATGATATCTTAGCACCATATTCGACTCATTCCGGAGTTTAAATTATTCTCATGTGAGGCCATATCTCAGAGTACCTTTATTACCATTCTTATTTCACAATGAATGACCATATTACCATTTATTAAATCACAAAATTTGGATAACCATGTTACCATCCTTATTTCATAATGAATGACCATGTTACCATTCATTTAATCACACAATCTAGATGACCATGTTACCATCATTTTTCTCACATGGATAATGACCATGTTACCATCATTTTTCTCACATGTATAATGACCATGTTACCATTTATAATTTTACTAGAATGACCATGTTACCATCCTTTTTCACTCACAAGTATAATGACCACATTACCATTATACTTCTCAATACAATGACCATGTTACCATTCTTTCTCAAATAATTAATTCATCAATTAATTATCTCAAAGCAACCATTTAAATATCAAATAATTAATTCTACAATAAACTATCACAAGGACACCATCTCAATATCACATAATTAATTCTACAATTAATTATCTCAAGGCCACCAATTCAATATCACATAATAAATTCTACAATTAATTATTTAAAATAAACCATTTCAATATCACATTATTTACTCTATAATTAATTATCATAAGACAACCATCTCAATATGACATAATTAAATCTATAATTAATTATGTCATGGCAACTAACTCAATATCACATAATTAATTACAAAATTAATTATTTCAAAGTAGCCATTTCAATATCACATAATTCTTTCTACAATTAATTATCACAAGGAAACCATGTCAATATCACATAATTAATTATAAAATTAATTATCTCAAGGCAACCAATTCAATATCAAACAATTAATCCTATAATGAATTATTTCAAAGAAGCCAGTCCAATATCACATAATTAATTCCACAATTAATTATCATAGGGAAACCATCTCAATATCACAAAATTAATTCTACAATTAATTATCTCAAGGCAACTAATTCAATATCACATAATTAATTATACCATTAATTATTTCAAAGCACCCATTTCTATATTAGATAATTAATTCTACAATTAATTATCTCATGTTCAATTCATGACATCAAAGGCATATAATTAATTTTACAATTAATTATTTAAATCAATATCATTAATTCTCATCATTAATTCACTAATTAATTATTCATTTCCTGACATCAATAACCCATAATTAATTTACGAATTAATTTTCACAAATTGTGTCATCAAAATACTATAACTAATTCCACAATTAATTATTCAGTTCAACAATGCGTTTATATTATTACGGGTGTAGATCATCATGTGTAACACCCCATTTATCAATCATTAATTAGTTCATAAATTAATCAATGAAAACCCATTAATTAATTCAATAATTAATTAATAACATCAATTCCCATAAATTAATTTAATAATTAATTAACCATATATTCCCATTAATTAATTCACTGATTAATTAATCACATATATCATGTTAATCAATTCAGTAATTAATTATCTCATTCCCATTCTCAATAACTTATAATTAATTTTACAATTAATTATCTCAAATCCTCTATTTCAACATCACATAATTAATTCAATAATTAATTATCCAATCTTATCAATTCAATATTCCAACAATCCACAATAATTTATTCACCGATTAATTAATCCAATTCATTTGATTTCATAATCCTGACAATCCCCATTAATTAATTGACGAATTAATTATTCCAATTAATTCGATTACACCATCCCGATAATTCCCATTAACTAATTTACCAATTAATTAATCCAATTCATTTGATTTCTCCATCCTGATAATCCCCATTAATTAATTTACCAATTAATTAATCAAAATAACTCAATTACACCATCCTGATAATGCCCATTAATTAATTCATCAATCAATTAATCCAATTAATTTGATTTCATCATCTTAAAATCCCCATTAATTAATTTACCAATTAATTAATCCAATTCATTCGATTGAACCATATCGACAATCCCCATTAATTAATTTACCAATTAATTAATTCAATTCATTCGATTGCACCGTCCTGATAATACATATTAATTAATTTCATAATTAATTAATCTAATTAAAACCCTACAATTAATTAACCAATTAATTATGCATTTCAATTCAATTATTTAATTTATATGATTAATTAATCTAACTCAACCACGTTATTTAATTTAATAATTAAATAACAACTCTACTCCAATTAATTAATTCTATAATTAATTCTTCCCAACATAAACAATTCAATAATACTAATTAATTCAACAATTAATTGTTAAATGTTAAAAAATTTAATAATCATAAATCTCTAATAATTAATTCTACAATTAATTATCTTTATTTAACAATTATTTATCCAAAAAACACAATTTCAAAAATAAATCTATTCCCATTAATTAATTTATCAATGAATTAACCTAGTTCAACCATCTTAATAACTACAAAATTAATTCCCATAATTAATTATTAATAAATCATGATTCAATAATTAATTAATTCACCAAATTAGTTAATTCCTTTTTGAAATCAAATTGCTAAATAGTACAATAATATTTAAGTCTAATAAAACTAGATCTAGATTCAAAAATAGATAAACAACTTTCTTTTATCAGGGAAGAGGAGAAAAATATAGAGATAAATTTTAACAAGAAGGATACCCATACCCGGGATATGCACATATGTTCTTCAGTTGAAGACATTGTTGCGTGGAGGACATTTAGTCTAAGATGGAGGTGTACTGATGACATTTAGTCTAAGGAAGAGGTGTGAAGATAAGTTTAAGTCCGTGGTGGAGGTGTGCCAATGTGTTTTGGTCCATGGTGGAGTTACAAAAATGGGTTTTGGTCGAAGGAGGAGGTGCGCAGAGGCTCTACAATGAAGAAAAGAGGGTTCCAAACCCCTACAACATAAGTGAGGTTAGTCCAGAGGTTTACATAATGAAAGAGATGAATTTTTTATATGTTGAGTGTTAAAATTACATGATGTGAATTTCCATTTAATATCATGTAAATGTTGTAACGTTTTTCCATTAAAATCATTTCAAACCATTTTTAGAAATAATTAATGAAGATTACACATGGTGAAATCTAATTACATGTGGTGTAATCTAATTACATGTGGTGTAATCTAATTACACTTGGTGTAATATTACATGTGGTGTAATTCAATTTCATGACATGTCGAAACATTGTGAATGATAGTTATAGGGAGTGTAATATTTCAATTATTTTTAACTAATTCACACTGTGAATTAAAATAAAGACAATCCATCTTCACTAAAAATTTAAAAGAGTCATACCTAGAAAAAGGACGAGATCTTACAATCTCCCCACCTTATAAAAACTCTTCCTTGAGCTATGCCCCCAATAAAATCTATATTTCCAAGTCAAAGAAGGTTGGCCCACTTTTCCTTCTTATCCACTTCTCTCTCCCATGTTTCCTCTTTATCTCATCCATGTTTCCACAATAGAAAAACTAAAAACACAATATTTCCCCACAACACCTTTTAACTACCTTCCAATACATGTTTTAGATGCTCCTCAAGGAACATATCAGTCTCAATCTCAACACCCACAAAATACCAAATGTGTTTCACAACTAACTATTCCAAAGAACCATAAGAAACCATCCAACATTGTCACTTATCCTTTCCCTAAACACTACCTAGAAAGGATGTACATCCACCACCTTCAAGTCTCACCTGAACTTTCTCTAAGAAATATAAACATTAAGCTTATATGTTACTTATTGAAATTATAATGCCACTATTTCAACCTCATGGTATTTATCCAAACACCTTTTATTGATATATCAATCCCCACCTTAGGAGAATCGTTAACATAACATTTTCTAAGAACTCAAACACCATAACCCATGTCCCATAGTATTCATCGACCTCTGGTCCCTCTTAAAATCCTGATCTATAAACAACTGATGGTATAACTCACACCATCAATCCCACATATATACTGATTCATAAGAACAACCTCTAAGGGGCCCCATATCCAACCAAAATACATTCATTTAGGTAGGAATAAATCCATAGCTTTCTCAACATACCTGGGATGATGTCAAGGTAGGGGAAAAGGTCATCACTAATTAAAAGTATACTAAGAATTCATTAATGAATACCACCACCAATCCTTTAATACTAGTGTTTCCTCCTTTTATAGAAATCTATTAACTCGTCGAAAGTCTTGGGATCTCACCACACTAATCCAATACCGAATTGTCATTCACATAACCTCTAACCGAGTTCTCAAACTTGGGTATTCTTACTACACAAACAACCCAAATTAAGGGTCAAATAAAAAAAATAAATGATTTTTATTTCAAAACTTTTCTCACATTTAACATAAGGGATTTACAGAAAACCATATCAAGTGTTTCGCCTTTTATCCTGCAACACAGAAAAAAATGAGGCACTATCACTACCCTCAAGCATCCTACACCTAGGTCCTGGTTAATAATGGTAGTCGCATTCTCATTTGTTCTAGTTTCTCATTTGGAGACATTTTCATTCACATCTTTCATCATTTTACAATATTTCTCAATTTCATGTTAGGAACCATTTTCATTTCAATTTCTCAAGCAAGGAAAAGTAGTTCAAGTTCAACTACTTCCCCAAAACCTGTTATCCCATGTGTTCATAAAATGATGCATGTAAAAATTACCCCTGAGTTCCTAGAATGATTCATATAGACTCAAATCTCATGCCATTTAGGGTTACGAGTCAATCTCAATAAATCTCAGAAACAAAAACCACATTAGAAAAAAAGTGTGTCACCCAAGGTGGAATAATATTCAACTGTTACAACAAACAATAATAATAACAATCCCACCTTGGGTACCTGGGTTATCCCCCATACATTGGCTAGCTACTCCCATACATGAGCTCATAACCAAGCCCTGACTCTTCCTAGTCTCTTATCTACCTTTACAAAATAGTAATACAAAAAAGAAGAAAATAAAACTTGACCTCTGATACCATTTTGTGACATCCCGTCTAGGGTGCCATGCAATGGTTCCCTAAGACGGTTGGTCACATGACCTCAGGTGCACCTCCTCATATTCCAAAGGTTTCTGACTTAGAGTGATGGTATATAATCGATCATGGGGATACTATACCCTCTTTTTTCTTTTATTAAAGTAAAACACCAGTAGAAATAAATAAACAAAATAAAAATCATTTATAATCAGAACAATACCAATGCCACAAGATAAAAAAACAAATAAAACATTTAACCGAAAAGGGAAACATTCTAAGAAAATGTAAGTGAAAAGTTTCAATAAGAAAAACCCAAAATAAATAAAGACACTAACAACTCCTCCAAGCAGGCCCCAAACCAAATCTGGTTCCTTCATCTATTCTCCATCCCCAATCAACAATCTAACCCATTGCCTTTTCCCTTAACCTATCCAGAAAACAATAAATTCTATTCCGGTACTGATCATGCATCTCAAGTAGGGTGTGAGTAAAAATCAGTAAGCCACCACCAATGATGTCTAAAATAATCCAATCAAATAGTGTATGCAGTTATATAAAGATATAAGTACAATGCATAAATAAACAGTTATTACGGTATAATTTATTTTTTATTTAATCATATTAATTCTAGGGTTCCCAAGGACACCCATACCTCAATACTAAATTTGTCTCATTCCAGATCTTGAAGTGTTCCCTAGGTAATATCATATATTTATACCTGCTTCGACTTGTGCTGGAGCTCAAAGTATTCAAAGGTGATATGATATCTCAATAACTGATTCGACTCATGTCAGAGTTCAAATTATTCTCATGTAAGGTAATGTCTTGAAGAATCTTTATTACCATTATTATTTCACAATGAATTTCCATGTTACCATTCATTAAATAACACAATTTGGATGACCATGTGACCATCCTTATTTCATAATGAATGAAAATTTTACCATTCATTTAATCATAAAATCTGGATCACCATGTTATCATCCTTTTCCTCACAAATATAATGACTATGTTACCATTTACACTTTTCCTAGAATGACCACATTACCATTATACTTCTAAATAGAATGAGCATGTTTCCATTGTTTCTCAAATCATTAATTCATTAATTAATTATCTCAAATAAACCTTTCCAATATCACATAATTAATTCTACAATTAATTATCATTAGGAAACCATCTCAATATCACATAAATAATTCTAAAATTAATTATCTCAAGGAAACCAATTCAATATCACATAATTAATTCCATAATTAATTATTTAAAATTAACTATTTGAATATCACATAATTAATTCAACTATTAATTATCAAAAGGAAACCATCTCAATATCACATAATTAATTCTGTAATTAATTATCTTAAGGAAACTAACTCAATATCACATAATCAATTCAACAATTAATTATTTAAAATTAACCATTTCAATATCACATAATTAATTCTCAAATTAATTATCACAAGGAAACCAAATTAATATAAAATAATTATTTCCAAAATTAATTATCTCAAGGAAACTAATTCAATTTCACATAATTAATCACACAATTAATTATTTCAAAGAAACCATTTCAATATCACATAATTAATCCTATAATTAATTATCATAAGAAAACCATCTTAATATCGCATAATTATTTCTAAAATTAATTATCTCAAGGCAACCAATTCAATATCCCACAATTAAATCAATAATTAACTATTTCAAGTCACCTATTTCAAAATTTCATAGCTAATTCTACAATTAATTATCTCAAGTTAAATTCATGACATCAAAGGCACATAATTAATTGCACAATTAATTATCTAAATAAATATCCTCAAATATCTTAATTAATTCACCAATTAATTATCCATTTTATGGAATAAATATCCCATAATTAATTCCCCAATTAATTATCACAAATTGTGTCATCCAAATCTGCAATTAATTACATAATTAATTACTTAGTTCAACCATGCGTTCAAATTATTATGGGCATAGATCATCATGTCTAAAACCCCATTTATCAATCATTAATTACTTCATAAATTTATTAATCCAAACCCATTAATTAATCAGACAATTAATTAATAACATCAATTCCAGTTAATTAATCCAATAATTAATTAGCCATACTTTCCAATTAATTCATTCACCGATTAATTAATCATATCTCTCCCATTAACCAATTAACCAATTAATTATATCATTCACAATCTCAATATCTTATAATTAATTTTATAATTAATTATTTTGAATCATCTATTTCAATATCACATAATTAACTCAATAATTAATTGTCTAGTTATATCAATTAAATGTCCCAAAAATCCATGTTAATTAATTCATTGACTAATTAATCCAATTTATTTTATTGCACCATCCATGAAATCCCCATTAATTAATTTAACAATTAATTAATCTAATTAATTCAATTTCACCATTCTAATAGTCCACATTATTTAATTTAACTATTAATTAATCTAATTCATTTGATTACACCATACTCATAATCCATATTAATTATTTTAACAATTAATTAATCCAATTCATTCAATTAAACCATCCCGACAATCCTTATTAATCAATTTACCAATTAATCAATCCAATTCATTTGATTTCACCATCCCCATAATCCCCATTAATTAATTTACCAATTAATTAATTCAATTCATTCAGTTTCACCATCTCGTTAATCCTCATTAATTAATTTCATAATTAATTAATCCAATTCAAACCCTCTAATTAATTCACCAATTATTTTCCATGTCAATTCCATTAATTAATTTCGATGATTAATTAATCTAACATAACCCCGTTATTTAATTTAATAATTAAATAACAACTCTATTCCGATTAATTAATTCGAAAATAAATTATTCCCAACATAAACAATTATATAACCCCAATAAATTCATTAATTATTTGTCTTATCTCCAATAAATCAATTACCCAAATTAATTCCTCAATTAATTGTTCCATGACATACAATTTAATAATCATGAAAACTCTAATAATTAATTCTACAATTAATTATCTATATTCAATAGATATTTATCCAAAAACACAATTTTATAAATAAATCCATTCTCATTAACGAATTTATAAATTAATAAATTAGGTTCAAGTATTTTAATAACTCCACAATTAATTCCCACAATTAATTATCAAAATTTCACAATTCCATAATTAATTAATTCACTAAATTAATTAATTATTTTTGGAAATAAAATTGATAAATAGATTTAGAAATTATACAACTTTCATACATGTAATTAAAAATTACAACAATGGGATTTAAATTTTAGACCACCTACCTCAAGAATTCTGATGAATGCTTTCCAATATATAATCTCAATTTGAAGTGGATCCATCCAGAATTTGACAAAGAACACAGTTTAGATCTGAAACCTAAATCCATGATAAAGAAAAAATATCTCTTAACTCTTGATTTAATTCTAACAAGCCTAGATCTAGATTCAATATCGGATAAAAAATGTTGTTTTATCCAGAAAGAGGATCGAAAGAGAGAGATAAATCAAAACGAGAAGCTTACCCATATTGGGGAGATGTGTAGATGGTATTTGGTTGAATATGGTGGTTCATAGAGGAGATTCAGTATAAGAAGGAGGTGTGCTGATGACTTTTAGTGCACGGAAGAGGTGCACCGATGAGTTTTAGTCCATGGAGGAGGTGAGCTGATGAGTTTTGGTCCATGTTAGAGGTGTGACGATGAATTTAGTATATGGTGGAGGTGTGATGATGAGTTTCAGTCTATATAAAATCTGTATGGAGGCTCCGTGACAAAGAAGAGAGGGTTCCAAAGCCTTATAGTAGAGTCGAGGCGAGTTCAAAGGTTTACGCAATACTGGATAAGTGTTTTTAATATGATGAGCGTCAAAATTACACGATGTGAATTCCTATTTCATATCATGTAAATGTTGTAAAATTTTTCCATTAAAATCCCATCAAACCATTTTAAAAAACAATTAATTAAGATTACACATGGTATAATCTAATTACACATTGTGTCATTTAATTACACATGGTGAAATTCAATTTCATGACATGTCGAAACTTGGTGAATGAGAGTTACAGGGGGTGTAATCTTTCATGGATTTTTAATTAATTCACACCGTGAATTAAAACAAAGACAACCCATATTCACAATTTTTTTAAAATAGTCATACTTGGAAAAAGGACGTGATCTTACATAGTGGGATTTTATCTCTACCAACACCATTCACATCTCGTCATGAATAGTTGATGCAACTTAATTTTTAGCTTTTGTTCCCCCAAAACCTTCTACAATATCCCCTTAAGCATCCTAGGCCTCCAATAGGCCTCAAATCACATCTAAAAATCCCTTTAAAGAATTTTAAATGTTTGAATTCCTGATACGAATCCCAATTCAGGAAATGAACCATGCTCCAAATAAAAAATTCAAACTTCCTCCAAAATTCAATGACTTGAACATCTGTGGGGGCACTGTACATGAATTTGTAAAAACCTAGATCATTCAATACAAGTGACCATAACATTTTGGTTATAGTGGATTATCTTCTGTAATATAAACAAGTAATAAGGGGACCCTAACTATTAGGTTACTTTTTTGGTGTTTGACTCAGGTTACACTTAGTTTTGAAACTCTAATAGTTAGGATATCTGAGGAATAATGTTGATTTTATATCAATATTATTGATTTGGACAAAGGGTTATCCACTCAACTATCTAAGAATCATATATGATATGATTGAAAATTATTGTCTACCAAATATATTAATGGATTATTTTCATAATCTAATTGGTGTAAGTAATGATGAAATATGGGTCTTGGATAATTAAATGGATATAATATACAAGGACACTATTTTTTGTGGTAGTATTTTTAAATTCATTAAAATTAATTCATGAAATGATGTAAAACATGATAATAATCTGATGAAAGATTATATATTAAACAAATATCATCATCATCATCAAACTTAACTTTGAGGTCAATCATTGAAAAGGAGAATCCTAATGTAAGAAACTTATTATACTAAAAACATAAGAAAATTTATTTAGTAAATGAAGAAATATATGTTCTATAGAAAATCATTCCCTTGTGAAAAATAGTTGAAGTTGTTCAACATTTGAATCTATATTCTTTTTTGAAGCATAAAATGATTCACTTTAGGTTTCAAAGGTTTTTGATTCATAGTAATCTAATATTTTTTAGTCTTCACATATATAATCAATATGATTAGGTTAGCCAAGTACTTTGTGATATTAGATATTTCCTATAAGTATTTTCATTGTAATGGAATTAATTTTATTATCATTGATGTAAATGTACGGAAGATGTGAATGAACTCAAAGAAAGTTTATCTTATATTCTCAAAGTGTTGAGAATATATGAACTTTTCATGTGATGTCCATGAACATTACTTTTTAATTTCATCATTAATAGTAAAATAAATATCATTGGTTGATATGTATCAAGGTGAAAGGGATATTTAAAATAAAAGTGTTTCCATTGATGTCAACTAAAAATTCATAAAAAAATTATATTAGAATAGGGAAGAATAATAAATTAAGAAGAAAGGTATAAGAATAGAACTCCTCATGGTCGCACCCCAAGACCCAAGGTCACAACTTTCCTATCTTCATAATAGATCATTTTAAAAATACAATTTGTTACCTAATTTTGGCCCCAACTAGATTATATTGAGTGGTACCCCAACAAATGTAAGGTTCTAGAAATAGTTTTTCCCTCCTATTATCAATATAGTTTTCAATCACATATAATGTAGAACAACACCCCAGACCAATGTTTCCTATCATCTTCGCACCCTTAAAAAATAACTTTAACCTCAAGGTGGTAAAACTTGAGGAATTTTTGTAAACCATTATTGAACAACCCATAAAAATGGAATTTACATGGTGGAGGATCTGGAGATGTCCTAACCAACACCGCACCTACACCTCCTTTTGCTTGTAGGAGCTTTCCCTCAGTCAACTCTTCAGGACAAACAAGATAGAGTTCTCACTACTCCTTAGTGTTATAATCCCATCCACCCCAAGAATAATTGAATAATTTAACAACATATTTCCATTTCACATCCTTGGACTCCATTTGTTTCATTAGTACCAAATTTTACAGACATTTTGAAAAGGTAGAAGATGTTATTTGTTCACACTGATCCACCCGATGCTCAGTTTGACCTTTTTCTTTACAACACCCTATATATTATACTTAGTTTGACATAAGGATAAGGAGATGTTAGTTTTCTATATCTCAGGACCCTAATATTAATATAGAAATTTGCATCACTTATTCATTTGAATTAGGATAGATTTCCTCCTATATTGGTCAAACTCGGTCTGAGAATCGTTGCAACACTTTCATCATCACTACATTCTCCTGCTGCATCTTCTCAAGTACATCTATCAAATACAGTAGCATCTCCATCCAAAATGTGTATACTTTTCCCATTAAAAAAATTATTCATTTCTATTTTTCTCTATCTGTGAGTCTTTTAACTCTTTTCATGATCAAAGTTATGTTGTTGTGTCCATTTTCATAAGACCATTAATATTTGTGTTAGAAATTATTGCAACGATTCATTTCATTGAATTTTATTTCTCTCTAGAAGTACTATAATCTTAATGATCAAAAAATTTTCTTATACATGGGGTGTTTTATTCTGCTATGATTCATCTCCTATTGTATCATCCACTTCAATACTTTGACCAAGGAAACAAGAATACCATAAATAAATAACCGATCAAGTCCTTATCTCTTATATCCCTATCAATGAAAGAACCAACTAATATGTATCAATATGTGAGAGAGATTAAATCAAAGTGTTTATATTAATATCAACTAAAAATTCATATAGAATTTACTGTATAATATTTAAGAAGAAGAAGAAAATAAGATGAAATTTAAAGAATAGAACTCCCTGTGGTCTCACCCCAAGGCTCAAGGCTATAACCCATTTTACAAAAACAATACTTCCCTCATTACTAAACCCAAACAGATTATTTAAAATGGCTCTCTAATAGATGGAAGGTTCTATAAATAGCTAGTTCCTTCTATTAGAAATAAATCTTTCAACCAATTACACAACAAAACAACACCCTAAACAAATTTTATTATCATTGGCATGTACTGGGTCAACAAATTCTATGGAACAAAATTAAGTTTCTAGAAAATAAAGATGGTATATGATCATTTTCAAAAAGATATAGAGTTTTAATTAAAGGATGTAAAATTTAAATAAATGGATAAAAAAGAATGAGATAAGATAGATCATAATATACTTGGTGTGATACAAATTTCATTAGTCCCGAATATAGTTCTGAATATTTTGGAGAAGAAAACCACAAAAAAATTGACGAAAACCCTTATAGATATGTAAGAAAAACCTATAACAATGAATAATGTGTTTTTGATCAGAATGAAGATATAAACATTTAATGATTTATTCTCAATGAAGATATCTAAATAAGAGAGAGTTTACCTTCTTCCAGTAATGAATTGAATACAGAAGGAAGGGGATGCTCACCATCAAATTAATTGGAAGCAATCAAAGAGAAAATCATTGGAAATAAGTATAGGGAAATTTTTTGAAAGAGTACCTATTTTTTGGAATTTCTAATAGAAATATCACCTCAATAAATATTGTCTTAATTGGATGAAAAACTCAAAAAAGATTTTTTTTAGATAACTAAGTCTTGCAACAAAAATTAGTTTAAAATTATATTCAAGTGTTCCTACTCAAATTAAATCTTGTATTATAGATTACAGAGCTTCATTAAATTCCATAGAATAAAAATAATGCATTTCAAATCATGTGTCCATAAATTTTGAGAGAGTTATTATTATTGATGATAAATATATTAACATTGTGGGGAAGGGATGATTGAAGGTTCAGTGGGAGAATGAATTTTTTACCATACTAAACAAAGTGCGACATGTTCCTGGTCTCTGGAAGAACCTGATTTCAATTGATCAGTTGGATGAGGAAAGTTTTGGAACATGTTTTTTAGAAGGATCATGGAATATTACTCAAAATCTCTTATTATATTTAGAGGTATAAAAAACAGGTAATTTTATCTAACTATAAGTGATTTTGGAGATACACTTTCCAAAATTATAACTTCCAAAAGTTTAGAACTTTGGTATAATTGTTTTGGGCATCTCGATGAGAATAATATGAACATTTTAGTGAAAAAAGGAGTAATAAAGTAGAATAATTTAGACATAAATAGTTTCTGGAGTTTTATACTTAGGAATAATTGGATGGTGTCTTTTAATTTTTCTTGAATAACACAAAAAAGATGGAAGCTGGAGTTGGTACATATATATGTTTGGGGACCTAAAAAATTTCATTCTCATAATGGGATAAGTAATGTATTACCTTTATTAATGTTTCCATGAGAAAAGTAATAATGTAATTTCTTAAACATAAAAGTGAATTTTTAGGAATCTTAGTTCAATGGAAGAATATGGTGGAAAAGGGAAAATGAAATAAAAATGCACTATCTGAGATCAGATAATGTTGGTGTGTTTACTGAAAGGAGTTTTTAAAACTAATTTAGGAATAAAGGAATATTAAATGACAATATCTTTCAAGTAACACCTAAAAAAATTGTGTAGTCATAAAAATGAATTAGACAACGATGAAGAGAAAATGTATACTAATAATTTACAAAAATCCTATGGAGTTCTGGGTGAAAGCAGTGGGAAAAAAACTTAATTAATAGATTTTCATATATAGAAGTGGGAAAAAAAATTATTGGAAGAACTATGGTCCAGAAATATTTTCAAAATATCACATCTTAGATTCTTATAATGTTTAGCCAACATGCATGTATAAGACAAAGACAGAGATAATATTGAAGAAACATATTAGGAATATTTATTTATAGGATAATATAATGATATTGGTTTTGGGTTTTGAGATAATGAATAAAATACTTTTTTTTGAAGTTGGAATGTACTCTTTAATAAGAAAATATTTTGGAAAAATTAGAACTTAAAGAGGAATTTTGTTATGAGAAATTATTCTAACTTAAATTCAAGTTGATTTGAATAGTGATTTCAAAAGATCACATGTTCCGAAAAGTTTAGATGTCTTTGAGTATATTATATGGTCAAATATTTTAAAATTAAGTGTAAGGGGTTTTGTAGAGAGTTTGAAAGTTCATACATTGGAATATATACATAAAATATCTAGTATTGGGGAATATTGTTGAAGAGTTTTAGAATGAGAAGTTTCAAAAGTTATAGTTATGTAAGAAGATGAATAACAGATTAATTTTCAAAGATTTTCTTGGTTTAGTAAACCCGTGTAGAGGTATGGATCTAATCATACTTTATTTAATTTAATTGATGTTGGAGAACCCAAAATTTTGAATGAATTAGATACAAGGTGAGATTTAGGAATTTGGGAGTTATCAATGAAGGATTTGGATTCACTATGACTGAACAACAATTAAAGAGCTAATGAAATTACAATTTGGAATAAAATCATTGAAAAAGATAGTATTATGGTTGAAATAAGAAGTAAAAAAAAGTGGTATAATTCTAGGTTGGTTGTCAAAGGGTTTCAAAAAAGGAAGGTATTGACTTCTCTGAGTTTTTATCATTGATTGTTAAATATAATACCATCTAAATTGTTTTATGTTTGGTTTCTTCTGAAAATTTTTACCTTGAATAAATAGATTTGAAGATGAATTTTCCTCATGGTAATCTAGAGAAATAAATTTATATGATTAGAATGATTCTCTTTGAGAAAAATTCTCAACTATATATACTAATCCAGAATGGTTTTATAGCTCATACATATAAGATATTTGAAAATGATAAACATAACACATGCTCTATTTTAAAACAAAGACATATCTATGGGTGAGTATCATGGTTTATATCTTTTCATTAAAGTTTTTCTAATGAAATTATTTCCACTAAAATGACGACCTCATACATCAATATATTTAATGGGTCAAGATCTATATTTCAATATGTTTTTGAGTCCACAATAGTGTTTCTCTCAAAGATGAGTTATTTAGGTAGGCCATCATCATAATCATTTCACATATAATTCTTGGGTAGTTCCATCATTTAAATATAAACCCTACTTTATTCCTCTAGTATCTTAACTCTTAGGGTTTAATACTTATGTGTCACCCAATGCTTATAATGATATTTGGTTACCTAACTCCAAAAAATTAGTCATTTTCTTCATTCCTTATACATGATAATCCATGGAAACCCAAATTTAGAACAAACCTATATTATTGGATGATTGAATTCTTGAAATGTGTTCACTTTGGAAGAAATCTGACACCTGGGTAAAAACATCTCCAATGACCTGATCGCCAAAAATCCAAGGACCAACACCTTCATCCTGGCTTGTCCCACAATGTGGTGAATCATAGAAATCCCAAACACCACTTCCTTCACCCAATATCTCTCTAATTCACCCCAAAACTAAAATTAACAAACTTATTGCATAAAAACATACCATGGAATCCTACCTTTTATTACATAACTTTTCATTACATTATACAAATAGAGGATTGTTTAAAGTTTAGTTTCTTTGAAACAATGTACAATAATTCATGAAAACATAAAACATTATTCTATTAAACTTTTGAGGCTTATTCATAGGTTCATTATAAGTAAATTTACTATATCTCATAACCTGGGGACACACATCAAAGGAATGGGGTGAACATGAGGCCCATTAATGGAAACTATTTACATGTATCTGTGAGGAATATCAATAAGAACATGAGGAATATTAGTGTAGCATGATAAATAGAGAAATATGAATATCATAATAAAAATAAAATGATTAATAACTTGTAAATGTGGATACAAAATTTATTTTAGACATTTATAATAATATCACCAATTTTAATCTCAAAGGCGTTGTAAATTCAAATTACCATTGTTATTAACCAAGGTATCATTAAATATGTCATCTCTAGGGATTAAATTATATACCCAATAAATTATAGTGCTATCAGGGTGAACCCTTCATATATATTATTTAATTTTATCCACATAGATCATAATAAATCATTTCATAAATAACCCATGGAGAATAAAAATGGGTTTCATATCAAAATCATGGCATTTCAAAAGTGCTTAAAAACATAATTAATATTCCATTTTCAGCGCATAGAAAGAAAATGTTGGTTTCATGTAGGTTAATACTATAATAAAATAAATTATTTTTATATACAGTTGAATACCCTTGTAAAATAAAAAGTATTTAGAGGTAATATACTAGATATTCAGGTAGTGTGGATTTTTAGTGAAAGCAAATGGAGAAATTCTTGGGTATTTATAGCAAAAGTGGAGGATTTGTTTAATAATTTGAAATATAGGCCTTGGAAATAAAGGTTGTGGAATATAAAAAACCCTTGTATTTCCCATGGTTTTTTTAAATTTGAGATATATTTTATGTTATTTTAATCCAAAGACTTGATAATAGTTTTATATTACTTCTTTTGTCATGGAAAAGTAATGTTTCCATAAAAACAATGTTTCTAATGTTAAAGGTTCCATTTTATATTTTGTAAAATAGATTATAGGTTTGGAAATTGATTAAATATATTAAAATACTTAATATTAATAAAATAACACATTTTAGGTCATTTATTATAGTTAACTAATTACTACATCATTATGACATAATTATGAAGACATTAAACATACCGAAAACCTCAAACTATTTTTTTACAATTCATGAAAAATAAATTATTTTAGAAAATTATCATAAATTATCCCTAACCTAAATTTGATGTGATTATTTCAAAAATTATGTTTATTTTATCATAACAATAATCTAAAAATGAGAAATTTAACATTTAACTTTCAAGTTTATAATTTATTTAAAATATTATTGGTTGAATATTGATAGTAAAATCTCCGACACCTAAAAATAATAAAATTATTTTATAATTTGTATTTAAATTAAAGTTTATTTATCATAATATTTAATTAAAATAGGTATTATTCAAAATACATTAGTTTATTACAAAAATTTATGTCTTTTCTAAAAAGTAAAATTTGGGTCTTAAAAGTCAATTTATCAAATTCTATCTCAATTAAACATATATTTTTGTTAAGATAAACTATTGATAGAAAGTAATCTTTAATTATAAAATGGAATTACAAATTAAGTAACTAAGGCTGAGACATGTAACCCCTAATAACACCAACATACAACCTAAGGGTAAGGTGAGTGATGGTGACAGATTCATGGGGCTGCCCAACTAACATCGATTGAGTGGTAATTTCCACTAACTTGAACTTATCCCATAGGATATTTTGTTCAAGCTTCA
Organism: Viscum album; assembly: GCA_963277665.1. Taxonomy (NCBI): domain Eukaryota; kingdom Viridiplantae; phylum Streptophyta; class Magnoliopsida; order Santalales; family Viscaceae; genus Viscum; species Viscum album. Next base: position 2,040,265,947 of record OY728141.1, on the reverse strand, counting down.
CTTGTTGAACCTAGGATTGGGATTGGTTAAGGGAGAACCCCAATTATTCTACCTCTCTCCCAATTTCAGATAAATGGGATTCAGAAGACACAATTTTATTGATTGAGGCCATCACATATCCTTTCTGCAAAAATTATCCTTTGTCATTTCTATATATAAAATATAATTATAATGTTTAAATTATTGTCAAGAGTATAGTTTCAAATAGTCATATTAATCATTGATCATAATTGACCAACATTCATATAATGGTCAAGTCCTTATGGTTAAATTTCCCTTTATATTCACTTAATTATTAAAGAGATATGTTTTTTTTGTGTATAATATAATATAACACATATTTTCAAGAAATTATTATCATTCAAAAAGTATGGGTCATTACATTCCCCCAATAAGAAATTTCATCCCTAGAATTTTTAAATCATTCTCTTAGTTGAGAATATATGTGGGTACTTCTATCTCATAGGCTCCTTTGGTTCCCACATCGCTTCTTCATATTTTTGGTTTCTACACAACACTTTGATGAGGTGGGTAGTATTTTTGCCTAAAACCTTGCATCTATGATCCAAGATCCCCACTGACTAATCATCATAATAGAGTTCATGTTCCAATTATACCACCTCCTAATTCAGTACCTGTTAAGGGTATTGTATTTACTTATTCAAGAGAGATAAGTGGAATATATCACAAACTCGAGATAGATTTGGTGGATGTTCTAGCTGATTGGCCACTTCTCCTATGTGATCAAGGATTTATTAGGAACCAATATACATATAGATAAGCTTCCATTTCTTCCCAAACTGCATGACTCACTTACAAGGTTATATTCAAAGAAAAACATTATCACCAACATTAAACTCAAAGTCTCTTCGAAGGTTGTAAACATAGCTCTTATGCCGGCTCTTACCAGCCTTTATGTGTTGTTTGATGGGATGGACCTTTTCTTTCATCTCTTGCACAAGATCAGGCCCAAGAAAATTCCTCTTACCAACTCTATCCCAACATGTAGGAGTTCTAAATCGCTTACCATATAGAGCTTTATAGGGTTCCATTTGAATACAAGAGTGAAATCTATTGTTGTATGATTACTCAAGTAATAGGAGATGTTGATCCCATCCACCTCAAAATTTCATTGAGCATATTCTCAGAATGTCCTAGTGTTTATGAATAGTCCTTTTATATTTTCTATTAGTTTGGCTGTGATAATTCATATTAAAATTCAATTTGGTACTCAGATCATGTTGAAGACTTATCCAAAATTTTAATGTGAAACTTCGATCGCGATCAGAAACACTAAAAATTGATACCCTATGAAACCTCACCACTTCATTTATATAAATATTAGTGAGTTGTTCAAAATATAAATCCTTTTGAATATCAATAAAATGGTAAGTCTTGGTGAGTCGGTCCACTATAACCCATATCACATAGTTTCCTTTGGATGTTCTTGGGAGAACAATGACAAATTCCAAAGTGATATTTTTCCACATCCATGTTTGTATGGGTAGTGGTTGAAATACCCCTTTAAGAAGTTGTCCCTCTGCCTTCACCTATTGAAATACCAAGAACCTTGTAGGGTAGTTAGAAATCTACATTTTCATATTATCACACCAATAATGATCACAAAGGTACCTGTACATTTTAGAGCTTCGAGGATGTATATATAATGTAGAGTTATAAGCTTCATCCATCAAATCCTTCTTTATTTCTAGAATATATGGGACAAATATTCTTGTATGAAATTTTAGTACAACTTCTTGATCAATATTTAACTTAAGAAACTTCCCATTATTCATAGACTCTTTTTTATTTTGTAATAAGGGGTCTTATCTTCGATCCCTCTTGATCTTCTCTAGAAATGATGGTTGAGAAATTATTTAAGATATAGTCCATTATGTCCCTTATATTACAATTCGTGTGTCTAGTTTTACTAGGTATTTGATTATAGGATCTCCTTAAATCCTCATCATTTCCATCACAATGGGGTATTTCCTACTTAATACATTAATAACTTTGTTTTCTCTTCATGGGTGATAATGAATTTAAAAATCGTAGTCTTTAAGAATTTCCAACCATATTATTTTTATAATGTTCAATTACTTTTCTGTGAATATATACTTAAAACATTGGTGATCTATGTATATATCATATTTCTTCCCATAAATATAGTGCCTCCATATCTTTATAGAAAAAATAACCACAACTAGCTCCAATTATTGTGTTAGATAATTCTTCTCATAAGGCTTTAACTATTGATATGCATAATCAATCGCCTTGTCATTTTTCATGAGGAAACACCCAATCCCTTTCATAGATAAATCACTAAAAATAACAAATACATATTCAATAGAGGGTAGAGTTATCATAGGTTGAGTAACCAATCTCTTCTTTAGTTCTTAGAAACTTTCTTCATACTTATTTTTCCAGATTAACATATCCCCTTTTCAAGTTAACGTGGTTAGTGGATTAGGAAGTCATGAATTATTTATAAAAAATTCTTATAATATATTGCTAAACCAAGGAAACTATGAATCTCAGTTACTATTGTAGGATGAATCCACTCATACAAAACCTTTTTCTTGGAAAGGTCAATTGATATTCCTTCATTTGTTAAAATGTTCCCTAATAATGAAACTTATTTTAATGAAAATTCACATTTTCTAAACTTTCCAAATAGTCTCTCCTTCCTTATAGATTTCAATATATACCTTAGATGATTGTAATTATCCTTGAAACTTTTGAAATATATCATAATATCATCTATAAAAACTTCCACAAATTTATCAAGGTAGTCCTTAAAGACTCTATTAATCAAATCCATAAATATAGTAAGAGAATTAGTCAAGATGAAGGTCATAACAACAAAATCATAATGCCCATATCTTGATAGTAAGATGATATTTGGAATATTTTCTTTCTTTAACCTCAATTGATGATAAGTAGGTCGAAGATTAATCTTAGAGAATAATTGAGACACATAAAACCAATCAAATAAATCATCTATTCTTGGGAGAGGGTAATTTTTCTACACTATGACCCCATTAAGTTATCTATAATCAATTCATAGCTGCATTGATCTATCATTATTCTTCTCAAAGATAACTTGTGCTCCCCAAGGAGACACACTTTGTCGAATAAACCCCTTATCCAAAAGATCTTGAAGATATTTTTTTAATTCCTCCAGCTCTACATTTTCCATTTTATATGGGGTCTTTGATATTGGTTTGGATCTTGGTATAAGTTCAATGGAGAAATCTACCTATCTTTCTAGGGGAGGTCTAGGTAACTCTTCATCAAAAACATCAGTGTATTTCTGAATGATGGAAACATTTTCTATTCTTATACTTTCATTTATTTCTCCCCCTACACAGATCATCTCCATAAAGAAGGCTATGGTAGGTTCTTATAGACAAAGACCATATCATGATATATATCCTTTTAAAATGGTTTTAGGCTATCAATTAAAGACTATTGATATTTCCTATCTTCTGTAGTTTATCTTTCCATTATGCTTTTAAAGCCAATACATCCCTAGTATAGTGTCATATTCTAGCATGGAAATAACTATTATATTTATGATGACATTTTTCTCACCAAAGTTAATACTATAGTTTATATATACTATTTATACTTTGATAATCCATCTATGAGTTTTTAATGATAAATATACTTATAAAATTTTAGGGATTGATTTTATATTCTTTGAAAAATTGAAGGAAATAATGAATTTTTTAGAACTATAATCAAATAGTGTACTTGATAGCTTTGAGAGAACAGTGAGAGTACCTTCTACCACATCATTTGGAGCCTCTACTTCATCCGTTGTGATAGAAAATTTCTAACCTTGCTCCCTTGAACAAATCTAAGGTTGATGGTGATTCCCCTCTTTACCTTCTAATTTGAACAGTGATTAGAAAAGTTCCCAAGCTATCCACACTTATGGAATTGAAATTTAGATTGGGCTTGCACCATATTAACATTGTCATTATTTTCTAGAAGTTATGGTTTCACCTCACCATGAATGTTCCAAGATATATGGCCATGTCTTCCACACATGTAACATTTTCCACTATTGAGAATGTAGTTCCCCAAATTCCTCTTCCCACATTTGTTTCATATAGAAAAAGTGTCACTTTCATTCCTCCTCTTCCATGATCAAAGTTACTCCCTAAGTTTGGCTCGAAATATCACTTATTTTTATTAGATTTATGTGACCACTTAATCTCTCTAAACTCTAATTAAGCCTTTATAGCACTCCTCACTATCTCCTCATAGCTATCATATCCTTGATTGTCTATATTCTACCATATATGGTGTCTTAGTCCACTAAAGAATCTATCAAAATTTCCTTTAGGATCCACAACAAAGATATATGTGTAAAGAGAATGTACTCTAAATTAAAACTCATAGCTTCCTACTGATTCAGTTTCCTTCTACTTTAGCTCTAGGAATTCCTTCTCCATTTTCATTTGCATCAAATATTGAAAATATTTATTGAAAAAGATTCTCCTAAACTATTCCCACTCTATATCATCAATCTACCTTCATGTATTTGTGTTTTTAATTATTTTGCACCACTTATTAGCTTCTACCTCTAAGAGGTATACAACCCAGATGGATTTCTTTGGTTTTTAACAACAGAGTACCTAAATGATATTTTCTATTGACCTTATCCATTTTCCAGTAATCAATGGGCCAGTAAATCCACTAAAATAAGGTGTTCATTGATGAATAAATGAATCAACATAAATTTATTCCCTTTGAGGTGAATCTGGTATCTCATCTTGATTCAAATTATTTTTCAGAATTCAAGTTATTTGATTCATCATTGTCATGAAGTTTTTTATTCCCACTTCCATAGGATGTCCATTAATGCATGGTCCATTGAACTCATCATTTACATGGTTCTTCCTATTTCCTGATAACTTATAAAATAATAAAACATTAATTAGAAATTTGTTTCTTTTAAGAATATTAAAATTATATAGGAATTTTATGTCTAATAACATCATTCTTAAACATGTTATTATTTACAAAAAATACATTTTCTATAAATACATTATAATGGTTCATAAAAAGATTGTGATTAACCAAACATATCCCCAGGGAGTGTCAAACCAGGATTAAAACAAGGCATGTTGTCATGCACCAATTATTGTTCGAGTCTATCTAAAATTAGTGTTTTTGGGTGTTACCCCTAGATATATCTCTACTAGATCCACATCCACTTGTTTGTATCCAGATAGGAATTTATTTTCGCAGAAACCACTTAATTAATACTTCAAAAAATTACCTGGGTGTTTTTCTATATTTAAACTTGTACCTAGGGTTCTTTATAAATTTTTCAAATCCTAATTTCCCCAAATAACTAAACCATCCTCTGATACCAACTATGGGATCCAACCTTTTTATTACATAACATTTAATTACATTGTACAAACATAGGATCTTTTAAATTTTAATTTCATGGAAATAAGGTATCATAATACATTAAAACATAAAAAAATATTCAAATCCACCTGAAATGATTATTCATAGGTTCATACTAAGTATAAATAATACATCTCATAACCTTGGGACATACATCACAAGAAAGTTGTGAGAATAAGGCTCAGTAAGGGAACCCTTTTACATGTATTCGTAAGAAATATCAATTAGAACATGAGGAATATCACTATAGCATGGGAAATGGAGAAAGAGGAATATAATGAAAAAAATAAAATGAGTAATAACATAGAAATGTGGCTTTAACATTTATTTTATACATTCATATGCATATCTCCAAGGTTAATCACTAAGGTGTTGTAAGAGAAAATTACCAAGGTTATTTACTAAGGTATCATAAAACATGTCATATCTAAAGATTAAATTATTGACCCAATGAATTAGAGAGATACTAGGAAGCACCATTAATATGTATTATTTAATTTTAACCACATATATCATAATCAAACATTTCATTAATAACCGGTGGAGAATAAAAACAACGTGTTCCATATCAAAATCATGGTGTTTAAAAAGTTCTTAAAAAGACGACCGTTAGGTTATTTTCAGACCACAAAAAGGAAATATGGGTTTAATGTATGTTAATACTAGATTAAAAGAAATTATTTTTATATATAGGTTAATTCCATTGGAAAATAAATAGGCTTGGTTAATCATAAAAATAAAATAAAATATAATTTCATGAGGAGAGAAGGGAAATTTTGGGAAGTAAATTTAGTAATGTAATGGGTATAAGATGTGGTTTTGAAAATGGTACCATTAAGGGGGAAAAGGACAAAAAATTTAAAAACATAATTTGAAAGTAATTTTATGATCAAGAGGTTTATATGAGAGAATAACCATAACATTTAGAAGACTTATACAAAAATAGTTTCTTGAATTGAATAGAAAAGAAGGATAATTCCATTGCCTTGAAGAGTTACTCCTAAAAATTGAAGATTGGGACCTTGATGTCTTGAGGACACCATAGGAGGCATACATGGGAGGTAAAAATACTAGAGATTCATGGAGGATATATTGGGATTGAAATGAAAAAGATAAATGGGAGGGTATTTATAGAAAAAATCTAGGATTTGTTTAATAATTTCAATATATCCGCCTTGGAAATCTAGGTTGTGAAAAATGAAAAAACATGAGCCTGACCATGGGTTTTGACCTCTTTTTTGACATTTTAGACATATTTTATGTTAGTTTAATAAAAAATATCTGATCTTAATTTTATATTAATTTTTTTGGCATGGAAAAGTAAATCTTGCACAAAAATAATGTTTTTAATGTTAAAGTTTCCATTTTAGACTTTGGAAAGTAAATTATAGTTTTGGAAGTTGATTTAAATATATTAAAATACTTGATATTAATAAAATAAAATATTTTTAAGTCATGGATTTTTGTTAATTAATTAATACATCATTATGTTATAATTATGAAGCCATTAAACATACCGAAAACCACAAACTATATTTTCACTAGTCATAAAAAAATAATGTATTTTAGATAATTATCATAAATTCACTCTAACATAAATTAAACAAGATAATTTAAAAAATGATGTTTATATTATCATAATAATTATATAAATATGAAAAATTTAACTTTTACCTATAAAAATCCTTTTTTATTAAAAACAATATCGGGTTGAATATGCATAGTAAAATTTCTGACACTTAAAAATAATAAAATTATTTTATCATTTCTATTTATATAAAAGTGTTTTATCATAATATTTCATTAAATAAGTATTATTAATAATAAATTAGTTCATTATAAAAATTTATAATTTGTTGAAAAGTAAAATTTGGGTCCAAAAAGTTAATTTATAAAATTTTATCTCAATTAAGCCTATATTTTTATTAAGAAAACTATTGATGAAAAGAAAATTTTATTTATAAAAATTAGTTACCCTTTAAGAAACTAAGTTTGGGACATGTAACCCCTTAAAAAACTTTCTTACGACCTAAGGGTTAGGTGTGTGATGGTTATATATGCATGTGTCAGCTCAGCTAAGATTGACCAAGTGATAATTTCCACTAACTTAAACTTCTCCCATAGGTGTCTTCATTCCAGAATTACTTATTAAATCTTAGCTTGGGATTGGTCGAGAGAGAACCCCAATGATTCTATCTCCCTCAAAATTTCTGATAAATGGGCTCCACAAAGCATGAATCTATTGGTTGAGGCCATCCGTTCTCCTTTCGTCATTAATTATACTTTTTTATTCCTACTTATAAACACTAATTATAACTTTAAAATTATTATGAAGAGTAAAGTTTCCAACAGTCATATTGACCAATGGTCATAATTAACCAATGATCATATAATGTTTTAATACATATGGTCACATTTTTATTTATATTCACTTCATTATTAAATAGAAATGGTTTTTCTATGTATAATATAATATTACACACATTTACAAGAAACAATTATCATTCCAAAAGTCTGGGTCATTACACATATAAAAATAAGTACTTACCTAAAACTGAGAGCTTCACATTATCAATAATAAAATATGATAGATATCAACACTTATGATAAACACTATTGTCGGGGGCCTTTCATATTTTATGATATCCACTACATTGTAATTATGACATGATTCTTTTTTTTCATGGAAATATCTAGATTAACCATTACATATCAATTTTTAAATTATGTGAAAAAATAATGACTCTTACACATGGTCAAATAGACATACGTATGGGATTTTCATAGTTGGAAATATATACCACATCACCAGAACAATTTGATACTTTGTCTTTTCACAACTCAATTTTAAGTCATTCCCTAGAATATCACCTATATCTTAGCTTACAACACAAAACAAAACAGAGGGATTTTTCAGTATCACACCTTATGATACACACCAATTGTATCCTACCACAAAGTGAAAAAAAATTATTATATATTGTATCATAAATACAGAAAAAGTGATCCAACTACATACAACCAACCAAATCGTATCATACATTATTTCATGACATATTGTATCCTACGAAATGCTTGTTATTTATAAAAATCATAATACAAGCTGATATGATGATGATCATGGATCTGATACCACTAATGGGTATCAACAACACCTTCCCTCATATGAACACTTCCAACATGACATCCATACAAAGCCATCAAAGTAATCCATTAATTGAAACATATGCTAGAGTTCTCTTGAGAGGGATCACTGAGTAACAACTATCATAATCCTTCCTCCACAGGGATAACACGAACTACTAGGATCCTTATATGCTATGAGATGACCCTTGAACACCAAAGGCATATGAGAACATTCTCCTAAAATATGAATGGTGAACCATGAAGAAGAGAGAACTTCAAAAATGTCTTTTTAGTATCATGTTCCATCAATAGGGTGATGAGATCCCTTTATATAGGATCCCTTCATTCAATGAATGAAGTTTAGGGTCACTTCTATCACATGAAAATAAACATGTGTTACCCATAACACATTCTTATTTGGGTTATGATCATTTGAAAATTTCAAATGAAGTCAACCATGTGGAAAACCTGTCAAAACCAATGTACTCAATATCCCTTATCATAAACCTATCGTAAACTATTATAGGTACAAATTTTATGCTATAATAAAGGCATATTAATTCCATATCTCATGCTATGACTTGAGATATTATACACTAAGATATATTTTTGGTGCATATCCAAAAAAAAATATCCTAAGAAATCCATCAATCTTGTCATCCAAATTACCATTGATCCATTTTTTGACATATGCATCATAATCTCATATTTTTGATTTTCTGAAAGTTTTTAGGTTCTACCATCAAGTGATTAATTATATTTATATGTTTTCCATTGTAATTTTTTTTGGTTTTAAAATTTAAAAATTTCAATTTTAGTAGTTTGTAATATTTTAATTTTTCTTTTCATTCTTATTTTAATTTAGTGGGATAAATATTCCCTTTTATGACTGTCATTTATATTTTTTATTCATTAATGTTACTTTAATATTTAGGATGGTGATTTTGAAAGAATATTTGTGAAGATACCATGAACTCACCATATTTATAATTCCTTTATCTACCTCATTATTTCCCAATTATGATTTTTTCAATCCACTCCTTGATCTAAATTGCAAAATCATAGAAGACTTTGTTCATGATGTGGTATATGAGTGGTAATTTTGGGGAGGGGTATGTTCTTTTTTTCATAAAGAATATACTTTGGAAGGATTTTTTTTTTATTTTCTTATTATTGAACCTCATTCTCAGTACATTTATTTTTAGAGTTGTTATTTGTGGAGGGTATTCTGTTGGTAATCCGACCATATCACAGTAATGGATGATAGAACATGAAACCACCTTCTTGTTTTTATTCCATGACTTTTACAATCATATCATGTCTTATGTTACAATGAAACAAATAAGAGTGAATAAAAAATACCAATTTCATAAATAGGTGACAAATGATACAAGATTGTCTCTTTTCCATATTCATATGAATATTTTTTTATATATACACCAATTGAGACACCACCACCACCATGTACAATTGAGGTTTGGAAAGAAATAAATGGAGCATGGGGAATTTTTTTGGATGGAATTCAATGCAGTCTTACAAGAATAAAATTTATTTTGTATCAAAAGGGAATATGGTGTGTTAAACTAAATATCTTATGGTGGTTTGGTTGATTGGATAATGAATGTAACTTTTCTCCTCAATTCAAATCTAATACAACATCATCTTGAAAATAATTTCTTATGGCTCACTAGTGTTCTTGAATTTTTTAATAATAAAAGGCTTCCACAGAGAAAATATATGAGGCCCAAAACATATTATAGAAAATTAAGATGTGGAGTTACAAAAATGACATGGAATAAAATATCCTCAATGATATCTAGAATGGACTATTACCAAATATAGATATTTGACCCAACCCCTATATTAGAAATAGAATTAACAATTTTACTAGATTTTGTGTATGTTTGAGACACCAAAAAGTTAATCTACTTAAAATAATCTATGCAGTCCTTCTAAGACATTGCAAGACTCTAGGAGGGAGTAGAAGTGACGAGCTTAAAGATACTCATAATAAAGGAGTAAAGTTCCAACCATATCCTACTCCAATTATTATTCCTCACAATTTGGATCTTCCGAATCACATCTTACATTTTCAATTCATAAGAAATTGAAGTCCCATAATACTTATAGAATAAAGAGAGAGTCCCTACTTTAAAGTCCCTGAAAATGATATCATATCTAGAAGGTATGTGCTTCCATTGGATGAACCGTCCGTGTAGATCTTAATCCTGTACTTGAGAGGAGGCTGCTAAATAATTGTTTTGTATCCCTTGTAAGCCTTGAAATGTCCATAAATTCCAAGAGTATCATAAAATGTAAGATCCCAAATGGAATTAACTAGAAAATAAATTTTCCTTCCACTAACACTATAATTTAAGACAATGTAATCCTAAGAAAACCAGAGTTATCTATACCCTATCACCGTAGAATATTCAAGTTCAGGTTCCTCTAGATGATATGACATATATCATCCATTGTAAAATAGGGTATATACATGATCAATGTTGATCATTTACTACTTCTGCACTGGGCTAGAAGTGAATGATTATCATCATCATTGAAGCGATCCACCTTGAATTATAAAAATTACATTTAATGAAAATATGTTCATTCAAGTTAGGTCCCTAGTTACAAGCACTTCCCCTGGAGAAGATAGAGATCCCAGTGCTCATGGGGCAGTCATACGTGGAAATAAAGTGATAATACATTATTCATAAAAGGGTGAAATAGGATAGAGTAATCCAAGGCATATAAAAAGAAGAAAGGTTAGATACTGTAGTAGTTTTCCCACCCATGGAGAAGTAATGAAACTCCATACATGTGAGTAACCCATTCATATACAGATCCCAAGACAGAGTATACCTAGTGGGAACGAAGTGATAATTATAAACATCCTGTTTGATATTGAAAGGAACATGTTCCATGGATGATCCAAACATCTCTTTGATTTTGATAATAGGTTCCTGAATTTGATCATGGAACTCATCAAATAGGAGAGCTCCCATCAAGTTATCTTTCTATAATTTGAGGTTTGAGTTGAGGGAGACTAACCATAAATTGTGATTCATGGATGATTTATATGTATTTTGTTACCCTATCTAGATGGTAGAAATGAGATATTACATCTTTATAGTGAAAGGTGGATTAATGAGCCTTTGATTTAAAAAAAATATAATTGATTTATTAGTCATAAGTCTCCAGATGAGATGGAATGGCGTAGATTCATTGAATTTTTCCAAATTCTTCATTCTAAGGCCTCCCTTTTTAATGGGATTAAAATAAGTACCCAATTTGACCACCACTCCCCTTCTTTCAGATATGCTTCTGTAGAGACCCGAAGCCTGACGTACATCGACATTACATTACTTTTGAGGAATACTTAGTACATAAAAAAACACACACATAAGGACCATAATAGTTTATTATCTTTGGAAAATCAGAATATAATCTTCTAATCGTGGTGAAAGATCTTCAACATCTCCCATAAAGATCTTCTTTTTTTTAAACCTAAATTATTTCTTTATGTCCTGGGGAAAAGAAAACATAAAAGGGTGAGCTCAAATGCTCAGTAAGGGTAAACAAAAGAAATATCAATCACATCATAATCATAAGAACATATCTTTTGGAAATCTTAACCTGCAAAAGAGATCATAATTTCATAACATGGGATAAATAATAGTAGTGAAATGTAATCCCAATAATCATAACTTAAAACATGAATCTTTTTGGCATACACACATAATCATAGAGAATCATTTCTTATTAGTCAAGACTCATTGCCATGACTATCTTAGTGGACAAAGTCCCTTTCTGAACCGAGTTCACCCCTCGTTTCAGTCCTGTTTCACTGAACCGGTATAACCTACCGTTCCATCCATGTCTATATCATGAGATATAAAATCTTTACCCAATGTATTTGAGGTATATATAGGTCCCACCCATCTCATAATGATACCATTCTTATGTGTGCCACAAAATCATAAATCATACATCATTGCATAACCCATGTAATAAAAATGGGAATCCTAAACATCGTGACATCATAAAACAATTAATATAAGATAAAGGAATTCATAAATATAATTCCATCACAACATAATCAAATCAATGTAATAATAGGGATAGAAACAGAACCCTTTATTATCTTAGATGGAAAATAATTTTGATAAAACACTTGAACTCCATTCTTGAGGAAAATATCCTTTCTGCTTCAAAAAAACTTTTCCTTTCTTAACATGTCATACAATTCTAAACTTAAAGAAGTTGATTAAAAATAAACTTGAAAACTTGTAAATGAAGCTTCTTGGAAATAATGTTTTAAAAATCCATTCATGCCATATAAGTTAAAATAACATTCTTCTCGTACTTTTGTCAAAAAAGTCTAAAAGTACCTCGTACGAAAAACGACAAAAGATTCCTTTCATATCCTTTACTAAAAACTCACCGAAGGGTAAAATTGTATTTAAACAATTTTAGGTGGATGGAAATAATATTACATATTGAGTAAATATGGATGTGGATGATAAAATACACCCTAGTAAATACTAAAGTATAAACAATCTCGGATAAAAATGAGATTGTGATATTTCCCTTACCTTTGGTCCGATTTGCTTCATATGTGTCCGAACCTCCTTTATAATGATTTAAATAATTTCATCGACTTATTCCAGAATGACACTCATTGTTATGATATCATATATGATTCACTTATGGCTTTATATTACCCGTTCCTTTGTAAATTCCATGTTAAAGAGCGTTTTGGGTAAAATCGTTTCATTTGTCATCCGTGTTTTGACTTATAATTATTCATATGATCACTTAGATCATGATTACTTAATTCCAAAATAAAAAACATGATTTATATATAATATATATTCATAATATATATATATATATATAATAGATCAGTAAATGGAAAGAAATACACCGTTCATGGAGACGGTAGACCGTTCGTACGCATGAACGCTGTTTTCTTTTCCTTATTGAGTTGAATGGAATTAAGTAGATGACATACATATACATACACATAAATACAGAATCATTATTATCTCATATATTTCATTATTACTTATTATATATACTTTATAATCATTCATGAATGGTTAACATGGAGAATGAATCTCATCGCGTCGTGGAGACGGTAGTCCGTACGTACGCACGAGCGATGATATCATTCTCATGATTGTGGAATTGTATTGGAGTGTATGTATACTATTTAAGAATCAATATCACTTTACAATAATCATATATAGTTATTATGTACAGAATTATACCCATCCAAGTAAGGTGGTGGTGGAAAATAGATTACACCACGGCGTGGAAACGATATTCCGTACGTACGCACGCACGATGATTTCGTTTTCCGTAGGATGGATAGATGGTGAAATAAGGTTGTTTCATAATTATAATAACATATCATTATATAAGTGATACTGATGTTATTACTTCATAATGAAACAACCTAAGAAGAATAAGTGGAAGAATAAATAAAGATGAAAGAATCGGTGACGGACATAACCTCTTCTTTGAAGTGCCTCTTTGAGATCTCCTATTAGGGCACTAAAATTGGTCTTTGAGGAAGACCATAACCTCTAGGATGTTGATAGAGAAGTGGAGAAGGGAATTTGGCCGGGGTTGGCCGAGCTTGAAGGTTCAAAGTGGTGTGAGGAAGAGGGGGAGGAGGTGCCCTTTTATAAGGGAGGAGAGGGGCACCTTTGGAATAACTAAAAATATTATTTTATTATAAAGTCAAATTCGGTTTTTAATAGATCCAAATTGATATATCTCGAAGATAAGGTGGGTAGGGGTCAAAATCCTCTTCTAAAATAGAATTTAGACAAGTTTAGGTATCAATTTTAACCTTATCATTTAGATTTAACTTTAAGTTAGATAATTTAACTTTCACCGTGTTTTCTTGTTTTCTTACACTATAAGGTTAATAAACTTACTATATCAAGCCAAAAGAACCCCAAGTTGTTTAGCATTAATATATATAACCTTATCTAAGTCATTTGTCTGAAGCGTAGATTTTTAGGAATAAAATAACAATTAATAATATAATATTTGTTTTAAAAACTATTTTATGTCAATTTTAACACTATTTAGTAATTGATTTTTGTGAAAATAATAACATAATGATTAGCTCAAAACAAGTTAATTAAATAAATACTAACATGTCATAGTAACCTAGAAAATTAGTTTAATTCATAAAAAGTATCAAATTACATTTATTTGGGTATTTATAACATCAATTATGTCAGTATTTCATGAATTAGATAATTACTGCATCATTGTTGTGTCATAAATAAATTAAATTATTTAATGTCTAAAAATTACAAATAAAATATCATTATGTAGGAAATATTTTTAGAATTCTAATTAATATTTATAGTCGAATGTATCTTATGTATAACCCCATATTAAAAATTATTTACTTATTAAACTTTGATTTTAACTATTTTAACCCTTCTTTAAATAAATTAATAATAAATGTCCTAATCTAATCCAAGTGGGCCTAAATGGTCATATTTTATTCCTAAGGTTGTTTTTGGTCGAATTACACTTGTCCAATAGAATTAGGACATGTGTTAGGGTAATAGTAATATCATTTTTACCCTTAATTACCCTATTTACTTTTAACCGTGGTAAAAAAAAAGTAAAAAGTTACTATTCACCAAAAATTATTTTCATCTCATTGAACCACATTTTACTTACTGACATCAACCGTGTCTCTCGGATTTTCTAAATTTCACTCACAGAAGCGGTAAAATTATGTTTTATGAAAAAAAAAATCAGTTTTTTTTAACTACAACTTAGTGGTTTCACTATTCATCAAAAAATGAAAGTTTCCAGAAAAATACCAAAAATTAGGCCTAAGATATATTTGATATTATGAATTCAAAAATGATGTTTATTTTACCAAATTCAAAACATATCAGTTACATTAACTAATTTAAAAATTAATTCCTGTCGTCAAAACAAATAGCGTGTTTTTAAGAGATAATAACTATCAAAAGATTGACACTTGTTTATGTCTGGTTTAAATGTGAAATTATATCAAATGAACAACATTGTATTAAATTGTAAAAATATATTCTAAATATAATTTAAAACCACTCAAATTAATAATTTATTACTATTAATTATTTCGATTAAAAAGGTTGTTTTTAATTAAAATTTAGTAATTTTCACTATTTATCAGAAAATGAAAGTCATCTGAAAAGTACCAAAATTTCACCCTTAGCTAATTTCAATATTCTGAATCCAGAAATGTAGTCTATTTTGAAAAATAAAATTTACAAAATTTCAAAAATTGGTTATTACTATTCATAACGGCTAGTTTTAATAATATTTTAATAGCATATCATTGTTTAGTGAAACTCAGAATTGCGTACTACACACGCTATCGAGGAAGGTCGCGATTGCGTGTAATGCAAGGCAAGTGAAGGATGCATGTTGTGAAAGCTCCTTTTGGTGTAGCGTACAACACAAGACATTAATAAAATTAAAAAGAATATTTTTCATAAAATCTCGGGCTGTTACATTCTACCCCCCTTAAAATGAATTTCACCCTCGAAATTTGTCGGGGTTATAAATGGTTTACTATTCAAAAGTTTCTTTAATAGAAACCCACATTGTAAAAAGGAATACCAAAACCAATCTTTAAAAACAAAAGTATGAAACGTAACGGTTACCCAAATAAACTAATCACTGGGTTTCCACATAGGTGAAAATATGGATATGGAAGAGAAATCTAACTATCATGTTCTGATGGAGAGTGGTAGAGAACATGGCTATAGAAAAGCCAGCAATCAAAAAGACATAAATTTGTGATGATCTAAGGTACTATCTGATTCATCAGATATAAGAGCACTAGGACAACATTTTTGGTTTTCAAGATCATTTCCCTAAAGTTGATGAAATTGGAATTAGAAGAAATACTTTCGTGATTTTGGTATAGTCTCACCGTTTGTCGTTCTTTGGAAAATTTCCACTTCATCTCTTAAATAAATGAAGTTGAATTTGTCATTCGTGATGTGTTAGCAGATCAAGTGATAGAATGATGGGTCATTCCATCTGTCTCAAACAAAAGGTTAGAAAAGTTATCAAAAAATACATAAGTCCATTTATAGTGAGATTAATCATATATAGTTCTTAAAATGGACTTATACTTAATATATAATACTGCTTAATATAATAAAACTAGTTTCTACTAAACAGGGACTTCCTGTAGGCCAGTGGTAGGCAATAAAGGCCAGTCGCACTTCAGTTGTGGGTTCGATTACCACAGCCTTGTCCGACGCGATGGGCTGTCGCCCGTCCTGTAGGTTGTCCTTTTTCTAAAACTACATTACTATAACATCACATAAATAATATCAAAAAAAGTTCTATCCATAAATAATACTAACTTATGGTTAACATAATCCATTCCAATCTTTAGGCTTATCTAAAATACTTCGGTCCAAGCTCATAGTATAAAGAAAACAATTACTTGAAATTTCGTCAACCAAGCATGTGAATACAATCATTTATCCCCCATATATCTTGTTGGTCACATTCCAATAATGTGAATACCTTAATGATTTATTCTCTTGAAAAATTAATACCCATTAAACCTTAGTGAAAACATGAATGCTGTCAAAAGTTAACTCTTTCCACATACCAAAATCCAAAAATTCTATATACTCAAACCATGATATAACCTTCTCCTTATATCAGTCATGATCTCATGAATAAATTTAATTTTCTCCTTATCCCTTCATTATGTTCATATCATCTGCTTTCCAAAAATATTTCAATCACTTTTCCTGGTTACCGATGCCATAAAATTATTGAAAACCACAATAGACCAAAACATAAATATTCCAATATTCCACGATACTATATACAACATTATTCTAGAATCCCATTACATAAACACTTAATCATTCCACCACATCGTTGTCATATTCAACATTGCCAATGGTGATCTCATGTGACTTCCCTTTGCCATTTGCCTTAAGTTTTTGATCACGTCGATCATCACTAACCCTTGGATTAGGGCATTTATTACCATAATGCCCCATTTCCTTGCACTTGAAGCATTAAAGTGTTGTTGGTTCATTCTGTGTATCCCTTACTTTGTTTGCATCATTATACATCTTCTTCCCATCATTGTGGCATTCAAATGCCCAATGACCTTCCTTTCCACATTTAAAACATTTACTTGTTCCTTTAAGACAATCTCCACCATGCTTCTTTCCACACTTTGAGCATAAGGAAACATTCATCTTCTTTTCACCATTATTCTGAGATTTCTCCTTGAACTCCATCTTTAGTTTCTTGTCAAAACTATGAGATGGATAAGTAACACCAACTTCCATTTCTACCTTGATAGCACAACACACAATTTCTTCATAGCTACTGAAGTCTCTTATAGCTAATGCCCTTAGAAGATTTGGTTTTAAGCCACTGCAGAATCGATCAACTTTACTTTCAGGTTGGATGACAAATCCAGATGCATACCTTGCAAGCCTTGTAAAATTCGCTTCGTATATACCAACAGATTCATCACCCTTTTGCTTTAGTTCAAGAAACTCCTTCTCCATCTTTGTTCGAAGAATACGAGGGAAGTACTTATTGAAAAATAAGTTCTTGAACTCGTCCCATTCCATTGACTCAATTTCATCTCTTGGCCTCGTATTCTTGATAAGATTCCACCATTGATCAGCTTTACCTTCCAAACGATATACTGCTAAGATGACTTTATCATGTTCAGAACATTGAAGAACTGAAAATATCTTTTCAGTATTACTGATCCATTGTTCAGCAACAAGTGGATCAGAAGACCCATTGAAAGAAGGTGGACGTGGCCTTATGAAGGACTCAATAGAATATTGTTCCCTTCTCTGTTCATTTGGAAGTCCATAATGATTCATAGCCTGTGTAAGTATAGCAATAAGATTTTGCACTCCATCTCCCATAACATTTGTTTGTTCAAGAGGACAATCATTGCATTGTCCATTGCATTGATCAACACGGTTCCTTCGGGTTCCATCCATCGTCTAAAACCCAAAAAGAATAGTGTGAGAGGCAACAATCATGCTCAGGAAAACAACATAATAAAGGGGGAGTATCTTCAATATCTAACATCTTAGGTTAAATTCTATGATCGTTACCGTAGTTCTTGGACTGTATCCTATACGTATACTTATCCTTAGGGACATCCCTAGACATACCTTAGAAATATCTCTAGGGATCTCACAAACGTTTTCACATCCTAGTTTCCAAAGGTTGACTAAACCTTTCCTCTGATACCAACTGTAGAGACCTGAAGCCTAACGTACAAGGAAATTACATTACTTTTGCGGAATACTTATTACATAATAAAAATAGACACACAAGGACCGTAATAGTTTAGTGTCTTTGGAAACTCGGAATATAATCTTCTAATCGTGGTGAAATATATTCAACATCTCCCATAAATATTTTCTTTTTTTAAAACCTAAATCCTTTCTTTATATCCTGGGGAAAAGAAAACATAAAAGGGTGAGCTCAAATGCTCAGTAAGGGTAAACAAAAGAAATATCAATCATGTCATATTCATAAGAACAAATCTTTTGGAAATCATAACCTGCAAAAGAGATCATAATTTCATAACATGGGATAAATCATAGTAGTGAAATGTAATCCCAATAATCATAACATAAAACATGAAACTTTGTGGCATACACACATAATCATAGAGAATCATTTCTTATTAGTCAAGACTCATTGCCAATACTATCTTAGTGGACAAAGTCCCTTTCTGAACCGAGTTCACCCCTCGTTTCAGTCCTGTTTCACAGAACCGGTATAACCTACCGTTCCAGCCATGTCTATCTCATGAGATATAAAATCTTTACCCAATGCATTGGAGGGAGATATATGTCCCACCCATCTCATAATGATACCATTCTTATGTGTGCCACAAAATCATAAATCATACATCATTGCATAACCCATGTAATAAATATGGGAATCTTAAACATCGTGACATCATAAAACAATTAATATAAGATAAAGTAATTCATAAATATAATTACATCACAACATAATAAAATCAATGTAATAATAGGGATAGAAACAGAACCCTTTATTATCTTATATGGAAAATAATTTTGATAAAACACTTGAACTCCATTCTTGAGGAAAATATCCTTTCTGCTTCAAAAACACTTTTCCTTTCTTAACATGTCATACAATTCTAAACTAAAAGAAGTTGATTAAAAATAAACTTGAAAACTTGTAAAGGAATCTTCTTGGAAATAATTTTTTAAAAATCCATTCATGCCTTATAATTAAAAAAAACATTCTTCTCGTACTTTTTTCAGAAAAGTCAAAAAGTACCTCGTACGAAAAACGACAAAAGATTCCTTTCATATCCTTTACTAAAAACTCACCGAAGGGTAAAATTGGATTTAAACAATTATAGGTGGATGAAAATAATATTACATATTGAGGAAACATGGATGTGGATGATAAAATACACCCCAGTAAATACTAAAGTATAAACAATCTCGTATAAAAATAAGATTGTGATATTTCCCTTACCTTAGGTCCGATTTGATTAGTATGTGTCTGAACCTCCTGTATAATGATTTAAATAATGTCATTGACTTATTCCATAATCATACTCATTGTTATGATATCATATATGGTTCACTTATGGCTTTATATTACCTGTTCTTTTGTAAATTCCATGTTAAAGAGCGTTTTGGGTAAAATCGTTTCATTTGTCATCCGTGTTTTGACTTGTAATTATTCAAATGATTACTTAGATCATGATTACTTAATTACAGAATATAAAACATGATTTATATATAATATATATTCAGAATATATATATATATATATATATAATAGATCAGTAAATGGAATGAAATACACCGTTCATGGAGACGGTAGACCGTTCGTACGCTTGAACGTTGTTTTCTTTTCCTTATTGAGTTGAATGGAATTAAGTATATGACATAAATATATATAAACATAAATCCAAAATCATTATTATTTCATATATTTCATTATTACTTATTATATATACTTTATAATCATTCATGAATGGTTAACGTGGAGAATGAATCTCATCGCGTCGTGGAGACGGTAGTCCGTACGTACGCATGAGCGATGATATCGTTGTCATGATCGTGGAATTTTATTGGAGTGTATGTATACTATTTCAGAATCAATATCACTTTAAAATAATCATATATAGTTATTATGTACACCATTATACCCATCCAAGTAAGGTGGTGGTGGAAAATAGATTACACCACGGCGTGGAGACGGTATTCCGTATGTACGCACGCGCGGTGATTTCGTTTTCCGTAGGATGGATAGATGGTGAAATAAGGTTGTTTCATAATTATAATAACATATCAGTATATAATTGATACTGATGTTATTACTTCATAATGAAACAACCTAAGAAGAAGAATTGGAATAAGAAATAAAGATGAAAGAATTGGTAACGGACATTACCTCTTCCTTGAAGTGCCTCTTTGAGATCTCCTTTTAAGGCACTAAAATTGGTCTTTGAGTAAGACCAGAACCTCTAAGATGTTTCTATGGAAGTGGAGAAGGGAATTTTGCAGGGTTTGGATGATATTGGAGGCTCAAAGTGGTGTGAGGAAGAGGGGGAGGAGGTACCCTTTTATAAGGGAGGAGAGGGGCACCTTTGGAATAACTAAACATATTATTTTATTATAAAGTCAAATTCGGTTTTTAATAGCTCCAAATTGATATATCTCGAATATAAGGTGGGTAGGAGTAGAAATCCTCTCATCCAATAGAATTTAGACAATATTAGGTATCAATTTTAACCTTATCATTTAGATTTAACTTTAAGTTAGATAATTTAACTTTCACCGTGTTTTCTTGTTTTCTTACACTATAAGGTTAATAAACTTACTATATCAAGCCAAAAAACCCCAAGTTGTTTATTAATAATATATATAACCTTATCTAAGTCATTTGGCCGAACCTTAGATTTTTAGGAATAAAATAACAATTAATATTATAATATTTGTTTTAAAAACTATTTTTATGTCAATTTTGACACTATTTAGTGATTGATTTTTGTGAAAATCATAACAGAATGATTAGCTCAAACCAAGTTAATTAAATAAATACTAACATGTCATATTAACCGATAAAATTAGTTTAATTCATAAAGAGTCTCAAATTACATTTATTTGGGTATTTATAACATCAATTATGTCAATATTTCATTAATAAGATAATTACTGCATCATCGTTGTGTCATAAATAAATTAAATTATTTAATGTCTAAAAATTACAAATAAAATACCATTATGTAGGAAATCTATTTAGATTTTTAATTAATATTTATAGTTGAATTTATCTTATGTATAACCCCATATTAAAATGATTTACTTATTAAACTTTGATTTTAACTATTTTAACCCTTCTTTAAATAAATTAATAATAAATGTCCTAATCTAATCCAAGTGGGCATAAATGGTCATATTTTATTCCTAAGGTTGTTTTTGGTCGAATTACACTTGTCCAATAGAATTAGGAAATGTGTTAGGGTAATAGTAATATCATTGTTACCTTTAATTACCCTATTTACTTTTAACCGTGGTAAAAAAAAGTAAAAAGTTACTATTCACCAAAAATTATTTTCATCTCATTGAACCACATTTTACTTACTGAAATCAACCGCGTCTCTCGGATTTTCGAAATTCCACTCATAGAAGCGGTAAAATTAAGTTTTTTTAAAAAAAATTAATTTTTTTAACTACCACTTAGTGGTTTCACTATTCATCAAAAAATGAAAGTTTCCAGAAAAATACCAAAAATTAGGCCTAAGCTATATTTGATATTATGAATTCAAAAATGATGTTTATTTTACCAAATTCAAAACATATCAGTTACATTAACTAATTTAAAAATTAATTCCCGTCGTCAAAACAAATAGCGCGTTTTTAAGAGATAATAACTATCAAAAGATTGACACTTGTTTATGTCTGGTTTAAATGTGAAATTATATCCAATGAACAACATTGTATTAAATTGTAAAAATATATTCTAAATATACTTTAAAACCACTCAAATTAATAATTTATTACTATTAATTATTTCGATTAAAAAGTTTGTTTTTAATTAAAATTTTGTAATTTTCACTATTCATCAGAAAATGAAAGTTATCCGAAAAGTTCAAAAATTTCACCCTAAGCTAATTTCGATATTCCGAATCCAGAAATGAAGTCTATTTTGAAAAATAAAATTTAAAAAATTTCAAAAATTTGTTATTACTATTCATAACGGCTAGTTGTAATAATATTTTAATAGCATATCGTTGTTTAGTGAAACTCGGTATTGCGTACTACACACGCTATCGAGGAAGGTCGGGATTGCGTGTAATGAAAGGCAAGTCAAGGATGCGTGTTGTGAAATCTCCTTTTGGTGTAGCATACAACACAAGACATTAATGAAATTAAAAAGAATATTTTTCATAAAATCTCGGGTTGTTACAGCTTCCAATCCATGTAAAATTCTTATAGAAACATGATAGGTTTTTAAGATGATATATCAACTATTTATACACCATGAAGAAATAAACCAGTGTAAAAGTGGACATTCATTTAACAAAATAAATCATACCATTAAGGGAAATATATATCATGTTCCAAGAATAAATTTTACATTTTATTTTTTCAAATATATATTTGAAATAAAGATCCTTAGTCCTTCCCTAAACTAGTGGAATACCAAGGTAGGTGAAGGAAATCCTTCCTTCTCTAAAACCCAACCTTCTGAAAATTATCATCCTTATTTGAGAGCATCAATTTTGAATAAAAAGGTGAGAGACTTCCCTTAGTTTATGTGTTGTTTTGAAATAAATCCATAGTGATCATGAAGCTTATAAATGTTTCTAATATTCCTCAATATAGCATGAAAAAATAAGATCAGATCATTAGCATAGAAAATATGATTGAGAGCATCAAGACCTCTACCATTCTTGATTGTTGTGATGTGGCCCTTCACCAAATAAAGAATAAAATGACTAAGATAATCCTTCTCAATGATTAAAGGGCTGGAATAAAATGTTTATCTCTGTATAATTCCACATGTACATGAGAAGTAACCCTGAAGGGTTATATTCACCATGGTAGACATTTTGACCGATTTAGAGAATATCGCAATCATATCAATGAAATGATCACTCAAATAAAACTTGTGTAACACCGTGATAATAAATTTACAACATATGCAATCAAAGGCCTTCGTAGAATCTAATTTGATAGAAATTCTTAATTTTCTTGAGTTATTCCTTGGGAGATTAACATAGTCAGAGGAAGTCAAAAAATAGTATTGAATCCTCCTACCATGACCAAATCCAAACTAATTATTGGAGAAAACCTTTTTTGTAATAATGGAAAGCTTGATGGACAAAATTTTACTAAAGATCTTAGAGATAGTGTTAAAAAGGTAATCAATCCAGAATGATTCAATAGAATCGAAAACCTATATTTTTGGAATAAGTTACAAGAATTTTAATTTCATTCCTTTTGGAGTAATTCCATTTTAAAAAAATACGTAAATCAACATTAGGTGGACATCTTGAACATTATTCTGGTATTCCTGAAAGAAATTGTTGGTGAAACCATCCACCCTAGGTGAACTTCACTAATTAAGGTATAAGACTATATCAATAACATCATCCCCACAAGGGAGGCTTGTAAGAATATAATTATCTATGTTGTCAATAATTTTTGGAATAAAATTTCTAAAATCAGTATGACCTGGAGACATCCATTGTTAAACAAATGTAAAAAGAAGGGGAACACATTCTTCCTAACCTCCTTCATCCCAGTGTTAATATAATTTCATTTTTAAGATAATAAATGGGTCTTATGGTCTTCCTAACTCTTTTAATATTGTTGAGAAAATATTTTTTTTCTATCTTATTTAACTAATTGTGATTTTAAATTCACTAAAATGACCTCCTTTGTAGAAATACTCTCATTTAATGAAGTAAAATGATCTACATATTTATTAAATTAGGACAAGTGAAAACCTTTATCATGAATGTTTTAATGGTCCCCCAATTCTATTTCCATTTCCATAATGTTCCCATCCATTGAAAAAAGGTTTCATTACACTAATTTTTGAGTGAAAATTTAACACTTTTGAACTTTAAGACACATGTATAAAAGTCATGAGTGCATTCAGTCCTAGTACAAGCCTCTTGAATCTCCTTTCTATAGTTATTATTATTAATCCATGAATTATAAAATCTTAACGGAACATGTACCATTCATTTTCTAGAAATAATGTTGGTTAAGTTGGGATTGTGATCCAAGTTCTTCTTTACAAGTGTTTAAGATTGAATTTCCTCCCACTACTCAATATCCTTAAAATTAATAAATATTTTATCTAACACGTTGGATACAATCCTATTAGTATATTTCATGTACCTTGTGGACCAATCATGATGTACAGAGACTTCCATTAATCCATTAAGATCCACACATTTCCTGAATTCTATAATAGAAATAGACATGTGTTTCTCCCCTTTTATTTTATTTGATCCCAAGACATTATTAAAATCACCTGATAACACCCATGACTTAAAAATATTCTATTTGAGGTTTCCAATGTCCTCACAAATTTTCCTCCTTCCATTGTAGCTGTAGAGAGCATAAATAAATAGAAAAAATTGTTTCCCTAAAAGAAAAACATTGAGGTAATAATTTTTTGTCTAGTATGCACTACAAACCAGCTGCTAACCTTTTTAGAGACCAAATCCATAAGGTTTCCACTATTGAATTTCCAATGTTAATTCCAAAAGTATTATATCCAAAAGAGTTAATGTTTATTCCCCTAAAATATTATATATGAATTTTAGGATATGAAATTTTGATCATTATAGGATTATGGGTTTTGATTAAATTTCATAAATAAATAACAGTGGAATCATTCACAAGACCTTAATAATACAAAAAGTGGAAATTCATTTTTTTACCATGCTTGGATTTTGATTTCCTTCCACCTGGAGGTGAATTATTACCTTAATCTAAAACATTTTATGTTTGATATATAGAATGGTTAGAGTCCTATGTGTCATTATAGGGGTGTGAATCCTTCTTCTTACAATGATTAGATTCTTTATAACATGTTTTCTTCCTAGGATCAAATATATTAATAGAAGAATACCAGTTCGATAATTCCACATTAGTATAATTTTCTTCAGGAGATTTATCTACTTCAACCTATTTGTTTCTATTTATCTCCTCATGACTAATAATCCCAAATTCCTCCTCTTCCATATGAGTATCCCATGTTTCCCCATCCACATCCTGATTCAAGCATGAAGGATTAGTAGCAATTAGAGGACACTTAGGACCCTCCTTCTAACTTTCATATTTTCCAATTTACCACTTGTAATATGATATAGATACATCCATTAAAATATATTTTCCTTTATTAAGGTTCTAGGATGCAGTGATGGTTCCGGAAATAACCTTTTATGGATTCCCTTCCTAGACCACCAGACTCCTCACCTGAGAAGCATTTGATTTATTTTCATCATCAGCCATTCCAATTTTCTTATTCTGTCTTTTATCTCTATAGGAGGTTTATTTAATATATTGAATCCTTTGTACATTCCTATAATTTTATATGTCATTCACTACAAATTTTCTAAAATCGCAGAATTCAAGGAATAACTCATAATCAAAACCAATATCAATGTTTTTAATATTCACAATAAAAGTAGAATTATCAACCATATGATTCAAATGATCTTATTATACCATATCCCTATCAAAATATCCATACTCACCCTCAATAGTTTTTAATCAATCTTAAGAGTGTGCCCAATTCAAAGAGGAAATATTCTTACTATTTCAGGATGCCAAAATACCAATCTAAGTCCATGAATCCTGACCTATACCTATGAATTAGAGTGTTTTTAAAGTTTAGTATTAAATGATATGTCACATTATAAGATTCTAAAAATTATTGGATTTGAGTTATAGAAGCTAGAATTATATACTTGTAGATCATTGAATCTTTGAAAGAAAAATTCAGTGAAATTAAACATTTTCTATTGGAATGATTCTCTAACTTTCAAATCCCAAGATCCTATTAAGATTTAATCTCAGATATTCAATATTTATAGGTTTATTCCCTTTCTAAAGGACAATCCTATTGAAATGTGAGAACCTTTGTAGGTCCATCCTTTTAGGAAGGGGGTTTCATTTTGAGAGGTCTTGTATATGAAGGCTTTTGGGGAGACAAATCCTTCAGATCTAGAACTACGAGAATATCATATGACAATATCTAAGGATGTGAATATAGCTATATTCATTTATTAAAAGGCGCTGAATTTCATTATTTTCTATCAAATACTTACCTGACTTTTTGTAGAACAATCCTCTTAAATTTTAAATAAATACTGATGATTTTTTTTATAGATGAATTTCTCAAGGAGAAATATGAATCTTTTCAATCCATTATTCTCCACTGTAAATGGAAAATATAATTATGAGCCTATAATTTTATTCTTTCCATTATAACTTTTTACTGTTAATGAATGTATTTTTATTTATGGGTTGTGCTATAGATGAATTATTTCCAGTGGGATAACAGGGAAGAGTCACAATCTGAGAAAATTCCGTTAGAAAGTTTCTCTTTTACCCCTTATTTTGTTATTTTTTTACTCATTAATTTAATATGGGTATAGTCAACACATTGAATATGAGTCTCTTAAATTAAATGATCTCCCCTCAGTTGTGGAATGGCACCAAAACTATTTGAATACCCAATTGATATGAAGAAATTGATTTTTAATGTTTTCATTAGTGCAATATCCTTCCAGTTTTTTCATCACATATGAAATTTTTTCATTTTCCCATGTTCTGTTATCTAATTGGTAAAATTTATTTGGGTCTTACTTACAATGGAACCAAAAAAATAATTAATAATATGAATTTGTTTAGAGATTTCTATCAAATTTTTAAATCATATAAACAAATATATTAATAGTCAATGATTAAAAGTATGAGAGCCTTCTATTTTCACATTGAATGAGGTTTATGTTAGTTTTAGGTTGAATATTTTTTGAAGGAGATAGAATTTGGAGGAGCCTAGTTATAGGTGGGAGTCAATGGGTTTTGTGGACATGTTGATTCAACAATGCCCCAAATCTCTAGAGTTTTTTGAGACGTTAGTTGTCTAAATAATGTGAAAAAGGGATAATACATAAAAGGTGGCACTGTGTGTTTATGAATTATTTTGAATATATTTTAGGTTTCAAATTAATATTATCTCAATAGATATGGATTTACACAAGGCCTGAAGAATGTTTTAAATCACCCCGGGCTGATGACAAGAACCATATTATCAAATGTGGCCAATTAAGAAAATTTTCACCCTCAAAATCCAAGTAAAAACACATATATTCCTTCTATAATTCTGATATGATCCATCAAGATATTTTACACTCAACCTAATAACTAAAAATATTTCAAATATAAATATTAAAAAGTATAAACATTGGAAGTAATATCCCTACAACTCATAAATATAATACCATACTCATAAACAAAATGATAACCAACATCCATAAATAATAAATTCCAAAATAATAATAAGGATGAGTCTATCGATACGAGATAACATAAAATCACTAAGTATCTGAAAATTCTCTACATGATCTCAACACCCCTCATGACCCACAATTACCTTTTTCACTAGAACTCGGAAAGATGAAAATCCTAAACAAGAGCCTCCAAACTACATGATTACCTTTCCTTTAATTGTTTCATGTAAAACCAAGTCTATATACATCTAAAGGCATAAACACGGCATGGGCACAAAGCATAATAGGATACAACCATGAATCTATATAACACCTTTTATAATGAACTCTGTTATTATATGTTTGAAAACCATTTGAAATACATTTCAATTTTTGAAGAAAAATCATATGCAAACCTTTGGTTTCTTTAAATAAGCCATGTTCAAAGAAAGAAAATATGAACCAGTTCACACACAGTAATAGAGGGAAATAAAGAATAATTAACATTATCATAAATAGAATGAAAGAGGGCATAATAGAATACTTCAACTCAAGCATAATACAATTCACATGGGATGAAAGTTCATTTATAGGTTACAAAGTTTATTTGAACTCATCAATTGAATACTGGCTGATTGATGTGATCATAAAAAGGTACGATAGATCAAGTCATTACAAGTAATCACTAAAAATTAACCCTTTCTAGTTTAAACCTAAATCTAGGGAAACAATTATCCAGTCACTCTCCTACCTAATGTCTCCCATGTTCCAACATAATCAACCCATATCAAAACAATATGGAAGAAAAATATTCATATACCTTAATCTATAATATAAATTGAAATAAAGTTTAAAAAAAACATATTTTAAAAACTCATTTTGAAACAAGTAATCCATTTAAAGAATTTTATCAAACAGATTATTGGCATAAAATCTAGTTTTCAATGAAAACCCATGGGAACCTCACATTTGTGGCACCACAAGAAAAATAACACAACAAACTGAACAAATAAACATCAAATAATTATTCATAGAGATATTTAATCAATAAAAAAAATTAGTTCTTAAGAAAAATAGGCATATAAATAGAAAATTCAAGTATTGTAGAGACCCGTACCTTGGATTCAATAGGAACTCACCCCCTTTGCAAAATAAAATAAAGGTTTAATAGAAGGGATCCTCACAAAACTAAACCCTAATGAAATTCATCAAAAACACACCATAAACCCTCAGTTAATTCCTTCATGGAAACAAGGTTTAGATTAATGAAAGGAAAATTAAAAAAAAATAGAGGAAGAATAAATGATGAAATCAAAAAAAATGAAAATTGACTCAAGAGAAACCACCAAATCCAAGAAAGAGATCACCAAAAAAGGGAGAGAGGGAGGGCCATGACTAGAGGGGACCTAGGTCATTCGATGGAGGATAAATGAGGGAGATATAATTTAAATAAATAAGCTAATTTGAATAAATTCACAATTTTTATGTGAGTTGGATAAACTGCACGGTTTTCTAAACTGAGCCCCAACCGTGCTGTTCTCCACCCCATTACAAAAAAGGATTCACTATTTTCCTAGAGAATACACACAGTTTTTCTAACTCTAAAAAATATATGTGGTTCTTACAGACCACATATCACTTGTTCAGACACATAATTACTAATAATCATGTTCTAAACATGTGAATTGACCCATTTTTCTGAGAAAAACACACATTTGATCCCCGACTCCCCAAAAACTAAAAAAATAAATTAACTGAAAAAAACATAAAATAAACATACAACTAACTCAGAGAGTGTCACTATTCTCCCCACCATGCCATATTTGGACCTTAGAAAGTCCTTGAGGTTCCAAATCTCTAAAAAAGTGACACCACTTCTCCCTAATTATCATTTTATCTCCCCAATAATTATGACTACCCTGACTACAATTCCAGAGCGAACAAACAAGAGGAACCAATGATCCTAAAAACACTTTATTCTTATAATACAAAATAAGAACTGGCTACTTGATAACATAGGTATAAAAATCCACTTCTATATTCTCCCATTCGATTATATGGGATAGATCCAAAGGGTATTTATTCTATTGGGATACATGGAATACATCATAGATGGATGTTATCTAAGTTGACAAGACAACCAATATGCTACCTTCTAGAGACGGTGGACAATCTCATGTGGCTCAATATAACCAAATTCATGCTTTACCTGTCTCCCCAACCGATGGTTTCCTAGCCCTGGGGAAACCCAAAAAAGCACCTAATCACCTACCAAATACTCTAATGAACTATGATGATGATCAACACAAGATTTATAATGACTTCAATTTTCCTCTAACCTCTTCCAGATCAACTGAAATTGACTCATCGTCTCTTGGATGACGCTTAGACATAACAAGGAGGGTTTAACCACTTATTTCCAAAAAATAGTGAACCAACATAACCATTAATATAGATATTCAAAGGTGGTCATCTTGATAGAATCTAGGTAACAATTAGTTTAGGAAAATCCGACCAATAGAAGATGTTTCCCCCATGAACTTTCAAAGTCAAGCATGAACACCTGAAGTATATCCTTGAGAATTTTTATGGAACAATCATTATTAACATCCATATAGGGGTGATATGTTGTGGTAAACTTTACCTAATAACCCATAAACGCATGAAGTCTTTTAAAAAATGAAAATCAAAGAAAGGGTCTCAATTAGAAACAATGGATAAAGGAACATCATGAAGTCTCATTATCTATCAAACATAAAGGTGTCCAAGATCCTTTACCCTTGTTGACTCCTTGATAGGATAGAAAGTAAGCTGATTTAGGAAACCGATTAATAATAACACATATATAATCCCTCCCACCAGGGGTACAAGGAAATATGATCATGAAATCCATAGAGATATCATCCCACTTTGATACCTAAAATGGAAGGGACTATAATAATTAAAATGGTCTCCAATTCCTGACTTGGATCATCTAATAGGTAAGGCACTGAGATAAAACTCTTCAATTAACCACCTCATCCCATGATACCAATAATGACCTCTAAATTCATATAACATCATGGAAACCCTAGCATGAATAACCCAACTGGACTTGTTCCCACCCTCCATCAATTCCTAACTCCAATACATGGCAAGAATATTTTGAAACAAAAGAGAACCATTGGGAGACTAATATTGATCACTTATAGTCTCCCCACAATTTAAATATTTGTTAAGATGATGGAATTCAGAATCTATTGACTACTCAAGACATATCTAATCATCCAAGGAATATGTGACATTCACACATGTTAGGAAAACATCATCCTCATCATCCATCAAATCCAAACTCATCTCAAAATAAAATCTCATTAGGTTCTATTCCTCCTCAGATTCTATCACTCCTTAGACCAACATTTTACTACTTAAGGCATTAGCCACCACATTCCACTTTCAAGGGGTACATGCTATTTCGAAATAAAATTCCTAGAGATACTCCAACCAATGTCTCCACTGAAGATTCAAGTCCCCCTTGGTGAAAATATACATCAAAATCTTATGGGTTTAAAACACTATAAATCACTCCTTGAAAAGATAATTGTTATATATCTTTAATGTATCCATCATAATTGCTAACTCAAATTCGTGAGTGGGGTATTACTTCCTATGAGGGTGTAACTAGTTAGAGACATAAACCACCACACGATGAAGCTTCGTCAGTACAAAACCAAATCCTAAACATGAAGCATCATAATACATGACATAACCCTAACCTTACATTGAGAGAATTAGAATCAGAGATGAAGCTAAACTTACTTTTATCCCCTTAAATGATCTCTAATACTTATCAAGATCCACTAAGGATCCCTTCACATAAATCACACAAACCTATAATCCCACTACCTAAATATATAACTAGAATTTAGATAGCTTAACATACATGAAATTCAATATAAATGTTTACAATACACTGACTATATAGTACAAATGTTACTTTCTTAACATAGTATACACCAATATTTCATCCACAAACACTACAATGAAAGAATCCAAATAGTTATAGAAGATCTAGTTTATGAAGCCCATAAAAACTATAGGAGCATTGGTATGTCCAAATGACATAACTAAAGACTCATAATGATTGTACCAACTTCTAAACTCTATCTTGGGAACATCATCTTCCCGCACCCTTAAAATTTGGTATCACAATCTCATATTGATCGTTGAAAACCACAGAGCTCTAATAATTTAGTTCAATAGATCATCAATTCTAGGTAATAAGTATTTATTCCTCATGGTCACTTGGTTGAGTTTCTGGTAATCGATTTAAATTTCTAGTCTTATTTATACATTTTTTGTAAAGATAAATAGGGAATCCAATGGTGACATACTCGATTGAATAAATCCTTTTCCTTGAAGACCCCTAACCGAGATTTTAACTCCTTCATCTCATCAAGCGATAATCGGTAAGGGAAAAAGATATAGGGCTCACCCTAAGAAGTAATTTGATAGATAACTCTACCTCATTGGGGAGGGAATGTAGAAAAGTCATCTAGAAATACCTTGGAATACCTATCTACCACCACTAAAGGATGATTGGCTGAACCCTTCCCAATTTCATTGAATAGAAAATAGAAAAATTGGCATAAAATAATTCCAATATTTAGATTAATAGTTTATCTCCTCTTTGATTTGGGGTCCCACTCACATTGAAATACACAAGTGTTCCCATCAAGAGATAAGAACCACGCTATATAATGATATAAATTAATCTAAAACTTCAAAATGATCATCCATTTCATGAAGATAAAGAGATAAAAAATATTGTGATAAAAAACCTAGAATTCCCACATAGTCTCAAAATTGAAAATCTAATCCCTAAAACATTGAACACTCTAAACCCCACACCTTACTCTTCCTAATGGAGTATAAAGATACATTACACATGACATTAACTCTAATCACATATCCAAAGCATCAATCAATTTGAATGAGATGAATGAATTTTATGCACTTTTGTCAAACATATAATAAGCAAGCATCATACCTCTCATGGTGGTCATCCCAACATCCAAATCATATGGAACAGACTCGGTTATAAACAGACATTCGGGCATGGTCCCACACTGAGTCTTCAATTGGGAAACCTTGGTATGAGAATTTTCTACCATACTACCTCAAGGATGAAATCTAAAATAATACTAGAGATTCTATATGCACTTACCCTTAAGAAAAGTCCTAAGATCCTTCTAGTTGGATTTTATGATTTTACCTGGCCTCCTGCACTGATAGTATACCACTGAATTTCTTCTTGAATATGCCTTGATAGATGAGTAAGGATATTTCACACTAATGATACTACCCCGATGGGTCTTCTCATGTTTCCTCTTCTGACTTGAGGAATATATTTATCTACCCCTGTAGAAATAGGGGTACCACTCATACTAGTCAGATCGACTATGTATTCCTCGACCATTATCACCTTGTCCACCACATTCAAAAATGTTAGTAAAAAAATAAGAATGATCATTGTTCTGATTTTTAGTTTAAAACCCATTTCCAAATTATGGGCATTCATATATTTTTTCATCACAAGATTAAGTTAAAGATTAACCAACTTAGGAAACAGAGCAGGGTACTCCAGTACAGAATGATTCTTCTTATTGAGCATCATGAACTCCTTATATTTATCTACTATTAAAGTATATGGATAATATTATTGGTTCAAAATCTTCTTAAAAATATTTTGATAAATATCATTATGGAGTTTAGCCAACATTATTGAGTCCCACCACAAATGACTATCCCTTATAGCTCATAGATGGCCAAACCAACATTGAACGTCTCAAGATTACAGAGGAAGAAAAGGATGCGTTCAATATTTTATAACCATTCTTCTAGACCCCGATTCCCTTGATCAACTCATAATGTTGGTTAATTATACTTTATAAACATATATCCATGATCCACCATCCTTAATTTCCCAATATCACCATCATTACCAACAGACTAAATGGTATTGATTGCAGATTTAATGATGTGAGAGACTATAGGAGGATTTTCCCAAGGTGTATTCTCTACAAATTCCTCTATTCAATTCCTATGAGTCCATTTTTGTGGAATGGTCTATAAAACATAAAACATAAAGCACAATCAATATGAATTACATTCCAAGATCACCAATCTAATGAAAAAACCCATTCAATTACTCTTAAATTAGTAATAATAAGAATATCAACAATTACAAAGACCAAAGGGGTGAAC
This sequence comes from Viscum album, assembly GCA_963277665.1. NCBI lineage: Eukaryota > Viridiplantae > Streptophyta > Magnoliopsida > Santalales > Viscaceae > Viscum > Viscum album. The sequence continues at coordinate 2,040,231,575 of OY728141.1, read as the reverse complement.
AAATATAAAATTAATTTATTTTTCCACCATGTGAAATGAAATTGGAAGGGTGTAAGACCTAGTATCATGGGTTACACATAGTTTCTACTAACCATGTAACTAAAATGTGATCCCCTATTTTCCTACCCAGTTTTTCGTTAAAACTCAAAATTTCTAAAAATGATCTAATGTTTCTTCCTAAAACAAGTAAAAAACAATGAAAACCATAAAATATAATCAAATAATCCAAAACATGAGTTTTAATTAAATTTAAAACTCCTAAACTCCCATCATAACTCATGGTTTAACAAGAAAGAAGGATGGCCATATACTCCCCTACACCCACTTCTCAAGATATGATGGTCCTATATCTATACTAACTTTACTCACCCAATCACAATAGTGATATGACACCTTTTTGTAATGAACCATACTTATAAAACCTAAATAGTCACCCAAACCATATCACCATAATTCTTGAAGTGAATTCCCAATTTCCACATGTTGGTGACTAGCCCCAAGATATCAAATGTAACTAATTGGGAATGGTTTTACCCTAAAAATATAAATAAAATACACAAAAATTAATTATATAACTTTACCAAGAACCATCCATATATTGGAAACCCACACCAATAAATAAATATATTTTAAATATAAAGACAAACAACTTGGGTATAAGTAGTAGTAGTAATAATAACCCAACAACTGAGAAACATAATACAATACATATAAACAAAATTATAACCAAAATTCATAAAAGAAGATTACAAAATAAGAACAAGGTTGAGGTGGTTGATATGAGAAAACCCAAAATCAGTGAGGATACCAAAACGATTTACATGATACCAACACTCCATGTGACCCACAATCACCTCCATAACTCAAACATATAAGAGAGACAAGCCTCAAGAAGATCTATAAAACTGTATGGCTCCCTCTCATTTACTTATGTCCAAAAACACCATGTTCACATAAGAAAATTCATATGATGGGTGTGAGGACCAAAAATAGTAGGATACCACCCTAAAACTATGTAAAAATTTTCATAATGCAAGATGTTATTCCTAGTTTGAAAACCATTTGAAATGAATTTTCATTTATATAAACATTCCCATTTGAAAACATTTCATTACTTTAACTAATACAAGTTCAAAAAAATAAACGTGAATAAGGAAACACATAAGAACATAGGAAAATAGGCCATAATAAACATTGTCATAAATAAAATGAAAGTGATTATAATAGAATACCTCAAATCAAGAAAAATATAGTCAAATTGGGAAGAGATTCATCATATAGGTTCCAAAGGTAACTAGGACTTAGACATAGAACACTGGTATCCAGATGTGATCATAAATGATTATGTTAGTCTAAGGGCCCACTAGGCCTCACCAGAAATGACCCATAGCTACTTTACAACTAAAACTAGGGAAACACATGTCTAGTCACCTACCCACCTAAGGTCTCCCATGCACCAATATAATCAACCCACATAAAAAAATATCAAAGAAAAAATTAATATCCCACAATCAATAATATAAATTGAAATTATATTTTCTTTCAAAAACCACATTGAAAAACTAATTTAGAAACAATAAATACCTTTGATGTATTTTATTAAACACATTATATACATACAATTTAGTTTTCAATGAAAAACCATTGAAACCCAACATTTATGGAACCATAAGAAAAATAAACCAAGAAGACACACACAAAAACCCTAAAATAATTAATCAACAAAAATTCATTAATAAAGCAAATGAATTATCAATAATTATAGGAATGTAAAAAAAAATTCATGTCATATAGTTGAACCAACCATAAATGCAACTGAAACTCATTGCCTTCTCAAAATAACACCCAGGATGAAGAGAAGGGATCCTCATGAACCCTAACCCTATGAAAATTCATCAAACCACCACCATAAAATAGGGTAGACGTTATATTCCATGACAATTGTTTTTTGAAATTATATTTTATACATTCTATGTGCTTGAAAAAAATTACATTGATGGATTTCTATAAAAAAATGATTATTTCATGGTGTTCTGTTCCAATTTAGATTTATAAAGTGTTGTATTATTTTTTAATTGGTTTAATTATTTTAAGATGTATTTTATTTTTTTAAAATAAAATTCATTGTTTTATAAAGTTTTTTCTATATTTTTAGTTGGGGTTTCTTTGGATGTAAAGATGTATCATTTCTATAAAAGGTGTTTGTTAATTTATGGGGTTAATTAGTTATTTACTTTAATTTATTTTAGCATTAAAACTAGGTGTTAGTGGTGATTTCCCTTAGAATGTTCTTTGTTTTCAAATGTAGTATAGAAAGAGATTTCTAAGTATGAAACTCTTGGTTTCAAAAATTATTTCCCATTGTGAACCTTATGTGAAGGTAATTTATTTGTTGATGTTTATTCCCTTTTTATAATTGTGAGCATATATTAATAGTTACATGAATTAAGATACCTAGTTTTTTCGGTTTTTCTTGAGGGATAATTATTTGTGCATGTGTGTTTGAGGTTTTAAGTATTTGATTTGTTTTTGTATTTTATTTGGGATTTAGGAATTTCAAACAATTACAATTGGTTTTATAGTGGATCATATCCATTATCAATGACATGAGGAACCCTATATAACTAAGGGGGATTCCATATACATCATCTATGATAGTTGATATTTACACACATACCTATAAACCTAATTTTAATGTTATAAACTATGTAGAGGGTTATCATTGAAATGGCCATTGCAATTGATTTGTGTGAAAGGTTGTGTGATTGTTAACCTATTGGTCGTTGGTTGTACTTTTCCACATAAATTATTTATCCCATTATTCCCTAAGTATTTAACTCATGATATGTGTCTTATGTGATGCCACTTGTTTATGTAGTGACATATATGTTTTTTATCTATTATTTTGAGAATAATTTGTTGTATTAATTATTTATATTTGACGATTATTGTTATAAGGATTTATCTGTGTAATTATTTTCATTTTTTATGAATCTTTGAGGACTATACATTCTTATATTTTCTTTTTTCTAATACTAATATAGAGGTATATGTGTGTGTAGAGTTTTAAAATGGAAAAAGATGTGATTTATTTAAATGAATGTTTTGTGAGATTTTTATTTTGAAATTTTTTTAAACCATGTTATTGTTTGATTTAGAAATAGGTTGTTTTAGAAAAAAGGGATTAAATTTTAAATATTTTAAATGAATTTTATTAAAAGCTAATGGTTGGTTTTGAAATTACAATTGCATAGTACGTCCTCTATGAGGCATGTATTATAAAAGGATCATTTTGAGAAATGATATATGGTTTTACAAGTATGATTAAATTTTGTACAAAGGAAAGGAAAACTAGTCTTGCTATTACTTTCAAACTATAAGACATGGTTTCTTTATAAATGGAATGTTATATATTCATGATGGTATCCTACTAGCCATTGGATCAAAACCTATATACTTATATTGGTGGGTATGTAGTCATTATGTTTTCTGTAGGTTATTAGGTTATGGGTTTTATGTTTCTTTGATATAAATATCTTTTGAGAGGTTGGGGTTTTTAGGTTATACTGGTCACTCGAGAGTTACATAGTGATGTTGGGGTTTGTCTCCTCTATTTGTTTGATTATCTTGTTCATGTGGTGTTTTTTCCTCACCATCCACTAACATTATCAATCACTTTTTACTCATGATGGTTTATAAAATAAATTTAAAATAGTTGCTTTTTTAGGATTTTTTTTGGAAAAGTGATTTTTATGCTTTATTTATTATTCCATGTTTTGTTGGAATTTTACCTATTAATTATTTATGGCGTGGTATCCAATGCATGGAGACCTCATGCTAGGTTACTAGCTAGAACTAGTTTTTATCCTACTATTATTGGGGGCTAAATCATTTCCATGCATTCCCTTATGATACCAACATGAATGTCCCTATCCAATGGAAATCAGGAATGTACCTCTGGCCTATACAAACCTGACAGGGGTATTATGTCAGGTAGACCTAAATAAGTTCACTATATAGTCATAAAGTTCTCAGTTCATAAGCATGTTATAAAGAATTAAAGTGGTTAAATATTTTATTAAAATAAAAAAAATCATAATAGTTTTCCATAAATCATTAGTGATGGATATACAACCTCAATATATTAAACATTTACCTTAGTATGAGAATTAAAATACATGAGACCATAAACATGAGCCACAAATCATGAAAAAGGCTCGTTTCATAACATAAAAACTTGACATAAACAATGAATTATGAAATAATAACATTATAAATATATAAAATTGATATATTTTCAACATAAAATGTCTTGGACATATGTACACAAAAATAAACATAATGCATAAGGTTATGAAAATAGCTAAATAATAAATATATTCACATTCAAGGTTGTGAACATATCTAAACACCAATCATCTCCTTGAAAATGGTTGTGAACATAGATAGACACCAATAATTTTCAGGGAAAAAATCACTATCTCCTCAGATATATAAATTTATCTAATGATTTAAATGGATATATAGGACCCACCCGTCATATATTGATAAACTATAAATACATTTTCTATATTTTCTCATTAATTTATAGGTGTGTTATGGTTTAATTTCTTCCTAATAATTTGTATCTTGATGTTATTTAGCTATTCGAGGGGATATTATTGTATCAAGGGTTTGTTTTTAGGATGTAACCAATGCATGTATCTAAAATTATACAAGAGGAATTATTCATGACATGGAAACTATGGTTTATGCTATGAATATCTCAAGTAGACTTGTAGGCTTCTTCCTGGCACGATTCACAACATGAACCATATGGTCAAGAACTGAATGGTCACTTGAGTTTTTTTATGGTTAAGGATTTATTTTTATCATGGAAACCATTTAACCTTCCTTTACCTCTCACTTAACCCTCACTGTTGATTTTAGTTTGTATATACTTGACCTAGGTGATTTTGGTTCCCTCATCCTTATTATTTAGCTATTTTAAGTGTCATACTTTGAGTAGGGTTTATCCTGATTATAATAGTTAAATATAAATATAAAGTGCCAATTTATTTATCTATTTATGGTTCCCATTTTATATACATTAAAATCTGGATGTTGAGGATGATTTTGGGGATTTAGTGTGTTATGATTGATTTGTGCAGTGAATATTTCTGTTTGAGTTTCATCACTATTGAGGTCAGATGTCTTGACCTTTTTATAGTACGTGTATGAAGTTGAATGTCTCAAATTTCGTACGAGTGAATTTTTACCTCTATGTTAACATTTACTATGGTGTCAAAGTGATTAGGTAGGTCAATATACATGTAAAAAATGTTTAGAGTGGGAATGATGAGTTATGTTTATGGATAAGTGAAGATTTAAATTAAGTTCTAGGGTGTATCTAGGGATATACACTAGGGAAATTTTACCTTGGGAGTGGGGTTGTTCTCACTTGGTTGCGGATAGTATTGATTTTTTAAATTATGTTTGGGTGTTGGTTATGAATCCCCTTGATTGTGTTGTCTTTTGAGGTGTTTTTCTCTTGTTTATTCACCTTGATTGAGTGTGTGGGGATGAGTAATTATGCATGATGTGAACTCCCTTTAGTGTGATAGGATTGGATGATGATCTAGATGTGACCCCCTTGAGTGTGTGGGAATAGTTCGACATGCTTGATGTTACCTCCCTTAAGTGTGTAGGGGTTGGGTTGGTATGCTTTATTTGACCTCTCATAAGTGAACTAGGATGTGTTGGTGTACTTGATGTGACATCTCTTGATTGTGTGAGGGATGGTTCAGTGTACTTGATGAGGTTGTTAATTGAGTAAGAAGGAGTGATTGTTCAGTTTTATGTGATATTAAGGTTCCAACATGCATCCTTTTGGTATGGAACCAAATTATTTATAACCAGGGATTCATTAAGTTCTGTTTAGTACATGATGACATGATTAGTTTTATTTTTTTATTTTTCTAATTTTATCAATGAATCCACCTATATACACATAACACACTTAGGATAATCAATTGTTGGTGGCATCATACAAAGTTTACTCTAACTCCCTACATGGAAATCATGATTCTTGTAATGGATTCTTGATGAGGTTTCTAGCCAAAGGAAAGGTACCTATAATATATTTATCAATTCATTTTGGGGGATGGGGATTAATGAGATATAAATAACTTCTATGAGATATTTTATGGTGATTACTATATTATTATTTTTTCCTATTTTTCATTTAATATATTGATCTACTATATCTAAAGAACAATTTTTGTCCTGATGTACTGATTAACATATTCTATCAGGATATTGAATGAAATTTTATTATTATTTCTTTTATTGTGTGATATTGTAATATTTAAATTTATTATTTTTCCTCCTTTATTATCTTAATATAATAGTTATCAATACCAATGGGATAGTCTCCCATTGGTGTTATTCAGTCCATCACCACGAGTCGATAACCACTTTCTTATGGGGAGGTATGCATGATGTCATGTGGCCCCACAGCTTGGACCCAATGATATAGGTTTGGGCATAAAAAAATGGTATTAAATCCCCAAATATTTTGACATTCTATTAGGGGGTTAGATGAATGGAGATGGGATAACTGGGAATAAAGTAGGGGAGCTAAGAATGTTCCTATACAACCATTGTGTAGTGGACCTCTGAGTTACTAATGAGGTGGGTCTGATTTATATTTGTTATTTGGATATTATTTCATACTTTTATTTGGTGTTTTTATACTTTTACGGTTTGTAATATTTTCTCTTGGATTGATTTGAAAGAGAGAGAGAGAGAGTTCATGATTAATGGATATGAATGTAATTTCAAATTTCAAATTACTAATTTCCTATGATTGATATAGGATAAAATTAATTAAATTCCATCAATAATTATTTTTTTTTGTGTTCACAAAAATATTCTATGGGATATTTTATTAATATAACTAGATAATGATTATGTTTCCTCATATTATTACTATAACAATTGTGTAAGTGCTGAATTTTTAGGGATAGGTCTTGAGAAATTTCAAAGGGTGTTATGACTAGTGGTTTTGGAAAATATTTTACGGAATTATTCCTAATGTCACCATGCATTCATGTTAACTTCTTAATTGCTTATGTATTTCAAATATTTGAGCTGTTAGAGGAGTTTCTGAGTTTTTTTTTCAGTTTTTTAGATAATTCCACATTGTTTAAATCCCACAGTGTCACCTAGTGACTAGAGTGTAGACTCTCTTAAAGTGGGTAATATTCTTATTATGTCTATAGAAATCATGGAGGGTAAAATTGAGAATTCCCCTGATGTTTTTCATATATTCAAGGCTATAAATCCTCCTCTAAAGGGTGTTTTCCACATCATGTAGTTGGGAGGTGGAGGTGCCCATTGGGGAGGGCTAATGATGGTGGAATTTTCTAAAACTGTCACCTATAAAAAACTACAAAATTATAGGTAAGGGGTGTTCCTTAGGATTATAAATATTGGATTTATATTCTTGATGGATTCACTAAGATGGTAGATATGCCTCATGACTATCAAGAGAAGTTAGTAGTGTATATCTTATAGGAACCTGTTAGAAGGTGGTGGGGCTTGATGATCCAGGCTTCAAGACATGAGATTTTGACAAGGGTATATTTTAAAGAAATAATTTTCAAGAAGTTATTTCTGAACACCTAGAGATTTTATAGTTCTCATGAGTTTATGGAACTATAACATTCGATGATGTCGGTGGATGACAATGCTACATGTTTTGGGGAGTTAATCGGTTTTCTCTTTTATTTTTTGACAATGGCCTTAGAAGGATAATAATTTTGAGATCAGCCTTCACCATAAGGTGAGGTTATAACTAAAAAAAATTAACCTGATCACATATGCTTATGTGATTATTAAGTGTTGACTATTTAAAGGGATTAAGAGAGGAAAATCGGTTGATGTCTTCTTCTCCTTTCACTGGGACCAGTGGTGGCCTACCATGTGGGGATATAACTACTTCTTACAATGTATGGAAGATGAGATTTGAAGATATTCATGAGGGATTTTATTAATTATAATTTTTTCATTTATAGTTAAATGAGTCAATATGTGAAGAGATGATTCTTAGACAATTGTTATGGAATCATTTAATTGAATTTTATATTATTCTTGAGAAAATATCATTATAATTTTGATTCTTATCATGGTGATCATTAATGTCAAATATTCATGCCAATGATGGAATATTTTTTAGAAAATGATGATGAAGAAGATAAATTAAAGAATTCCATGAGATATAAATATTATTTCAGGATATTTTTCCATGTTATATGAGTTACCATGGAATTTAAATATTATATCATGAATAATTTGAAGAAATATTTTGAGAGTAATTGGATAGCTACATATGGGTAATGATCAAATTCTACATGTTGTGTAAATGTAGGTTATTACCTATGTAAGGATAAATTTAATGGATATTGTGCAACATAAGGGTAAATGGAATCCAATGTAAAGGTACCATGACCTGTGTAAGGGTACTAGGCAGAAGTGAAAAGTTCATGGTAGATGCATAATGTGTAGACTAAATTTAAAGATTCTATTTAAGGATACTGAGTTGAACCTTGCATTGTGTAAGGGTCATTGTGGTTTTGTGTAAATAAAGAATAAGGCTGAGTAAGTGTAGACAATGTATTTTGTGACTTGTGTATAGGTATTCACAATTTAATAGAACCTACACAAGGGTAATTAATTACCTATGTAAGGGTAATAGTAGCATAAAGGGACATACAAAAGGGTAAGTGTGGCATAAAGGAACTTGCATAAGGGTACAATGTAATGTTACTTGAGGTTATGTAAGGGTTTTTTAAGGACCATGTTAAGATAAAAGTAACATTCATCTACTCACATTGTGTCATGAGGCCATATATGGGTAATATTTGTGGATTCATCTTTATCTAAGTATTTTCCAATCTGTGTCCACTAAATCACACCAAATCCACATTTAGAGTAAAATAAGGCCACTTTTTTCTATAGATATCAAAGAGAGTTTTAAGAACACATTACATATGATATCCATTCATTTTCCATTCATGAATATAATAACATTAGACATTTAAATCACCTATAATGAATCCAACCCTTTGAATGAAATAGAATCATGCTAAATACTTAAGGAAATCATGTTTAGGTTGATTCAGGTAGGGAAACCCAGTGGATATGATGTTAATGCATGGGAATTAATGCATGATCATTATGTTGAGTATGAAGACCTCAAGGATACAACATGAATAATAAGGATATCTCAATAATTTGGGTATATTAATTTGTAGCATAAATAATAGGTTATCCAAAATCTTTTAATCATTTTAAAATATATACTTGCATGTATGAGTAATAGAGGTTAAAATCCACATGATAAATAATTAAATAAACCTAAATCCTTTGGGTTTTTAAAATATAGGCCACACAACCTATATGATGAGATTAAAAATGGGTAACAAATGAATTCGTAGTTCTTGGTTAAGGAAATGAAGATCACCTGAGACAAATGGGGTTTTATGATGAGTTTTAGAATAAATTTAAATAACCATTAATATGGGAATTTAATGTATGAAAAATAAATGTGTTATTTATAACACATTTTCCACTTTTCTTTTCAAATTTACATTGATAATTGAAGCCTAATATTGGAATAATCGTGATATCAAATGGAAAGTATTGTTTTTGTGTTGATAAATGAACACATTTAAGTGATGAATTCATGCTTATTATTTAGATTATGAATTCATTAAATATGCCTCATAAAGAATATTGAGTGGTCGATCCTTTGGTTATATTCATTTCTAGAAGAATGAAATAGTTTAGCCTAAATATTGCAGGCATTTTAAAAGTAATACATGGAGATGAGTCATAAAGGATGATATTTTCTTGATAAATAATGAAGTAAAGATAATCCTTATTGGTATTTATAATTTAGAACACACTACTTACATGATGAGATTCCCCATGAAGAATAAATGAATACATACTTTCTGCTTCATGAAATGAAGGTCAAAGATGGAAAATAGGATTCTAGGACGAGCTTGAGAAGAAATAAAAATAATATTACCTATGATAATTTAAATTGATATTTTTTGTATTTATAATACATATAATTAATTTAATAATTGAGATATTTCTTGTAAAATATTGTTTTTTTTTATAAATATGGACATTTAGTTTATGAACAAGCGGTGTAAAAAATAATGAGAATTATTGTATCCATCATGATTTTTTTGAGAATCCTAATACATGTTTTTATCAAATAAAGAAAGTGAAATGAATATAAGAGTTCCTAAAGGAAACACACCTGAGTATTCAAATAATTTGAGGAGAATTCATAACACCACATATCTGGAGAAGAGTTTTAGGACTATTAATGCTTATATTCCAAGAGATCCATATGTGTCGACCTACTGATCCATTTCTTATGGAGGAATAATGTCATAAATTTTTTTGAAGATCATAATAGTTGTGGATTATACTTATATAATTTAATAGGTCTAATTATGGACTTTGTAGTATAGAAGGAATATTATATTATGTGTTGTAGTAGAGAGGGTATAGTGGATTATGTGCTATAAAAGTTAAATTTACTTGTGCGGAGAGTGAAGAATCCATGTTAGGGGGGATATAACAAAAATAAAAAGGTGTAGGATTTTATGTTGAACCTAATTAATACTATGTGTTTATATCTCTTATATTATAATTGTTTATGAGGTGATATTAATAGATAATATTGAGTGGATAAATATCTTTATGTTTTTATAGAGGATGAATTTAAAAGGAAATTTTTTAAAATGAGTGTACCAATTGATTCACCCCCTCTCAGTAGCACCGAATTAGTAATTAGACTATACAATTGGTATCATAGAAGGTAACCAATAATGATCCAAAAAAATTAAATAAAAAATCTGATATGTTTTTAAATAATATCACAATCCTTATTTAATGGAAGATCAAAATGTGTAAAGTGAAAAAGGAATTCATTAGAGATGAAATCGTTTTCATTGAATTTAATAAGAAAAATTAATAGACGAATGAGTAGTATAAGGAATCAACGAATGTTTGTGAGATAATGTTGTAAAATATTTGAGAATATAAAATTTATTTTTTTCATATCAAATAAGGAAACTAGTTGAAAAGGATGAACTTATGGAGACACATTACAAATGTCTCGCAATACAACATGAGTTGAACAAAGCTAGACAAGACTATTCCAATCCAGTAGAAGTAAAATATGAGTCATCTTTAACTAAATATAAGAATGGTCCAGGGAATAAATTAAATCTTTTGTTTCCAACAATAAAATATTTAAAACTTAATTTGATGTTGTTTTGGACAAGAATTATAAAATATAAAATCTTCCACATTAATTAATGGTACAAATATTCCAAAGAGTCTACAATCCTCCATAAAAATTGAATCCTAGTTTGAAATAGAATAATAACAAAACAAATATGGATATATCTAGAATCAACCTAGAAGATAATAGTTTTAGGTATTATTATATTATTTTGATAATAATTTACTCAATAATTATAATTACTCATTTAATATGTTTTTCTAGGAATGTGTCAATAACCAAGGGAGAGTTATGATCAACAAGTGTGAACAAACACTCAATGGAAACAATCTGTGACTAGATCTGCACAAAAAATATAGTCACCATTTAATTTCTCATATAAACATCACATATTATTAGATGAATGTTTATCACATAGTGTAATGATCCTTTTTAGGACAATATAGGTATATTATCTTTAGAAACATGAAAACCTAAACAACTGGTTCACAAGTGTCTCTGATTAAATTCCTTATAAAAATAACCATTCTTAGAAATGTCCTTCCTAAGACCGTTCAATATAACCTGGGGAAAGGAAACATAAGAGTGGATAAGTTCATATTATTAGTATGGGTAATTAAGGTACATATAAATGATCACATAAACATAATATGATCATAAGCGCATGAGATACTGAGAATGAAATTTGAAAATCATACCCTTCAGGTCTAAGATGATAATCATAATTCATGGAATAACTCTTAGTTGTTTGTAAGATATGAATCATAAATAAATAAAAATAAATTAGTCATGAGAAAATAATATTTAAATAAATCATTTAATTGTTACATAATCACAGAAAATAATATCCTTAGTTGTCAAGGATTATTTACAAGATAATCATAGTGGATTGGGTTCACTCCCCATTCCATCTTAGTAATAAATGTTTACTCCCAAGAATTTCATAGTGGATAAAGTCCCTCAACAAACATTATTCACTGACTATCCCAGATGTCTTATATCATGAGATATAAATAATCACCAAATGTATTTGAGGGATATATAATTTTGGCTCAACCCATCCTTGGTTATAATGCAATCACCTTCTTTGGTTATAATGTGACCACCATCCTTGGTTATAATGCAACCACCATCCTTGTTTATAACATAACAAATATCCATTGTTATGAAATAACTACCATATATGGTTATAATGTAACTAATGTCACATAATGAAAACTATACATATATATTCCATGAGGTCATAAAACATTCATCATATCATCACATCATAACACATGAAAATAAAATGGGGTTCATAAAAATTTCATCCATTCATCAGAGTATAACCCATAGAAAATAAATGGGTTTCATAAACATCTCATAAAAATTAACATTAAAAATATAATTAAATATCAATAATGTTATTGTTGTATAATATCCAAAACAAATAATAACTAAAATCAACAGATGTTATCATGTATTAAAATTCATTTTAAAATATCACAAAAATGTTTATTAAGGAAAATAATCCTTCCATATTAAAAATTACTTCTAAAAATATAAATATTTTTTCAAAATATTATAGAAAATTTTCTATTTTAAAATATACTTGGAAAATTTTAATTCAATAAATGAAACATTTAGTTTCCATGACAATGGGAAATTCCATTCATGCTGTATAAGTTAGAAAAACATTCCTTTATCATTTAAAAAAAATCAAAAAAGTAACTCATTCCAAAAATGAAAATAAGATTTATTTTAAAAAAATAAAAAAAAATAAAAAATGGGCAATAATGACTTTAATCAATCATAGGATAGTATTATAATCATTCTTTAAAATATTATATAAAACATGGATATGAATGAAAATGGTTTGTCGACTGAATGGAGAAATAACATTGATTTTCCATAATACATATTTTTGGTCTCTTGAGTACTTAAGGTGAGGGAAATGAAAGAGAAAAAATGTAATATGAAAAAATAACCATATTAGAATACAATTATTGAGTGTATTTTGAGGTCTTTCATATGTTTTAATTGTTGGAAACATAATCATAAAGAATCATGATATATAATGAGATTGTAAAATAAAACCATTACCATATTGGTAACTTTTGAAATGTAAAACACATTAATGAATAACATTTAATGAAAATGTAAATAAAATTAAAAAAATTATATTAATGATATAACATTTCAATGGAGTATTATATATACCATACAAAATAAATGAGTGGTGAATATAGCATATGTATCCTAGAAATAAAAGAGATACCTTAAGTCCCTTAACATAGGTCTGACTTCCTTTGTATGTGTTGGAACATAATATATAATACATATTGGTTTATTATAAATCTATTATAGAACCATAATAATAGATATCATTCTATATATGATTTATTTATAAACTTTTTTCACCAGTTTTTTAACAATTATTTATTGAAATCATTGTTCTGGGTGATATTTGCTTCATTTTTCCTAAATGTATTGGTTTAGTAGTTTTTAGCTTTTAATTTTATAATTGTTAGATCATATAAATTTTTTAATCATGGTATAAATATAATATATATTTATTATATATTTTTTTCGGTAATCCATAAAAGTTATGGATAGAAAAATGTGTTCAACTGTTCATAGAGACAGTCAGATGTATGTATGCATGAATGTTGTTTCAATTTTTTAATGGATGGAATGAAAAAAGGATAATAATACATAAAATTTATAGAATAATTATTATATCATGTATATCATACATAGTCATTAAATAAATCCTTATTACTATCTAATTTAAAAATAAATAATAAACAAATCACACCAATTAGTGGAGGTGGTAGTCCACATGAACACACAAACACCATTATAATTTTCCAATGGTTAGGAAGGTATGAAGTTAGATATGATATTATAATTATAGAAGAATAGTTATGTCATAAATATGTTATATAAAAATTAAAACCATAATAATAACTATGTGTGGAAGACTATGTTGGAAATTGAATTGTATTACTACGTGGAGATAATAAGCTGTACATACACATGAGTGATACTTCCACGTCCCATTTGATGGAAGGAGTGTGAAAAAAGAGGTTAAATAATCATAATAAAATTTTATCATATATTGGATAATGAATATATTATTAAATTAACAATACAATATATTTATATGAGATAATAGATTAATTTAAAGGAAAATGATATGTTAAGGCGATTGCCACTTCCTTGAAATGAGTTCATTAGATATTATCATAAAGGCTATAGGGTTAGACTTTTTGGAAGTATATAATATCAATTATGTCAATAGGAAAGTTTATAATAGAACTTGTTAGATTTTTTTCAATATATAAGGCTCAACATGGCATTAATAAGTGAAAGGAGGGGTTCCCTGTTATAATTGAGGGTATGAGCACTCTTGTAATTTCTCAAATGACTAAAATATATTAAAGTATTTCTCATGATAAATGGTTACACATGGACTATTAAATGGGAGTAGAAGAAATTTTAGACTTTGTATTATATCAACTTACCAATTTTTATATTTTTATGTTTTTTATGTAATTTAATAAAATATTTTTTACATAAAATATAATTATTGATAATATTGAATATATTCATTTAATTTGAATTAAAAGACATAAATAAAAATTTGGAATTATAATATAATTAAATCAAATAACATTAATATATAATATTAATATTAAAGATAAATTTTATACATCAATTAAAGTATATTATATTTCTTTTAATATTTTTAAAAAAATTATAAGTTTTTTATGAATTGGATAAATACTACAATGATGTTGTTTAAAAATTTATGGTCGATGTATAATTACTAAAAATTATAAATAAATTTATACCATGAAAATTATGTCATGAAGATCAATATAAACACTTATATTCATTCATAACTTGATTTTTCCCTATGGGGAAAAAAGGAGATATTTAAAACCAAGAGAGTGACATTCTGTAACTTTCATTGATTTAAAAATCATATAGGTAATTTTCTAGGAAATGTTTCCATTAGAAAAATATACTTCTATAGTAAGGGGATAAGGGTTGAATTATATTAATCAAAAAATAATTAAAATTTAAAATTATGTCCTTACCACTTATTTTTAAGCTAGATTAAGCTAATTTTCCCTTTACCATGGTGAACAATTTTACAACGGTTACTATTCATATTGACCAACAATAAAAGAGATATATCGAGAAAATTTGAACCACTTTATTCAAAAATTTTAATACATTTTATCAAATTAAATACCTATAATTTGAATAAAATAATTTTAAAATATGTGAATAAAATGTGACAAGAACTATTTTTTTTGAAAAATGCAGTTTTAAGTATAAAACTATATTAATTATTATCCCATGTATATAAAAATATTAAATGACTTGTAACTCATTTAATTGATTATATATTATATTAATTACCTGAAAATCATTTAATAATACTGATAAATTAAATTTATCAAGATGAAAACACATTTTATGCATAAAAATAGTTTTTTCTGAAAAATTCCTTTTTTGTAAAAAATGTATTTATAAAAAATTAAAACATAAAGTTGATCTTAATGTATTTAATTTTATTATTTATAATATAACAAAACTAATTTTACAACTATTTTTTAAAAAAATGGAACTTTAAAAATACAATTTTCTATGATAATCATTATTTTTGAGTATTCACGAGAAAATCTAGATTTTTAGACAATCCCTAAAAATTCACTCTTAGATAATTTTTGTATTCTGATTTTAAAAATGATATAATTTTTATAAAAGAAAATTTCTAAAGGTTTTCTAAATTAATTATAATTTTTTCTCACAAAAATAAATAAAAACCATTTGGAGGAAAACATATTCTTGAAGAAATAAACGAATTTACAAGAAAATTAGGTGCGCATTTTATTACAATAAATAAATACATTTATATTTATTAGAACATACATATATTTGGTATTTTGGTTATTATTAATTCTTCCAACTAAATTAAAAACTAGGTTATAAGGGTCATTGTAACGCCCCGACCCCAGCTTCCCGAGTCAGTGCATTATTTTAATACATTGACATGATTACAAGGAATCAAGTCCTAAAGGACCGATCAGTTTAGCATTCTTGGAAAATAGATTACATACATGAATGTTTCATTAAACTTTATAACATACAAAACAAAATAATCAATCCTTTATGAACACCATTATTCCCTTGGATTAACCCTGCATATCAATCACAATACACTTCTTGAATTCCTAGGAAAATAAAATATAGAAAGGGGTGAGCTCAAACGCTCAATAAGGGTAAGCAATATAGCGGAAACATTTAAAAATAAGAATAAAAATTTAAAGAAATGTATAAAAATAAAACAAAATCCTTTTAAACTTGAACTTAAACATAATATAACATAAATCAAATGAAATAATTCCATTTACTTATTCACATGGATATTCTAGTAATCTAATAATCACATGCAATGTCAATAACCACTTTCATAACGATGGAATGAATAATTCCAGACTATCATAACCACGTAGCCAAGGCCTCGTGCCAAGAATACAAATAATATTTTGTCAAGGCCTCGTGAAAAGACACTAGTTTGTCTCATGAGACCTACCGATGCAAATTTTTTAGAAGATACTTACGTATAAAATTGCTCAAATATACTCCAGTGTTTTTCTGAAAACATTATGCATGCTTCTTAAAAAAAATAACTAATTCTGAGACTGATCAACTAATTACAGGACATGATGGGTCCACGCCCAATCCCTTCCTGTCTACCACACTCAAGAGTCTGGTTTTCTGAAAACATTTTTAAGCTTTCGTTAAATATGTATACATTTGCACTGGATTTTCATATTTTTGAGATAAATATCTCTTTTTCATGAAAACATTTAAAAATCACATAATTATAAAATAAAACCTTTATTTTGAAAATATCCTTATAAGATTGTAAGGGAAGCTTCAAAGGTTTAATAACGGTAGAGAATAACCACACCTTCCATATAAGTAAAAAAACAATCTTACCTTAGTTTTGTCGAAAAGGTCAAAAAGTAACTTGTTTGGAAAATAACAGAAAGATTCCTTTCAAAAACGTATAAGGTCAAATAAAGATATAAATGACTTTAACCCATTGTATATTAAATAATAAAAATGTTTTGAGAGAAATTTTTAAGAAACATGGATGTGGATGAAAAATATTTCCCAGTAGATATTTACGTATAAACAACGTCAGATAATGAAGAGATTATGAAATAAACCCTTTCCAATTTGGTAACTTACGAAACATACACCCCATGAAAGAGGTATCATACAATGAATATGTAAATACACATCAATTAAAGTGTATTACACAAAGAATACAATTATGGTTAGTACGTACACCACAAAAAAGTTAATTGTGGAAATATGGCATGAATCTCATGGGAATAAGGAGTGAGATGAAACCCCTTACCTTGCACATTCCTTTAGTCGAGGGTATGTTTAGCCTCTTGTATGAAGACTATAGTATGTTATTAAATTATACCAGAACCATATTATTATTTATGATATCATAAAGTATTCATTTATGACTTTATACTACACATTTAATAATATTTTCCATGTTATATTAATATTTCGGGTAATAATTTCTTTCTTTATCGTACATGTTTTAACTTGTTACTATTGATTTTATCACTTAGATCATGATTTAAATACTTTCAGAATATAAAACATGATTTATTTATAATATATGTTTATAATATAAAAATTTATAATAGACTTATATATGAAATGGAATACACCGTTTATGGAGACAGTAGTCCGTACGTACGCATAAATGTTGTTTCCATTTTCAAATAGTATTGAATAGAAGTAAGTGAATAAGATATATGTAAGTACATAAATACTTATATATATAAATATATATATCTCCAGTAGCATTTTTAATTCATATATTACATACTTATTACTAATATATATTTTTATAATCTTCGATGAATGGTGAACTTGGAAATGAATCTCATCACGTCGTGGAGACGGTAATCCGTACGTACGCACGAGCGAAAATATAATTATTTTGATATTAATATAATATATAATTGGATGGTATATAATATATACAGAATCCTTATAATTTTATATTTATTATTTACATCAAATACACATCATTATTATACCCATCCAAATAATAATGTATTGCATAACAATTACACCACGACGTGGAGACGGTAAGTCGTACGTACGCACGTATTGTGACATGTCATTAAAAGGATGTATAGAATACTGAATATGGTTTTAAAATATTTATAATAACATCACATTATATAGGAGATACTTGAGTTATTATTTTAGAATAGAAATAACAAAGAAAGAAGAAGTTGAAGAAGAAAGGAACTTGAAAGAGGGTGGTGAAAACATTAACTCTTCTTCGGGTTCTTCCTTTTGATTTGATCAAAAGGGCTCCGTAGGTTGGATTTATGATCAAACTAAGGACTCTAGGTTGAAGTGAGGGAAGTTAGTAGAGTATTTTTGCAGGGTTTGGCCGAACCAAAAGGCTTTGAAGGTGTGAAGAATTGTTTAGAAGTTGGGTCCTTTTATAAGTGGGGGGATGGGCTCTTTAGAATAAAATTAAAGTATTAATTTATAATAAATTCATATTCGGTTTATAATGGCTCCAAAGTGGATTATTCAAAGTATAATGTGGGTATGGGTTGAAATATTTTCATCCAATAGATTTTAGACAGGTTTGCGTCATTATATTAACCTTATCTTTTAGTTTTAACTCTTAGTTAATTAGTTTGACACTTACCATGTCACATTGTATTTTTATATTATATATTTAATAAACTTACTATATACATCCAAGAGACCCAAAAGTGGTCCATAAATGATACACCAATAATTATATAAGTACTTTGGAGGAACCTTATATTTTTAGGAATATAATATAAATTAATAATATAATATTTGTTTTAAAAACTCATTTATGTAAATTTTGACACTACTCAATAATTGATTTTTGTTAAAGTCTTAACAACTTTATTAATTCTAAACAAATTAATTTAGGAAATACTAACATGTCTTAATAACCAATAAAATTCATGTATGTCATCAAAACTTAAAAATTATATTTATTTTAACATTTATAATACCAATTATTTGATTCTTTCATTAATAAGAAAAATATTGCATCATTATTGTGTCATATATATTTTTACTTTTTCAATGTCTAAAAATTATAAATAAAATTCCATTATGTAGAAAATATTTTTATATTTCTAATGAATATTTATAATCTAAAATATAACATATATAACCCTATGTAAAAATTTTTTTTCTAAAAGATATAAGATTATGTCATTTTTGTATTTACTTTAACTTAATTAATATAAAGTATCCCTATCACCTACAAGTGGCTCGATGGGGTCCCAAAATCAACCCAAAGATTACCATGGTTGGAAATTTATCCACCAATAAGGTTAGGACACATTTTAGGGTAATTTATTATTATTATAATAATATTTTTTACCCTTATTTACTGGATTTACCCTTTAACCATGGTAAATAAAATATTTACCGAAGTAATTATTCAAAATATCTAAAAATAAAAGTTAACTATTTACACAATTTGGAAATCCTGATTCCAAATATGGAATCCATTTTTCTAAATTCAAAACACAGAAGTGGCAGAAATTAATTTAAAATTAATTCTCACTGTCAAAACAAAAAGCGTGTTTTTAAGATATAATAACTATCAAAAGATTGACACTTGTTCATGTCCGGTTTATTTGTGAAATTATGTACAATGACCAAAATTTATTAAATGGTAAAAATATATTCTAAATATACTTTAAAACCACTTAAATTCGTAATTTATCACTATTAATTATTCTGATTAAAAAATTTGTTTTTAATTAAAATTTAGTAATTTTCACTATTCATAAAAATATAAAAGTTATCAGAAAAGTACCAAAAATTCACTCTAAGATAATTTTGATATTCCGAATCCAAAAATGAAGTCCATTTTAAAAGATAAAATGTATAAAATTTCAAAAAGTGGTTATTACTATTCTTAACGGCTAGTTTGATTGGTTGTGGTGTGTGTTAGAACTCGAAGTTGCGTACAACACACGCTACTGTATTATTCAAAGAGAAGAATACCATGGAAGCTTGTGGTGTTACATTATCCCCTCCTTCAATAAATTGCATCCTCACAATTTATGATCGGTATTGGAAACTTGGGGTTGACGTTTCAAAATATCTTAGTTGAAATCCCACGTCAAAAAATGAATTAATGAGGCCTCTATTTAAAATAAAGAGTGGTAAGTATGATGGTTACCGAAAATAACACATAATAGGGTTATATGTATGAAAATATGGATATGGAATAGAAATATAACCATCAACATCTGATGGATAGTGGTGGAGAACATGGCTATGAAAATGCCAAAATCCCAAAGCCATAAATTTGGGATGATCTAAGGTTCTATCTAGGACAACATTTTTGTTTTAAGTTACTTTTCTTAATGTTGAGGAATTTATTTATGAGATTGGATAAGATCATAAGGAGATATGTATACTTTATAATTAGAGTTTTATACATTAATAAATTTCTACCACAAACTCATCTTTCACCCCAAAACATAATACAACTCAAAAAATACTCTATTTATCCTAATCATATAGGGTTCCAAATATAATGAATTTATAATTCACATATTAGACCCTTTATAAAAAGAAAATACATTATACAATCTAGGAACTTCACGTTGTACAATGGTAGGTGATAAATCCCAATTGCACTATGGTTGTGGGTTTGATTCCCGCAGCTTTGTCCTACACGACGGGTCGTCAAACGATCTGCGTGTTGTCCTTTTATAAAAATCCAAAATATGTTTTCAAACATAATCCCTTACAACCTTTATTCTTATCCAAAATACATCTGTAAACTCTCAGTCTAAAATTTATATGAATGGTAAACATAATGTAGATCCTTTTTACCCCGTAATAGCATGTGAATACCTTCATCATGTATTCTTTTAAAACACTGAAACATCCTGAATAACCATAAAACCTTATTGATTACATTCATGCTCCCTTATTCCTTATAGAATACTGGATTTACTTCACCCATCCAAAAATGTTGTAAACTCCAAACATGATAGAATATACAAATCTTTAATCAGTTCCAAGGCAGTCAAGAATATCCAATATAATTTACCCAAATCAACCATATCTTATTCCAAAATCAGTACCTCAATATTAGGACCATATTAAGGTTTATCTTTACTTCAACCATGTAATTTCCAAAAAGTTTAACTCATTGTAGAGTCACTTTTATTAGTACTATAAAATCTCAAATCATCAATGAAATAGTACTGCAGTACAATCCTTATTTATTTCTAGTGCATCATTGATACAACACTTCAATGAAATAATTCCAAAATAACAACATAAAAACACTAGTCATTCCTCTTCATCTTTGGTAGTATCATAACTTGATTATTATCTAATAGCATCATTTGGGGAATACTCTGATTATTTGAACACTGGTTTATGTAGTGTCCCAACTTCTTACAGATGAAGCATTGTACATTTGAAACCTTTTTCTTACCCTTGCAGTCACATACATGGTGGCCTTTTTCTCCATACTTATAACAACTCACTTTCCCTTCAATCATTTACCAAGGTGATTCATTCCACATTTATCACATATTGGAAAATCCTTCTTTCCCTTATTCCCTTTATCCATCTTTCTTTCTACCATCCTTTTCTTCTCTTGTTTCCCTTCAAAACCATATGATTCAAAGAATTCTTTACTGATCTTAATACACTATTTATTCATATGATGATAATATATGGGAGGATATTTCCTTTCTAAATTTTGGCTTAATACCATGAAAGATATGATCCTTTTTACTCTTTGGATCATGTGTATTGCTGGAGTTCACATTCCTTCCACTGGACTCCATTTCTAAAAAATGACATACACTAGGTCTGTTTATGAATCGCAATTCATAATTCCAAATATCTAAAATACCTAACATAAAGTGAATATTTTATGGATATAATCCATAATCACAGAAATGTTTTCTTTGAGGAGGTATATACTCATAAAACTGTCATAGAGGTTTGTAAATAAAATAATAATTATCCTAAGAATATCCCCCAAGAGTGTCGTAACCAAGAGTGCTGCAAGGACCATTTCCGTGCACCAGTTCCCATTTGAGTATAGATCAAATCAGTGTTTTCGGGTTTTACCCCTAGGTACATCTGTGCCAAAGCCACCTCTACCGGCTCGTATCCAGACAGGGATGTATTTTCTTGGAAAACTCACAAAATCTCAATATTACCAAAATTCTAGGAAGTCCTTCTATACTAATACTCAAAGTCTATCTTAGGTTTATGTGCTCTAATCAGAGTTTATCTAAATATATCTTCCAAGGTTATTACTAATCTTCCTCTGATACCAACTGTAATGCCCTGACCCCAGTTTCCCAGAGTTGGTGCATTATTTTAATACATTGGCATGATTACTAGGAATCAAGTCCCGAAGGACCGATCAGTTTAGAAATCATGGAAAATAGATTACATACATGAATGTTACATTAAACTTTATAACATACAAAACAACATAATCAATCCTTTATGAACACCATTATTCCCTTGGCTTAACCCTACATATCAATCACAATACACTTCTTAGAATCCTGGGAAAATAAAACATAGAAAGTGGTGAGCTCAAATGCTCAGTAAGGGTAAGCAATACAGCGGAAACTTTCAAAAATAAGCATAAACATTTAAGGCAATGTATAAAACTAAAACAAAAGCCTTTTAAACTTTAACTTCAGAATAATATTACATAAATATAATTAAATAATTCCATTTAATTATTCACATGGATATTCTACTAAACGAATAATCACATGCAATATGAATAACCACTTTCATAACGTTGGAATGCATAATACTAGACTATCATAACCACGTAGCCAAGGCCTCGTGCTAAGATTACAAATAAGATTTTGTCAAGGCCTCATTAAAAGACACTAGTTTGTCTCATGAGACCTACCAATGAAAATTTTTTAGAAGATACTTACGTTTAAAATTGCTCAAATATACTCCAGTGTTTTTCTGAAATCATTATGCATGCTTCTGAAATCAAAATAACTAATTCTGAGACTACTCGAATAATTACAGGCCATGATGGGTCCATGCCCAATCCCTTCCTTTCTACCACACTCAAGAGTTGGGATTTTTGAAAACATTTTCAAGCTTGCGTTAAATATGTATACATTTGCATTGGATTTTCATATTTTTTAGAGAAATATCTCTTTTTCATGAAAACATTTAAAAATCACATAATTATAAAAGAAAACATTTATTTTGAAAATATCCTTATGAGTTTGTAAGGGAAGCTTCAAAGGTTTAAGAACGGCAGAGAATAACCGCACCTTCCATATAAGTTAAAAAAACACTCTTACCTTAGTTTTGTCGAAAAGGTCAAAAAGTAACTTGTTTGGAAAACGACGGAAAGATTACTTTCAAAATCGTATAAGGTCAAATAAGGATATAAATAACTTTAACCCATTGTCTATTAAATAATAAAAATGTTTTGAAATACATTTCTAAGATACATTGATGTGGATGATAAAGATGTCCCAGTAGATATTTAAGTATAAACAACCTCAGATAATGAAGATATAGTGAAATAAACCCTTACCAATTTGGTTAATTACGAAACATACACCCCATGAAAGAGGTATCATACAATGAATATGTAAATAAACATAAATTAAAGTGTATTAAACAAAGAATACAATTATGGGCAGTACATACACCACAAAAAGGGTAATAGTGGCAATATGGCATGAATCTCATGGGAATAAGGAGTGAGATAAAAACCCCTTACCTTGCACTTTCCTTTAGTCGAGGGTATGTTTAGCCTCCTGTATGAAGACTATAGTATGTTATTAAATTATACCAGAACCATATTAATATTTATGATATCATAAATTATTCATTTATGACCTTGTACTACCCATTTAATAATAATTTCCATGTTATATTAATATTTCGGGTAATAATCGCTTTCTTTATCGTACGTGTTTTAACTTGTTACTCTGGATTGAATCACTTAGATCATGATTTAAATACTTACAGAATATAAAACAAGATTTATTTATCATATATATTTAGAATATAAAAATTTATAATATAATTATATATGAAATGGACAACACCGTTTATGGAGACGGTAGTCCGTACGTATACATAAACGTTGTTTCCGTTTTCATATAGTATTGAACGGAAGTAAGTGAATAAGATATATGTAAGTACATAAATACTTGTATATATAAATTTATATATATCCAATAGCATTATTATTTCATATATTACATACTTATTAGTAATATATATTTTTATAATCGTCGATGAATGGTGAACTTGGAAATGAATCTCATCGCATCGTGGAGACGGTAATCCGTACGTACGCACGAGCGAAAATATCATTATTTTGATATTAATATAATATATAATTGGACGTTATATAATGTATAAATAATACTTATAATGTTATATTTATTATTTACATCAAATACACATCATTATTATACCCATCCAAATAATAATGTATTGAATAACAATTACACCACGATGTGGACACGGTAAGTCGTACATACGCATGTATGGTGACATGTCATTCAAAAGATTGATAGAATACTGAATATGGTTGTACAATATTTATAATAAAATCACAGTATATAGGATATACTGGATTTATTATTTTATAATATAAATAACAAATAAAGATGAAGTTGAAGAAGAAAGGAACTTGAAAGAGGGTGGTGAAAACATTACCTCTTCTTCGGGTTCTTCCTTTTTATTTGATCTAAAGGGCTCCTTAGGTTGGATTTTTTATAAAACAAAGTCCTATAGGTTTAATTAAGGTAAGTTTATAGAATATTTTGGCAGGGGTTTGCCGAACCAAAAGGATTTTAAGGTGTGAAGAATTGGTTAGAAGTTGGGTCCTTTTATAAGGGGGAGGAGGGGCTCTTTAGGAAAAACTTAAAGTATTAATTTATAATAAATTCATATTCGGTTTTTAATGGCTCTAAAGTAGATTATTAGAAGTCTAAGGTGGGTAGGGGTCGAAATATTTTCAACAAATATATTTTATACAGGTTTGGGTCATTATATTAACCTTATCCTTTAGTTTTAATTCTTAGTTAATTAGTTTAACACTTGCATGTCAATTTGTATTATTATATTATATACTTAATAAAAATACTATATAAAAACAAGAGAATAAAAATTGGTCCATTAATAATACACCAATAATGATATAAGTCCTTTGTCCGAACCATATATTTTTAGGAATAAAATATAAATTAATAATATAATATTTGTTTTAAAAACTCATTTATGTCAATTTTGACACTACTCAATAATTGATTTTTGATAGTCTTAACAACATTATTAATTAGAACCAAATTAATTTAAGCCATCCTAACATGTCATATTAACCAATTAAATTCGTTTATGTCATCAAAGGTTTCAAATTATATTTATTTTAACATTTATAATACCAATTGTTTGATTCTTTCATTAATAAGGAAAATACTGCATCAGTATTGTGTCATATATATTTTTACTTTTTCAATGTCTAAAAATTATAAATAAAATACCATTATGTAGGAAATATTTTTATATTTTAAATTAATATTTATAATCGAAAATATAACATATATAACCCTATGTAAAAATTGTGTTTCTAAAAGATATAAGCTAATGTCATTTTTGTATTTCCTTTAACTTAATTAATATAAAGTGTCCCTATCACCTACAAGTGGCTCCATGGGGTCCCAAAATCAACCAAAATATTCCCATGGTTGGAAATGTATCCACCAATAAGGTTAGGAAACGTTTTAGGTTAATTAATTATTATTATAATATTATTTTTTACCCTTATTTACCAGATTTACCCTTTAACCATGGTAAATAAAATATTTACCGAAGTAATTATTCAAAATGTCTAAAACTAAAAGTTACCTATTTCCACAATTTGGACATCCTAATTCCAAATATGGAATCCATTTTTCCAAATTCAAAACACATAAGTGGTAGAAATTAATTTAAAATTAATTCCCGCTCTCAAAACAAAAATCGTGTTTTTAAGATATAATAACTATCAAAAGATTGACACTTGTTCATGTCCCGTTTCACTGTGAAATAATGTCCAACGACCAATATTGTATTAAATGGTAAAACTATATTCTAAATATACTTTAAAACAACTCAAATTCATAATTTTACACTATTAATTATTTTTATTAAAAAAGTTGTTTTTAACTAAAATTTAGTAATTTTAACTATTCATCAAAATATAAAAGTTATCAGAAAAGTACCAAAAATTCACCCTAAGCTAATTTCGATATTACGAATCCAAAAATGAAGTCCATTTTGAAAGATAACATTAATAAAATTTCAAAAAGTGGGTATTACTATTCATAACGGCTAGTTTGATTGGTTGTGGTGTGTGTTAGAACTCGAAGTTGCGTACAATACACGCTACTGTATTATTCAAAGAGAAGAGTACCGTGGAAGATTGGGGTGTTACAATAATATTTAAATAATTATATTCTATGGTTCATTTATCCTTGTTGTTTCATGTCGTATATGATATCAAGCATAGAGTTCTTTATTTAAAATCTTGAGGTGTTAAAAAAACCATCCACACATTTTTTTTTCTAATTCTAGAAGAAGCTTTTTATAGATGTGGATAGGGAGGATACAATAGGTATACATGATAAGGTAATATGGAGAGGTTACCTATGTTATGAAAATAAATAAGATACAAAATAAAACCAGTTGTACACCATACGGAGATTATGAGAAGACTGATAATATTAAAAAGAAATAAGATAGTTTTAGAGGAATATAACAATTTTAATGTTTCTTTTAAAAGAAATATGATTTTTATGATTATTAACTTTTATCTTATGTGTTTTAGGCTAACATGCATGGAAATAAAGGGAATGGTATGATTCTTTAACTTATAGAGAGCATGAAGATGTTGTTCTTCATAGAGCCTTCAGACCATCATGAAATCAGATAGAGGAATGCATACTTTGTGGGGGAGAAAAACTGAAAAAGGGCGTTGCAAAATATTTTTTCTTATGAATTTGGATTTTATGGAAAAACTGGTAATATAGGAGTTGGAGTTATACCAATCACACTCAAATCCATAATTCAAAAATGTATTAATCATATTTTTTAAAGTGGAGTTATTTTTTGATGTAAAAATGAGACAAAGGGGGATTCATTCTTGTGCACCTAAACTTTTTGTTGTTCTTTTTAATGTGTGTGAAAGATTATGTATTGATTTTTCTAATAGCCTCTATCTTGGGTATTGGGAATTTATGTTCATAGTATCACATGTAGGCATTTTATGGATATATTAGATAACCTTGGTTATATCTATAATTTTTTCTACACTTGTTGATCCCACCTAGACTTAGGGTTGATTATCTAAAAGTTCATTGTTAAGAGAACCATGTGATATCATCTCTCACTTAGAAGTATTAAAAAAATAATTTAAGGGAGGATATTTTTTTTAGAATTAAAATCAGATGAGAAGACCCCACTTATCCTTTTCAATTGATGTTCAATAAGGTGTAAAAAAGAAGTTTTCACCACATATTCATTTTTAGGATGTGAGGGGATATTGTCAACAAAAAACGAGGGGGGAAATTTTTTAGACCAAGTGTTGCATTTTTTTTAAATGAGTCAATATTTTAAGATCTGATGCTTGGATATTATTTTTTGGAATCATTTAATAGCATTGTATGTCATAATAGGAAAATTATACTTATAATTTTGATGATTTATTGGTGACATTTAATTTAAAATACATTTTCCAATTATAAAAAAATTATTTAAAACGTGATAATGAAGAAGTGGAATTATATAAGGCTATGAAATATAAATATATTTTCATGAGGATTTATCTAGGAAATATGAGTTTTCCATGAAATATAAATATTTTATCATGAGGATATTGCATAAATAATTTGAATATAAATTTTGAGTAAAATTTGAAATATGTATAAGAGTAATCATCTCATTTTATATTCCACATAAGGGTAGGTTATTACCTACCTAAGGGTAAATATAATGGTTGATTGACTATAAAATGGTATAAGGAAGCTTAAATTATGGTACAATAACCTATGTAATGGTACTGGGAAGATATGTAATGGTTAGAGAAGATTCATAAGGGTCAGACTAAATTTTAAGTACGTATGTAAGGATAAGAAGGTGAACCATGCACTACATAAATATTATTGTAGTTTATTGTAAAGGTAGAATGAGGCTGTATAGGGGTAGCTAATGTATTTGGAGACTTTCACAAGGGAAGGTGTGATGTAATAGAACCCACATAAGGGTAGTTAATGAACTATGTAAGGGTAAACATGATGCAAAGGGAATTATGTTTTTCTAAGTGTATTGCATAAAGGTACTCGAGGATGTAGAATAGTTATTTTATGAAAATGTAATAGTAAAAAAGGAATCCTCTAATTATGTAAAGGATCGAGGTTTTGTAAGGAAAAAATGTGGGTATTATTCTATGTGAGTTGATTTCAAAATATGTACCCACCGAATCAAACTAAAGCCTCATATGTATGAAAATAAAGCTGAATCTACCTCCTCATATCAAGGTGAGTTCAAACAACACATTTTATATGATATTCATAAATTTTACATGAATGAATAGAATAATTTAATATATGAAACATCCTGTAATGAATTCTATGCATAAATTAAAAATAACATGATAAATTCATGGATAATCCATGTTTAATTTGATCCATATCTGAAACATTAGTGGATGCAATGTTATTGAAATAGAATTAATGCATTATTATTTCATCGATTAAGAATATATGATGGATATCACATGAATAATAAGTGGAGACCAATTCATTTGGGTATATTAATTTTTATAATGTAAAAATTAGTTGTCCCAAATCTTGCAAGAATTTTAAAATAGATACACATAGAGTTCAGTCACGGAGGATGATATCCATGTGAGAAATAATTAATGAAAAATGATTACTTCAGGTAAATAAAATTTAGGTAACACTACCAATATGATGATATACCACATGAATAATAAATGAATGAATACTTCAAGGTTCACAAATTTAATATCACTCGATGTATATGATATTTTTATATGAGTTTGGGAAGAAAAAAACCCAGAACAATGGGTTTTAAAATATAAAAAAATAAATGGGATATTTAGAGTAGATTTAGATAATATAATAATGGATACATAAATTTCATGATATTTTTATTATTTTTGATAAATGTGTGTATATAGGTAATGAATAAATGGGCTATAAAATAATCAAAAATCTTGCATCTGTTGTGAAAAAGAAGTTATTTTATAATTCTGATTCATCTTTGTTTCGAAGAGGGAATGTTAACCTAATATATAAGTTCATAATGGATAAAAACATGAGTATTTGAAGATTTTAAATATAATTAATATCACACCAAATTTAAATAAGATTTTGATGACCTGTAGTGATGATGTTCTTGATGTGGTACACACACAGACCAATTAATCCATCTTCTTGTGGGGTAATCCTATCTTCCAAAAGTTTTAAGATATTTCTAGTTATGACTAATAATTATAGAAGTTAAGAAATCTTCTATTAGAATATATATTAGATAGGTAAAAATGAATTCTATGGTGTAAAATATAAGTCAAAATGGGTTTTTGTTGTATAATTTGTATTAATTTGTGGTGATAGTGATGAATCCATTTTGGAGAGTACAACCAAAATAGAAATGAGTATAATTATATGTTCAACCTTTTAAATATATCTTCTTTTATCTCTCTTATATTAAAAATGAAAATGAGGTGAGATTGATAGATAATATTGAGTGGATTAAGAAAACTAACTAGTCCAAGAAATGAACTTAAAAGGACAATTTTTAAAATGAGGGTACCATTGATTCACACCCTCTTAATAGAACAAAATTGGTCCTTGGTCTCTACAATGAAAATAGAAAGTCATGTAAGGAAATGAGGTTTTCTATTCTATCTCTAGGATGGACCCCTATAGTGTACTATTTTTCAAATAGTTTTAGAATTAACATAGTTTGTGTACTAGTTCATCAAGGGAGTATCATTACAATGTCATAATGGGAAATATTAAGAGCTTCTGTTAAAGGTTCTCCTAGTTAGATATGTGTATAGGTTTGATAAAAACACATTACACAATATATTATTTAGGTGGATTTTATATAGATAATATATTTTCATATGTTAGTTCATTCTGGGGATATGGATGTGGGTATTAGTAGCTAAAATAATAGATACATTAGGGTTTAGTCCCTCTAGAGAGTTGGGGATTACTGAGGTAGGGACCTGGATCTATGGTAGGATGATTTTTCACTTTGGACCAGGTTTTAGGTGAAATAGTTGAGCATAATTCAATGGTTTAAGGTAAATTTTTATTTGATTAGATAATTTTAATTGATTTTTTGGTACTTGGGATTAAAATTCCTTTATTTTTTTTTTGAGTTGTAAGAGAATAAAGATTTCATGTATAGTCCCCGCTAGTTTTTGTCTCTTGTTTATAATATTGTTAAGTGCATTGATCAGGTTTGAAATTATCTCACATGTTTCAAATTTGTTTAAGGAAATGATTTTTTTTTGGATTTTTATATCATAGGTAAGTCATGTTTTGACATCATTTTTGGGATGGAATAGATGACACACATCAAGGTTTTCATTTTATGCATCTAGAGGAAGGTGTATTAGAACTTCCTTAAGGGTGATGAGTGTGTTTTAGGGAGGTAATGGGATTCATAAGAAATTATATGAGGACCATACATATTTATATTGTGGATATTATAGAATAGGTGTTGGTTGTAGTTTCTATTAGTAGACCAGGTAGCAATTTTAGATGTTTTTCAACCAATGGTGGTTTAGTTTTGTGATGCCTCTCTGAATTATTTCATAAGAACCATTTTGAGTGGGAGATTAAGACCATGATTGGTCTTATTCTAGGTGAAGTTCCAATTTTAACTTCTTCTTATCCAATGAAACCAAATGAGCTGAAAGAGATTAAGGAATAAGTTATTGATATTGAGGATGAGGGATTTAATCATATGAGTACCACTCCTTATGGTGATGTGGTTTTATTTTCCAACGAAGTGAATGATGAAATCATGTTATTCATAGATTATACAATTTTTGACTAGGATACATTGAATAATTGGTATTTCTAATTGAGTATTGACAACCTTTTTGACCAGATGTAGGGAGCTTGATGGTTCTCTATGATTTATTTGTGATTGGATTACCCATAGTTTCAACTCAATATATAGGATATAAAGAAACATTTAGGAGTGGGTATGGGTTTTATGATTACCTTGTGATTCCATTTGGATTGGATAATACACCATCTATTTCCATGGATCTCATTTACTGTAACATTCACCCATATCTAGAAATATTTTTCATGGTTTTTTAAATTAAATGATGGTATATTCTCAGACCCAAGAGTCACATTCTAAGAATTTTTATATTGTATTGTGTATTCATTGTGTACATAATCATTATTTCTTATACTAAATGTTTTAAATTTTGATTCAGAAGGTGTGATTTCTCAGTCATGTGATCTCATAGGCATATATTTTAGTTAATATAGATAAAATAAAGTCATTTATGTAATGGTTTTGAACAAATAAAATCTTTAGAATATGAAGTTTCCAAGGATTAGCCTATTATTTTAGATAGTTCATTGAAAAATTCTCTCACTTGGTAGTTCCTATGACTAAGATGACCAAGAAGGGGGGAAAGTTCAAGTGACTAGAAAGTGAGTGTAGGAATTCTCGGAGATGAATAATAGGTTGAACTTTGATCTAATACAAATTTTTCTTGACCTAGTTATCAGTTATAAGATCTATTACGATGACTTAGGATTTTTATTCAGATATATTATAATGAAAATGGATCATATGGCTGATTATGTGACATGTCAGATACAACCCCATGTGCGTAACTACCCTACCCATGATTTGAAACTCATTTCCATGGTCCATTCCTTGATGTGTTGGAACCATTATAACTTTGGTGAGACCTTTTTCATCTAAAATGAGCATAATAACCTCTAATATATATTTTCCCACTGAGACAAAAATATGTGATAGAGACTTTTTATTGATTATATTTAAAATTTTAGATTTATAGATTTAATATTCCCAATGGGCGGGGAGCCAACTTAAGAATTACTTGAGAAGGAAAACCTTAGAGATGGGGGTTCATACATTAAGTGATAAGTGGAAACTAATTATAATACTCATGGAATAATAATTAGATGTTTTAAATGGTTTGAGAAAACGTGGTTTATAATCAGTTGACTTTTTCATCTTCATATGTAGACAAATTGAAGGCCAACCAAATATCTAATTCAGATTACTTAATGATGCAAGAATATATCATAGAGGATGATCTAGCCTCTTTTTTATCCTTGGATAGAGATGAAAAGTTTTACATCTATGGTATAGTAATGGTCCTTAGTTATATAAGGGAATCTTATACTTCACAATGGGGTGTGCATCCAAGTTTCACTAAGATGTGTCCAGATATCATGAGGTTCTTATGGTGGTGAGGTATGCATAAGGATTCCATTGGTTTCCCCAGTCACTATCATACCTATCAAAAGTTAATGGTAAATAACTAGTAAAAAGGTGTTTTAAATTCAACTATTTCATTTCTAGTAAAGAAAATGGGATCAGGAAACCATGGAATCCATTTTGGAACTCCCTAGGACTTTGAGTATTTTTTATGTTGTGAGGGTGATAGTTGAATGGTGGAAGATTGTTGCAGATTTATTTTATATTTTGGGGAATCAATTAATGGATTAGTTTTGAAGGTTATATGTGATGGTGTTAGTGTAGTTTCACTATATACCATTGAGTATAGTGTTATAACAATATGAACTCTTTAAATCATGATTATGGACAGGATTATTAAATTAATGGGGTCTCAAATAAAAATGTGTAAAACCAATCACCCTTAGATGGATATATAGTTATAGAA
Organism: Viscum album; assembly: GCA_963277665.1. Classification (NCBI taxonomy): domain Eukaryota; kingdom Viridiplantae; phylum Streptophyta; class Magnoliopsida; order Santalales; family Viscaceae; genus Viscum; species Viscum album. The sequence continues at coordinate 2,040,198,183 of OY728141.1, read as the reverse complement.
AATTATTTGTATACTGGTAGATATTCTAAGGGAATAAAAACATGATTTCAATTAATATTGAGATAAATATTTATAATTTTTAGAGTTTTGGTATATTAAAAGTTATCAAGACTTGATTAAGATGGCCCAACATGAGGCTCTTATGGGTTTCCATGTATTTTTCTATTATTTTAGTTAGAGGCAGGTTAATTATCTATTATTAGACAATTTTTAGAATAGGAAACCACTGGGAGAGTTTATTTTATACAGAATATGTTGGTAACCACTAATAATAGGAATTTTTCATAATTTAGCTAGAGGTGGTGACCCTTAATGTTCACTATGGGTGACTGAGTGTTCTTACATGTATCATCTCAGTAAGGGAATCAGTGCTTTAGGATGTATTGGATATTAGTGAAATAGTATTTTTTTACATTTGAGTTCAATGAAAAGATTGGGATGATGGATTATTAGTTTTATATTCTTCCAAAACATCGTGGTATTCACAATGTGCTTCATGTGTCACAGCTCTATATGTATGAGCCACACCGAGCCCATTTGACTAATGATGTAGACGTCAAGTTGGAGGTGGATTATTCATTTGTGAAATGTCAAGTACAGATTGTCGGACATAGTGAGAATGTGATTTGTAAGAATAAAATTCATCTTTTCCATGCTTTAGGGTAGCATTTATGGACCAAAGATGAGATTAATGAGAAATAGTGGGATGTATGGGAATAATAGATGAATCTGTCTAGCTATGAAGCAAAATATGATTTTGTGGGATGCAAATTCCTTAGAGGGGATCTTTTAATGTTCTTATATTTTCAAGGTTTATTATGGTTTAATTTATACCCAATCATGTGTATCATAATGGTATTTAGTAGTTAGAGGGGTCATGAGTGGATAAAGGGTATGTTTTTTGGATGGGACTCAAGATTGTAGCTAAAATCATATAGTAGAAAGTATTAATGGTGTGATCTCTATAGTTCAATCCATGAATAGCTCAGATAGAGCTGATGGATTCCTGCATGCAGTGGGTCATGGTGTGAACCATATTTTTGTACTGTAAATAACAACCTCAGTAGTTTTTAGGTTAATGGATTGATCCCATTTAACCATAATTTACATCTCCCTTAACCCTCAATTTTGATTTTGGTGCATATAAGATTCTCTTTAGTAATTTTGGTTCCATCCTCCTCTAATATTTTGAATTTCAAAATATCACTCATTATAGAAGGTTTCTCTCGATATGTATAACATTTTATAATTCCTATGTTCCTATTTATTTCTATATTTTTTTCTTCTCATTTATAGAACCCCAAATTGAGGATGTTGGTTCTGATTTTAGGGATTTCATTAATTGAGCTTGATTTGGGTGGTGATTCATGGTATTTGATCATTGTTACACTTGAGGTTGGAATTATTTAATATTTTATGTATTTTTTATGAAGTTATATTCTTCAAAATTATATTATGATTCATGTATAACCATCTAAGATCTCTTATTGTAGTTTTAACATTACTACGTAGGTCCTTATATACATGGTTGACCATTTGGAGGTGGAGTAACGAGTTATTTTTTAGTTTATGTGTTAATTTTACTTTAGTTAGTGGTTGATTCTAGGGCCATACACTCAGGAAATGTAACATTATATGATCCATTTTGGATTATTTGAGTCTAGAATGGTTTAGTTAAATGATTTAGGGTTTTAGGTGATGAATTCTTATAAATTATGGCTTTTTTAGGCCAGTGGATCCTTGTCTATAGTTTCTTAATGTTTTCTACTATTAGGACGAGGGGATGGGTTAGAGTGCTTGATTAGACGTCCCTTGGGTGTGCAAGGATGGGTTGGTGTTCTTGATGATACATACCTTGAGTTTTTGTGGATGAGTCTGTGTGATTAATGTGACATCCCTTTGTAAGGATGGGTTGGTGTGATTGATGTGACCTCTATTAAGATGATGAGGATGGGTTAGTTTTCTAGATAAACAAACACCATTAGTGATAAGTGTACTTATTAAGATTTACCAAAGTCATAAAAACATGTTTAAGAAATATGTTCAAGAATTTTATGTAATCTTTCCATTTATCCATCCATCCATCTAAGGTAAGTAAGTCATATACATCTTAAAATGAATCCACATAGCAATCAAGAGTCCCTTCAAGGAATTAGATGCAAACCATGGATCCCTATCTAAAAGAATATACAATTGAACACTAAAATGTGTAATAAATTTCTTCACCTAAATCATAAAAATATCACTAATTATAAATATCTCTAAAATATGAAATAATTTTACTCGTTTTAGGATTTTATTCACCAGTAACCAAATACCATATGAAATATTTGGTGATTTCAGAAACCTAATCATTAAATTCATGTATATCTCTTCCCACTTCTATAATGTAATGGTTAGTACTTAAAATAATTGTCACATTTCATTAATTATTATCCACTTCTTTTTGATGAGATGGATAATAATAAATAAATAATTTGATTAATTTTATACTTATTGATCATGATAATTGGCATATATGGTCATAAAATATCTTTATTGATATGGGAAATACATCCCAACTCAAATGCTGAAATATTTTTATAAAATTATTCTTAAGTTACATATAAAAAATTTATTCATTTGAAATAAAGAAAATTATCTTATGATGTAATGACCCAACCCTATTTACCCATAGTCGGTGCATTATTACATAACATTTTCATGATCACAAAAGATCATGTATCGAAAGACCGATTAGTTTAGCGGCCTTGGAAACACTAGATACATTAATAAGTTTTACATTATAATATAAAATGAAAAACTAAAACATCATAGTCTCCATAGGCTGTACTCATATCTTTTTTACTATCCCTGTAGGTTAGTCATAATATACTTCTTGGCATGCTAGGAAAAATAAAACATAGAAAGGGGTGAGCTCAGATGCTCAGTAAGGATAACAGTACTGCAGAATCTTTGATAAATAAGCATAAACATTTAAGGAAATGTATAAGAGTACAACAAAAACATTTTAAACATGAACTTCATCATAATATGGAAAAGATAAAATCACATAATTTCATTTACTTATTCACATATATATTCTACTAGTCGAATAATCACCTGAAATATCAATAGCCACTTTCATAATGATGGAATGCATAATGCCAGACTTCATAACAACATAGTCAAGGACTTGTGCCAAGACTACAAATAAGATTTTTTCAAGGCCTTGTACCAAGACACTAGTTTGTCTCATGAGACCTACCGATGCATCGAGGAGCTATAGAAGACTCCACCCATCACTTACTAAGACTAATGAATTCCTCATATTAAAAGGTTTAAACATAACATAAACATTCGTATTAAAACTAGCATATGAAATTTCAATAAATTATACATAAATCATGAATGGTATAAAAATAACACAACCACAGTAAAAAATATCCAAAAAACTTCAATTCAATATGTAAGTTTTTTATAATAATAAATCAACCTCAAATAAGCTTAAAATCCATCAAAGGATGTTAACATAGATGAAATTAAAACCTTTTTTAGAGAAATATCTCTTTCTATTTTGAAATAATTTAAAAGTCATATAATTATAAAATAAAAAATTTATTTTTAAAATATTCTTAAAATATTTTAAGGGAATCTTCGACGATGTTATAATGGCAGAAAATAGCCGCACCCGCTGTATAAGTTAAAAAAACATTCTTACCTTAATTTTTTTCAAAAAGGTCAAAAAGTACCTTGATTGGGAAACGATGGAAAGATTACTTTCAAAACATCTAAGGTCAAATAAGGGTATAAATGAATTTTACCCATTTTATAGTAAATATTAAAAATGTTTTGGAATACATTTTTAAGAAACATAGATGTGGATGATAAAGGGGTCCTAATAGATACTTACGTAAAAACAATCTCAGATAATAAAGAGATTGTGAAATTAACCCTTGACTTGTAATTTTCCTTGGTCAAGGGTAATTTAAAATCTTTTATAATAGTTAAATAATTGTTATTAAATTATACAAGAACCATATACATAATTATGATATCATATATGATCATCTAATAATTCTTTGTTAATAATATTTTTGTATTATTGTCATTTCGGGTGTTAACTGATTCATTTTCCTTTATATTCTTACTTACATAATCCATGATTATTATGGATAGTATGTATTTGATTCATATCCAGTATTATATTTAGATCTTTAAATATTATTTTTAATAATCACATGAAAATTATTCTTGAATGATTAAGATGGGGAATGAATCTCATCGCGTTCGTGGGGATGGTAATCTGTACATACGTACGAGCGACAATATCATTCTTTTTTAACCAAAATAATAAGTAAATGACTGGTATATCATATATACAGAGTCATTAACATGTTATATCTATTATTTACATCAATTATACATCATTATTATACCCATCAAAATAATAATTTATTGAATAACAACTACACCACGGCGTGGAGACTGTAAGCCGTACGTATGCACGCGTGGTGACATGTTATTCATAGGATGGATAACATAATGAATATGGTTGTGACATTTTTATAATAACATCACGGTATATAGAAGAAACTAGAGTTATTATTTTATAATGGAAACAACAAAGAAAGATGAAGTTGAAGAAGAAAATAACATGAAAGAGGTGGTGAGATATTTACCTCCTCTTTGGGTTCTTCCTTTTGATTTGATCAAAAGGGCTCATTAGGTTGAATTTATGATAAAACTAAGGCATCTAGGATTAAGGGAGGATAGTTTGGAGGATATTTGGGTAGGTTTTGGGCGATCCAAATGACTTTGGAGGTGTGAATTTGAGAAAAGGGGAAGTTCTCTTTTATAAGAGGGGTGAGGGGAACCTTAGGAAAAGATTGAAATATTATTTTATAATAAACTAATTTTCGGTTTCTAATGGCCCCAAAATGGTTTATTTAGAGGATACACTGTTTATGGGTCAAAAGCAACTCAAAATATTGGTTTTAGACAGGTTTGGGTCCCTATATTTACCTTATCTTTTAGATTTAACTCTTAGTGAAATAGTTTGACATTTACCATGTCTCTTTGTATTTTTATATTACATGGTTACTAAACATACTATAAACATTCAAGAGAACCCCAAGTGGTCAATTAATGATACACCTAACATTATTTAAGTCTTTTGGCTGAACATTAGATTTTTAAAATTATTATATAAACCAATAATTTTTAATTTGTTTTAAAAACTCATTTAAGTCAATTTTAAAATTATTTAATAATTTTTTTTAAAGTCCTTAAATCTTTATTACTTATAAATAAATTCATATTTTCAATCCTAACATGTCATATTAACCTATAAAATTAGTTTATTTCATCAAAAGTCTCAAATTACATTTATTTAGATATTTATAATATCAATTATTTTAATATTTCATTATTAAGGTAATTAATACGTCATCATTGTGTCATAAATAACTTAAATTATTTAATGTCAAAAAATTATAAATAAAATTTCATTATGTAAGAAATATTTTTATATTTATAATGAATATTTATATTCTAATTTATCCTATTTATAACCCTATATTATAAATGGTTTAGTTATTAAACTTTGAATATAACACTTTTAACTCTTCTCTGAATTCAATAATAGTAAATGTCCATATCTAATCCAAGTGGACCAAAAGGATAATATTTTATTCCAATGGTTGGTTTTGGTCAAATTTCACTTATCCAATAGAATTCGGACATGTTTTAGGGTAAGAGTAATATCATTTTTACCCTTAATTATGCTATTTACTTTTAACCGTGGTAAACAAAAGTAAAAAGTTACTATTAAAAAAAAATTCAACTTATTGAACCAAATTTATCTTACTGATATCAATAGTGTATCTTGGATTTTGGAAATTCCACTCACATAAGCGGTAAAATTATGTTTTATGCAAATTTGAAAATTCTCCTAGGAGGTGGGTAAAAGACGGTGAAAAGTTCAATAAAACTTTATATGTGTAATATTATTACAAAATGACCCCAATGAATTACATTTAACATATATAGGTATTATTTATCTATTTTGACTTAAAATAAATTTAAATAAAATAATTAATTATTTAAATAAAAAGTTGGTTTTAAACAATAACGCTGTGTTTTTCAATATTCATCAAAAATTGAAAGTTTTCAAAAAAATACAAAAAATTCACCCTAAGATAATTTCGATATTAAAAATTCAAAAATAAAGTCCATTTTGAAAAATAAAATTTATAAAATTTCAAAAAGTGCGTATTATTATTCATAACGGCTAGTTTGATTAGCCGCGGTGTGTTAGAATCTTGATGTTGCGTACAATGCAAGATTTTGCATTAATCAAAGGGAAACGTACCTTGGATACTTGGGGTGTTACATTCTTTCCTCCCTCAAATAATTTTGTCCTTGAAATTTTCTATAATATTACTGCATAAAAAGATTCAGGTGGTTCTTCATCATAAGTTTCTCGGGTTCCCACTTTTCCTCTTCCATCTTATGGTTTCTCCCTAGAACTTTTACGAGACGAGTCATCCGGTTTCTCAGCACTTGTTCTCTAATATCAATAATCTTGACAAGCTCTTCACAATAAGACAGATCAAGTTCTAGTTTTAATTCCTCATATGTGGGTACATGCATTGAGTCAAGCATGTATTTTCTCAATAGTGATACGTGGAACAAATCATGAACATTTGAGATACTTGGAGGCCTTTCCAAACATTAAGCTATAACCCCAATTCATTATAGAATTTCAAAAGGACTAATTTACCTGGGACTCAATTTACCCTTCTTACCAAATCATATAATTCTTTTCCATTGATATACCTTCCGGAAAACATGATCTCCTACCTGAAATTACAAATCCTTCCTTCAGTTATCAGCATATCTCTTCTTCCTACTTTGATCTACTTTGATGTGGGTTTGGATTACCTTTAACTTTTCCATCATTTCCTCAACAAGTTCTAGGCCTATAACTTTTCTTTCACCAACATCATCCCAACAGGTTGGTGTGTGACATATCTTTCCATATAACGCTTCATATGGTTCCATCTGAATACTTGAATGGAAGCTATTATTATATGAAAATTCTACCAGAGGTAAATATTGATCTCACATACCTTTAAAGTCAAGTGAGAAAGATCTGAACATGTCTTCTAAGGTTTTAATAGTCCATTCTAATTGTCCATCAGTTTGGGTGTGATAGGCAGTGCTCAAACGAAGTTCAGTATTCCGGGATTTTTAAAGAGTTTTCCTGAATCTTGATGTAAAACAAGGATCACAATCAGAAACAATCGATAGGGGTACACCAAGGAGTCTTACAACTTCATTAATATATTGTCTTTCTAGAAGTTCAAATGGTAAATATTCTCTTATAGCAAGAAAATGTGCTGACTTGGTAAGACGATCAAAATGACCCATATTGCATCATTCCTTCTAGGTGTCTCTTGTAGCCCACTGAAAAAGTACATCATAATATTATCCCATTTCCACTTAGGTATAGGAAGAGGTTGCATGACACCTCTAGGTTGTTTCCTTTCATCTTTCACTTATTGACAAACCACACATCTTGACACAAAATCAGCAACCTTCCTCTTCATGTTGTCCCACCAAAAATGTTCTTTCAAATCTCTATACATCATGGTGCTACCAGGGTGTATAGAGAAATTGGAGCTATGAGAATCATCTAATAATTCCCTTTTATGATCAATAATATTGGGAACACAAATTCCATTCCCAAATTTCAAAATCTCGTCTTCATATATGAAGTCACTCAATCTCTCTTCATTCATAGCATTAATCTTCTTTTGAAACTCCTCATCATTGGTTTGAGAACTCTTTATCTTTTCTAGTAAAGATGTTTTGGAAACCATTTGAAAAATCATTGATGTTTCACCTTCCATGGTTATTCCGATATCCATTTTTACTAGATCCATATATATAGGATCTTTTTCAACTCTCATCTTGTTCAAAACTCCATGATCCTTTCTACTCAAATCATCTTCCACCTTATTTTCCTTCCCTGGGTGGTAGTGTATAGTGAAATCATAATCCTTGAGTAGTTCAATCCATTGCCTTTTCCTCATGTTGAGTCCTTTTTGTGAGAAAATATACTTCAAAATCTTGTGATTAGTATAAATCTCACATTTTTTACCATAGAGATAATGTCTCCATATCTTCAAATCAAATATTACAGATTCTAACTCAATATCATGAGTAGGATAGTTTTTCTCATGAGTTTTTAGCTGCAGTGATGCATAGGTAATAACTCTGTCATTCTTCATAACAACACAACCAAGTCCTATCTTTGAAGAATCACTATAAATAACAATCCCATCATTCCCCGATGGTAGAGTCGGGAAAAGAGCATTGACTAATCTTCTCTTCAGTTCTTCAAACAATTCTTCACACTCTTTTGTCCAAACAAATTTAACCCCTTTACATGTGATCTTTGTTAATGGGTTAGCCAACCGGGAAAAATTCTGATTGAAACATCAATAATAACCTACTAAACCAATAAAACTGTGTACCTCAGTTATACTCATCAGTGCTATCCATTCTTGGATAGCCTTGGTATTTGAAGGATCAACAAAGATTCCATCATTAGAGACAATATAGCCAAGAAAAGAAATCTCCTGAAGCCTGAATTCACACTTTATAAATTTCCCATATAATTCATTTCTTCTAAGAGTATTTAGAATAATTCACAAGTTATTTTCATGATCTTCATAGATTTTTCTGTATACCAAGATATAATCAATAAATACCACTATAAAGTCATCAAGATATTGCTTAAAAACTCTATTCATTAGATCCATGAAGACATAAGGTGCATTAATCAATCCAAAAGGCATTACTCTGAACTCGTAATGCTCATACCTAGTTCAAAATGTTGTTTTCGAAATGTCTTCCTTCTGCACACACAACTGATGGTATCTATATCAAAGTTAAATCTTTGAAAAATATTGATATCCATGAAGTTGGTCGAATAAATAATAAATGAGAGGTAGGGGATACTTGTTCTTTATCATTATAGATTCATCTCCCTGTAGTCAATGCACAACCTTATAGATCCATCTTTCTTCTTAAAAAAATGGATAGGGGATCCCCATGGAGAAACACTAGGGTGAAAGAATCCCTTATTACTCAATTCCTCTAGTTCTTTCTCTAGTTCCACTAATTCCACAGTGGTAATTCTATAAGGGGTCTTTAATATGGGCCTTGAACCAGGAATTAAATCAATAGAAAACTCAATTTCTCGTTATGGAGGATGTCCCGGTAAATCTTCTGGAAACACATCAACATATTCTTACACAATAGGTATATCCTATATTTGAACATTATTTTCCACATCCACATTTATTTCATTCTCTTCCTCCCCAATAATTGAATTTAGTTGAGATACTGGGGGTGGATCTAGATAAGAATTAGTTGGTAACGTTTCTTCTCTAAAGATAAGGTGTTCTTTATCATCGTCATCAGAAATCGTAACTTCCTTATTCTTAGAATAAATTTTTGTATCATGGTCTGAAATCCAATCCATGCTGAGGATTATATCAAATTTAATCATGGGTATAATGATCAGATCAGTAGATAAAGAACATTTATATGCCCTAATGGGATCTAATTCACAAAACTTTGTTTCAATGATAATTCCCTTAGGTGTTTTGACTGACAACTCCCTTGTTAAGTCAAATTGAAAATATCTAATTTTCTTAGAAAACTTGGAAGATATGAAACAATGCGATGATCCAAAATCAAATAAAGAATTTTATAAACTCGAGGAAACCATTAAATTACCTACCACCACATCTTTCGGAGCTTCAACCTCAGTAGTAGTGATAGCATAATCTTGGCCTTGATCCCTTGGCCTTTTCTGAGGTAAGTTTCCTTGGCGCTTAGGACATTCATTTGAATAATTCCCCCTTTCTCTAAAATTTTATCATTCAACATTGATAGTCTCTTTCTTTCCCTTGCAATCACGAGCTTGGTGTCCTTTTTCACCACACTTGTAACAAACTATCATTCCCTTCAAGTAAGTACCAGGGTTTTTCTTTCCACATTTACTACAGGATGGATATTCAACTTTTCCCTTCTTCCCCTTATTTCCATTTCAAGAGTGTTCAACAGTTCTCTTCTTCTCTTGCTTTGCTTTAATGTTGTAAGACATAAAGAATTCCTTTTCTGTCTTGATAGCACATGAGACAATATCTTTATATGACAGGAAGGATTTTGAGACTAATTCTTGCTAGAGAAATGGATTTAACCCATCAAAGAATCGATAATTATTACTCATTTGGTTATGTATATAATCTGTTTTATGCCTTGCTAACCTTGTAAAGATAGACTCATACATTGCGACATTCTCATCCTCCTTTTGCCTCTGACTCATAAATTGCCATTCCATATCCGCTCGATGGTCATGGGGAAAGTACTTTTCAAAGAAAGGCTCTTTAAACTCCCTCCATTCCATATTTGATACTTCATCATCTTCCTTTGTATTTTGAATCAATGACCACCATTGATCTGCATCTCCCGTGAGGCAATAAACTACCATGAGAACTTTTTACCTTTCACTAATCCTCAAAGCATGAAATATTTTCTCTAAAGAATTTATCCATTGATCATTTAATAATGGATTTGTACTCCAATTGTATGTTGGTTTTTATTTCCTCATAAAGTGGTCTAACATTGATCCTCCGCATTGTGGATAATAGTGCTCCATATGGGTAAGGTTATTATTCATAGCCTGAGTGAGTTATCCCAGTATGGTGATAAGCTGATCAGCACCAGTTGTATAACTAGCTTCACTATAATTATCATGAGTTGGAGGGAAAACCCATACATGGATTACGTGCATTGATAAGGTTTCCATTTTTTCCACTAGGTGCCATTTCTAAACAACGGCATACAATAGATTAGTTTATGAATCTAAATACATAATTCCAAACATGTAAAACAGTTAACATAAATTGAACAGTTTATGGATATAATCCATAATCATAAAAAAAAATTTCTTTGAGGAGTTATACACTCATAAATCTTTCATAATTTTTTTAATGAAAATTTGGATTATCCTAAGAATATACCCTGGGAGTGTCGTAACCAAGAGTGCAGCAAGCCCCATTGTTGTGTGCCAGGATACCCCAGGTCAAGCCCGAAACTCCTTGTCAAAGTTTTCACTCCTAGGTATATCTCTGCCAAAGTAGCCTCTACCTGCTCGTATCCAGACAGGGATGTATTTCTCATAAAATACAAAAAAAATCTCTACATTACCAAAATTCTAGGAATTTATTCTATACTAATCCTCAAAGTCTATCCTAGGGTAATGTTATCTAATCAGAGTTTTTATAAATCTAGTTTCCATGGTTAGTACTAAACTTTCTCTGATACCAACTGTAATGCCCTGACCCTAGTTACCCAGAGTCGGTGCATTATTACATAACATTGGCATGATCACAAAAGATCAAGTCTAAAAATACTGATTAGTTTAGTAGCCTTGGAAATACTAGATACATTCATAAGTTTTACATTACATTATATAATAAAAAACTACAACATCATAGTCTCCATAGGCCTCACTCATATCCCTTATACTATCCCTACAGGTCAGTCATAATATACTTCTTCGCATCCTGGAAAAAATAAAACATAGAAAGGGGTGAGCCCATATACTCAGCAAGGATAACAATATTGCAAAAACTTTTATAAATATGCATAAACATTTAAGGCAATGTATAAGACTAAAAAATCCTTTTAAACATGAACTTCAGTATAATATGGTAGAGATAAAATTCAATAATTCTATTTACTTATTCACATGGATATTTTACTAGTCAAATAATCACATTCAATATCAATAACCACTTTCATAATGATGGAATGCATAATGCCAGACTTCATAACCACATAGTCAAGGCCTTGTTCCAAGACTACAAAAAATATTTTGTGAATGCCTTTTGACAATACACTAGTTTGTATCATGAGACCTAATGATGCATATAGGATCTATAGCGGGCTCCACCCGTCACTTACTAAGTCTAATTCATTCCTCATATGAAAAGGTTTAAACATAACATAAACATTCATATTAAAACTAGCATATAAAATGTCAAGACATTATCCATAAACCATGAATGGTATTAAAATAACACATCCACAGTCAGACATATCACAAAACCTTCAATTCAATATGGAAGTTTTGTATCATAATAAATCGACTTCAAATAAGTTTAAAATCCATCAAAAGATGTTAACATAGATGAAATCAAAACCTTTTTTTAGAGAAATATCTCTTTTTATTTTGAAATAATTTAAAATTAATATAATTATAAAAGAAAACATTTATTTTGAAAATATTCTTATAAGATTTTAAGGGATGATTTGATGATGTTTTAACTATGGAAAATAGATGCACCCGATGTATAAGTTAAAAAACATTCTTACCTTAATTTTGTCGAAAAGGTCATAAAGTACATTGTTTGGAAAATGACGGAAAGATTCCTTTAAAAATATATAAGGTCAAATAAGGGTATAAATGAATTTAACTCATTGTATAGTAAATAGTAAAAAAATTTGGAATACATTTTTAAGAAACATGGATGTGGATGATAAAGAGGTTCCAGTAGATACTTACGTAAAAACAATCTCAAATAATAAAGAGATTGTAAAATTAACCCTTACCATGTACTTTTCTTTAGTCGAGGGTACATTAAAATCCAATAAAATAGTAAAATAATTGTTATTAAATTATACAATAACCATATACATAATTATTATATCATATATGATCTTCTAATAATGCTTTGTTAATAATATTTTAGTATTATCGTCATTTCGGGTGTTAACTGATTTTTTCCTTTATATTCTTAGTTACGTAAGCCATGATTTTTATGGATAAGATGTATTTGATTCATATCCATAATTATATTAATATATTTAAATATTATTTTGAATCATCACATGAAAATTATTCTAGAATGATTAAAATGGGGAATGAATCTCATAGTGTTCATGGAGACGGTAATCCATACGTACGCACGAGAGACAACATCATTATTTTGTAATTAAAATCCTAATTAAATGGATGATATATCATATATAAAGAATAATTAACATGTTATATCTATTATTCACATTAATTATATATCATTATTATACCCATCCAAATAATAATGTATTGAATAACAACTACACCATGGCATGGAGACGGTAAGCCGTACATACGCACGTATGGTGACATGTTAATCATATGATGGATAACATAATGAATATGGTTGTAAAATTTTTATAATAACATAAAAATATATATAAGATACTATATTTATTTTTTTATAATGGAAACAACAAACAAAGAGAAAGTTGAAGAAGAAAATAACTTGAAAGAGGTGGTGAGATATTTACCCCTTCTTCGGGTTCTTCCTTTTTATTTGATCAAAAGAGCTCCATAGGTTGGATTTATGATAAAAATAATGCCTCTATTATGAATTTTGGATAGTTGGGAGGATATTTGGGCTGGGTCTGTCCAAGAAAAATGGCTTTGGAGGTGTGAATTTGAGAGAAGGAGAAGTGCCCTTTTATAAGAGGGGTGAGGGGTACCTTAGGAAAAGATTGAAATATTATTTTATAATAAAATAATTTTAGGTTTATAATGGCTCCAAAATGATTTATTTCATATATAAGGTGGTTATGGGTCTAAATACACTCAACCAATAGGTTTTAGACAGGTTTGGGTCACTATATTAACCTTATCTTTTAGATTTAACTCTTAGTTAAATAGTTTGACATTTACAATGTCTCTTTCTATTTTTATATTATATGTTTAATAAACTTACTATAAAATTCCAAGAGAACCCCAAGTGGTTAATTAATGATACAAATATAATTATATAAGTCTTTTTGCCAAAACATAGATTTTTAGGATTATTATATTAACCAATATTTTTGTATTTATTTTAAAAACACTTTTATGTCAATTTTGAAATTATTTAATAATTGATTTTTGTTAAAGTCCTAAAAACATTATTACTTCTAAATAAATTCATATGTTCAATACTAACATGTCTTATTAACCTATAAAATTATTTTAATTCATCAAAAGTCTCAAATTACATTTATTTCGATATTTATAATATCAATTATTTTAATATTTCATTATTAAAGTAATTACTCCATCATTATTGTGTCATAAAGAAATTAAATTATTTAATGTATAAATATTATAAATTAAATTTCATTATTTAATAAATATTTTTATAATTATAATTAATATTTATAGTATAATTTATCTTATGTATAACCCTATATTATAAATGGTTTAGTTATTAAATTTTGAATTTAACATATTTAACTCTACTTTGAATTAAGTAATAATAAATGTCCTAATCAAATCCAAGTAGACCTAAAGGATCATATTTTATTTTTAAGGTTGTTTTTGGTCGAATTAAAATTATAAAATATAATTAGGACATGTTTTAGGGTAAGAATAATATCATTTTTCCCTTAATAACCCTATTTACTTTTAATCGTGGTAAATAAAAGTAAAAAGTTACTATTCACCAAAAATTATTTTCATATTATTGAACCAAATTTTTTCTTACTGATATCAACCGTGTCTCTCGGTTTTTTAAAATTCCACTCACAGATGTGGTGAAATTATGTTTTATGCGAATTTGCAAATTCTCATAGGAGGTGGGTAAAAGATGGTGAAAAGTTCAATAAAACTTTATATATCTAATATTATTAAATAATTACTCCAATGAATTACATTGAACATATATAGGTATTATATATCTATTTTGACCTAAAATAAATTTAAATAAAATAATTAATTATTTAAATAAAAAGTCGTTTTTAAACAATAACACAGTGTTTTTCACTATTCATCAAAAATTGAAAGTTTTCAGAAAAATAAAAAAAATTCCCCCTAAGTTAATTTCGATATTCCGAGTTCAAAACTTAAGTCCATTTAAAAATATAAAATTTATAAAAATTTAAAAATGTGGGTATTACTATTCATAACGGCTAGTTTGATTGGTCGCGGTGTGTTAGAATCTCGAAGTTGTGAACAATGAAAGAAATTGCATTATTCAAAGGGAAATGAATTGTGGAAGATTGGGGTGTTATATATGATATAATAAAATCTCCATTTATCTCCCCAAAATATATGGAATAACTTATCTTCATACATTAGTCATTTGATAAGTATTTTCCTTTTACATGATTCATAAACATGGATGTTATAAAGACCCTAATCTAAATAGGAATGTAATTCTATTTATTTTCTGTCCATTTGATTTAATTCATTTTTTATTATTAGTTTAAGTGGGTATGATAATTTCTAAACTTTTTTGAAGAAAAAGTATAATGGTGAGGTGTGATAAGAATTGGGTACCTGGTGGATTTGTATTGGGTACCTGATGGGTCTCTCGGGTTATTGGTGCCACTATTATAAACCACCATATATCTGATAACTTAGTATCATGTACCCAATATCTTCTTAGGTAATGCCACATTTAAAACAAATATTTTTTCTTATTAACCCTAAAATTAATCCCTAAAATTGGGGGGGGGGTCATAATTTCATCTATATTTACCCCATTTATATACTCTTATGATTGATATCCTATCCCTATATTCCCAAGGATATCTATCTTCAATTCATGATTTGAAAGGTCTTGATTGATATTGTGAGCACTTTTCCAATGATGTAATGATCTAACTCCTCAAATATTCCCCCTTCTTTAAATTATTAGAAACTGGTGATTTGAATCCTTTTAATCTTAATCTATAGATCCTATAATCCATTAAATCATTTAAATTTATTTTTCCCTAACTGTTGTGGGTTCTTTTTGTATGATTGTAAAACACAAAACCATGGTATTACTTCTTAGTTACACTCTTCTAGAATTTTAGTTGTGTAAACTTAGTTTCAATACCATTCTAGGTGGTGCACCTAATCTTTGGGTGGTATCCATACACCTATTGGTTTTCTATAGCAGCTATCTATAAATTAATAAGTAGGAGTAATCATTTTTCTTTTTCATAATATGGTGGGTTATCCTGGAAATGGTTTGTGGCTAAGTGAAACTAATTTAAACCAAGAGTTCTAAATATATAATGGCTTTATTAAATCATTATATTTATAGATAGAATTATTGTTCATCTCTTGATTATTTCTAGTAATTATTATAAGTTTTTGGGATTTGAGTATTTTTTATCCATTTTATATTTTTCTTATCATTAATGTTCTTATGTTGAAATATATAATAGGGTTGATTTAATTTCATTATATGCTATCCATAATTGACTAAAATGTATTCTAAATGGTACTTCTGGAAAAAATTCATAATCTTATCATTGTTGATTTCTATTTCAATTATCATCCATGTTGGACTTGTATAATGTAAATACATATTTTTAAATACCATTTTTTCATTATATTATACTATGGGTCCATATTTTTATAGATACAAACTATTATGTTTGAAGTATGATTGTTCATATTATA
The DNA here is from genome assembly GCA_963277665.1 of Viscum album. Lineage (NCBI taxonomy): Eukaryota > Viridiplantae > Streptophyta > Magnoliopsida > Santalales > Viscaceae > Viscum > Viscum album. The sequence continues at coordinate 2,040,181,682 of OY728141.1, read as the reverse complement.
GTATTCCATTTAAAATTTATTATAATTGTATTTATTTTTACCATTACTTGTCACAAAATTTGTGCCACTCCAAGATTGGTTAGTCCATGCCTAATTTTGGGGTATACCTTGTTACATTTATAGCATCATAAAATGGGAAAAATTTCCTCTGAGATGTGTATTAATTTCACCCATTTCTTATGTTGGAATCTATATACTAAGAGTCATGCATAAGGTTTTGTGATGACATGGATCATGTATTATTTAGGTGTTGATGTCAAGAAAACAAAAAATGTTATTAGATCAAAATTTAGGGGATCTTGGGTATGGTACATGAGAGTATATAAGAGTTATGACCTTGAAAACCTTGGAAATAACCAGTAAACATATATAAACATAATAATTATGGTGGATACTTGAGTTTCACGGGGTTTCCAATATGTCTTTTTTACTCAATAATTTATGTTATTTATATTTCTTTAGAGATGATACATCACAATAGTAATTTGAATATTTAAAAAATTGGATATCATAGAATTTTTTTACTTGTTTTTATTTTTTTATTATTAAATTTTGGGAACCAGCTGATAACCCATGTTAACTAAAACATTAATAATAAATAATTTTTTCTTATATATTTATCATTAATTTTCACGTCTATAAATACTGTGAACTGATTCCATTGATTAATAGCCTCTAAATATTGATGAAAACAAAATTATTTTATGTTATACTAGTAGTATGCAATTAATTACCTCAAAATTATTCTTTAATCTTGTGAAACTATTCTAAAATTGGTTTATAAAGGGTGGATGGATTAGAAAGTGTTTTTTAAATGAATGTACGAGAGAGAGGAATAAGGTTACCACTTACTTGTATTATGTTAATAAATCCGTTATATTATCTATTTTTTGAAGAGATTATTAGTATCATTCTATAATCAATTGTAGATAATGAAACTAATAAAACGACCTCTTGCTATTTTGGAAGGTGAGGATAATCATGTTCCATCGGAATGATCCAAAATTGACCCATAATTATTTGGGGGACTTGTACAAATTCAAAGGACTACTAGTCAATGATATCTATATAAGGATCATAAAACCTATAATATATTGAGGTATTTAAAATTCCATTGTCTTTTTATGTTGTTGTGAGATAAACCAAATATAACACGCATATATTTTACATCATTTCCATAAATTAAAAATTCCATCGCATAAATATTCATACATTCCAAAAATGAGAAGGTTTAGTAACATTGGATATTAACTATATAGATGTATTATTAAAATTTATTACTTCAACATCTCCCAAAAATAACCCTAAAACCCCCAGGACCTGATGGGGTCAACAATGGTTCCTTCCAGTAATATTGGGATCTCATTCATGTGGATGTTTGCAAACTGGTTAAATCCTTTTCCTCCTATGGTGTTCTTCCTCATGGAATAAATGATCAATTTCTTACTCTTATTCCTAAAGTAGACAATGCTGCTGAGATTCACCTTTTCCATCTCATTGCTCTCATCAACACTCTCTATAAAATTACCACTAAACTTCTTGCTAACAGACTCACCTCCATCACCAATAAAATTGTTTCTTGGAACTAATTTGGTTTTATCAAAGGAAGAACTATTCAAGACTATATATGCCTTGCCTCGGAATGTACTAATATGCTGAATAAATTCACTAGAGGAGGCAGTGTGGCCATTAAGCTAGACATCAGGAAAGCTTTTGACACCATGGATTAGAATTTTATTTTAAAGTTTCTTAAAAACATTGGGTTTAATGAATCATTTACTACCATGATCCGTACCTTATTCAATTATGCTTCCATTTCTATGATGGTCAATGGGTCTCCTAAAGGCTTCTTCCAATGCACCATGGGGGTTAGGCAAGGTGACCCCCTATCTGCCATTCTTTTTTGCTATTGCTGAGGATTATTTAAGTAGACTCCTTACGAGCCTTGTGAATCAAAACAAAATTAATCCCATTTAGGCTTCTAGAAACTTGAATGTTCCCATCCTTTTTTTATATGCTGATGATATAATATTATTCTTAAAGGGCGATAGAAGGAACATTAAAAACCTCAAAAGTTCCCTGACGCATTATGAAGATATTTTGGGGCAAGCGATTAGTTGGAACAAATACTTTGTTTAATTTGGGAAAAACTTTTCCCCCAAAAGAAAAAGTCACATCATTGAGTTATTAAGTATCAAAGAAGACTCTTTACCTTTTACTTATTTGGGTGTTCCTATCTTTTTGGGGAGACCAAAATCCATCTATTTTCACAGCATTGTTGATCAAATCATCAATCAACTATCAGCTTGGAATGGTAAATATCTTTCTATATCTGGAAGAGTTTGTCTTGTTAATTATACTATTGTTTCCAAGATGGTTTACTCGATTATGGTTTATAAGTGGCCTACCAGTGTTCTCAAAAAAATCAATGTTTTCATTAAAAATTTTATTTGGACTGGTAGTACGATTGAAAGAAAACTTGTCACCATACCTTTATCCACTTGTTGTAAACCCCTGGATAAGGGTGGTCTTGGTATTAAGAACCTTAAGCTCTTTTATGAATCTCTTCAGGCCATAATGACTTGGAATATGATTCAGAATAACTCTGATTCCCTTGTCTTCCTAAAGAAAATATTTTTTACAAAGATTTGGAATAGTAACCTGGGTTACATCACTTCTTCCATCTAGACATCCATTAGACACTCTTTCCTTAAAATTATGAACAACACTGGATGGATGGTTAGTTTTGATTCATCTGTGAATTTCTAGTTCGACAACTAGACCGATGTCCCTTTAATATCTATGCTAAAATCCACCTCTAGTCCTGAGAACACCAGCTCCACTATAAGAGATGTTGTTAACTCTCATGACATCAACCTTCCAAACCACATCAGTCACATCATTGACAATTATCCATTTACTGAAACTGATGATTTTCTTATCTGGGAACCTGATTTTAATGGATTCCTTGATTCTAAAAGCTTCTACAAAAACAATTTTTGTAACTCTACTTCTAACTTTTCTTGGTTGAAAGCTTTTAGAAAACCTTGGATCAAGCCCTCGTTCCTTACTCTCATTTGGCATGTTTCTCATAATAGGGTCCCCACCGATGTGTGTCTTCAATCCTTTGGGATTTCTCTTTGCTCTAGATGTCATATGTGAAACCAACACTGTGAGGATGCTAATCATTTGTTCATTTCTTGTTCCACAGCTGTAGCTCTTTGGAATTACATTTTTGACATTTTTTATTGCAGATGGTCAATTCTTGCTACTATTAGCTCTCAACTTCAACAATGTGTGATTTGGGATTCTTACAAGCAAATCAGGAATCTTTTCTGGCTATGGCGGCAGAGCTCCTGCATGTGATCTGGTATGATAGAAATAATTTTATTCATAATAATTTCTCTTTCAACCTCAATGCAGGTAAAACGTGTATTCTCATTTCCATCAAGGATGCTTCCTCTCTTCAGAAGGATCATTGTGACAACTCTGTTGGTGATTTTGAGATCCTCCATCGTCTTTGTATTGCAGGCTCTTATAGGTAACCTCGACGTACCATTGAGGACTTCTGGCAAGCCTCGCTTCTAGGATGGATCAATGTGAATGTTGATGGTGCCTCTAGAGGCAAACCAGGTCCGGAAGGTTGTGGTGCCATCTTCAGAGACTTTCTTGGCAGATGCCTTGGCTTCTTCTTCAGTGTTTGTGGTACGACCTCGGATTTGGAAGCAGAAATGTTGGGAGTCATTCATGGGGTGTAATTTTCCAAGAAAAAGGGTTGGAATAAGCTGTGTATTGAATGTGACTCAACCACTATTGTCTAAGCTATCTAGAAGGGGTTGGTACACCTTGCATTGATGCTTACCTCTCAATGGATGAAATGTCTTACTGCGCGCATGGATCTTAACTTCATTTCCACACACATGTTCTGTGAAGCGAACATGGTTGCTGATAGTCTAGCCAACAAGGTGGTCAATCAGGTTCTTACCTAATTGGATGATTTTACTTATGATTCTCTCCCTATTTTCAATAAATATCGTAATAAGATTTCGTCTTTCAGACTTTTGTAACTCCCTTTCCTTTTAGTAATAAATTGTGCCTTGGTCTTTGACTGAGGCACCACCTCTCTAAAAAACCCTAAAAATTCCAATTTAAACAAAATCCAACATATAATTCCATGGGGTAATGGGTAACAAAATAAAGAGTGATCTCAAATGCTTAGTAAGGGAAATCTTGTAAATGAGCCATAAAGAGGTTAGTTTATAAGAATGTTAGAAAATAGAAGAATTGGATAAATGCCTAATTTAAATGAAAAAATAATCATAATAGTTTTACATATATCATTAAAAAGGGATATATAATCTCAAGATATCAAACATATACCTTGGTATTAGAATTTGATGAAATGAGACCATAATCATTAGCTAATGACATGGACATTGACATGTGGTATAACATAGAAATGTGGCATAAAATATTCCACACAAAATCATAACATTGTGAATATAAATAAACACAATAATTTCCATGCACAATGTTTTGAACATATCTAAACAAAAATCATGTACATATACAAGGTTTTGAACATATATAAAAAAATAATATCCACAAAAAAGGTTTTTAAATGGTATCACATAAGATCATATCAATAATTAAATTGATTGATAAAAAAATTAGATAGAACATAACAATTATACAATAAGAAAATTTATAAATTTATCATTAAAATTACCCAAATGAGATAAAAAAATTATTATAGAGAAGAAAATTGAATTCAAATCATAAAAATTGTTTTAGAGAACATTTTTAACATTATCATAAATATGCGAGGTTACGAGTCATTTTCAACTATCATTTTCAAGAATGTGACATGATGAATTTGGTAAAACATTATTTTATAAAATAATCATTAATAAGGAAACCATGAAATTAAATAGAGCTCAATCTCGGAATTATGGATTATAAGATTCAAAATAGATGAATGTGAAATGAACATATTTTTTAATCATTTTGTGTAGTTTTAGAAAAAATTCCACATCAATGAAAAAGAGATAAAAAATCATTTATAAAAGAGATAAAAGTAAATATGAATATTATAAAAGATAATAAATATTTATAGTTAAAAATAAAATTAAAAAAAATAGAATGAAATAATACATACATGAAATATAAACACCCATTGTAAATATTGATAATTATCATGAATAACTTCATATTTTTTATGAAGAAAGAAATCCAACAAAGAAGAATAATTTTTTTTAATTTTTTAAAAATTATATATAAAACAAGAATATAATACAGTATAATTATACATAGATGGAATAATTAGTTATATAACAATGAAATTCAAGAATAAGGATTATAACTCAGTGAAATATAGTTGAGTAAACAAAAATCATTATAGACATCGTAATTGATAAAGAAAGAATCATTTTAAAAGAATAGTTTTGAGAAATTTATTTAATTCACCATAAAAAATATATATATTAAAACCAAATCAAAGTTTAGAATAAATAAATATTATAAGTCTATAGTCAAAGAGTAATGATTGTGACTTAAGGAAAGGATATGAGCAAAGAAAAACCCTTTAGGTTTTGGTAACATTTGAATCACAAAGCACTAAAATATATTAATTTAGATAGCACATAAAATATAATGGATATAAAGATAATTAGGATATAATATGTCAAATAGTTATTATATACATTATATAAATGAAAAGAGGTGTATAATACAAAACATGGATCAAAGAAGGGAAGATGGGATTAAAAAACCCTTATGATGTTGGTTGTAAATGAATAAAAAGAATATGGAGGGAGGATCCTAAAAAATACTTGAAAATATCATTTATAAAACTTTAATAGTTATATGATAACTCAATTTGGCATTAATTGCACCATATAAAAGAAATCATAGTGCAAAATATGAAACATGTCTCTGGTACTTGAAAGTAAGAAAAAGAACACGTACCATGGAATGCTGATTGGTAGAATTATATCTGACGTCAATTATTTTAAAAATAGATTAATTATAACTTAATTTGGAATCCCATTCGCATTTATTAAATTTTATACTAATATTTTATATTCATTTATTTCATATTTTTTACATATTATTAGTTAATATTGACCATCTATAATTAGTAGTTTATACAATTACTTATTGGTCATAGGTATAACTATTTTATACATTATTTAAAATTCATGAGTTCAAAATATATATAATATTTAAGTTATTATAATATAATATCCATCACATTTTAAAGTTCCATGTTCATTAGACAAGATTTTTATCTATGACTCATAAAAATGAAATCTATGAAAAGAATATCTTGGTATTTTTAAATGAATAAATTATTCTATATTAATTATGAGTTAAATATTAATATTAAAATTATAGAATAAAATAATATTTTTTTAATTATTTATATCATATATATTAATAATTATGTTTTCATCATTATCCATGACATGAGTTTATATCATTTTTCATATAGGTGGTAAAACTAGCCCAAAGAAGATCATACTGTAAATTATAAGATAATATGGTTATGAAATTGGATATGTTATTATAATATCCTAATAAATTAAGTATAATTATATTATTTTGTTTTTATTTAGGTAAAAATCATATTGGGGAATAGGTGGATGAGAAATATAGTGATGAAATGATTAGGGAGTGGATAATACTCATATTGAGAACATATATAGTCTCTTGGAGGGCCTCTGGGAAATGGAGGATTTAAGAAACATTCTTGTGACTAGAGGTTAAAAAAATATGGAATATGACATTAGGATATGAACAAATGGTAAATTATTCATGATTTATTCAAATTATAACTTTATTTTTTGAGTGGGTGTAAGAGAGATTCTTTGAAAGGTGAAAATTAGGGATATTTCCATGGAAATATAAGTTAGGTGGATGATAAAGATGAAATAACATGATAATTATGATTTTGATGTGATTAAATGATGGTGAGACATGTGGGATAAACTTCCTTAACAAAACTATTTATTTTTAGATGAATTTATATAATTTTAATTTTCAATAAAATAAGTAACTTAAGGTTACCCCTTTTACCAATGTTTACCATGTATAAAAATTTACCACGGTAATTATTTTTTGACTTGAAATTAAAGATGAAACATATTACCAAATTTCATTATGATGATTATAATTTTTTTAACCATTTAATACCTTTTAATTTTTTTATAATAAAAAAATAAATTTTAAATTAAAAAATGGGATATACAGAAAAACAATTTTCATAGAAAAATGTCTTTTTAAACACTCAGTGTTGTTATTATTGCTTACTAATTTAAATTAGTGTTAATAATATATATATATATAGATATATAAATTATTTTATATTAATCATTTAAAATATATCACTTTAATTTATTTAGAATAAAATTATAGAACAGATATAAAATAATTTTTTGAAAAAAAATATATTACTTTCACTATAGTTACTTATTTTAATGATAAAAATGAAATTTACTATACCACATAATTGGAAAGGTGATTCCAAATATTAATTCCATATATTTAAAATACAGTTTATTTTTAAGTACTCCATGAACCCTCTTTTTATCATGCTTTGGTTGGATCTCACTTAGGGGTTTTTTCGGGTGAAATTATGAAATTAGTAGTGGGATATTGGGTTGTGCATGGTTGGTTCATGGTTTGCCAAAACCATCCACCCGCACTGGGTAAATTGTGAAAACCTAAGCATTGGGGGGGTTTATGGTTAGAAAATGGTTTGAAAACATATGTGACCACCTTTTAGAAATAGTGAACCCCATCAAAGAGGTGCATGGTTAGGGTGCATGGTTTGAAAAACCATGTAGCCCTAACTAGATATCTGTGTGTGGGAACTTTTAAAATTTGAAAATTGTTCTGAAAATTCCAAAAATCCCAATATAAAATCCCGGTAAACCCAAAACCAAGGTATTATGATTTCATAGTTATATGGATCTCTAAATAATGCATTTTAACTCCTACAAACCTATTATAAAGGGGATCAAATCTTGGAGGATGATGTTTGATTCCTCATTGGTAAGATATATACTTTTGTTATTTAACTGCCACTATCTTCTTCTATCCTTCCTAGTGTTTATTGGATCATATAGCTATTGATGGATCTAATCTTCTTTTTTATATCTTGGATATATGATTGATATATTGATATCTGTTTCTGATGTTACATGTTGGCAAATCCCATTACGGGTGTAGTGTTAAATGATCTTTGTGATAAAGGTTGGTGGTTCCATGAAATTTTCCATGTTATAAATCTTTTATTTTCTTTATTAAATTTAAAATTAATTTAATTGAATTTATCAATAACATATTCCGATATATATTGTAATTTTAATGGACTTGGTATGGAAATTTGAAAAAAAAACCCAATTCCAATGGAATTGGAAATTGGGGTGTGATTTGAATTTTATGGAATTTGTGAAAAATAATTTAGAGAAAATGGATTAAATTGAGTTGATTAGATCAAATTATTGGATATATTTATAAAAAAAGGTTGAATTGATTAAAAACTGATGTTTTGGTTTTTAATAGGAAATTGGCATAATGAAAATGGAAATGGGTTAATTTTATTTTAAACTGTTTTGAAATTATTTTACTATAATTGAATGATTGATTGGGAATATGGAACACTGGATATTTAGTGGTTTATTAGGTAAAAAATGATGTTATTATAATGACCAAGCAATGGAATGGTACTTTACAACTGTAATAAAAATATATATTGGAAGATCTTATCCCCAAGGGGATGTTGGTGAGTCCTCTTTAGAAAATGTCTGAGGGACATGTGTACACAAATTATTATGATAAATTATATAATATGTGTTATGATACCATAAATAATAACTATTATACCTCAAGTAATATAACCATGTTTTTTTTGTGATTACTTGATATATATTCCATATAATGTGAAATTATTTTTCCATGCCTATTTATTTATATAAATATTTTTATATTAAAAAAATTATTAATCAATTGTTTGATATTTTTTCATTAATTGAAATGAAAATAATTTTTATTTCAAATATAAAATTGTACAAACATGCATGTTTTATTTGAAATTGAAATAATTATTCAGTTTATTTATGAAGGGAGCTTATTGTGGATCACTTAGTGAGACCCTATTTGAATTTTAGCTCACAACCTACCTTTTTTATTTCAAGAATTTTTAGATTTCATTCTACCGGGTATGAGTAAGGGGAATGAACCACCTGGAGGTGGTGGTCATTTTTAATGTTTTGGCACTGGTGTATTATGTCAATTGGGACTCATGTTGTTTATCTGGTCTTGTTTTTTTGGTACTTTGAGAATGTATGATTTGTGTTTTTCTATGCCTTTTTGACTTCTATTAATATCTCCATTGGGATTTTTATTTGATAATTTAAATATGTATTGATTTATTCTCCTATTTCTTTTCCAAAATTATTCCCTATTTTATCATTTAGGATTCAGGGCTCTAGTCACCTACCTTTTGGGATTGGAAATTCCCTTAAGGTCATGTGAGGACCGCATTAGATATAAGGGTACCATGGTATCTGGGATGGTTTGTGAAAAATTTGTATTATATCTCCACATTGATCTTCCTTATTTGATTTTATCATGTAGTTTGGAATCTTTTTGGGACATAATAGGTAGTTACGAGTTATTTGCTAAAAATATCTCATCATAATGAGACTTAATTCAACATGGGTGGTTTTGGATAGGTGTATTGAGGATTAGTTCTAGTCTTTTCCCTGAACTTTATTTGGATATATTGAAATTCAAATTTTATTTATCTATATAATAGGATTACTTTCCCTATTTCTCTTGTTTGAGTGTTGATTTGAGAAATATTTTAACATATTCTAATTTGTTTTATGATGTGTTGTAGCATCATGCCTTGGAGGAGATGTCTAAATTAGATCTAAGAGGAAGCTTATGATGTTCCAAAATGAGTAAATCCTCTCATGGACCAAAATTTGGATGAGGTTGTTGTGCTTGTTATCCAATATTTGGGATATGAACTTGAACTTGTTCCCATTAAATCACCACTTATAGAACCTTATAGGTATGTTTTTTAGAATCATGCTTAATATTTCATTCACCAAAATACACTAGTGTTCCACAGTTCTAAAATCCTCAATAGGCTGAGGATTGGCTGTGTAGGATCAAGCTCTTGTTTGATTTATTATAGACATCATATGAAATAATGTTTAAATGTGTCACCTTCAAGATGGAATTAACTAGAAGAATATGATGGTACACAATAATTATGGAAAAGAATCATGAGGGTTTAGAGTGGAAGGACGTCATGGTTATTTTTAAAAACCATTCCTATCCTGAATCTACAATGCTGGATAAGGATATAGAGTTTTTTCAAACTCAAAAAGGCTGAAATAACTGTCAAATAATATAAAAATTATTTTTCTAAGATTTTGGACTTTGAACATTATATTATATCCAATGATATGATGAATACTTGATTATTTGATATGGGACTTTGATTTGATATTCACTGGTAGGTTTTCATGCTGAATCAATCTTTTTATTATGATGTGCTAGATCGAGTGTAAATGGTCAATCTTGAATTGGATGGTAAGTCAAGGTTGATAGGAGTTACATTTACTCATAGTGTAAGTTCATTGAGTTCCCATAAAGGGAAGAGAAAGAATTATTAGCCATGTGGTGTATATTGATAGAAGAGTAGTTATAGATCTCTTGGAGTTCATGTAATAGGCCCTTTTATTTGATACTAGTTTGTAAACACTGGGCACTTGAGATGTGTTTTTAATAAGTCACCCACAATATAAGGTTCCTACAGATGGTCAGATCACTTGAAAATTTTATATTAAGACTTTTCAACTCAACATAGTGGAATGTGATCATCAACCCCAAAAAGTAAAATGGTGAAATAAGATTATTCAATATCTAAGGGGGTCCAACCACGAGCATACAAAATAAAGCTTCTTCACACAGTGGAAGAGTCTCCAGAGGATGCTGAAATAGTTCTAGTGACTGTGAGAGGTACCATCACTATTCTGTCATCTTTAGCGATTCATTATTTGATACTAATGCATCTCATTTGTTTATATTTACCATTTCAATGATTCATCTATGTCTTTAAAAGGATATTTTATTACATATGATGGATATTACTACACCCCTGAAATTAATGAGAGAGCAAGAGATCTATTTTCCTAATTGTGTTTTCGCATTATCAAATATCAAGTTATCTTGGATTTTTTTTGGTTCTTGAAATGAAACATATTGATCCCATTTTTATGATCGATTTTACCAATATTAATGAAGACCAAATTGATTATTATATTTAATGGGTCTATTTTACTAAACCTGATGGAGCATTTTGTGTCTTACATAGAGAATAATACTCAAGGTCGAGCAGAGATAGACCATCTTATCCATAGTTAGGTAACATAATATATTTTTTCACTTTTTATATGGAGAGGGAATCTTTGAGTGATGATATTTCTATATTTTTAATCATGTTTCCAGATTTTTTACCTATTACATATCTAATTTTCCATGAGTAAGAGAGGTAGAGATCTCTATTGAATAAGTGATGGGTACTCTATCAGTTTCTATCCCTTTTTACTGCATAACACTATCTCAAATGAAAGATTTGCAGACTCTATTGGATGATCTTTTAGGGAAAGGTTTTAAATTCCTATATGTGTCATTTTGGGTGCTACATGTTCTATTTTCTAGGAAAAATGAGGGGTCACTTCACCTTTGCGTTGATTACCAAAAATCAACCAAGTTATAATAATGAACAAGTATCTGTTTCCACAGATTAATGATATATTTGACAAGATGAATGGGGAGAAGAGGTTATTGAATATTATTCCTTGATATGGTTACTACCTTTTAAGAATAAAAGAATATCATATTCAAAAAACATCCTTCTAGAGTAGGTATGGAAATTATGGTTACCTTGTTATGTCATTTGGTTTATCCAATTCACTTTAGTCTTTATGGATCTGATGAAAAAGATCTTCCATTAGTATTTTGATAATTTCATGGTAGTCATTGTGAATGAAATCCTAGTTTAATATATGTCCATGGAGGATGATTTGTGACATCTAAGAGCAGTTATGGAATTTTTTAGAAATCACTAACATTATTCCAAACTATTGAAATGTAATTTATAGATTCAAGAAGTGAAGTTATTAGGACATGTGGTGCAGAACATGGTATCTCAGTTGATCCCAAGAAGGTGAAATATTTGATAACATGATATAAAAATAACATTTTTTTAAAGATTCAAAGATTCTTAGGATTAAATGGTTATTACCATTGGTTTATAAATGATTTATCAGTGTTTTCTTCTCTGATGACATCTCTAACTAGGAATGGAATAATGGTCTTTTGGGATGAGAAATTCCATAGTTATTTTATGAAGATGAGTTTTCTTTTGATTCTTATGTCTGTGTTGACTATTCCATAGGCCATTCAAGGTTATGTGGGATTCTGTAATGCATCACATTTGTGTTGGGATGTATTATTATGTAGGTTGATCATGATGATGTCTATGGTTTCTAGACATTTTAGGTCACATGGGAAATATTATCTAACACATTACCTTGATCTCACAGCTATGACCCATTAACATTAAAATTTGGTAGAGTTACCTTTTCAAAAAATGGTTTACCATGTATTATGATGACAAGATATTGAGTTATATATTCCTTCAGAAAGATTTTAATCTCTTTCATAGGTGTTTGGTGGAGTAACTATAGTGTTTTGATTTAAATTTTACCTACACCCCAATGAAAAGAATGTCATAGTTGATGATTTGAGAAGGAAACTTATCACCCTATCCATGAAATAATAATCATAAGAGTAGATTTTGATGGATATTTTTTCATAGTAGAATATAAGAGTTTGAGAACCAGGGTCTGAGGTTTCCTTGGAAAATGTTCAGTTAACCTCTGATATTCTCGAGATGATTCTTCTGGAACATAATCTTGATAATGAGTTCTGTTGAATTAGAGACTCTCTTTATGATGAGGATACCATTTAATAGTCCTCATTATCAACATAGGTTGTTCTATGTATTCAAAATCGTTTTGTTGAACCTTTACTAGTGTGAAAAATGTTATGAGGTATTTCCCTAATTTCTAGTGGGTAATTCACCTAAGAACCAAAAATATATTTTATGAAAATAGGTGATGACTCTGGTTGTTAGTTATTAGAATGGGAATTTATGATTTTTCACTTATTATTATACAATCCCACAGGACAAGGCTAAGAACCAAATACCAATAGTTTTTATCCACTTCTAGTTTCGACTGAGAAATGGGATGAGATGTCTATGGACTATGTGGTAGGGTTTCTATATAACCAAAAAAAGAAGAATAAAATTTGGGATATGATTGATAGGATAACTAAATAACCATACTTATTCCCATTATTGATATAAGAAAAGATGAGGAGTTGGGAAATCTTTATGTGAGGAGTTTTTTTGTTTTCATGATGTTTTATCTACTACAGTCTCTTATAAATATCCCTATTTTACTTCGTTATTTTTGTGTGACGTTTAAGAGGCACTGTGATCTCATATTCGTTTAAGTATGGTATACCATCCAATAAAGGATGGACAAATAGAGAAATATATACAAATATTTAAATATATGATTTGATCCTATGTTATAAACTTTGTGGGATATTTGGATGACCTAATGGGATTCGTTGATATTGAACATAACAATAGTTACCATTCCTCAATCAAAATGAATCCTTTTGAGGCCTTGTAAATATCCATTATGTTGGTCAGTGATTTGTGAATGTTACATATTTGGACCAAGCTTGGTCCAAGAGATAAGAGAAAAACTTTAGTATATTAATTATAGAATGTAGATGAAACAGAGTTGGAAGAAATCTTATGCTGATCATTGTCAAGGACTGTTGGAATTATCAGATGGTGATCATGTGTTCATGAATGTTTCACCATGATTGGATCATCGACAACTTGGGAGTAAAGGTAATCTTTCTCATCAATTTTTGGGACCTTTTGAGGTTATTGATCAGGTGGGTAAAGTGGCATATAATTTTACACTTCTTCCATATTTGACATTAATACATTACATGTTCAATGTATATCTGTTGTGAAAATAACTTTATGATAAATCTCAAGTTTTGATTTGAAGTGACCTAGATGTGAAACCTGGTTTTTCCATAACTGAGCATCCAGTAAAGACAGTTGATTCTAAAACCAAGGTACTTCATGGGATAAATTTACCTTAGGTTCAAGTTATATAGAATCATGGTTCTGATACTCATAAGACATGGCAGTTAGAGGCACTAATTAGTGAGATGTGGCCACATCTTTTTGACATGGTATCTTCTTGACAGGTTTTATGGGGACCAAAAGTTTCTATGGCATGGAGGTTGTAACATGAGGTTACTTTTTCAGGATATTCTTGGACCATAGATTTACTATGCTTTGGTTTAGTGTTTTTTAGGGGTGCTTCATATGATATTTTGAAATATTTTGATGGGTCTTGTGTTGTGGATGTTCGACACATGATTTTCCAAAATTGTGCACCCACTTAGAGTAAAGTGTTCAAAAAAAATCAGTGATGTTTTAATAGTTTATTCAAAGTTTAAAAAAATACATGATCAACTAGTTTAAATCAGGAACCCAATTAGAGGGGTGCATGTTTAGGGTTTAGGGTTTAACGAACCAGGCATCCCCACCTAGCTAATAATTCACACATACATTTTTTATTCTATAAATCATTTTAAAAATTATAGAACCCCATATAACCACCCTTTCAACCCTATAATGGGGTATTATGGTTTACTAGGTCATTAAATCTCTAAAGAAACCATTTTGGATCCTTAAAACCAATTCTGGAGTAGATCGAAGCTTGGTGAACATCGTTCGATTCCTCTCAAGTAAGATATTTTCTCCCATTTTTCTCTCCCACTCTCTTTTTCCCTCCTCCATAGGGTTTGATGGATCATCTAGTTATTTTTAGATTCGAACTATAATTTGGGGATCTTGGATCTGGGTTTGATTTTGTGATCTCCGTTTTCATTGTTCTTTACTGGAAAATCCCATTTTAGGGGTGGTCTTATGCGATCTTTATGATAATGGTTGGTGGATCCATGAGATTTTTAATGTTATAAACCCTTGATTTTCATGGATAAAATTAAATTAACTTCAATAGAATTTATTTGAAATCCATTCCATTTTGGATTGGAATTTGAATAGACTTAATATAGTATTTTGAAAAAGAACCCCAAATTCCAATGGAATTCTAAATTATGGTGTGATTTGAATTTGATGTAATTTGAGAAAATTTATTTCTCAATTTATTTGGATAAAAAATGACTTAAATTGATTCTATGATAACCTATGATTTTTTATTATTAAAATGGAATAAATTGACTAAAAACTAGTGTTTTAGAGTTTAATGGGAAATTGGAATATATAAATTGGAAATGGGGAAATTTTATTTAAAACTATTTTAGAATGATTTTAACATTATTGATTTATTTAATAAGAAGATGTGAGTAAAGTTAGTTAGTGGGATATCTAAGATATACATTCTAGGATAGTAATTCACTAACAATGGATTGGGTATTTACAAATCTAACAAAAACATAATTCGAAAGATCTTATCCTCTATGGGATATTGATGAGTCCTCTTTGGCCAGTGTCCAAGAAAAGTGTGTACACATATTTCTTTGATCACTTATATGAGATATGTGATGATCACATAACTAGGAAGTATCGTACCTTAGGGAAGATGATGATGTTTCATGTATTGACTAACTTGGTATATATTCCATTTATTGTGAACTACATTATTCATCCATATTGATTTAAATAAAATGTTTTATATAAAAATGTTTATTAATCCATTTTTTGAATGATTTCCATTAATTAAAATGAAAATAATGTTTTTTATATGAAATTACACTGTCATGAATGTTTTTTTTAAAAAAATGAAGGCACGATTTAGTTTATTTACTATAGAATATTATTATGGAACACTTAGTGAGACCCTACTGGGATTTTACCTCACAACCTACCTTTACCTTTAGGAATTTGTAGATTTCCTTTTTTCAGGTTCGAGAAATGGGAAATAACCACTTAGAGGTGGTTGTTTTTGTTGATATTTTGTGTCATGACCCATCCCAGTGGGGCCCGAGCCGCAACTCCCCAAGCCCACCTCCAATAGGTCAAGGGCTGGTGACTAGCACCGAGTAGGCATGCTAATAACATGGGAGGCATTTCCTAAAAACCTGTACACACATAACCACATTTCCAAGCCCACAAAGATGAAAAGTAAAAACTACTAGAATGGAAAAATTCATGCATACACTAAAAACCCAACCAACAGAGTATGAAATGAAGGTAAAGTATTTTAATGTAAAACCCGAGGCCAAAAGTAAAAGCCCACCAAAAGAAAGTCCGTAACAAAGTTCAACCTGTAAGGAAAGGTGCTGGGACTGCAATTTGTAGACGTAGGAACACAGATCAGCCTGTCTGATCTCACTGAGTATCGTACAGTCCTGGTTCGCCTATAATCCTATCAAAGGCTCGGTCGTTTGCACAAGACATGACACATGTGGGAAAAGCCCATGCAGGGGTGAGTATAACAATACCCAGTAGGACACCCTGAAACCACAAAGTAATACAACAAGGTAAATTCCACAAAATAAAGATACAGTCATCTCTACACAGGATATGTCTAGAGAACATATAACAAGAATATCCAGATATACTCATACACGATCAACTATCGTGAAACCACTATTAAGATCCAACTCAAAGATTCCACAAGTACATGGGAACATGATGCTCAGATGAGGATAACAACCAATAGTGATGGGGTGATACCCAAAACTCAGTCTGAACTAATTGGCTAAGCAGAGGATCGGTGCCCGGGTAGAGTTGGTCATGTCGATACCCAGAACTCTACCTAGGGTTCCAGGAATGAATAGATTATCCTGCTCTAAGTCTCATAGAGGGGATTCCAACAACTCTATTCATGAAGTCCTAATTAAGGGATCATACTTCTGTATACAGGAAATGATACGGGGAACCTTCAGGATAAGGACCAATGGGACGAACCCTAAGGAAAACTAGCCCAAGTCACAGAAGGAAACTAGCTCAAGCCATTTAAGATTGGTTACACAACATGTAGTATGGTTACAGGTCGCGTTCCTTGACCCCGGGTACTGCCCGTGTAAACAGCTCGTGTCATCCGTTTAAGCTGTGTAAAACTCAACTACACGGCGTGTAGAAGAATCACACGCCGTGTTCCTTGACTCCAGGTACTGCCCATGTAAACGGCCCGCGTAATTTGGTTAATCATATAAAAGTAACTACACGGCGTGTAGTAGGATTACATGCCGTGTCCGAGAACTTGGGGATCTCTCCGTATACGCTGGCCATATGCCCATACACGGTCTTCGTCCGTGTCGCCTGCCCGTGTACTAGTACACGGGGTATCTCGTGTATCTGGCTGGGTCTAGTCGGGGAGGGGTATACACGCCGTTTCCTTCGCCGTGTACCCAACCTGTGTCTATGTACTCCCTGAGTACACGCCAGGTGGTCCGCTGACGAACACACGCCCTGTAGCCCATACTACATGTCGTGTAGTTATGATTTTTTTCTAGAAACGCCGCCTTCCTCCTCGCGTCGCGGCTAATCCTCAGGATCCACGGTTTCTTTTATGTTCATCCTGATACTCCAGGGGTTTGTTCGTTTCATCATACGAACACTGAAACAAGTTTTTTCGGTCATTAAATCGGATCATAAACCTCGAACGATCAATCCGAAGAAAAACGCCTGAAAACTCATATCTCTCGATCCGCTCCGAATCGTCTGCCAAAACTGTCCTCTCACCTTTGTGACATCGCTCCGGAGTTGGATCTACAATCTCGTATCATTGTTCCAACAAAAGAATGTGCAACGATCGATTTCCTTCAAGATCGTGTAGAACGCAACGAAGAATGTGCGGGAGAAAAAAATACAAAGAATCGAACAAGAGGGACAAACCTCGATTGTTGTTCGTGATGATCCGGGTTCATTACCGTTAGATCAAAACCACAACAATCAACAGGTTATAAATCTCGAGTATTTGATTTCCCGATGAAACCCCAAATCACACCCGCCCGTAAAACGATCGATCCACGGGCTAATCGGTTCGCAGATTAGTCCGCATTCGTCGTAGGAAACAAGAACGGGGAAAGGAACCAAGATCAAACATCCTATATCGATCCGTGACATTCGTTGGCGAAAAATCTGGTCGTCACGTCGTCATCGCCGGTGAAAATCATCAAGAATGTTGTTGCTGTGTTGGGCAGCTTTCTCCAGAGCCTCCAGAGCCGCCAATGGTTTCCAGGTTATAAGGTTTGTAACCCTGGACCCTTGTGCAAGCCTTTATTTAAAATGGATAAAGGATATCTGTTGTAAAAGATTTAAAAATATTTTTTTGAGAATAAAATATTTTTATTAATTATTTTATTACTGTTACATCCGAAAAACTAGATTTCACCGCCGACCTACGCAGGCCGATGTTAGGCCTCGCCTAAGGTAAAATAGTTGTTCTAAATGCAACGGTGCCCTCAGATTTCTGATCCAAGCACCCATTCAAAAGTTATTCCACTTTTTCAGGAAAACCGCACGTGTGTGTTATTTAATTATTAAATTAAATTCCAACATTTGTTACGGGCTCACCGGGCCTCGGAACTGTATGTTGTCTCGAAGACTGGTCTCGAAATGATTCCCACATAACATTAAATTAACACATGGTAAAAAATATGAGACATTACATCACACCCACCTTTGGGATTTTACGTCCCTGAAAACCCAAAACAAAGGCTACTCAAAAAGATGTGGGTACTGCACATGAATCTGAGCCTCTCACTCCCACATTCACTCCTAGAGATTCTCGTGCTGCCACCAGACACAAACCAAGTGAATAGATCTCCCACGAAGGACCTTCTCCTTCCGACCCATGATCTCCACTGGGTACTCAGCAAAGGTCAATCCATCATCGATGTCCAGCTTTCCCCAGTCGATGATGTGCGATGGATCATGTACATACCTCCATAGCTGCGACACATGGAAGACATTGTGTACCCAGTCCATCTGAGGAGGTAGAGCCAAGTGATACGCCACCTCTCCAACTCTACTCAGCATCTGGAAAGGTCCAATGAACCTCAGAGATAGATTTTCGCCTCGGCCAAACCTCCACAATCCCCATTGAGGTGTGACCCGAAGGAACAGATGGTCTCCTTCCTCGAACTCCAAGGGCCTCTGTCTCCTGTCAACATAAGACTTTTTCCAACTTTGTTTAGTCTTCATCTGCTCCTGGATGACCTGCACCTTCTCCGTAGCTGCTCGCACCATCTCCGGCCCCATTAGTGTCGACTCTCCTGGGTTATTCCAGCAAAGTGGTGACCTTCAAGGTCTCTCGTACAGAGCCTCGAATGGTGCCATACCAATAGTGGAATGATAACTATTGTTATAAGAAAATTCCACTAGTATTAGGTGATCCTCTCAGCTACAACCGAATTCAAGTATGCAAGCTCGTATCATATCCTCCAGAACCTCGATGGTCTGCTCAGTTTGAAAATCATTCTGAGGATGAAATGATGTGCCCAAGCATAAATGAGTCCCAAAAGCTTCCTGCAATCCCTTCCACAACAGGGATGTGAAACGATCATCACGATCTGAGACGATTGTTTATGGCACTCCATGAAGTCAAAGTACCTCCTTCATGTAGAGGCGTACCAAGCTCTCTATAGAACTCTGCTCCCATATGGCTAGGGAGTGGGCTGACTTGGTGAGTCGATCAACGATCACCCAGATGGCATCGTGTCCCCTAGACATATGTGGTAGACCCGTCACGAAGTCCATGGAGATCTCATCCATCTTCTACTCTGGCACCTCAAGGGGATGAGTCAAACCTACTGGCACCTGGTGCTCAGCCTTTACTTACTGACAATTAAGGCACAATGAAACAAACTCTTCCACGCTCTTCTTTATTCTTGACCACCAGAACTGACGTCGGAGGTCCTGATACATATTTTCCGCGCTTGGATGCACCGCCAATGGGGATGTATGAAACTCCCTCAGAAACTCCTCTCACAACGTCACTGGTACTACTAGGGGCCCTCTGAAAAGAAGAAAGTTCTCCCCACCTTTTGAATATCCATCGGCAGCATCACCCGTGGATATCTGAGCACGTAGAGTCTCACAGCTATCGTCCTCGAGCTATGTTTCCCTGACTCGTTGCAATAGTAGAGGGGTAACAACCATAGAATGAAGGTAAGATCCTTCATCTCTATCCATGAAGGATAATTGTAAGGAGGCCAACTACCTAATCTCCTCATCTAGCAATTGCGAACTGGATTTCCTGCTGAGAGAATCTGCCACAACGTTCCCCTTCCCAGGTGTGTAAACAATCTCAAAGTTGTAATCCTGGAGAAACTCAATCCATCTTCTTTGTCCCAAATTCAGATCCTTTTGAGAAAAGATATATCTGAGACTTTTGTGATCAGATTAGATGGTAAACCACTCGCCCATCAGGTAGTGTTGCCACATCTTCAACGCAAAGACCACCGCTACCAACTCAAGACCATGGGTCGCATAGTTCTTCTCGTGTGGCCTCAACTGACATGAGCCATAGGCAATCACCGCTTGATTCTGCATCAGGACACAACCAAGCCCGGTTCCTGATGCGTCACAGAATACTACGTACTCGACACCCACCTCCAGTAATCTCAAGATCGGGGTGCTCATCAGACTCTGTCTCAACTTCTTGAAAGCCTGATGGCATATCTCAATCCACACGAAAGGTTGTCCCTTTTGGGTCAAAGATGTCATGGGTGATGAAATCTTGGAGAAATCAAGAATGAATCTCCCATAATAGCCTTCCAACCCTAGGAAACTCTGCACCTCCATCACGCTCCGGTGTAGCTCCCATGCTAGTACTACCTCCACCTTGGCTGGGTCCACTGCTACACCATTGGCTAAGATAACATGTCTCAGAAAGTGGACCTCCTGTATCCATAACTCAAACTTCGAGAGTTTCCCATACAACTGGTACTCTTAGAGTGTGTCCAGAACCATCCTTAGGTGTCTCATGTGCTCCTCCTAGGAATCAGAGTACACAAGGATATCATCAATGAAGACAACTACGAACCAATCTAGATAGGGCTGAATGATTCATTTCATGAGTCCCATGAACACTACTGGGGCATTCTTCATGCCGAAGGGCATCACCAAGTACTCATAGTGACTGTACCGACATCTAAAAGCTGTCTTTGGTACATCCTCATCCCATACTCGCAACTGATGATAGACTGATCATAGATCAACCTTTGAGAACCATCGTTCCCCTCTTAACTAGTCGAAGAGGTCATCGATCCTTGGTAGTGGATACCGGTTCTTCACGGTCACCTGATTCAAGTGCCAGTAATCCAAACATAGCCTCAAGATCCCGTCTTCCTTCTTGGAAAGCAGCACTGGGGCCACCCAGGGTGAAATGTTGGGCCTTACAAAGCCCTTATTTGGAAAGACATCTAGTTGCACCCTCAGTTCAAAAAGCTCTGCAAGGGCCATACTATATGATGATGTTGATATCAGTGTCATCCCGGGTTGCAAATCAATGCAAAAATCTATCTCCTATTGAGGAGGTAGTTCAGGGACATCCTCCGGAAAGACTTCCTCGTACTCAGCCACTACTGCTAGAAACTGGAAACTCGTAACATCTTCTGCGCCAAGGGCTAGGCTAGCCAACTGATAGGATATTTGTTTCACCTTCCTATGCATGAGTCCATCATGCGCTGCCTAGGTCTCTCTTTCACCGAAAAAAGATAACCTCATTCCATCATTGCGGACACACCATACTCTTCACCTAAAACAGTCAATCTGGGCATGAACTGTGGATATCCAATCCATACCAATAATGACATCATAAGGCCTCAACGCTACCACCAAGAGGTTCCAACCGAAACTCTCACCTCCAAGGGTCACGTCACACTGTCTGCAAAGTTTTGTGATCTCTGAATCTTCTCCAGTCGGTGTTTCTAAGAGTAAGGGTCAAGTCAACGGCTCAACTAGAATCTCAAGGTCTCGAACAAGATAAGCAGCCAGAAAGGAATGACTAGCACCTGTGTCAATCAGTACGACAACCAAAGTATAAAAGACACAGATTGTACCTCTAATCATTTTGGGAGTACCTGAGTCATATGCCTCTGCCGCCTGCAGTTGTCTCTGCCTCTATCCACCAGCTCCTTGATCCTGGGTGGACCTCCTAGGGGTGGTGGTGGTAAAGGGTCAAAACACTGACCACCTCCTCTACTATGTTTGCCGCCCTGCGGATCTGTCTGCTCCACACGTTTCCTCTGCCTTGGTGGTCCTTCCACTTATCCTATGTAAGTAGTACGGCAGGTCAGACAATCTCGAGCGATATTTCCCCTACCATTACATGAGTAGCATCGCCTCTCTCGAGGCTAGATGGATGTGCCTTGAAAACCCTGTACGAAAGATCCCATGTCCTGGGATCTCCTCTGAAAACGTCTCCCATGCCTGGGTCCCTGGCGTCGGCTCCCTACTGCTGAGGTCTCTGCTCCAGCTCGCCTACTACTGACAACTGTCTGTTTTCCCTACTCTACCAAGAATCTCTCAACCACCAAAGCCCGCCCGAGCACCCCAGCATAAGTAGAAATGCTCATAGGGATGATGCTTTCTCGGGTATCTCTGCACAAGACCTGATCAAAAGTCTGAGCTCTGAAGTACTGATCTCTGACCATATCCAACGAGTACCGCGAGAGGTCGTTAAACCTCGATAAATAGTTAGCCACTATCATGGTACCCTACTAGAGCTGAAGAAGATCCTGTATACGTACTTCTCTCAGGGTAACCGGTGAAAACTCCTCTCTGAAGAGATGATCAAACTCCGACCGTGAAAGATTCACCCTGTCATGAGTTTGAATAACCAATCACCACCATTTCCCTACCAAGCCCTGCAGGAGGCTTGATTCTAGGATCATCATCTGGTCTGCTGGTGTCCTAACCAAACGGAAGACTCTGGCCACTGTCTCAAGCCAGTCCTCTGCTGCCTGAGGGTCAGGCTCGCCTCGAAACCTGAGGGGTCTCTGTCTCTGATACTCGTGGAGTGCGCTCAGCCTGCGCTCATCCTCCACTGGTACAACAGGCACCAAAAACTGCTCCATAGGTGGTGGGATAACTGGCACACCACCCGATGGTAAGACTGGGGGTCTGGTCCCTGTATCGAAGCCTCAACACCGAGGGGGTCATCCTTGTGATTGAGCTGCTGGATCCTAGAGGGTGAGCGTCGCAGGGGCGTCCTGTAATGAAACAAGATATATCTCAGTCATTGAGTATATCTGGATAGTTGAATCAAGAAGGACATCGAAACCAAAACCCATTCCTATATGATGCATGTACCATTATTTTCCCTTGCAACCATTGTTTTCATGTTCCGAGTCGAATATCAGGTTATCAGAGTCCTGGGGTATGGATACGTCGGCCGTCTGCACTAACACTGGGGTCCCTGGCCTGAAATCTGAACTCGAAACACTTAAAATTGTTTCCCCAAACCGACTCACAGACTCTCAGTCCTACGGTAGAACTGACCTTCCTCTGATACCACTCTTTCATGACCGTCCCAGTGGGGCCCAAGCCACAACTCCCCAAGCCCACCTCCAATAGTCTAGGGGCTTGTGAATAGAACCGAGTAGGCATGCTACTAACATTGGAGGGATTTCCTAAAAACCTGTACACACGCACACACATTTCCATTCCCACAAAGATGAAAAGTAAAAACTACTAGAAAGGAAAAATGCATCCATACACTAGGAACCCAACCAATAGAGTACGAAAGGACGGTAAAGTACAATAATGTAAAACCTTGGGCCAAAAGTACAAGCCCACCAAAAGAGAGTTTGTAACAAAGTCCAACCTGTAAGGAAAGCTTCTAGGACTGCAATCTGTAGCCGTAGGAACACACCTCGGCTTGTCTTATCTCACTGAGTACTGTCCAATCCTGGTCCACCTAGAATCCTATCAAACGCTCGTTCGTCTACAAAAGATACGACACGTGCGGGAAAAGACCATGCAGGGGTGAGTATAACAATACCAATAATGACACCCCGAAACCACAAAGGAATACAACAAGGGAGATTCCACAAAAGAAAGATACAGTCAGCTCTACACAACATATGTCTACAGAACATATAACAAGAATATCTAGATATACTCATACACGATCGACTATCGCAAAAACACTATTAATATCCAACTTGAAGATTCCACTAAGCACGTAACAAGGAGAATGCATTCCTAGGTCTGAAGAGAGAGAGACACAAAGTACTTGTTCCGGGAGAACACACTCCACAAGTACTTGGGAACACAATGCTCATATGAGGATCACAACCAATAGTCATGGTGTGATACCAACAACTCAGTCTGAACTAATCCGCTAAGTAGAGGATCAGTGCTTAGGTAAAGTTGGTCACATTGATACTCAGAACTCTTCCTAGGGTTCCAGGAATGAATAGAGGATCCAGCTCTAAGTCTCACAGAGGGGATTCCAACAACTCTATTCAAAAAGTCCTACTAAAGGGATCATACTCCTGTATGTAGGAAATGATACCGGGAACCTTCAGGAGAAAGACCAAGGGGACGAACCCTAAGGAAAACTGGCCTAAGTCACAGAAGGAAACTGGCTCAAGCCATGTAAGATTGGTTACACAATGAGTAGTATGGTTACACGTCGTGTTCCTTGAACCTGGGTACTGCCCGTGTAAACGGCCTATGTCATCTGTTCAAGCTGTGTAAAACTCAACTACACGGCGTGTAGAAGAATCACACGCCGTGTTCCTTGACTCCGGGTACTGCCCGTGCAAACGGCCTATGTCATTTGGCTCATCGTATAAAAGTAACTACACGGCATGTAGTAGGATTACACACCGTGTCCGAGCACCTAGGGCTCGCTCCATATACACTGTCCATGTGCCCGTACATGGTCTCCATCTGTGTCGCCTGCCCATGTACCAGTACACGGGGTATCCCGTGTATCTAGTCGGGTCTGGGTGGGGAGGGGTATACACGTTGTGTCCTTGGCCGTGTACCCAACCCATGTCCGTCTACTCCTGGAGTACACGCCCGGTGGTGCGCCGATGAGCACACATCGTGTAGCCCATACTACATGCCGTGTAGTAGGGATTTTTACAGAAACTTTTTCTTCCTCCTCGCGCCACGGCTGATCCTCCGGATCCACAGTTTCTCGTCCATTCATCCCGATACATCTGGAGTTGGTTCGTTTCATCATACAAACACCAAAATGGGTGTTTTCGGCCCTTAAACCAGATCATAAACCTTGAATGATCCATCCAAAGAAAAACGCCCAAAAACTCATATCTCTCGATCCGCTCCGAATCGTCCACCGAAAACGTCATCGCACCTCTGTGACATCACTACGGGGTTGGATCTACAATATCAGATCATTGCGCCAACAAACGAATGTGTAACGATCGATTTCCTTCAAGAACGCGTAGAACACAACGAAGAACACGTGGGAGAAAAAAATTCAATGAATCGAACAAGAGGGATGAACCTCGATCGTTGTTCGTGATGATCCAGGTTCGTCGCCCTTAGATCAAAACCACAACAATCAACAGTTTATAAATCTCTAGTATTTGATTTCCCGATGAAACCCCAAATCACACCCGCCCACAAAATGATCGATCCGCGTGCTAATCAGTTCTCAGATTAGTCTGCGTTTGTCGTAGGAAACAATAACGGGGAAATGAACCAAGATCAAACATCCTACCTGGATCCGCGGCGTTTGTTGGTGAAAAATTTGGTCGTCGCGTCGTCATCACCGGAGAAAATCATCAAAAATGTCATTGCCACGTTGGGCAGCTTTCTCCAGAGCCTCCAAAGCTACCAAGGGTTTCCAGGTTATGAGTTTTGTAACCCTGGACCCCTGTGCAAGACTTTATTTAAAAAGGATAAAGGATATCTGTTTCAACATATTTAAAAAGATTTCGCTGTAGAAAAAAATATTTTTATTAAATATTTTATTACGGTTATGTCCGAAAAACTAGATTTCACCACCAAGTTGCGTTGACTGATGCTAGGACTCGCCTAAGGTAAAATAGTTGTTCTGAATGCAACGGTGCCCTCTGATTTCTGATCCAAGCACCTGTTCGGGAGTTATTCCACTTTTTCAGGAAAACTGCACGTGCGCGTAATTTAATTATTAAATTAAATTCCAACATTTGTTCCAGGCTCACCGGGCCTTGGAACTGTGCGATGTCTCGAATACTGGTCTCAAAATGATTCCCACATAACATTAAATTAACACATGGTAAAAAATCTGAGACATTACATCCTGGACATATGGATGCTATTTCTATTGGGACCTGAATTGTTTATTTTGTCTTTTTTTTATAGAACTTTGAGGATGTACTATTTCAGATTCTATATAACTGTCTGACTTATGGTACAATCTCCATTGAAGGTTTTATTTGAAAAATCTTAAATGCATCTGTTTCTTCTATTTTTTTTTGGAAAAACCATTACCTCTATTATCTTGTATAATTCCAGTTGCTAGTTGCAAAACCATGAGGACCATGAATTCCCATCAGACCATGTCAGGACTTGCTGGGTAATTATGGTACCAGGGTATCCAGGATGGTTTTTTAATTTGTTTCTATTTCTAGAAAGGGTAAAAATTAATTTTAATATAAGAACACATAATGTAGGAAATTAATTTATTTTGAGAAAAAAATATTTTTTAGGAATATAATAAATTTATTATTATTTTGTTCCATTTATTAAAATTTTGATAAATTTTAATTTAGTGTATTATATATTAAAAATATATTGCATTATAATCATTTTTCAACAGTGATTATTTTAATTTTTTATGATAAAAAATACATAACACATAAAAAAACTTTCAAAAATATCATTTTTTATCATTAAATTATTTCATCTTCATTTCTAACAAATTATCATCAAATTTTGAATGTTTTTTCATTTATCTATATGTATAAAGAATTAATTTAATTTAATACACAACATGTGCAAAATTTATGTTTTCAATAAAAAATATAAATATATAAACAATGTTTCTAAATAAGACACTTTTATTTAGAAATGAATTATTAAAATTAATATTATAAATAATAACTTAATTATTTATTTAATTATTTAAATTTATAATCATTAATTTTTATCAATCCATTTTATTGAATTAATAATTTAAATGTTTTAATTTTATTAGAAAACCAGTTTTTATAAAAATATTTTTGTGAAAATAATGTATATTTCACTAATTAATTTATATCCACTAATTATATTAAAAAATAATTTATTTTATTATGAGTAAATTATTTACAATAAAAATTTATATTTTTTTCTTCTAAAGAAACCTTAGAAAATTTAACTATATATCTATAATTTATAACTAGTATCATGTTTACTAGTATTATATCCAATGAATATACCCCTTTATAAGGATTATAAAAAAGAAACAATACCTCTATTTCCTTCTATAAATTCATTCCAGTATAATATCAAAATAAAAAAAATCTCATTCATATAGTTTGGATTTTGGATTTTACAACATTTTTTCTCCTTTTATGATGTTATTTACATATAGGTATAGTTTAACTAATGGTGATTCTAAAGAGTGAATATGATTCAATGGATTTTCTAGTGGTAAAGATATTATTTTGTTCTATTTTAATTCATACACATATATGGTATGTAATCATCAATAGTATGACATAATATATGGTGTATAATACATGGTTTCATGTACCATTATTGTAATTGTCCATTATAATGAATAATGTTTGGTTAGTTTTATTGAAATCTTGAATGATTTACAAGATAATAATTTTCAATTACATAAAACAAATATTTATTAATTAGGTTCACATAGTTTACACATTTTTTTTACTAAAAACTATATTGTTACATTATCCTTGTTAAATAATTTCCATTCCCACAATTTTAAATATCACTCACCAATGAAAATATATAATAGTATACAAAAGATGGAAATGACTTAATATATATTTTATAATGAGATATCAACCTCAATATGTTGGGTAGGACATGAAAAACATATTTTCCCTTATAATTAGAATATATTGATCTTATCAACCATTTTCTCCAAATGATCTTTCTTAAATGGTTATATATTTTAGGAGTTTCCGGCGACATACCTTTCAAAACTCCACTTTCATGATCTAGATTCAAGCCAAATAATAAAAAAATGGTTATCAAGAAAAATTTATATAAAATAAAAGTAAAAAAAATCAAATGAATATGATATATAAATCATAATATTGATTATCCTATGAAAAATTCATTTAAACAAATTAAAAATTCAGTTTAACTATGACATAATTTGATCAACCTTAAATCCTTTTAGTTCAAACTAGGTTTCTATATGTTTTATCCTATTAATATCAAAAAAACATTCCTATAAAATAACTAATCCTTAATATCGTATAAAATTAGATCACCTGAACATAACATGAATATATATTAAATTTTTTCATAATTTAAACATTTTATCTCAAAAACGGTCAAAGGATACTAGAAAAAAATGGTTTAATGTCATTGGAGGTTATCTACATAAATGTTTTATTAAGCATTATTTCTTTAATATATCCCAAAAATGTAACTAAAAAATTCCTTTTAAAAAAATACTCTATATGATTTCCTAGGGAAATTTGATACAAAATAAGGAATGAAATCAGATGCTTAGTAATGGAAAACATATCAACAAGTCTGTGGCACCCTAAAAGGCCAGTTTTTTTTATGTTTATGATATTAATTATCCCATTGAGTTAAGGATTTTTTAGATTGACATTCTTATTTATATGATACTTGTATATTAGTTCATGACTTTTGGAACATAGTTTGGTAAACCATGTTATCTAGTTAGTTTTGTAGAGTGCCAACCACATGGTTTAGTTATCAACGTGGGTAAACCATGCAACCTACTTGGGTTTTGTATTTTGTATTTTTTATTGGTTTTAATTGATAATTCTCTTATAAGATTCCACCATTTATTCCCTATCATCAATGGTTACCCATAAATGAATCTTATTCACATCCAAGTTCATCAAAGGATGATTTAGAGTGATTTCTTAGTGTATTTCCACCCAAATTAGAAGGCCAGAGCTCCCCTTTTCTTCTTATTTTGGTTTCTCCCATTTTTTCATTCCATTTAATGGTAATTTTAATGGATGGATGATTTTTATAGTAAGTAATGTTTTAGACTTGATGATTTTGGTTTTAATTATTGTGGAGAATTATAAGAGACTTATTTTGATAGTTTCTATGGAAGGCATCATGGTTTTTTCATTTTAGGTAGGTGTTTCTATTGCAGATCCCTTTATTGAAGTACTTAATTGGTTATTTGTGTTTTAAATGTCTTATTAAACTAAATTAATTATTTATGTGATACCTAGTTTTGTGTTATCAAAGGTTCTCCATTTTTTTCTCAATTTTTTAAAATTTGTAAATTTTTTAGTTTAATGGACATTGTCTTCAAAAGATATTATAAGGATTATAAGTGTTGGATAAAATTACATTAATGAATGTATATATTGTAGTTGGGGTTTGGATGAGTGGTAATCACCCCGTAATACTACATGAAAAATGGGGGTTCAAAACCCATGGGACGCAGGGGCTGTAGCAGTACTGTAGCGTAATGTAGTAGTGGAAGTACTGTAGCAACAACGGGAACTGTAGCGGCAGAAGGGTACTGTAGTGGCGGTGGGTACTCTGCGGCATTGTATTTGTGCGGGTACTGTAGCAGTACTATTCACAGAATGGGATTTGGGCCATAAATTTGGGCCTACAGGTCATGTAATGGGATAAATGCCCACTAGGCCTTCAGGCTATGTAATGGGTGTCCCTCTACACAGTTAAAAGAGGCCTTTGCTTTGATTTAATAATAAATGAGGCTTTGGCCCCAACCTTTTAAAAAAATTAATGAATGTATACAAGAAAAATGATTCATTCATGGTTATTTTGAAAAACATGGATTAATTAAGAGTAATTTAATTATTTTAAATAGGTTACCTCATTTTAATTGGTGTTTTTTTTGTTTTAGACCAAGAATTCTTATTTTATAACTTTCTTTCATTCTTTTTTATAAAGGGGTTCCCTTGGTTTTAAAGTGGTCTATTTAAAAAAATAGTCTGTTTATTTATGGGATTATATAGTTATTTCCATATATTGATTTATGAATTATGCCTTAGTTTTAATTGTGATTTCCCTTTGAATGCACTTTTTGTTGAAAAGTGTTTTTTAAAGGGGTTTCCAAAGATAAAACTCCTTGTTTTAAAATTTAAGGCCCATTTTCATCATTGAGAGAAGTTGATTTATTGATTGATGTTTTTAACCAAGTTGAGACCTATTTTTATCATTTTTAATTATTTTTTTAATGTGTTACCTATTATATTAATTTTTATTCTTTCTTATATTGTTCATATTGAGTGATCTCTATCATAGGGGTGTTATGGAGGTGGAATGTATTTTATTGTCGTATTTCATTTCCTATGGGATATGCCATTGTAATGAGGCTGGAGTTAGGTTTTTAGAGGTCCACCACTATTATCTATGACATGAGGGACCATATACTACTAAGTGATGAGTCAAGGGATTTTAGATATGATTGTTGAGATATAGAAACTATATTATATCCCATAGTTGAATGTTAAGACCTTTCTAGGGTGTTGTCATCGATGAGACTAGTGAGAGTAATTTTAGGGAAGGGTTTTGTGATCGTTAACCTTCCAAAAATTTGTTCCACTTTTTAACATTTGGTACTTATAAACTTATTCCCTAAGAAGTTTCCACATGATATTTATTTTTTGTTATTCCTCTTATTTATTTATTGGAATGATCATTTATTATCTATTGTGTGGATTTATTTTATGTATTGGTAATTATTTTTATAGTGATTTCCTTCAATTATTATTTTCAACTATTTATAACTATTCATATATTATATTTTTTATTTTTTTATCTTTTATTATACTCATGTTGAATTATGTGTGTGTGTTAAGTTATAATAATAGAAAATAAGTAGTTTATTTAAATTAAACCCTTATAAAAATTTTATTTTGAAAATGTTTTGAACCATGTGATGTTTTTTCCTTCAAAATGGGATGTTTTAAATAAAAATTTAGTTTTTAAATTATTTTAATTTTAAATGATAGTTGTTCAAAAAGGTAATTGTTGGTTTTTAAATAGAAACAACATGGTATGTCATATTTGTTTTTTGTTTTTGAAAAATGTGTTCTACAAAATGATATATGGAATTGTTTGTTTATTTCAATTTTTATTAAAGAAATAAAAACATATCTTAACATTACATTCAAACTAGAAGAAATGGTATCTCAATAAATGGATTTTAATAGAATCATGGTGGTACCCTAGTAGTATTTAGATCAAACCCTACATACTCTAATTGGTGGGTATGTAGTATTCATGTTTTATTCTAGTTCTTAGGTTACTATTTTCACGTTTCTTTGATACTAAAATCCATTAATAAGTATGTTTTGTTCGATTATGGTGGTATCTCGATGGGAGCATAGTGATATTAGGGTTTTCCTCTTGAGTTTGTTTTGAAAATATGGGTCATTTTGTGTATTTTCCTCATTAGCCTCTAATGTCATCTAGATTTGATTCCTCATAGTGGTTTTTAAAAGATTTGTAAAATGGTATATTTTTTATATAAAAATGTATGGAAAATGGATTTTGGTTTTTCATTATTTGTTATTATATGTTTGGTTTGAGTTTATTTTATATGTTCTCATTATTTATACCATGGTTTTCAAATGTATGAAGAAATCATGTGGGGTCTATAATTGGAACCCGTATTTGATATTGGATTTATCAAGGGTGAAATAATTCCCACTAATTCACCTGTGATACCCTACAACTGGTCACAAGACCCTAGAAATAAGTAATTTCACCCAATCCCTATAGTGATATGGCTCAAGTAATGTGTTTTGTTTACCAAGTATAGTGTAATAAAAAATAGCATCAGATCCATATTAATATTTGGTTATTGATGGTGGATGGGTTTTATGAATTTTTAATCTTTATGGGTAGAAATGGATGAGTTCTTGGTCAAATCTTCATCATGATATACCATGTGTGGTTGAGATTTTTTTTTGAATTCAATATTATCAGATTTTTATTCTTAAGACATTTTGATTCAGTTTTTAATACTCTAATATATAAGAATACCCAATATATTTCATGGTAAATTACTACATTCAGAATGAAACTAAAGGAGACTCAGGGTGAAAATGTGTATGGTGTACTTTCTATCAAACTGTGTGTTATTCTTGTAGACCATTCTAGATTAATTCTAGTGTCACTCATACTGGTGGTGTATGGTCTAAAAACTAATGTGTCCAAACCATAAAAAATAAATAAATATAGGAAATATTGTTGTTTAAAATAAATTGATTCTTTTATCGCCTCTTGTGTGTTGGGAGTTTTGTTTGTGAATAATTAAGTTAGTCATTTGGGGATTTAATAGCATCTTGATAAAAATTTTAATGAAATTCTTTGTCATCTGGTAATTAATTTTGTTTTTTAAAACCATGTTTCGGATTTTTTGAATGGTTTGTACAATTTTTTTGAACTCTAGTATGAGTGATTTAATTGTATGAAATTATTTTTTGGTTTTAATTTTTTTCAAGTATATAATATTAGGGGATTTATTATTGGGGGGGGTACTTGAAATGGTTTTTTAATTGTGTTAATTTTCAAATAATTTGTTGCTTTATGAAAATATGATTTATATTGGAAAATTTAGTGCAATGGAGAAATCTGTTTTCAAGGAATGTGACCTTCTTATTGATGTGATTGGAATGTTTTATGGTTTTAAAATAAAACCTTGGAGGATATTTTTATAAACCCTTGGTAGTGGTGTATTGAAATGTAAGTAAGGACTTGTTAGGGTATTTTTAAATATGTCTATCAGGGTGCCTTGTAATTTATATTTATTCAATATTTTCGTATATATTCCTTACATTAACCTCGCAATAATTTGACTAAATATTTTGTTTTTTTGGGATGCTTTATAATGAAACCCTAGAAAAGGAATTGACATGTCACAATGGGTGTATCTTGGGTAGTTATTAAAGTTATAAAACTGTTGTCTTCCTAGTCTCTGAATCTTTCAAGACTCTTGATAGAGTGGTAGGGCCTTGTTTTTATTAGTTTTTGGATTATGTGAGGAGGTTTCAGAATATAAATCCCTTATTTTTTTTGTGATCAAGGATCATAGTTGGAGATAAACCGGATATCTAGGGTAAAAAATATCTTAAAGTTGTTAGAAACCTCAAAATCACTATGGGTCAGATGCACCACTCCTTTTTCTGATGGATTGGGTTTAGATGGGTGTAATCTCACTATAAATTCTCAACTATTTGAGGTATTTTCTTAGGGATATTTCAATCCCTCCTTCATAAAGTGTTTTTATCCTAAGGAAATAATAATTTTAAAGACAATTTAACTCTTGAGTGCTCATCAAGGTGATTATTCAGTGAAGGACTATATGGAATGTTTCATTAGATAAATCCCTTTCTCTCCTGAGTTGGATACTGAGGATCTATTTAAGTACTATATCTTTTCTAAAATCATTAAAATTGATCTTAGTTTAGATGTTTTTATGTATATACTAACTAATTTTGTATAATTGTTTTATAATTCCATCATCACAGAGGCCTTTTCAGTAGGTTTACCCATGATAATGGATTCTTTAACCACATATAGCTGTAGTAAAAGTGATTCAGCTAGTGTAAATTGGAGGGTATTGGTGTAATTTTAGTGAATTATATACACGAAATCTGGATCTTATCGACTAATAACCTCAAATATCATTCATCAGTGTGGTTTTACCATTCACATTCAAAGGTTTTTCAAGAATAAATATTGATTGAATAAGGTTTTTTATAATTATTTTTGATCCGAGCAGTGGTTTACAGTGTTGCTTCCATGGAATAGTTGAAATATGTTTTGTGGATTTGGTAGTGCTCTCTTTTATAACAACTATTTTTGTAGTAATTTTTTCCATATTTTTTTTACACCCCATATATTGTTTTTATAATTAATGAAAATGATTTTTAATTGTGTTCATTTTTTTTAATGAAAGCGCATCACTACATTTGATGTTTTTCATCTTCATTCATAGTGGGGACTATGACTTGATGTTTGATTGATAAATGGAAAATAATTACTTGGATGTGGTCTGGGGTAATATGGATATGATTTTGTAATTTTCATAGATTATGAGGGCTACTAAGTTGATACATTGATTTGGGATTACCAAGAGTGAGTACTCTTTAAGTTTGGACCTTAGTTACTCTTTGAGTAGTTTTGTGATGCGATGTGTGAACTATGTCATTACTTGTTGAGAAATTTTCATGTTTGGGGTGTATCTATATTTTTTTTGAGTGAATTGTCTCAATGTAATAGTCTTCTAATATTTGATATGTTTCTCATGGATGTTATCACATTGGGTGTTTTTTCCAGTAACTTGGGATTGGCGGTTTATGCCTATTTGGATACCCCCATTATTTTGGGTGTGTCTATCTATTGTTTAAAAATATTAGGTAAATTCTAAATGGTGGTGAGAAATAAGTTTGGTCTTCATGTGTTTCTTTTATTCTAATGGGATTTAATCTTTTTATTTTCTTTTGGTTAGGATGTTCCATTACATATAGTTCTTATGATCTTGAATGTTTCAGAGATATTGGTGTTATTTTTCTTTTTTTTATAGTTTAGTTCATAGAATGATATTTTGGGTTTTTATATGTGTTTTTTTAATTATCAAGATCAAATTTGACTAAAGGAGTGTCTATACCTATATTTAATTTTTAGAGTAAAATCCTTTTATGATTTAGAGTGCTTTGGTGTATGTTTAATTATAAATCATTTGAAGTAGTTTTCTATAGGATTGGGATGTTTTTGTCTCAAATTCATAGTTTTAAATACAGGATGTTGGTCCTATGGTTGGTTATTTTCATTTACCAATTTATACATGTTGTTTTCAATTAAACCAAGCTTTTGATGACTTATAGGAAGAAGAAAGTGGCATGGTGGGGAGAATGGTGATACACTAAAATTCAATTTTATTGATTATATTTACATTGTTAATTTATCCCATGAGCTTGGAGTATCCTCGGGTATTTTTTTTGTTTTATTTTATTTTATTATGGTGGACGAGTTAAGAACATGGTTTTGGAAACCCTGACATTGAAACCATGTATCAAAGGTAGTTTTGTATAATAGAAACCATATAGTTACCATACAGTTTGGTAATCCATGTAACTTACTAATGATTTTATATTTATGAAATTTTTATTACCTTCATTTTTGGGTTTCTCCCATAAGTTTACCCAATTTGTCCACCACATCAATGGCACCTACCAAACATATCTCTTCCACTTTCATGCTCCGCTAAGGTAGATTTAGGATAATTTCTTGGTGTCATTCCATTAGAATAAAAAGGTAAGATCTTGTATTTTCTTCTTCTCCTATAACCATAAATTTACATGGTTGTATGATTTTCAACATTAGGGTTGTTTTAGACAAGGGTATTTTAGTTTTTAAAGGTTTTTATCCAAATTAAGAGGGATTTTCAAATTGGTTCTGTGGAAGGTGATATGGTTTCATATTTTGAGTTAAGTGTTTCAATTATGAATAATTTTATTAAATATATTTATGGATTCTTGGTTACTTAAATGTGTTCTTGAACTAAATTAATGATTTATAAGATACCTAGTTTTGTGTTTTCATATCTTCACATGGTTTTGGAATTTTTACTTTGATAAAATTTGTGAATTGTTTAGTTGAAATATTTGTTTTTTAATGGTATTTTATGCATTATATGTGTTTGAAAAAATGCAGTTGATGTATTTTTATAATAAAAATGGGTTATTCATGGTGGTTTGGGATAATTCGTATTTTTAAAGTGGAATATTATTTTTTAAAGGGTTTCTTTTGTTATGAGATAATCCATTTTTTATAATAAACATTATTGTTTTATAAAGGGTTTCCTTATTTTTATCAAGGGGTTACCTTGGTTGTAAATTGACTTAATTTTTATTAAAGAGGTCTACTAATTTATGATATAATTTATTTATTTATTTATATTGATTTTGGAATTATACTGAGGTGTTAGTGGTGATTTCCCATAGAATTCACTTTTTATAAAAAAGTTGTTTTGCAATTGTTTTCAAAAGATACATATATTGGTTTTAAAAATTAAGGCCCATTTGGAACCATATGAGAAGGTAAATTATTGATTGATTCGGCAGCCTTAGTTAAGCCCCATTGTTATCCTCTTTTAATTCTTCTATTTTTATGTTAATAGTTATATGAATATTGAGTCACAGTTATATATTTTTTCTTGTGGGATCATTATTGAAGGGGGCATATTCGAGGTGGAAATTATTTGATTATATATTTTTTATTTTCGTTGGGATTTTTAATTTTCATATGATTATCATTGGTTTGATAGTATCCCAAACACATTATTTATGACAAGATTAAACCTAGTATAATAATGGATATTCAATATATGTTATCAATGATAGTTGATATTTTCAAAATGGTCTTTTTCCCCAAGTTTAATATAGTTAACCAGCCAGAGGTTGTCACTAATGTGACTAGTGAGAGTCATTTGGGAGACGGGTTGTGTGACCATTAACATTTTGGTTGTTAGTTTCACTTTTTCATGTCATATACTTATTACATTTTTCCCTAAAAATTTTCCTCAGTATATGTGTCTTATATTAGGCCTCTAATTTAAATATTGTCATATAATTTTATTATCTTTTATTTTGATTCAACTTTGATGTATTAGTTATTTATGTTTGAGGATTTATATTTGAATTATTTCATTTTTTTATTTATTAAATTTTTTTGAATGTGCCTATATTATACTTTTTTTATGTTTTCCCTTCAGTTATAATAATGTTGAGGTATGCGTGTGTGATGATTTTTTGAATTGGGAAAAAGGAGATTGATTTAAATAGAATATTTCTAAAATGTTTATTTTAAAAAAAAATTAAACCTTGTAATAGCTTTATTTCAACAATGGTCCATCTAAAAAAGAGTGTTTAACTTGTTTATATTTGAATTATATTCTTTTTAAAAAGACAAAGGTAAGTTTTAAAATTCCAATGACACGGTAACTCCTCTTTGAGGAATGTGTTATAAAAGATGTGTTTTGAGAATTTATATAAGGTATTGCAAGTATATTTCCATTTTTATATATGTAGATAAAAAATTATCTTGATATTATTTTAAAACTAGGAGTTGTGTTTTCTTTATGAATGGAATGAAATGGAGTCACGGTGGTATCCTACGGACCTTTAGCTCAAACCCTACATACTCTTGTTGGTGGGTATGTAGTCAATATATTTTTTATAGGTTCTCAAGTTATGTATTTTATTTTTATTTTATATTACTCTCTATTAGTAGAAGAGGTTTTTTGGGGTCTGTGGTCACTTGAGAGTCACATAGTGATGTTGGGGTTTTTCACCTTTATTCATATGACCAGTTTGTTCGTGTGGTTTATTAGCCTCTTTGGACTCTAACATTATCTATATTTTATTCCTAATTATGGTTTATAAAAAAAATTATAATGGGTTCTTTATAAAGATATTTTTATGGAAAAGATATTTTTATGGTGCTTTACTTATTATTCCTTGTTTTTATGGTGTCTATTATACTAATAATTTATGAAATTGTTGTCCAATTCATGGAGACCACATGCCTATTTTCAAATTAAAACCCATTTTATCCACTAATTATTGAGTGTTAAATCATTCCCACTTGTTCAATTATGATACCCACGTGCTTGCAACTAGTATAGGGAAATTAGGAGTGTACCTCAGGGATCGTAGAGTGCTGACCTAGGTAATGTGTTAGGTAGACCTAGTCTAGTTCCATATAGAGTTATAAATAGGTTAGTTCATAAGAATGTTATAAAAAAAATTAAAGGGTATAAATAGCTAATTAAAATGAACACAAAATTATAATATTTTTCCATAAATCATCAAATAAGGACATACCACCTCAAGATATCAGACATATAAAAGGGTATAAAAATTCAAATACATGATACCATAATCATGGGCCATGAATCATGAAATATGCATGTGGAATAACATAGAAATGTGACATTAACATGTGAGTATTAAATAATAACATATTAAACATTGATAATTAAAATAATTTCCACCTAAAAGTTTTAAACATACCCAAACAAAAATAATGCTAATTCATAAGTTTTTGAATATATCTAAAAACAAATATGCCTATATACAAGGTTGTGAACATATCTAAACACCAATCTTGTCAATGAATATGGTTGTGAACAAAGATAAACAACAATAATTTCCATGAAAAATATCTTTATCTTATGAAATAAATAGCTTTATCAAATGCGTTAGTGTGCGTTATAGGACCCACTCATCACATATTGATAAACTATACATATTTGTGTTATAATGCCCCCTTTTAATTTAAAGGTATGTTATGGTTTAATTTTTACCTAATAATTTATATCATTATGTTATTTAGCCGTTTGAGGGATCAAGATTGGTTTAGTAGTCAGTTTTGGGAATTAACCTAGGATCATAGCTGAAATAATACAATTGGAAGTATTCACATCATGGAGACTATGGTTTATAGTGTGAATATCTTTCAGAGAGATGAAGGCTTTCGCCTGAAGTGGTTAATGTTGTGTACCACATGGTTAATCCTTGAATGGACACATCAGTTGTTTTTTATTGGTATGGTAATATTATTACCTTATAACCCCTTTAAACTTGATTTACCTCTCCCTTGAAACTCACTCTTGATTTTTGTGTATAGAGTCACCACCTTGGTGATTTTGTTTGCCTCATACTTATCACTTTTAAATTTCGAGTTTCATTCATTATAGAGGGTTTCTATCATAAATTATAATTAAATATAGTCCTCAGGTTCCTATTTATTCCTCTATTTATTTTTCTGCATTCTAGAACACTAAAATGTGGATATTGGGGATGATTTTAGGGATTTGGTGTGTTGGGATTGATTTGGGTGGATAATCTTGGTGTTTGAGCTTCATTAATCTGGAGGTATAATGTCCTTATAGTTTTAATGTTTTTTATGATGTTTTATTTCTATAATTTCATGAAGGTGTATATTTTCCTCCATTATAACTTTCCTATAGTTTTAAAGTGATTAGGTATGTCTATATAGATGTGGATAAACATTTAGAGTGGGTGTAAGAGTTGTATTTTTGGGTTCAGTGTGAATTTCCATTCAGTTATTGGGGGTCTATAGGGCTAGGAACCAAAGAAATGTAACATTGGGGGGGGGGGGGGGGTTAACATTGGTTGAGGATAGTATGGATTGGGTAAATTTGTAGTGTTTTGGTTATAAATTCCTTTTTTTGTATTTTGAGGTGTTTTGTTTATTATTACTTGTTGTATGATGTCATCTCCCTTGAGTGTGTGGGGATGAGTCATTGTACATGATTTCAATTCCATTGATTATGTAGGGATGGGTTACTGATCTTGATGTGACCTCCATTTAGTGTGTCGAAATGGGATAGTGTGCTTGATGTGACCCCCATAAGTATGTGGGGATGGGCTAGTGTTCTTGATGTGGGCTACCATGTGTGTACCAGGATGGGTTGGTGTGCTTGATGTGATGACCCTTGAGTGTGTTGGGGTGTGTCGATGTACATGTTGATGCCATGAATTCATTCATAAGAAGTGAGCGATGTGTTATATTTGTTATTAATATTTCAATAGACATCCTTTTGGTATAGATCCAAAGTAAGTATACCTAGGAATTCATGGTAGCATTGTTAGTGCATGATGATCGGATGAGTGTTATTTTTTTTTGTTATTTATCCCTTTCTATCAATGCATCAACCTTTATACATATGATACACATAGGATTAGGTACCATAATGCTCAGTTGGTGGATATATTAATGAAAGTATTGACTTCTTAATCAAGTATCCAACCAAGGGAAATGGTATTATTACATAATGCTCAGGTGGCGGTGCTGGATCCAGATTGATGTGATATTGAGAAATTCATTGAGATCTTTTATAGTGATGAATATTTTATTATTTTATATTGTTTTTTATTATATTTTTTAATTTTTAATGTGTACGAAACTCTTTTTGATATTATGTACTGATTACCGTATTCTCTATGGAAACAGAATGATATGTTATTATTATTTCATTCATAATATGATCTTCCACTATTTTCCATTATTATTTTTTCTTTCGTTGTTGTGTTTCTCAGAGGGTTATCTAATAACAAATAAATAGTCTCCCCATGGTTTTGTTTAGGTCCCCTCCACTAGTTGAAATCCTCATTCTTATGGAGAGGCATGTACGAGGTCATGTGGCCCCTCATCTTGGACCTAGTGATCTAGGTTTGGGAATCCCTATATAGTATTATATCCTCCATTCTTTTGAATTTATATTTGGGGATAAGTAGAATAGAGATTGGATAGTTTGGAATTATGTAGGAGATCTAAGCATGTTCCTGGACAACACTTGTATAGAGGACATCCGAATTACCAAGGAGGTGGGTGTGATTTTTATTGGTTTTTCAGTTAGAGTTTCATAATGTTCTTTGGTGTCTTGTGCTGTTATGATTTTTGGGATTTTCTCATTTTTAGATTTTAATGAGAGAGTGAGTTCATAAATCATTTATATGAATATAATTTCAAATATCATATGGATAATATCTTGTAATTGATATAGTATTAAACTTAATAATTCCATAAATAATTCATTTTTTTGTTTTAGAAAACACATTCATGGTGAAATATAATTAATCTAACTAGATATTGCTTATGTTGTAACACCCCGAGATTTTATGAGAAGTATTATTTTTAATTTATTTGATGTCTTGTGTTGTATGAAACACCAATATTATCTTGCATTATACACAAAACCGTATTAGGTTGCAGTACACGCAACACTATTCTTGGATCGTGTTACAAAAAAATTCCAGATCATTTGATAGAAGTTATTCTACGCAACATTGAGTGTGTGTATATATATATATTCAATGTATAAATGAAATATTTTTGGATTATATTATACAAAACAACAAATAAATCTTACACCACACGCAACCCTGTATTGTCATGCTTTACACGCAATCGTGACCTTCCACAAAAGCGTGTGTTGTACGCAATACCGAGTTTCACTAAACAACATTATGTTATTAAAATATTATATAAACTAGCCATTATGATTTATAATACCCACTTTTTTAAATTTTATAAATTTTATCTTTCAAAATGGACTTCATTTTTATATTTGGAATATCTAAATTAGCCTAGGGTTTAATTTTGGTATTTTTATGAAAACTTTCAATTTTTGATGAATAGTGAAAACACTGAGTTATTGGTTAAAACCAAATTTTTATTTAAATAATCATTTATTTTATTAAAATTTATTTTAGGTCAAAATATATACATAATACTTATATAAGTTCAATGTAATTCATTGGAGTCATTTTATAATAATTTTAGATATATAAAAATTTTATTGAACTTTTCACCATCTTTTACCCACCTCCTAAGAGCATTGGGAATTGTACATAAAACTTAATTTTACCACTTCTATGAGTTGAATTTCAAAAATCCTGGAGACACTGTTAATATCAAGGAGTAAAATGTGGTTTAATAAGATAAAAATAATTTTTGGTGAATAGTAACTCTTTACTTTTATTTACCACGGTTAAAAGTAATTAGGGTAATTAAGGGTAAAAATGATATGATTGTTACCCTAAAACATGTCCTAATTATATTAAATAAGTGTATTTCGACCAGAAACAACCTTAGGAATAAAATATTACCATTTATGTCCACTTGGATTAGATTAGGACACTTATTGTTATATTATTTAAAGAAGAGTTAAAAGAGTTAAAATCAAAGTTTAATAACTAAAACATTTTTAATATAGGGTTATACATAAGATACATTTGACTATAAATATTAATTAGAAATATGAAACTATTTCCTACATAATGGAATTTAATTTATAGTTTTTAGAAATTAAATAATTTAATTTATTGATGACACAATGATGATGCAGTAATTACCTTATTAATGATATTTTAACATAATTGATGTTATAAATACCCAAATAAATGTAATTTGAGACTTTTGATTAATTCCACTAATTTTATAGGTTAATATGACATTTTATTTTTGATTTAATTATTTTTTTTCGAACTAATCATGCTATTGTGATTTTTACAAAAATCAATTACCAAATAGTGTCAAAATTGACATAATATAGTTTTTAAAACAAATATTATATTATTAATTTTTATTCTATTCCTAAACATCTAAGGATAGGACAAATGACTTAGATAAGGTTATATATATTAATAATGAACCACTTTTTATTTGTTTGGATTGTTATAGTAAGTTTATTAACCATATAGTGTAAGAAAACAAGAAGACACGATAAAAGTGAAATTATTTAACTCAGAGTTAAATCTAAATGATAAGGTTAAAATAGTAACCTAAACTTCTCTAAAACATATTGGTTGAGAGTATTTCAACCCATCCCCACTTTAGCTTCTACATAAATTAATTTTGAGCTATTATAAACCGAATATGACTTTATTATAAAATAATATTTTAAGTTTTTCCTAAGGTGCCCCTCTCCTCCCTTATAAAAGGGCACTTACTCCCAATTCTCTTTTCAAAATTTTGGGCTTTCAAACTAGGTCAACCCCTGACCATTTCCCTTATCAACTTCCCTAGAAAAATTATAGAGGTTATGGTCTCCTCAAAAGACCAACTCTAGTGCCTTAAGAGGAAGCTTAAAAGAGGTGCGTCGAAGAAGAGGTAATCTCTTCTACCGATTATTACAAGTTTTCTTTCTTCTTCAAATTATTATTCTTTAGTTTTTTCATTATAAAGTAATGACATAAGTATCATTAATATACTGATATGTTATTATAAATATTAAATAAACCCATTTCACCTTCTATCCATCCTACGGAAAACGAAATCACCGCGTGTGCGTACGTACGGAATACCGTCTCCACGCCCTGGTGTAATCTGTTTTTACAGCACCACCTTACATGGATGGGTATAATGGTGTAAATAATAAGTATATATAGTTATTATAACATAATACTTATTCTTATATATTATATCATCCACTCCAATTCTATTCAATAATTATGGGAATGATATCATTGCTCGTGCGTACGTACGGATTACCGTCTCCACGACGCGATGAGATTCATTCTCCATGTTAACCATTCAAGAATTATTATAAAGTACATATAATGAATAATAATGAAATATATGAAATGATAAATCTACTGGATTTATGTATATATATGTGTGTGTCATCTACTAACTTCCATTCAAGTCAATAAGGAAAGGAAAACAACGTTCATGCGTACGTATGACCAACCGTCTCCATGAATGGTGTATTTAATTTCATTTATCTATATTATATATATATATATATACTGAATATATATGATATATAAATCATTATTTACATTCTTTAAGTAATTAAATCATGATATAATTAATAATAATATCATGAACAATATTTCCAAACACGTACGATAAATAAAACAATTTTACCCAAAATGCTGCATTAACATGGAATTTACAAAAGAACGGGTAATATAAAGTCATAAGTGAACCATATATGATATCATAACAATGAATATGATTATTTAATAAGTCAATTACATTATTTAAATCGTTATAGTGGAGGTTTGTATACATATGAAGCATATCGGACCTAAGGTAAGGGATAATTTTGCAATCTCATTTTTATCCGAGATTACTTATACGTAAGTATTTACTGGGTTTATATTTATCATCCATGTCCGTGTTTTATAAAAAAAATTCATAAAGTATTTACTATTATTCCATGTATGTTTAAAGTCCCGTTTACCCCACTTTGAATTTTACTTTGTATTATGGAAGGAATTTTTCTTTTGTTTACCATATGTGGTACCTTTTGACTTTTCTGGCAAAAATATGAGGATAATGTTTTTTAACTTATACGGAATGAATGGATTATTATGGTTTTATAACGCCTTATTTTCATGAATCTTACTCTATAAGATTTCATGAATATTTTCAACAAAATCATTTTCTTTTAAAATTGCATGGCATTCGGTGAAAAGAAAATGATTTTGAATAAGAAAGGAAATTTTCCTCAAGAATTCATTTAAAGTGTTTTATCAAAACCATTTCCCATCTAAGATGATATTATTTCACATGTGTATGTTTCAAGTATAATATATCTATGATTTACATGGTTTCGCTTTTCTTTTGATGAAACTATATCCATTTATCTTATATGGATTATGTTATGAAACTCGTTTTTATTTTTGGGTTATGATGAATGATTTATGTTTATGTTGTGACACAAGTAAGAATGATTTCATTATGAGATGGGTGGGACCTATATCTCCCTACAATTCATTGGGTAAAGATTTATATCTCATGAGATAGACATGGATGGAACGGTAAGTTAATCTGGTTCAGTGATACAGGATTGGAACGAGGAGTGAACTCGATTCAAAAAGGGACTTTGTCCACTAACATGGTCTTGGTTGAAATGACTTGGATACTATGGAAATAATATCATGTGATTAATTGTTTCCTACAGTTAAACTTTTTATTCCCGTGATTTTTTATCATGATTGATGTTCCTTTATGACCTATGCCTTACGTACTTCCAAGATTTATTTCACAACTAATGATTTTGATGTGTAAACTTTA
The DNA here is from genome assembly GCA_963277665.1 of Viscum album. NCBI lineage: Eukaryota > Viridiplantae > Streptophyta > Magnoliopsida > Santalales > Viscaceae > Viscum > Viscum album. The sequence continues at coordinate 2,040,136,783 of OY728141.1, read as the reverse complement.
TGTTTATGTTTTGAAGTTAAAATGTATATGGTTTGTTTTATTTTCTCCATTCTTAAACTTAATAAGAATTTGAGCTCACCCTTTATATGTTTTATTTTCCTTAGTATATAAAGAAAGGTTTTAGGTATGAGAAAAAATGTAAGATCTTTATTGGAGATGTTGAAGATCTTTCACCAAGATTAGAATATTATATTCTAAGTTTCCAAATCACTAAACTATTATGGTCCATTGGTGTCTATTTTTTTTTATATATTAGGTATTTCTCAAAAGTAATGTAATGTCCATTTATGTCAAGATTGGGTCTCTACAGTTTGTATCAGAGGAAAGGTTTAGTTAATCTTTGGAAACTAGGATGCGAAAACATTAGTGAAATCCCTAGAGATATTTCTAAGGTATGTATAGGGATGTCCCTACTGGTAAGTATACATATAGGTTATAGTCCAAGAATTATGGTAATGATCATAGAATTAAACCTAATATGTTATATATTGAAAATAATACCCCTTTATTATGATGTTTTCCTAGCATGATTTTTTCCTCTCACACTGTTCTTTTTGGGTTTTAGACAATGGCTAGAACCCGGAGGAACCGTGTTGATCAATGTAATAGACAATGAAATTATTTTTCTCCTGAACAAACAAATGTTATGGGAGATGGAGTGAAAAATATTATTTCTATACTTACACAAGCTATGAATCATTTTGGACTTCCAAATGAGGATAGAAAGGAATAATATTATATTGAGTCCTTCATGAGGCAACGTCTACCATCTTTCAGTGGGTAATCTGATCCACTTTTTGTTGAAAAATGGATTAGTACCATTGAAAATATATTTTCGATACATCGTTGTTCAAAACATAACAAAGTCATTTTGGATGTTTACCGGTTAGAAGGTGAAGCAGACCAGTGGTGGACTCTAATTAAGAATACAAGGCCCCAAGATGAAATTGAATTCACAGAATGGGATGAGTTCAAGAACTTATTTTTCAATAAGTACTTCCCTCTTATTCTTCGAACAAAGATGGAAAAGGAGATCCTTAAGCTTAAGAAAAAGGATGATGAATCTATTGGTATATACGAAGAAAATTTTACAAGGCTTGAAAGGTATGCATCTGGCTTTATCATCCAACCTGAAAGTAAAGTTGATCGATTCTTCAGTGGCTTAAAACAAAGTCTTTGAAGGGATTAGCTATAAGAGACTTCACTACCTATGAATAAATTTTTCATTGTGCTATCATGGTAGAACTAGAAGTTGGTGTTACATATCCATCTCATGGTTTTGATAAGAAACGAAAGATGGAGTTCAAGGAAAAATCTCAGAACAATGGTGAGAAGAAGGTGAATGTTTTTTTATGCTCAAAGTGTGGAAAGAAGCATGGTGGAGATTGTCTAAAAGGTACTATAAAATGTTTAAATTGTGAAAAATAAGGTAATCGAGCAGCTGACGACCGAAGTAATGGTAAAAATGATTCTAATTACTTGAATAGAGAAAATACTACAGAGAACGATCCACCAACACTTCAATGCTTCAAGTTCAAGGAAATAGGGCATTATGCTAAACAATTCCCTAATCCAAGGGTTAATGATGATTGATGTGAGAAACCTCTTAAGGAAAAGGACAAATGGAAGTCACATGCGATCACTATTAGTGATGTTGAGTATGACAATGATGTTGTGGAATGATTAAGTGTTTATGTAATGGGATTTCAAAATAGTATAATGGAATCTCATTTATAGTATTGTGGAATTTTGGAAGATTTATGTATTGGTTTTCAATAATTTTATGGTACCGGTAACCATGAAAAGTGATTGAAATATTTTTGGAACGCGGATGATATGCATATAATGAAGGGATAAAGAGAAAATGAAATGTTTGATAGTATTCATGAGCTCATGACTGATATAAGGACAAGGTGATATAATGGTTTGAGTATATAGAAATTTTTGGATTTTGGTATGAGGAAAGAGTTAACTTTTTTCAGCATTCATGTTTTCACTAAGGTTATATGGTAATTCATATTTCAAAAGAATACATGATTAAGGTATTCACATGTTTGGAAGGTGACCAACAAAATATATCTTATGATATATGGGGGATAATTGATGGAATTCACGTGCTTATTATGTGACCTTTCAAGTAATCATTTTTTTTATACTATGAGATTGGACAGATGTATTTTGGATAAGCCTAAAGATTGGAATGGATTATGTTGGACATAAGATAGTATTATTTAAGGATAGACCTTGTTTTTTGATATTATTTCTAGAATGTTATAATAGTATAGTTTTAGAAAAAGTACAACCCATGGGACAAGCGACAACCCGTTTCGTCGGACAAGGCTGTAAGAATCGAACCCACAACTGAAGTGTGTCAAGCCTTTATCGCATACCACTGGCCAACAAGAAGTCCCTGGTTAGAATATATTAGTTTTAATTTATTAAGTGGTATCATATATGAAGTATAAGTCCAATTTAGGAACCATATACAATTAATATCACTATATATGGACTTATGTATATTTAATAAATTTTTCTAACCTTTTGTTTGTGACAGACGGAAAGAACTATCATTCTATTGCATGATCTGCTAACACTTCATGAATGAAAAATTCAACTTCATTTCTTTAAGAGATGAAGTGAAAATTGTTCAAGTAATGACAAACGGTGAGATTGTACCAAAATCAATAAAGTATTTCTTCTAATTCCAATTTTTTCAACTTTAGGGAAATGATCTTGAAAACCAAAAATGTTGTCATATTGCCCTCATATCTGATGAATCAGATGGTACCTTATATCATAACAAATTTATGGCTTTGAGATTGTTGTATTTTTCATAGCCATGTTCTGTACCACTCTCCATCTGAACATGATGGTTAGATTTCTCTTCCATATACATATTTTTACCTATGTTCTCCTATGTGGAAACCCAGTGATTAGTTAATTTGGGTAACCATTACGTTTCATAATTTAGTATTCAAAGTTATGTTTTGGTAGTCCTTTTTACGATGTGGGTTTCTATTAAAGAAACTTTCAAGTAGTAAACCATTTATAACCCCGACAAATTTTGAGGGCGAAATTCATTTTAAGGGGGGTAGAATGTAACACCCCGAGAATTTATGAGAAGTATTATTTTTAATTTATTTGATATCTTGTGTTGTATGCTACACCAAGATTATCTTGCGCTATACACAACACCGTATTATCTTGCAGTATACGCAACACAATTCTTGGATCATGTTACACAAAATTTCAAGATTGGTTGATAGAAGTTATTCTACACAACATTGAGTGTATATATGCATATGTATTCAATGTATAAAGGAAATATGGTTGGGTTCTATTATACAAAAAAACAAAGAAATCTTGCACTACACGCATCCCTGGCTTGGCTTGCTTTACACGCAATCGCGACCTTCCACGATAGTGTGTGTTGTACGCAATACCGAGTTTCACTAAAGAGCGATATGTTATTAAAATATTATATAAACTAGCCGTTATGAACAGTAATACCCAATTTTTGAAATTTTATAAAATTTATCTTTTCAAATGGACATCATTTTTGGATTCAGAATATTGAAATTAGACTAGGATGAAATTTTTGTATTTTTCTGAAAACTTTCAATTTTTGATGAATAGTGAAAACATTGAGTTATTGGTTAAAACCGACTTTTTATTTAAATAATCATTTATTTTATTTATATTTATTTTTGGTCAAAATAGATACATAATACTTATATAAGTTCAATGTAATTCATTGGAGTCATTTTATAATAATTTTAGATATATAAAAATTTTATTGAACTTTTCACCGTCTTTTACCCACCTCCTAGGAGCATTTTCAATTGCACATTAAACATAATTTTACCGCTTCTGTGAGTTGAGTTTCAAAAATCAGAAAGACACGATTAATATCAAGGAGTAAAATGTTGTTCAATAAGATAAAAATAATTTTTCTGTGAATAGTAACTTTTTACTTTTATTTATCGTGGTTTAAAGTAAATAGGGTAATTAAGGGTAAAAATGATATTATTATTACCATAAAACAAGTCCTAATTCTATTGGATAATTGTAATTTGACCAAAAACAACATTAGGAATAAAATATTACCATTTAGGTCCACTTGGATTAGATTAGGAAACTTACTATTATTTTATTTAAAGAAGAGTTAAAAGAGTTAAAATAAAAGTTTAATAAATAAAACATTTTTAATATACGGTTATACATAAGATAAATTAGACTATAAATATTCATTAGAAAGATAAAACTATTTCCTACATAATGGTATTTTATTTATAATTTTTAGACATTAAATATATTAATTTATTTATGACACAATGATGATGCAGCAATTACCTTATTAATAAAATATTAACATAATTGATGTTTTGAATACCAAAATAAATGTAATTTGAGACTTTTTAGGAATTAAAAAAATTATAGGTTAATAGGAATTGTTATTATTGATTTAATTAATTTTTTTCAAACTAATAATGATGTTATAATTTTCACAAAAATCAATTACCAAATAGTGTCAAAATTGACATAAAATAGTTTTTAAAATAAATATTATATTATTAATTCTTAATATATTCCTAAAAAACTAAGGTTCGGACAAATGACTTATATAAAGTTATATATATTAATAATGAACCACTTGGGGTTTGTTTGACTTGTTATAGTAAGTTTATTAACCATATAGTGTAATAAAATTAGAAGACACGGTAAAAGATAAATTATTTAACTTAGAGTTTAATCTAAATTATAAGGTTAAAATAGTAACATAAACTTGTCTAAAACCTCTTGGTTGAGATAATTTCTACCGTTCCCCACTTTATCTTCAAAATAAATCAATTAAGATCTATTATAAACCGAATATGACTTTATTATAAAATAATATTTTAAGTTTCTCCTAAGGTGCCCCTCTCCTCCCTTATAAAAGGGCACCTCTTCCCTCTTCTCTTTACACAATTTTGAGCTTTCATGCTCGGCCAAACCCTGCCCATTTTATTTCTCAACTTCCCTATAAACATTATAGAGGTTCTGTTCTCCTCAAAATACCAACTCTAGTGCCTTAAGAGGAAGCTTAAAAGAGGTGTGCGTCGAAGAAGAGGTAATCTCTTCTACCGATTCTTACAAGTTTTCTTTCTTCTTCAACTTTGTCTTATTTTGTTGTTTAATTATAAAGTAATAACATAAGTATCACTAATATACTTATATGTTATTATAAATATGAAACAAACCCATTTCACCTTCAATCCCTCCTACGGAAAATGAAATCACCACGCGTGCGTACGTAGAGAATACCGTCTCCACGTCGTGGTGTAATCTGTTTTGCCACCACCACCTTAATTGGATGGGTATAATGGTGTAAATAATTAGTATATATAGTTATTATAACATCATACTGATTCTGAGATATTATATCATCCACTACAATTCAATTCAATAATTATGGGAATGATATCATCGCTCGTGCGTGTGTACGGATTACCATCTCCATGACGTGATGAGATTCATTCTCCATGTTAACCATTCAAGAATTATTATAAAGTATATATAATTAATAATAATGAAATATATGACATGATAAAGCTACTTTATTTATATATATATATATTTCATCTACGTACTTCCATTCAAGTCAATAAGAAAAGGAAAACTGCGTTCATGCGTACGCATGACCTACCGTCTCTATGAACGGTGTATTTCATTTCATTTATCTATCTATTATATATATATATTTACTGAATATATATTTTATATAAATCATGATTTTCATTCTTTAAGTAATTAAATCCTGATATAATTAATAATAATATCAATGACAACAAGTCCAAACATGTACGATAAAAAAAACGATTTTACCCAAAACGCTGCTTTAGCATGGAATTTACAAAAGAACGGGTAATATTAAGTAATAAGTGAACCATATATGATATCATAACAATGAATATGATTCTATAATAATTAATTAACATTATTTAAATCATTATATAGGAGGTTCGGATACGTACAGAGCATATCGGATCTAAGGTAAGGTATAATTTGGCAATCTCATTTTTATCCAAGATTGCTTATAAGTAAGTATTTACGAGGGTTATATTTATTATCCATGTACATGTTTTATAAAAATGTTTTCATAAAGTATTCACTGTTCTTACATGTATTTTTATAGTAGTTTTTACCCCTCATTGACTTTTACTTTGTATTATGGAAGGAATCTTTCTTTTGTTTACCATATGTGGTACCTTTTGACATTTCCGGCAAAATTACGAGGAGAATGTTTTTTTAATTATACAGAATGAACGGATTTTAGGGTTTTATAAAGCCTTATTTTCATGAATATTACTTTACAATATTTCATGAATATTTTCAACAAAATCCTTTTCTTTTAAAATTGCATTGCATTCTGTGAAAAGACAATGATTTTGAATAAGGATATTTTCCTCAAGAATTCATTTCAAGTGTTTTATCAAAACCATTTTCCATATAAGATAACATTATTTCATATCTGTATGTTTCAAGTATAATATCTCTATGATTTACATGGTTTCAATTTTTTTATGATGAAATGATATCCATTTGTTTTATATGGATTATGTTATGATGGGATGATGTTTATGAAATCCATTTTTATTATTTGGGTTATGATGAATGATTTATGTTTATGTTATGGAACAAGTAAGAATGATTTAATTATGAGATGTGTGGGACCTATATCTCCATCTAATGCATTGGGTAAATATTTATATCTCATGAGATAGACATGGATGGAATGGTAAGTTAATCTGGTTCAGTGATACAAGACTGGAATGAGGAGTGAACTCGATTTATAAAGGGACTTTGTCCACTAAGATGGTCTTGGCAGCAATACCTTGGCTACTATGGAAATAATATCATGTGATTAATGGTTTTCCACAATTAAATTTTTTATTCCCATGCTATTTTATTATTATTTATGTTCCTTTGTGACCTATGACTTACGTACTTCCAAGATTTATTTCACAACTCATGATTTTGATGTGTAAACATTAAGTTCATGTTTTTAAGTTCAAATGTATATGGTTTTTTTATTTTCTCCATGATTACCCTTACTGAGCATTTGAGCTCACCCTTTATATGTTTTCTTTTCCTCAGGATATAAAGAAAGGTTTTAGGTAATAAAAAAAGGGAAGATATTTATGGGAGATGTTGAATATCTTTCATCAAGATTAGAAGATTATATTCTGAGTTTCCAAAGTCACTAAACTATTACGGTCCTTTGGTGTATGATTTTGTTATGTATTAGGTATTCCAAAAAGTAATGTAATGTCCATTTATGTTAAGATTGGGTCTCTACATATGTGTTTACTTTTTATTACTATAACTAATGTGCATGAACCGAATTTTTGGCATTAGGACATGAGTAAGTCCAATGGGGGTTATGGCCATTTTTTTGGAAAATTTTTTTGGGTATTCTTCCTAGTGAATTCAAGAATTCATGTAAACTTGTTAATTTCTTAGTTATTGGTAATATTTTAGTTTTTAGAGGAATTTATGAATTTATCTCTTGGTTTTCAGAAAATTATACGTTGTTGACATTCTGAGGTGCCCCAAGTGTCTAGAGTGAGGATGCTCCTAATGTGGGGAATATTCCTCTCATGCCTCCAGAATTCTAGGAGGGTTAGACTGATAATTCCTTAGAGACTATTATAATGGTATATATTAAAGAGATTCTTCATAAGGGTGTTTTAAACATCATGTTAGTGGGAGGTGGAGGTTCCCATCTGGTAGTGTCCATGATGGTGGAATTTTTTGAGACATTCAACTGCATATCTCTCTATACTTCTAGGTCATGGGTGGTCATTAGGATTCCATGAAATATATTGAGATTACCAATGGGTAATTTTATCTTATAGATATTTCTTATTACTATCTAGAGAATTTTGAAATATATATGATCCAGGGACCTGAAAGGAGGATGAAGGGATTAATGATCTAGGCTTGGGGACAAGAGGGTCTAACATGGGTAGAATTTAAGGACTTATTTTCCAAGGTGTTCTTTCTGAACACACTGAGGTTGGATAGATCTCAGGAGTTTATGGGATTATAACTGGGGATTATGATGATGGTTTAATATGTTACATTTCATGGTGGGTTAAAATGTTTTTATCTTTTTTAGTAGAAAATGAGGCCTAAAAGGATAGGAAGCCCGATATCATCCTTTTTCTTTAATGTGAGGTGATAAGTCCAAACTTATTACTTGAAAAAATACACTTATGTGGTCTCTAATGGTCTAACTACTGAAAAGGTATTAATAGAGTACAACATGACAGTGTTCTCTTATCCTTTCAGTGGGTCGAGTAGTGGCCTTCCATGTGTGGATATCAGTGCTTCATTTAATGTATAGAAGAGGATATTTGAAGATATATATGAGGGAGGTTGCTGATAACAAGTGTCTCATTTATTGTCAATGATTCAATATGTGAAGGGATGATTCTTGGAGAATTTTTATAGAAACATTTAATGTAATTTGAAGTAATGTTTGAGAAGTTATCCTGAGAATTTTGATGATTTATGTGGTCTTAATTAATGTTCAAGATTTGTGACAATGATAAAAAATTATTTACAACATGATGAAGAAGAAAAATTAAATAAGTCCATGAAATATAACTAATATTTAATGAGATTATTCCTTGAAATATGTGTTTTTCATATAATTTAAAAATTATTTCTTGAAGAATTTCAAGAATGATTTTAGTTAAATTGGATAGGTACAGAAGGTAAATGATCAAATTATCTATACTATATATAGGTAGGATATTACCTATATAAGGGTAAATTGAATGGATATTACAATAAATAAGGGTACATATAATCCTACGTAAAGCCACCATGACCTTCATAAGGGTACTTGGAAATATATAATGGTTTATGTAGATGCATAGGGTTAGACAAAATTTCATGTGCCTTTGTAAAGATACTAAGGTGGACCATATACTATTTAATGGTTATTCTAGTTCCATTTCAAGTTAGACCAAGGTTACATAAGGGTATCCAATGAATTTTGTGACTTTCATAAGGGTATGTTTGATGTAAAGAAAGCCATGTAAGGGTATTTAGTGACACGTGTAAGGGTAAGTGTAGCACTAAGGAGCACATGTAAGGGAAGTCATGGAATAAAGGAACTTGGGTAAGGGTACTGTGTAAAGTTATTTGAGGCTTTTCAAGTGTTATATGATAATCATGTAAGTTTACAACAATAATCCCTGATCAAATAAAGATATGAATCCATGTGAGTGTAATATGTTATAATTATTATACATGTGGTGATTTCGTAGTCTATATCCGCTAGATTACACCAGTGCCTCTTATATAATAAAAGAAGGCCACATCATCCTCTTGGGATCATGTAGAGTCTGAGTTCAATGTTATATATAATATTCATGCATTTTACATGAATGAATAGAAAAAAATGAGCCATGATATAACCTTTAATAAATACAAGCCTTCAAATGAAATAGAAGTTGATAAATTCATATGGAAACCATGTTTTAGTTCATCTACATATAAAAACCAAGTTGATGTGATGTTAATTCAAGGGAATTAATGAATGATCATTTTTATAAGTATAAATATATGAAGGAAACCACATTAAGAATATGTTTATTCCAATGCATTGGTTATATCCATTAGAAGGTTTGGAACAAATCATTAATACATTTTAAAATAGATTATTACAGAGATGATTCAGAGAGGCTAATATCCATGTGAGAAATAATGATGGAAACCGAATTTCTTTGGGTATTTAAAATGTAGGCCACACTTCATATATGATGATATTTCACACTAAGAATAAATTACTGCATACTACTAGGTTGAAGAAATTAATATTATTAAAGGAAAAAATAATATTAATATTATTATGAGAAGAAATTAAAATATCTAGACCAAAGGGAATTTAAATTTATAAAAATAATTTGTTAATTATAACACATTTAAATCATGCAATAATTTAGATATCACTTGTAAAATATTTTCTGTTGTGGATAAATTTTTTCATATAGGGGTCGAATTAATTATCATTTAGATGATTATGAATGCAAGAAGGAGAATGTATTATGAATAATTAGAGCTTGATCCTTTGGGTATATTAATTAGTAGCATAAAGAAATTGGTTGGCCCTAATAGTTGAGGTATTTAAAAAGAGATACATACAGAGATGAGTCATGAATATTGATATCCATATGAGGAATAATGAAGGAAACCAAATTAATTTGTTTATTTAAAATTTTGGAAACACTAACTACATGATGATATTCTATGTAAAATAAATTAATATCACTTGGGGAATATTGGAATTTATGACGAGTTTGTGAAGAAATAAAAATACCAAGACCCATGGGAATTAAAATTGATAAAAATAAATGTAATATTTTTAGTAGATTTAAATCATGGAATAATTTAGATATAAATTAAAAAATGTATTTTTTTTATTGTGGATAAATGAGTTCATAAAGGTGATGAAGATGTGTTACAGAAAAAGTGATAAATCTTGCGTCTATTGTGAAAAATAATTTGTTGAAAAGCATGATAAATCATTATATCAAAGAAAGATTGTGATATGAATATATGGGTTCCTTAAGAGACACACCTAAGTATTTGAATAATTTGAGGATTATTTAGTTCACACCATATCTATTGAAGAGTTTCAAGACTAATAGTGCTTATTTTCTTGATGTGGTACATGTGTAGAACTATTGATCCATTTACTTATGGTGGAAGAATATCATCTAAAAGGTTTGAGAAAATTATAGTTGTGGATACTCCATATAATAGAGAGTATGTATATTTAATGGAATATATATAAGTTAGGGAACAATATATTCTATTTTTTAGCAGAGAGGGAAAATTTGATTCTATGATATTGAAGTTATATTCACTTGTATAGATAGTAAAGAGTCCATGATGGGGGGTATAAACAACATGGAAAGGTGTAAAATTTTAATTTGAACCTTTATGTTTCTCTCTATTATTTAAAAATGAACATGTAGTGATATTAAGATATAATATTAATGGATAAATATATTTAACTTATTAAATAAGATAAATTTGGAAGGATAACTTTGAAAATTAGTGTACCACTGATTCACCCCTTCTCAGTAGCACCCAACTGGTCATTGGACTCTATAATTTGTATCATAGTAGGGAACCTACAATGATCAAATAATTATTTAAGATGGAATATGATATATATTTAATTTATCTTATATCCCATATTTAAGAAATTTCAAAAATGTTATTATGAAGAAGGAAGGATATAGTTATGAAATCAATTTTCATACATTTAATAAGAAAATTTTGAAGAATAATGAGTTGGATAAGGAATCCACCAGTGATTATGAGATCATGAAGTAAAGTATTTGAGATTTTTTACATAAACATATTATCACATATCATAGAAAGAAACTTGATATAATAGATGATGAACAAGATAAGAAAAAAATCTAAATGTATCACAATAAAACATGAGTTGAATAAATATTCAGAATATACCACTAATTAAGTTGAAGTAAAATCAAAGTCCTCTTAAAATGGTGATGAAAATGGTTAAAGAGAATAAGGTAAATCTTTTATTTCTAATAATGAATTTGTTAAAACAAAATTTTATGTTTTTTGGGATATAAAAGATGATATAAAAAATTACACTTTAATAGAAGTGAATAATAGTCCTTAGAGGTTGGAACACCCCATGAAGTGCGAGGCTCACTTATAAATAGGACAACAACAACCAAAATGTGTATTGATATAGAATCATGATATAATAATAATGTTTCAAGGGATTCATTGGTGTCTTACTAAGAATGGACAGTATTACTATTCATCTTGGTTTAATATGCATTTTCTATGAATGTGGAAAGAATAAAGGAGGAGATATAATGAAAAAGTGAGAATAAAAACTTAGAGGAAACAATTAGTGACTATATTTGAACTACAACTACAATGACTTGTACTTTTTTCATATAGGTATCAGATATTATTATATAAATATTAATTACATAATGTAATGATCCGTGTTATAATTATATAGATCTAGTGTCTTTGAAAACAAGGACTCATAAATAACTGGTTCATAAGTGTCTCCCAATAAGTTCCCCATAACTAGATCCTTTAATAGACTTTCCAATATTAAAACCTTTATTCATATCCTATGGAATGAATACATAATAAATTGTGAGGAAAAATTCTTAGTAAGGGAATATAAGGGTGATATCAATGATTCATTAAACATAACATGAGGATAATGGTATGAGAACATGAGAATGAAATTTGAAAATCATACCATGTATGTCAAAGATCATAGTCACGATTCATGAAATAGATATATTTAATTCCTAAGATATGAATCATAAATAAGTCATAGAAGAAGAGTCATAAGAGAATAACATCAGCCTAAAAATGGAATTATATATTAATCAATATAATCATTTCCTTGGTTGTAAAAGAATTTTTATATGACTATTATAGTGGATTGGGTTAACTCATCATTCTAACATAGTCGTCAAAGTTCACTCATTAGGATACTTTAATGGAAAATGTCCATTAATGAAATGGGTTGACTCCCCATTCTAGTCTATTTATATCATGAGATAAAAATCAATAACCCATGCATTGGAGTTATTTATAATTTCATCCCCACCCATCCTTTTTTATAATGAACCCACCATATTTGGTTATAATGTAACCATTATCCTTGGTTATAACTTAACCACCATCCTTGGATAAAACATAACCACTATCATTGGTTATAATGTGAAAACATTAACTGTTTAAAACATAAAAAATACATAATGAATATTATACATATATGTTCCACAATTTCATAAAGTATTCATCATATCATCACATTATGACCCATGAATAGAAAAATGAGTTTTATAGAAATTTCATCCATTCATCATAGCATAACCCATGGAAAAAATGGGTTTCATAAAAATATCATCAACATAAAAATTAACCATCCAGAGAAAGATTAATATTATGTTCATTGGATCCTATAATTAGTAAATCATGAATTACATCAGTAAATATTATCATATATTAAAATTACTTTAAAATATAACTGAAATATTTCTTGTGGAAAATAACTGTTCACTTTTGAAAATCACATTTAAAATAAAAATATTTGAAATGATATTATGGAAAAAAAATTATTTTAAAATTAATATTGAAATTTGTTATGTAAAATTCAAAAAATTGAGTGGTCATGATGATAGGAAATTCTTTTCATTCCGTATAAGTTAAAAGAAAACATTCCTTTCACATTTTTGTTAAAATTTCCAAAAATACATTATTTTTTAAATTGAAAGAATATTCATTTTAAATAAATTTTTAAAAATAATAAAATGTGTAAAACTGAGTTTAATCAATATTATAATATTATTTTAAATATTATTTAAAACATTTTAGAAAATTTTTATATGGAAGAAAAATGTTTTTCAACTAAAATGAGAAATTGAGTTGATATTACATACATTTTTTGGTCTCTCAAGTACCCTAGGAGAGGTAAAAAGAATAAAAAAATAATATTAATAAATAATAATGGGTTAAGAAAATTACAAATTTTATTAGTAGTTTGATTAAAAGTTTTCATCATCAGAAAATGAATCATAAAAATCCCAATAAATAATGTGATGGTAACATAAAACCCATAAAACATTGGTAACATTTCATCTATAATAAAAACTAAATAATAACATAAAATAGAACATAAAATATGATTTATATATATTTATTAATGAAATATCATGTCAATGTGGTAGTATATACACCAAACTAAAGAAATGAATGTGAAAAAGACATATGTTTCCCTAAAATAAAAGAGAGACTATAAATCCATTACTTTAGGTCAAACCTCCCTTGTGTGTGTTGGGACCTAACATATAATAGATATAGACTAATTATACATATGTTAAAGAATAATAATAATATATATCATACCAAATATTATTTACTTATAATCTTTTATCACCTATTTTTTAACAGTACTTTATTAAAATCCATATTCCAGGTGTTATTTGCTTCGTTTTCACCTTTATTTCAGTTCATTAATTTTTTTCTTGAATATTGATCATGGTTCCATAATATACAATAATTTAACCATTAAAAACATTTTTTCCTTATATAAATTATTTTATTCATCTATAAAAGTTAATGATTGAAAAATAAATGAAACTTTTCATAGAGATAATAGGTCATACATACACTTGAACGTTGCTTCTATTTTTTCATAGATGTAATGAAATAGATGAAAATATTAGATCACCATTATTGATTAATTATTAAATCATATATGTCATATATATCCATTAAATACATATTTATTACAATCTCATTAAAATATAAATGAAAAACTAATCACATCACTTCGTGGATGTGGTTGTCTATACGTATGCATGAATGATGTTAACATTTTTAAACAATTTTTAAGGTTACAAGGTAGGAATAAAATTATAATTATATAATTTTAATAATTTAATAAATATAGTATATAAACATTAAAATATCATAATAACTTTCTGTTAAATATAGCGACGTAAAATGAATTTTATCACTATGTGGAGACAGTAAGCCGCACATAATTACCAGGGATACTTTCCCTTCCCATTTAGTGAAAAGATGTTGAATAAAGGTGGTTTCATAATTTTAATAATATATAATAATATTTAATATAATTAAAATTTTATTAAATTAATAATATATAATATTTAAAGGAGGTAAGAGGAAGATTAACAATAAAATGACTTGTTAGGGTGATTATCCATTCTTTGAAACAAATCATTTAGATATCCTATTAAATGATCTAGGGTTAGTCTTTTTGTAATGAAATAAACCATAGAATGTGTCTATAGAATTGAATATGATAACTTTTTAGAGTTTTCTCAAAATCAAAGGCTTAATTTGGTGTGAATAACAGAAAGGAGGGGTGACCGTTTATAATTGAGGGGAGAGGAACTTTTGAAATTTCTTAAGAGATTAAAATATATTAAATTCATTCACAAAAAAATGTAACAAAAGGTCATATTAAAGGGAATGGTATAAAAAATTAGATGATAAATTATCACCACTAACCTCTTTTAATATTTTTGTGAATTTTATGTTATTTAATAATATATTATTTACATAAAATATTACGATTTCAAACATAGACACCATTTATATAATTTTCCTTAAAATGCTTAAAGAAAAAAGCTTTAATTTAAATATAATTAATTAAAATGACATTAATTTTTTATATTCATCTTAAAAATTCACGGAACCCATTAAATCACTAAAATTACATTAATTTTAATATTTCTAATATCATTTATTTTTATTTTTATTAATTGGAGAAATACTGCATCAATGTTGCCTATGAATTTAAGGTCATTATATAATTACTAAAAATTATAAATAATTTTTATAATTAGAATAATTTAATTAAGCTAAAAATGAACACATATATATTTATTCATAAATTTTTTCCCTATGTGGACACAAAATATATATTCAGAACTAAGAGAGTGACATTTTGTAACTTTATTTGAGGTAAATAACATATATGTCATTTTCATGGAAAATTGTCTATAAAAAATAGTTTCTATCCTAAGGAGTTAAAGGCCTAATTAACTTAATAAAATAATAATTAATATGAAATATCATGACTATATAATATATTTTTGTCCTATAATAAGATGATTTTCCCTTTACTAACGTGAAAAATTTTACTATGGTTACTACACATATTGACCTAAAATAAAAGGGGACTATCTATGAAATTTTAACTTCTTGATTAAATATATCGAATCAATTTTATAAAATTAAATACTTATAAGTGGAAGAAATTATTTTTAAATCAAGTGTAGAAAAACATGACAAAAATAACTTTTTAGAAAAAAATAGTTTTAAGTAAGTACTAGATTTATTCATATCCCATGTAGATAAAATTATTAAGTGAATGTTAAAACTTTTTAATGATTATATAATATATAACTTTTACCAAATTAATTCACAAATAGTGATCAATTTAATTTATTTTTCTGAAAAAGCATTGTGTGCCTAAAAACAGTTTTTAAGAAAAATTAATTTCTTACAAAAAAAATGTTTTTATACAAGATTAAAAAATAATCTTGAATAAAATGAACATAATTAGATTAATTAATATATAATAAAACTAATTTAACTTTTAAACCATTTTATAAAAAAATGTTTCTTTTTAAATAAACTTTTTATTAATAATTAGTATTTTTTGTATTCATAAGAAAATCATTCTTTTCATAAAAAATTCGAAAAATTGACTATTAGTTAATTTTTATATAATGATTTAAAAAGTGATATCATTTTTATGAAATAAAATTTCTAAAAGTTCCAAAAATATATTATAATATTCTCTCACAATAACCAATAAAAACCATTTATGAAGAAAACACATTCTTAATGAGTAGAATGACTTTAATAGAAAATTTAGTTCTTATCTCCTATGAATTAAGAAATAAATTTTTATTTATTATGAAAATTATATATATATATATATAATATTTTGGTTATTCAAATTCATAACCATAAATGTAATTGATAGGTAATAATTGTCATATTTAAATGATTAAATTTTGTGGTTTGTTTATACCCAGTATTTCATTTCATATACGCTATCAAACATAGATTTCATCTTTTAAAATACTAGGGTGTTACAAAAACTATAATTTTTTCACAATATTATTGAAGAATTTCTAGGTATATGTTGTTTTGGAGGTCACAATGTAGAGGTATACATGATACGTTTGGAAGGAGAGGTTTCCTATGTCAGGAAAGAGAATAAGTTACAAAAGAAAACAAGTTGTGAATTATGTTATGATTATATGAATATTGGGGATCTCAAAAAGTAAAAGTCTATGTTTAGAGTAAGATCTCAATATGATTTTTTCTTCTTAACAAAATAATCTTTTTCTCATTATTCTTTGATATTTTATGTTTTTTGATCTAATATGTAGGTAATTGAAGAAGAAAAAATTGGTTGCTACTTTTGGATAGCATGAAGATATTATTATTCATGGAATCTTCTAACTACTATGAAAAGAAAAGGTGGAGTTTATCCCTTTAGGGTGATAAAAATTGATATAAAAAGTTTCCAAATCATTTATCATAAGAATTTAGAATTTTTTTTAACACACTTGTAATATGGTATTTGGAGGTATTCCAATTGCACTCTCATACTTAATTATAAATTTTACAGGTTGAATTTTTTATTTGGAAGTGATTGGTTTATGAAAAGAAGAGAAAATGGTTAGTTATACTTGTGTAGTTAGACTTTCTAATGTTTTTTTAAAGTTTGTGACAAATCATGTATTCTTTTTTTAATATCACCTATTCAGGGTTTTGAGAAATTTGTAGCATGGTAACACATGTGAATATTTTATGGACATCTTAGATATGATTTGTGATATATATATTGTTTTAAATACCAGGTTATCCCATATTGACATAAATGTAAATAACTAAAGGTTCCACTCTAATATAACCATTCCATATCATCCAAAACATTTAGGTATTTAATAAATACTCATTTTAGGTAGGAGAATATGTTTTTTAGAAGAAAAATGAGATTATAAGACCCCGAATATACTTTTCATTTTATTATCAATAAAAGGGAAAAATAAATTTTCACCACATATTGAATTTTATGATGTATGAGGGATATTTCCAAAACAAGGGGACATTTTTTTACAAAGTGTTTCATTTGTTTTAGATTAGTCAAAATGTGATGTAATGATGCTTGGATAATTGTTATGAAACCATTTAATGGAATTGGATTTCATACTTGAGAAATTCTCATTGGAATTATGATTATTGTAGTAGTTTTCATCAACATTAAAGACTTTTTGTAATTTATTGACAAATCTTACCATCACAATGGTAGCCGGACCGATCGCCACATGACCCCAAACACGCCTCCCTATATTCCAGAGGTTTTAGAAAAACAGCAAGGGTGTAAGGATAGTCAGTAGGGAGACTAGACCCTCATATCAGATTTTGTGCAATAGTATTACAATAAATAAATATATGACAAAAATGGAAACCGGTATAAAAAAATAATCAAAATAGTGAAACAAAATTGGTGTATCAACTGAATAATGAAAACGGCCAATGCTAGTTTATTAAATTCATGCATGTCATAGTGATACATATCTGAATAAAGTAAACAAAACAAAGTTATCTACATCTCAGAACAGAAATTAATAAAATACTCAAAGGCCCCTGGGAGATCTCCATGAGCATCTCAAGCTTCTTCTCGGTCCTTTTCTCCTATCTCCCAGATATAGGTAAAAAACAACTAGAAATTTTAATGGTCCAGCAAACAAGTAGTGTCTACTCGGGTACCCCAGTTCAATGGAAACCCGAATAGGGTGTGAGACATAAATCTCAGTAGGCCAGGACCAACAGTGTCTATAACAATCTAGAAAATTCAATATAACTAAAATAACATTCAGGTATATAAAATAAATAACATAATTAAATAAATAATGAACAACCCATCTAGGTTCCTAAGGACACCTATCAGCAATACCTAATTCGGCTCATTGTTGGAATAAGAGTCTAAATAGGTACATTATATAAATATATATTGCAATATATTATTGGTGTAAAACCCCAAATCTATCACCTAAACTAATTGGTAAATAACACCCTGAATAACACCCAAAAATCCTAGTCTTGTATTTATACAATTAGTGTAGAACGCCATGTCTAACACCTAAAATCCCATTGGTGAAGAACGTCATGTCTGTCACCCAAAATCCCATTCATATATTTATACTATTGGTGTAGAACTCCATGTTTGACACCTAAAATCCCATTAGTGAATAATTCCATGTCAATCACCCAAAATCCCACTCATGTATTTATAGTATTGGCGTAGAATGCCATGTATAACACCAACAATTCTATTGATGAATAATTCCATATATATCACCCAAAATCATGTTCATAATTGAATTTTGTTGTTACTATTCATTAATTCATGCTGAAAGATCGTGTTACCATTCACACAGCACAAATTATAATGACCATGTTACCATTATTTAATTTATAATTAATTCAACAATTTGTTATCCACACCAAAGTATTTACTATTCAACAATTAGTTAAATACGACTATCCCATTAGTTATCTCAACAATTAACTAATCAAAATAGTTGCTCTAGTTAATTCAAAAATTAAATAAACAAGGAAGACACCTCAATATCATATAATTAATTCTACAATTAATTATATCTAATTAGCAAAAATTAAAATCTCTTAATTAATCACCTGATTAATTATCTATTTTACAACCTCAAAGCACATAATTAATTCACAATTAATTATATCAGATTAGCCAATTCAATACCTCATAATTTATCCCCCGATTAATTATCTATATTACAATATCAAAGATCACAATTAATTATATTAATATTTCCCACTCATTAACTCATAATTAATCCCCCTGATTAATGATCACAATTAAAATTTTAAAACACTTAATTAATTCATAATTTATTATCTCAACATATCCCAGTTAATACTTATAATTAATCCACTGATTAATTATCTTAATTAAAATTTCAAAAACTCATAATTAATTTAAAGTTAATTATCTCAACTCATCCCACTCAAATTAATTAGAACCACTTAACCCAAATGCATCAACAAGTAAATGAGGAAATATATATCCTAGATAAGTAAACTATATTACTATTATTTAAACAAATTTCTATAACTCTGAATGCATTTAAAAACACATATCAGTATTCTAAAAAACATATCTTTCTAATCACTATATTTTTATCTTGAAGGAAGAACACCTAGATTGAGGGGTTTTATTATAAAAACATTATTTTGTAATCTAACATATCATTTAACACCAATAAATTTTTTCCAACATTGTGGTCATGATAATGAAAAGAGTAAATAAAAAACTAAATTTTTCTAATTAAAGAAAATTTGAGGACACTAACTCAAAAAATTGTTCAAGCCAGTGCTTTATAATTCAAACTACCATCTTCTTAGATACACATACTTCAAAAAAAAGTACACACAAAATTATAGTTTATTGCAACACCTTATAATAATAATTGGCTCCCAAAATTAGTGCGGTGAGGACAAACACACACCCAAATAATTAACCACAACACAACTAAATCATAAGCACCTAATTCAATGGGTGAAAAACCAATTAACAGGGTTTTATCCTTACCTGAATATGATAGCGGTGAACCAAATCGAGCTGACCAACCTCTATTTTAGTGGAGGTCATCAGATTATGGATGAACGAGTCCCAAGACATCCTCTACACCACCTAGAATCTGAAGAAATGAAGAAAACCAATCAATCCCAAACCTTAGGATTTATTTCACATGGATAAGGGGACAAGGAAGCCCTAATAGCCAATGAGAATGTTGAAACACATGGAGAAGTACATACCTCACTGAGAGAGAAAACATTCCTGAAGGAACCAAATGAATCTAGTGAGTGTAGAGGGAGCTAGGTTAAGGGGGTAGCACACCACCATGGGAGAGCTGGGGGGTCGCACCGACCATTTGTGATGTGCCTCTCCCTATTGTTTCATCTCAAATAATAATAATACACTCAATAAAATTAGAGAACTAATAATAATAATAATAATATAATAATACTAATAATAACCATCATAGTATTATGATTAATATTTAATATTATACCTCTTTGATAAACCCCAACTCCTCATTTACACATCATTTAATGAAATTCCATTCAACTAAATTTAATTAAATAATTTATCCAACTCATCATCATTATTTAAATTATATCAATATAAATTAATTAAATTAATTCACCCCTTCAAAACCATTAAATTATCATCTCTTCAACTCAATTTAATTAAATAAATCCCCCACATAGAATCAATTAGTTAAATTCCTCATAACCTTGGATTTAATTTAATAAAACCCCCATTTCAAAAAATATAATTAAACGCCTTTTAACTTAGAATTTAATTAAATAATTTAACCCAAAACTCAAAACTAGTTAAAAATCGTGGTTTAGCTAGAATGGTATGACAAACCATGCATAGAACGTGCATTTTCTACTAGTTAAATAGTTTATCACTCACGGCTAAATCACACAGTTTGACTAATAATGTGAAACCCATGCAAATGTCACTAACTAGTACGGTGCTCTCGAAACCCATTGATCCACCTAGGAAACTCCTCAAGCCTTTACCCAAGCCTGATATCATCACTTTAAATGATCCCAACTCATGAAAATTCACCCCAAAGATTGGTTTTAAAACCTACCCATGCAGTAAATGAAAAAAGTTCAAAAACATTCGAATTTTAGCCTAGTTCAAAAACACTGGACTCTACAATCTACCCACCATAAAAAATATCCTTCCTGAGAGGCCGCCAAGAAATACTAAAACATCAGAAAACCCACAAAGTTCATGGAGTATCATTTGAATGGTCATATTGTATTCCCAAACGCCAATATCACATTTAGCCAAAACACAAGCCCATCGCTTCAGGCCTTTAAAAACAAAATTCAATGCTCAAAATACAACCCAAAACATCAAAGAGGCACTTAAGAGAGCCCATGAAACAAGAGACATTATCTCGTCATTTTATCCTCAAACACCCGCTCAATGGTGCATTCCAACAATGGTCTCAATGCTTAATGGTCAAACTCCCAAACCATGACTCCTTACCTGAAAGACATCACCAACCCATAAACCCACACACACCCTTAAACCGGTGACATTCCATTAAAATGATTCCAAAACCAACAACATGTACTCCAAAGTCCTCACTCAACTTCTGGTGAATTTCTGAAGTCATGCCATCACAATACTACTTTAAAACTATCAGTACCCAACACGAATAAAGGCATAAACTAAAAAACACACATCCCATGTACAAACCAAATAAGAACCACATATCTAGCCCAAAAAATTTAAAAACATTAGCGTGTTGTAAGACATGATATATTAGTTTCTCCAGGATGAGGTGAATATAAGGGCCACGATCATCTCATTTGGAAGATCATAGTAAGAGTAAACCCATGTCATCAAAATAAGTTCAGTAAAACTATTAACGGTTGAATCCTTTCAAAGAGACTATCTTTACCAACTGATTCATCATCAACCAAACCTTGATTCCTATGTCACCCAAGGTATCTATTTTCATTCAAATCATACACTGAAACTCTTCAAAAAACTTGTAGACTTTTCAAAGGATTGTGCATACCTCCAACCATATCAAAGTTGTGCTTCCATGAAAGAAATGACATGTAAACCAAAAAAGATGTGACACTACCCACAATAAGAGTGTTAATGTCATCAAAATGAAACACTAACCTCTCTCAAGTGATCTATTTTAGAAACACCTTGAATTCTTGTGTGATGTTCCATTAACCACAATCACTATGTCAAAATCATTCATAAAGACAAAATTTAAACCTACTAGCGTGTCAAAACACCCAATTACTAGAAATTCCTCTCAAGTAGTTGGATAAACATACCCCAACACCACAATCACTCTACTCTAGATTTAACCTGATAATGTCCATAACATCACTAGCATCCACGATTACACCAAACACAACCGGTTCATTACATCACTAAACACTATATAGTAACAAATATGTCAAAAAAAACTACCCAAAGTTCCCAAAAACTAATAGCACATCAACTCAAACAACTATAATTTAGATGGTGACAAACAGATTCATCTAACGTGTTGGACCAAGCTTTCTTCAAGGCTTATTCTCATAACATGAGTCAAAGATACAATGACCACCCATCAAAACAAGGGTTTATTTTAAAACCCAAAAGTCCAAAAATATAAAATGACACAAAAACGAAACCAATATTAAAAGCTCATTGTAACACCCCAAGCTTCCATGATATGTTTCTCTTTTCATAATACAATAGCATTCGATGTACGCAACACTGAGTTCAAGTGCACCACGACCTATCAAACTAGCTGTTTAAAAAAAGCAGTTATGAATAGTAATAAACAAATTTTAAATTTCATATATATCCCATATACTTTTAACATTCAAATTTTTTGTTTCTTAGACATAATATAATGACAAATTCAATTTTTTAGATAAAAGAAGTATTTTTTTCCAAAAATGCAGTTTTTCCGCCTTTTAATGACGAACCCTTTTTAAATCCAATATTTGACACATTTATATATTCAATTTGATGAAATTAAATTTTTTCTTAAAATAGGGACATAAAAATTTAGTTTGGATAAATATTTGGTACTTTTCTAATAACTTTCATATTTTGATGAATAGTGAAAATGCTAAATTTTAATTAAAAAAATTAATAGAAAAATTTTATAGTATTAAATTATACATTTGTGTGGTTTTAAAGTATAATTAGAATATATTTTTATCATTTAATATAATTTAGGTCATTTTATGTAATTTCACATTTAAATTGTACATAAACAAATGTCAATCTTTTGATAGTTTTTACTTCTTAAAAACAATATTTGTGGTTTTAACAACGAGAATTAATTTTGAATTAATTTCTACAAATTATATGTTTTGAGTTTAGAAAAATGGATTCCATATTTTAAATCAGGCCATCTAAATTTGGTAAATAGGTAAATTTTATTTTTATACATTATTAATAGTTACATCAGTAAATATTTTATTTACCATGGTTAAAGGGTAAATCCGGTAAATAAGTGTAACAAATAATATTATAATAATATTAAAATTACCCTCACACATATTCTAACCCTATTAGTGGATACATTACTTACCATGGGCATCCTTGGGTCTATTTTGGAACCCCCTGAATCCACATGAGAGTGATAATGTCATTTTATATTAATTGATTTTGAGTAAAGTCAAAAATAACTTAAGAATGCATCTTTTAGAAAAAAAAATATAGGGTTATATAATTGATATCTTAGACTATAAATATTAATTTTAAAGACAAAAATATTTCCTACATTATTATATTTTGTTTATAATTTTTAGACATAAAATAAATATATTTATTTATGACACAATAATGATACAATATTTTCCTTATTAATGATAGAATCAAATAAATGATATTATAAATATTAAAATAAATATTATTTGAATGTTTTGATAGAATACATGAATTTTCAAAGTTAATATGATATTTTAGTGTTGATTTAATGTATTTTTTTGATGTAATAAAGTTTTTTTTACTTTCAAAAAAAACAAATACTAAATTGTGTCAAAATTGACATAAATTAGTTATTAAAATAAATACTATATTATTAATTGATATAATATTACTAAAATATATGTTTAGGCCAAAGGACTTATATAATGTTATATATTTAAATAATTAATCACTTGGGGTTCTCTTGGATTTTTATAGTATGTTTATTAACCATGTAATATAAAAATACAAGAAGACATTGTAAAAGTTAAACTATTTAACTAAGAGTTAAATATAAAAGATAAGGATAAAATGGTGACATAGACTTGTATAAAACCTATTAATTAAGATTATATTGACCCATCCCCACCTTATCCTCTAAATAAATTCTTTTTGAATCCATTATAATCCGAATATGATTGTATAATAAAATAATATTTCAAGCTTTTCCTAAAATGACCCTCACCTCTCTTATAAATGGGTACTTCCCCTTCTCTCAAAATCACACCTCAAAATAAATTTATATCTACCAAACCCCACCCAAATATCCTCCCAACTACCCTAAAATTAACCTATATTCCTTAAATTTATCATAAATCCATCTTAAGAATCTCTTTTGATCAATTCAAAAGGAAGAAACCGAAGAAGAGGTAATAATTTCATCACCTCTTTCCAAGTTCTTTTCTTCTCCCACATCCCCATTCTTTGTTGTTTCCATACCAAAATAATAACTCCAGTACCTTCTACATAATGTGAAATTATTATAAATACCTTATAACCATATTCACTATTCTATCAATCATATGAATGAAAAAGTCACCATACGTGCATACATATGACTTACCGTCTCCACGGTGTGGTGTAGTTTGTTATTCAACACTTAATTATTCGGATGGGTATAATAATGAGTATAATTGATGTAAATAATAAATATAACATTTTAATTATTCTTTATATATGATATACCATCAAATTAAATAATATTTCACCATCAATAGAATGATATTGTCACTCGTGCGTACGTACGGATTACCCTCTCCACGAACGTGATGGGATTCATTCCCCATCGTAACCATTCAGGAATAATTTTCATTTTATGATTAAAAATAATTTTTAAGAACATAATATCTTTATGTATATGAATCAAATACATCCTATCCATAACAAACATGACTTCTATAACAAAACATATAAATAAAAACAAATAAGTTAACAACCAAAACAATGATACTACTGAAATATTATTAACAAGTCAATATTATAAGATCATATATGATATCATATTTATGTATGTGGTTTGTGTATAATTTAATAACAATTATTTAACTATTATAAATGAGTTTAGCTTACCCTAGACCAAGGAAAATTAAAAGGTAAAAGTTAATTTTGCAATCTCTTTATTTATCAAAGGTTGTTTATACGGAAGTATCTACTGGGACTTCTTTATCATTCACATATGTTTTTCATTAAAATGTATTTTGAAACATTTTTAATATTTTATATAATATGGGTTAAATTAATTTATACCCTTTTTTGAATTTTTATAAAAAAAATTCAATGGAATCGTTCTTTCGTTTTCCAAACATGTTACTTTATGACCTTTTCAACAACATAAGGTAAGAATGTTATTTTAACTTATACGACAAATGCGGCTATTTTCCGCCATTATACCACCTTCAAAGCTTCCATTACATGATTATAAAAAAAATTCAAAATAAAAGTTTTCTTTTATAACTATGTGACTTTTAAATGATTTCAAAATAGAAAGAGATATTTCTCTCAAATAGTTTTTATTTCATCTATGTCAACATCCTTTAATAGATTTTACACTTGTTTGATGCTGATTTATTATGATACAATATTCCATATTTCATTGAAGTTTTTGTGATATGTTTGACTATGGATGTGTTATTTTTATTCCATTTATGTTTTAT
Source organism: Viscum album (assembly GCA_963277665.1). Taxonomy (NCBI): domain Eukaryota; kingdom Viridiplantae; phylum Streptophyta; class Magnoliopsida; order Santalales; family Viscaceae; genus Viscum; species Viscum album. The sequence continues at coordinate 2,040,110,662 of OY728141.1, read as the reverse complement.
AGTCAAATTATTAACATTTCGTATACTAGTTTTAATACGAATGTTTATGTTATGTTTCAACCTTTTCATATAAGGAATGCACTATACATAGTAAGTGATGGGTGAGGCCCCCTATATCTCCTCTATGCATCGGTAGGTCTCATGAGACAGACTACTATCTTGTAATAAAGGCTTGAAAAAATATTATTTGTAGTCTTAGCACGAGGCCTTGATTATGTGCTTATGATGTCCGACATTATGAATTCCATTATTATGATTTTAGATATTGAAAATACATGTGATTATTTGACTAGTAGAATATCTATGTGAATAATTAAATGGAATTATTTGATTTATCATTTCCATATTAGGATAAATTTTATGTTTAAAAGGATTTTTTGTTAGTCTTATACATTTCCTTAAATGTTTATGCTTATTTATGATAGTTTTCACTATATTTTTATCCTTACTGAGGATCTAAGATTACCCCTTTCTTATGTGTTATTTTTTCTAGGATGTGATGAAGTATATTATGACTGACATGCTGGGATAAGATAAGGGATATGATTGTGTTATATATATAAATAATGTTGTTTTTTTAAATTCATAATGTAATGTAAAACTTATGTCTGTATCTAATACTTCTAAGGCTACTAAACTGATCGGTCTTTCCAGACATGATTCCCTATATCATGAAAATGTTATATAATAATGCACTGACTCTAGGTAACTAGGGTCGGGGTGTTACAGTTTGTATCAGAGGTATTTTAGTAAAAATATTGGAATCTAGATTTAGAATAATTTTGATTAGAGAACATTACCCTAATATAGAATTTGAGGATTAGTATAGAAGGGATTCCTAGAATTTTGGTAATGTAGATATTTTTTAATTTTTTCAAGAAATACATCCATGTATGGATATGAGCACATATAGGATGCTCTGGAATAGATGTACCTTAGAGTGAAAACTCCAACAAGGATTTTCAAGCTTGACTAGGGGTATCCTTGTATACAACAACGGGCCTTTCTACACTCTTGGTTACAACACTCCCAGGGGATATGCTTAGGATAATTCACATTTTCTTTACAAGAAATTATGAAGGATTTAAGAGTAAATACTTCTTCAAATAAAACATTTTTTATGATTATGGGTTATATGCATAAACTATTTAATTTATGTTAGGTATTTTACTAGTTTGGAATTATGTATTATGATTCATAAACTAATATAGTGTATGAAATTGTTTAGAAATGGGTCCTAGTGAAAGGAATGGAAACTGTATCGATGCATGTAATCCATGTAGGTATTTCCCTCCTACTCAAGATAATTATAGTGGAGCTGGTGATGCAACCGGTGATGAACAACTTATAACCATATTGGGAAAACACTCTTAGGTTATGAATAATAACCTTACCCGTATGGAGAACCCTGATCCACAACACGGAGGATCAATGTTAGACCGCTTCATGAGTAAGAAACCACCAAAATTCAATGGGACTACTAATCTATTTGTAGATGAGAAATGGATAAGTTCCTTAGAGAAAATATTTAATGATTTGGGGAGTAGTGAAGTGGACAAATTTGTCATAGTAGTTTGTCACCTCATGGGAGATGCAGATCAATGGTGGTTATTAATTCAAAACAAAAAGGAGGATGAATAAGTATCAAATATGGAATGGAGGGAGGTTAAAGAGATTTTCTTAGAAAAATACTTTCCTCAAGACCATCAAGTGGATATGGAAAGTCAATTTTTGAGTCTGAGGAAAAAGGAGGATGAGAATGTCGCAAATTATGAGGATAACTTTACAAGGTTAGCAAGGCATACAACATATTATAAAAATAACCTGAGTAATATTTATCAATTATTTTATGGGTTAAAAATATTTCTCCTTAAATCATTAGTCTCACAATACTTCTCGACGTATGAAGATATAGTCGCATGTGCTATCAATATAGAAAAGGAATTCTCTATGTCTTATGACATTAAAGTAAAGAAAGAGAAGAAGAGAATGGTGGAGCAAGAGACAGATAAAGTAAAAAAGGGAAAGAAGGATTTTCCATTATGTGGTAATTATGGGAAGAAACACCCAGTTACTTTCCTAAAAGGAATGGTAGTTTGTTACAAATGTGGTTAAAAAGGTCACTAGGCTCATTATTTTAAGGAAAAGAAAGAGGCTATAAATGTTGAATGCTACAAATGTAGATAAATGGGGCATTATGAAAATAAATTTACTAAGAGCCAAGGAAAATTACCTCATAAAATGATAAGGGAGAAAGGACAAGCTTATACTATTACTATAGTTGAAGTGGGATAATTAATGTATTTGTGTTTTTGGATTAAAGAATTATATTCTGGTTATAAGAAGATTGTAATATATATAAGGATTGTACAACCGTAATTTTTGTTTTCATTAAAGTTTTAATATGATAAAGTTAATCATATTTTCAATATGTGACAATAAGAGAAACTTTATGTTGTTTGGGGAATATGATGTTACAATTGATTTTTGGAATTTAGAGAAATTTTAGGGAGAGTTTGGACATTAGTATTTTGGATAACTATAAAGGTTGGAATGGATTAAATTGAACTTTGGATAGTATTGTTTAAGTTTAAATCATTTCTTAAGATTATTTTTGTAATATTATAATAATATAGTTTTGGATAAAGGACAACTTGCAGGTCGGGTGATAACCTTTCACGTCGAACAAAGATACAAGAATCAAACTCACAACCAAAGTGTGACAAGGATTTATAACCTACGACTTTGCTAGAGTAAGTACCTAGTTATTCCAAAATATTTTTCTTCATTTAAATGGTAAAATTTTATATTTGGAACCCTATACGATTAGGATAAATAGAATAATTTTGAGTTTGATTATGTTTTGGAGTGAAAGAAGAGTTTGTGGTAGAAATTAGTTAAAGGATGTAACACTACTTGTCAAGTTTTGTTTTTTTCTTATTTTATGAAGAAATTAATTCTTAAAATTTAGGTAAAGGATCCTAAAACCAAAAATGTGTTATCCTAATACCTTATGTTTTGTTGAACTAATGGTATTTTAAATCAGTATAGATTTATGGCTTTGAGACCCTCAATTCTCCATTCACTTGATTATGATTGATGACCTCAATCACTCCGTATAAATATTTTCATCTTCCCCCCATTATAATTTCCACCAATGTTCTCATATTAAACATCCTAATTTTGTGGTGACTTTCTCATTTCACTTTCCCTCTTATTAATACTAAATTTTATTAACCCTATTTTAAATGTGGGTTTCCAAAAAAGTATTTTCTATTTTTTTATCCTTTTATTTCAAATCAAAAATTTAATATTATGAGGATGCAATTTATTTAAGGATGGAAGAAAGTAACACCCCAAGCTTCAATAGTACGTTTCTCTTTGAATAATACAGTAGCCTACGATGTGCGCAACACCGAGTTCTAGCACACCATGACCTATCAAATTTGCCATAAAAATTAGGTTATGAATTGTAATAACCACATTTCAAATTTTATATATATCCCATATAATTTTAACATTCAAATTTTTTTTAGTCCTAATATTAAGAAAAATTCACGTTTTCATATAAAATAAATATTTTTCTGCCAAAATGATGTTTTTACTCCTTTTAATGAAAACCCCTTTTTAAATCCACTATTTGAAACTTTTATATATTCAATTTGATGAAATTAAATTATTCTTTAGAAGTGGGACATAAAAATTTGGTTTGGGTAAATTTTTTTGTACTTTTTTGATCAGTTTCATATTTTGATGAATATTGGAAAACAATAAATTTGAATTAAAAAATACTTTTTAAATCGAAATATTTTATAGAGTAAAATTATACATTTGAGTGGTTTTAAAGTATCATTAGATTATATTTTTATCATTTAATATAATTTAGTTCATTGTATGTAATTTCACATTTAAATTTAATGTAAACAAATGTCAATCTTTTGATAGTTTTTACTTCTTAAAAACCTGCTTTTTGGTTTTAACAATGAGAATTAATTTTAAACTAATTTCTAAAACTTCTATGTTTTAAATTTTTAATAATGGATTCCATATTTGGAATCAAGAGTTACAAATTGTTTAAATATTTAACTTTTATTTTTAGACATTATGAGTAGTTATTTCAGTAAATATTTTATTTACCATGGTTAAAGGGTAAATTCGGTAAATAAGAGTAAAAAATAATATTATAATAATATCAAAATTAACCTAACATGTGTCCTAAACCTATTGGCTAATACAATTTCGTCTATGGGCATACTTGGGCCTATTTTGGGACCCCATGGAGCCACTTTGGAGTGATAAGGACATTTTATATTAATTAATTTAACATAAATACAAAATTAACATAAGCATGTATCTTTTAGTAAAAAATTTTATATAGGGTTTTAAAATTTATCTCTTCGACTATAAATATTAATTTTAAATCAAAAAATATTGCCTATATACTATGATATTGTTATCAATATGGTATAACCATATTCATTATTCTATTTATCCTATGAATGAAAAAGTCACCATGCGTGTGTACGTACGACTTACTGTCTCCACGTTGTGGTGTAGTTTGTTATTCAACAGTTAATTATTTTTATGGGTATAATAATGAGTATAATTTATGTAAATAATATATATAACATTTTGATTATTCTTTATATATGATATTCCATCCAATTACATATGATTTCACCATCAATAGAATGATATTGTCGCATGTGCATACGTACAGATTACTGTCTCCACGTACGTGAGGAGATTCATTCCCGATCATAACCATTCAAGAATAATTTTCATTTTATGAAAAAAAATAATTTTTATGAACATAAAATAATTATTTATGTTAGTCAAATACATCATATCCATAACAAACATGACTTACATAACAAAACATATAAAGGACAACTAATCAGTTAACACCCAAAACAATAATTCTATAAAAATATTATTAACAATGCGATTTTATATGATCATATATGATATAATATTTATGTATGTGGTTCTTGTATAATTTAATAACAATGATATAACTATTATACAAGTTATTAACGTACCCTTGACCACATAAAAGTACAAGGTAAGAGTTAATTTTACAATCTCTTTATTTATCTGAGGTTGTTTATACGTAAGTATATACTGGTAATTATTTATCATCTATGTCTGTGTTTCTTAAAAATGTATTTCAAAAAAATTTCACTACTTCCAATAATATGGGTTAAAGTAATTTATACCCTTTTGACTTTTAATAAATTTTTTTGAAAGAAATCTTTCTGTTGTTTTCCAAACAAGGTACTTTATGACCTTTTTGACAAAATAAGGTAAGAATGTTTTTTAACTTATACGGCAAGTACGACTATTTTCCGCCATTATAACACCTTCAAAGATTCCCTTAAAATATTATAATAATATTTTAAAATTAAATGTATTCATTTATAATTATGTGACTTTTACATTATTTCAAAAAATAAATAGATATTTCTCTCAAATAGTTTTGATTTCATTTATGTCAACATCCTTTGATGGATTTTACACTTGTTTGAAGTTGATTTATTGTGATACAATCTTCCATATTGTATATAAGGTTTTTTGATATGTTTGAAAATTTATGTGTTATTTTTATACCATTTAAGGTTTATAGATTATGTATTAACATTTTTTATGCTAGTTTTAATACGAATGTTTATGATATGTTTCAACCTTTTCATGTGAGGAATGAATTGGACTTAGTAAGTGATGGGTAGAGCCTGCTATAGCTTCTTGATGCATTATTAGGTCTCATGAGATTAACTAGTGTCTTAGAATAATTCCTTGACAAAATCTTATTTGTAGTCTTGGCACGAGTCCTTGACAATGTGGTTATGATGTCCGAAATTATGCATTCCATCATTATGAATTTAGCTATTGATATTACAAGTGATTATTCTACTAGTAGAATATCCATGCAAATAAGTAAATTGAATTATTTGATTTATCTTTGTCATATTATGCTTAATTTCAAGTTTAAAAGTATTTTTGTGTTAGTCTTACACATTTCCTTAAATTTTTATGTCTATTTATGATAGTTTCCACTATATTTTTATCCTTACTGAGTATCTTATCTCACCCCTTTCATATGTTCTATTTTAACTAGGAAGTGAAGAAGTATATTGTGAATTACCTATATAGATAGGATTAGGGATATGAGTGTGTTCTATGGAGACACAACATTTTTTTGAAATTCATAATGTAATGTAAAACTTATGTATGTATCTTGTACTTCCAAGGATACTAAACTGATTGGTCTTTCAGGACATGATTCCTTGTATCATGACAATGTTATGTAATAATATACATACTATGGGTAATTGGGATTGGGGAATTACACACACAACAGAATAAATTCATCTCAATCTCTATGGTTTATACAAACCACGAGTTAGTCCCCTATGAAGCATACGCGTCGACCCTACCTCTTGGTCACGCAAAACAAAATTTTCTAGGCTCGTAATCCCCTTTTTATCTTATCTATTTCATTAATTCATTTCAACCTATAATAATTTAAAATAATTTTACCAAACCCACAAGTAATATTTCACAACCAGGAACTTGGTTTTAAATCAATTCCCCATGGTAATAATAGGAAAGATATAACAAAATTTTTCTTTAATCATTTTACCTTTAGTGTCATTTCATCATAAACAAGAAATTTAGAATATAAATTCCTTTTAGTAAGAAGGAGACCTCTGAGGTTCCTGTTTATTTAATTATAGTTCATAAAAAAACAACCCCAAATAGTTCATTTCATAAAAACATGCCCCAACTAACCTATTTGGGTCCACTTGAACATTTTTATAATCCTACCAAACCATTTCAATCAAAACTCAATAGTTTTACATTTATAACCGTTTTAAAAAACACTATGGTTATAAAATAATGAGTCACATGGGTGTCTATATACCAATTGATAAGGCACCCATACACCTTACTGTTAGAATTTGGCTCCTATTTATCACGTCTAATTTCCATTTAACATTTTAAATTTAGAATCCCTTCTTATTTTGTTCAAAAAAATGGGTTACCCTTTTTCTAGGTTATAAGGCATCTATACACCTTACAACTAAAATTTTCTCCCTTATTAAATGCCAATCAATTAATTTACACTCATGAATCCATTTAAACATCAAAAAATCTCTATCATGTTATCATAATAAGTAACATAGAAACATGATATAAGACAAAAACCTGCTAATAATAGAGGAAACATGGAATTTAATCATCTAATAATGTTATACAAGCAGGCACGCAAAAGTAGATCAAAACATGGAATTCCACCCAAGGCATACAATCAAAATTAGAAGGAATCCTACTAATGAAACAAAATGTCTTATAATATGCATGGCATATGAATTTAAAAGTGCTTATATGATTCATGTAATGAAACTTTGTTTCCATATAGTCTAAGGATAATTTTAAAAATTCTCAAAATCAATAAGTAGTGGAAAATAAACCAGTCACCCAAGGGGAAATCATATCAACTGTAATAGAAAACAACATAAGCATCAATTCCCAACCTTGAACAGTTGGTCATTCCTTAGAAGTAGGATGATCAGTCCTAAGAATGACTATTAACCAAGCACTGACACATTCCTAGTCTCCTTACTACCAACCCAAAACAAAAAAGACAAAGGAAAAGATTCCCTTTGATACCACATTTTAATATCCAAAACTGGATTATCATTGAACCGATAGCCAGATCGTCCAGAACATAACCCCAAGCATGCCTCCACCTATTCTAGAGGTTACCGACTAGCAGCGAGGGTGTAAGGATAGTCAGTGGGGGGACTATACCCTCGTATAAAAGTTTTCACAATAGTATAAAAATAAATAAATAAATGAAAATAGCAGAAATATATATAAATAAATAATCAAAATAGTGAAAGAAGTTTCAAAATCAATTGAATAATTAAAATAAAAAAAACCAATTTATACAATGCATTCATGTCATGGTGATACATATCTGAAAGTAGTAAACAAAACAACAAGCTCTACATCTCAGTAAAGAAATAAATAAAATTCTTAGAGCCCCATAGGTGATCTCCATGATGATCCTGAGCTTCTGCTCAGTACTTTTGTCCTAACTCCAATGTACAAGTAAACAACAACTCACAGTTTCCAAGGTCCTGCAAATAATTAGAGTCTACTCAGGTACCCTAATGCATTGGCGGCCTAAATAGGTTGTGAGACATAAATCTCAGTAGGCCAAGACCACTAGTGTATAACTCAATCTAGACAATGAAATATAATTAAAAAAGTGTAGGTATATCAAAGCAATAACATAATTGAATAAATAACCAACAACCCATATTTGATCCTAAGGGACACCTGTCAACGATACCTATTTTGGATCATTAGTTGAATAAGAGTTTAAAATGGTACTTTATATAGATATATAATTCATAAATAAATTCTCTATCACATTATTTATTATTCTTTATTCAACCAAATAGACTCAGGTTTAATCCATGTCACTTATTCAATTCACAATTCATCCATATCATATATTATTGGTATATAATGACACCTCTAGAACCTAATATCATTGTGGAAGAATATCATACCTAACACCTAAAAATCACATTCATATATTTATATTATTGGGGTCGAATTCTATGTCTAACACATAAAATCCCATTGGTGAAGAATGTCTTGTCTATAACCCAAAATGTTATTCATATATTTATACTATTGGTGAAGAACTCCATGTCTAACACATAAAATATCATTGATGTAGGACGCCTTGTCTATCACCCAAAATACCATTCATGGATTTATACAATTAGTATAGAATTAAATGTCTAACACCTAAAATTCTATTGATGAATATTTCCATGTCTATCACCCAAAATCCAGTTCATAATTCAATTTCATTATTACCATTCTTTAATTCATACTTAAAGATCATGTTATAATTCAAAAATCACACATAATAATGACCATGTTACCATTATTTAATTTATAATCAATTCAACAATTATTAATCCACAACAAACTCATTACTAATTCAAAAATTAGTTAAACAAAATAACTCCATTGGTTAACTTAGAAATTAACTTATAAAAATAATTAATTTAGTTAATTAAATAATTAACTAAATTGGGAAACCATCTCAATATCATATAATTAATTTTAAAGGTAATTATCTCAAATTCGGAAAATCAAAAACCCTTAATTAATCTAGTGAATAATTTTTTATATTATAACCTCAAAGCACATAATTAATTCCCAAATAATTATCTCATCTTATCCAATTCTATACCTCAGAATTTATCCCCTAATTAATTATATACATTAAATTCTGAAAGCACAAAATTAATTCACAATTAATTATCTTAATATTTCCCAATGATTAACTCATAATTAATATCTCTCATTAATTATCTCAATTACAATTTCTGGTCACTTAACTAATTGATAATTAATTTTCTCAACTTATCCTACTCAATAATCATTATTAATCCCCTAATTAATTATCTCAATTTCAATTTCAAAAAAATGAAATAATTCACAATTAATTATATCAACTAATCCCACTTTAATTCATTAGAAACACTTAACCCAAGTGCATCAATGTGTAAAGGAGGAAATACATCTTCTAGTTAAGAAAACCATATTACTATAATTTAAACAGTTTCCTCTAAATAAGAAGAATATAAAAACAAATATGTTCAAGATAAATAAACATATTAGTCTAACAATTATGTTTTTATCTTAATGGAAGCACATCTCAATTTAGGGGTTTATTACAAAAACAAGATTCTTTAATCTAAAAAACCATTTAACACCAATAAAAAATTTGTTCAAACATTGCAGTCAACATAATCAAAAGACTAAATCAACAAAAACTACATGTTTTCAATTAAAGCAATGTTGAGGACCCTACCTCAATTAATTGTACAATCCAACACTTTTTAATTCAAATTTCTGTATGATTACATACACACACTTCAAAACAATCACACACACATTCTTGTAATTGATCACAACACCTTACAACAATAACCAAAACCCAAAATTAGTGTAGTGAGGACCAACACATACCCAATTAATAAACAGAAACTCAAATAAACCATATGCACTAAATTCAAGGTGTACAAAACCAATTAATGAGTATTTATACTTACCCAAATATGACTAAAATGAACCAAATAGATCTGAACCACCTCTCCTTCAATGGAAGTCATCATAATATGGAACAACAGGTCCCGATATATCCTCCACAGCACTTAGAACCCAAAGAAACGAAGAAACCCATTCAATCAAGAACCATAGGGTTTCGACCTCATGAATAAGATGACAAGGAAACTGAAATCTCCGATTCAAAAGTTGAAACACACTGATAAGGACTTTCCACACTGAGAAAGACATCTTATATGAAGGAATTGGATGAATCCAGTGTGCAGAGAGGGAGCAGGGTTGGGGAGAGAGGGTAGTGCGCCACCATTTGATAGTTGGGGGGGTCGCACCTGGCATGTGCTTTGCACCTCTCTCTCTTGTTTCCTCTCTAATAATAATAATAATAATACCCTATATAAAATAAGAGAAATAATAATAATAATAACCATCATAATATTATTATTCCTATTAAATATTAAACCTTTTTGATAAACCCCAACTGCTCATTTACACATCATTTATTTAAATTCCTTTCAACTGAATTTAATTAAATATATTATCCAAATAATAATTATTTAATTAAATTATATAAATATAAATTAATTAAATTAATTCCCCCCTTTCAATTCCATTTAGTTAAATTCTCCTCAACTCAATTTAATTATATAAATCATCTGTTTCGCATCAATTAATTAAATTCATCTTAACATTGAATTTAATAAAATAAAACTCCCATTTCACAACATTTAATTAAACCCCATTTAAGCTAGAATTTAATTAAGTAATTTAAATCAACACTCAGAATTGGTTAAACCTTAAAGTTTAATAAGAACGGTTTGACATGCCATGTGTAGACCAAGCATTCATTATTGGTTACCTAATTTATCACGCACGGCTGACTCGAAAGGGTTGAATAACCATGTGAAGCTCGTGCAAATGTCACTTCTTGGTCTGATTCTCTTGAAACCCATTGATCCACCTGGAAAACTCCCTAAGCATTACCCAAGATTGATATCAAAACATTAAATGATTCCAATTCATGAAAATTCATCCTAAATCTTGGTTTTAAAACCAACCCGTGCAGTAAATGAAAAAGTTTAAAAACATTATCATTTTATCTGGGTTAAAAAAACACAAAACTCTACGCTTGTGGTAGTGATAAAACATTTTATAAAACATGATGAAGAAGAAGTGGAATTAATGAAGGATATGAAATATAATTATAATTTCATTTGGAATTTTCTATGAAATATGATTTTTCCAGGAAATATAATTTTGATTTCATGAGGATATTGCATGAAAATTTTGACAAATGATTTTGAGTTAAATTGTAAGGCTATGTAAATGTAATCATCACATTATATATGTTGTGTAAAGGATGTTGATTACCTATGTGAGGTGAAATTGATTGGATATTTTATTGTGTAAGGGTAAAGGAAAGCCTACATAAATGTACCATGACCTATATAAGGGCATTGGGTAGATCTTTAAAGCTCATGGAAGATGTGTGAGGGTTGGAAAAAGAATTATTGTTTTTACACACAGATACCAAGGTAATCCATGCACTGTATAAAAGTCATTAAAATGATTATATAAAGGTATATTGAGGTTGAATTAGTGTAGCCAATGTATTTGGAGACTTGATTAAGGGAAAGTTAAATATAAAGGAACCCAGATATGGGTACATAATGTCTTGTGTAAGGGTAAGCATGATTAAAGGGACATAACTTAGGGTAACCATGAAAAACAGAAATTTTTATAAGAGTAATTCAAAAAGGAACTCAAGCTTTTGTAAGGGGGTTTTTATTATAACATAAGTTTTGTAGAAAACATCCTCTACTCATGTAATGGTATGAGGAAGTGTAAGTGTAATCTATGAAGGGGGATTTCATAGTTAGTGTTCAGTAGATCAAACCAATCCCCTGTCTGAATTAAAATACGGTCGCGATGACATCCTGAGATCTAGGTGATTTCAAAGTACACATTTTATATGATATTAATCCATTTTAAACGCATGAATATAATAATAGAAGCTGTGACATATCCTATAATGATTGAAGTCCTTCGAATGAAACATAAAACTAATAAATATTGAGGAGATCCTTGATTTGGTTGAGTTATGTATGAAAACCCAGTGGATGTGACGTTAATGCATGATAATTAATGTATGATCATTATGAAAAGTATGAATGCATGAAGGAGGATGCACGAAGAATAAAGGGAGCCCAGTCATTAAGGTATATTCTTTTATAGCATCATTAAACAAGTTAGCCCAAATCTTACATATATTTTAAAAGAGATACATATAGAATTGTGTCAGGGAGGCTTATATGCTGATGATAAACAATGAAAGATACATTATTTTTTTAGGCATATAACATTTAGGCTACACTTCCTATATAATGAGATTTCACATGATGAATAGTTGAATTTACATTCAGGTTAATGAAAAAATGATCACCTACGGAAAATGAGCTTTTTAAATAAGTTTGAAAAGAAATAAAAATACATGTCCTTATGGATATTTAAATTGAGAAAAATAAATGTGTTATTTATAAGACATTTAAATCATGGAATAATTGATAATGATAAAAAAGAGCCATTAACATCTTTTGATTTACCTTGTAACCTTCTCATCATGTGATGTTTCCTTGGATTATCCTTTTAATACATATATTTCATTGAATAATTGTCACAATTGGAATCACTAATGACTTAGATGACCAAGAAGGGGGAAAAGTTAAAGAGGACTATAAAGTGTGAGGAGGATTTTCCAGATCTAAATAAGAGGTTGAAGTATACTCTGATTCTTATTCTTCAAGATTTAGTGTCCAACTATAAGATATATTATTATGCCTTATGATTTTGATTGTGATATTTTATAGTGAAAAGGGTTAAGGTCGGTGCTTATGGGTCATGTTAGTAATGACCGCATTAGTGTAATGACCCTACCTAGGATTTGGAACTCATAAAAATGGTTTATTCCATGAATTGTTGGAACAATTATATATTTGATAAGAGTTTTTTCAATTATAATATGCACAAGAACCTATATTATATTTTTTCAATTGAGATATAAATCTATGATAGGGACTTTGGGTTTAGATCTTTAGGGTTTTGATTTCTAGATAGAGTACACCCCAAAGAAATGGAATATAATTACAAATTCATTGAGAAGGAAGATATATTAGTTGATAGTCTAGACCTAAAGTGAGGAATGGAATATAATGTGTTTTCTCAAGGAATAGAATATTAATGTTTTCAATGGATTGATAAGTGCCGATTTATGATCACATGAATTTTTCAACTTCAGTTGTGTACTGAGTGGAGGATAACAAAACGTCTAATTCAAAATTATTTATGATTCAATAATGACATGAGGATGATGATCCAATCTCAGTTAATTTATTGGATAAAGATGATGTTTTTTACATCCCTTGGAAGGTATTGAAGCCTATTCCAATGAGGGATTATTTTATGAAGGACACTCATAATTCATGATGGTAGGTGAATCTAGGTTTTATTGAGATGTGTCTAGATATCAGGAGGTTATTTTGTTAATGATGTATGCACAAGGATATAATGGGTTTCATCCCTCCCCCCCCCCCTGAATGGCCCGAAGGCCTTAATTTTTTTTATTTTTGATAACCGCCCTTCAAGGGATGAGGGGAAAGCCTTACAAGGACTGTAGGCTCAGAGATTACACGGCTCGTATTCTTAGGATATTACATGACCTGAAGGTCATAAAGAGTTCAACTGAACTATCTACAAAGAACTTCCCCTCCCCAGTATATGCATCATGATAGTATCTCTCCACCTTTGCATGGACCTCTGGCTAGGCTTCTCATGCTAGTATAGGATGGTCCCAATGGCATAGCCATACCCTCTCATTCTAACAAATCCATTTGTCTATGCTATGGTGAGTGCACCTTCTCTGAATTCTCTTCTGGGGCCGCTGTTTTTTTTTAATGTTTGTATGGGGAAGCTACATGTGACCTGAAGGCATTGAGGTGGCCCAAAGGCCTTAAAGGTGGCCCAAAACCCCTACTGACCTGAAGGCATGGGTGGCCCAAAAACCTTAAGGACTCCAAGCCCAAACCAGTGGCCTGAGGTGAATAGTTCCAACTACTACAGTACTGAACAGTACATGCTACAGCACCCGCACAATGTACAGTTCTTCTACAGTACATATACAGTGTACAGTTCTACTATAGTTCCTGCTACAGTATTGCTACAGTAGCCTAAAAATATGTCTCTACCTGGTTTTGAACATGGGTCTCTTGGATGCACTTAAGGATACCTCACCAACTGGGCTGAGGCTCATGTTCAATGGGTTTCATCCCTCACTGTAATACCTATCAGATATTAAAGGAATATCACCTGTAATAAGGTGGATTACTTTCATCACAAGAAATTCCAATGTTGAAATGGGATCAAGTAACAATGATCTTCACCTTGGTAATTACAAGAAAATTAAGAGGTTAGGACATAGTGATGGTTATAGTTTACTAGTTAATGAATGTTTCACATTTATTTTTTATTCAGTATACACAATTATTGTATTAGTTGGGAAGGTTATATGTGTCGATGGTAGTTTAGTTTCACTATTTACCTTTGAGTATATTGTTAGATCAAGAGGAAAACATTATGCCAAGATTATGGAAGGTATTGCAAATATTTATGGGGTATAAATTAAAAGTTTTCAAAAAATATCAATCACAAATTAATAGATAGTTATAGAGGATAATCTGTATACTAGAGGAAATGATATTTGAATCTACACTTGATTTCAAAGAAGATTTAGATGACCATGTGGTCTTGGATAATTTTTTTATATTAATAGTTATCAGGAAATGATTTAGATGGACTAATTTGAGGATATTTTGGTAATACATATCTTTCATAGTTGTGTTGGTTAGAGGCAAGTTAATCAACTGTAGTTGGACAAATATTGGTGCTGGAAATCACCAAGTGTGTGTAGTTGATCTTAAAGTGGTTTGTTACCAGTTATAGTATGATGTTTTCAAAATATGAATAGTGTTGGTGACACTTAGAGTTCACTATGGGTGACTAGTTGTCTTTAAATGTATCATATTTATTAGGGAATCAATGGTTGTGGATGTGGGGGAAATTAACACGATAATATGGTTTTCTATTTAAGAATATGGATAGGATTGGGATGATGGATTATTAGTTTAATCTTCCTCCATGAAACTGAGGTATACATGAAATTTTTCATGTGTCACATCTCCAAAAGTATGAGATGGAATGGGAACCTCTAATTAATGATTTAGATGTCATGTTGGAGGATTATGCTTCATTTGAGAAATGTCCAATGTATATTATAGTCTATTGTGGGAAGGTTAGTTGTGGGAATACAATGAATCATTCCCATTTTTTGTGGTAGTATGTACGGAATAAATATGATACTTGTGATTAATATTTGAATTTATGAGAAAGGTAGTTAGATATATGCAACTAGGACACCGAAAGATATTTTTATGGGGTGAGAAGTCCTTAGAGGGAGGTTTTGTTACATTCCTTGAATTTAAAGGCGAATTATGTTTTAATGTATACCTAATAATGTGTATCGTGATGGTAATTATCCATTTGAGGGGTCATTAGTGGATCAAGAGTTAGTTTTTGGGAAGGGACCTTGAAATGATGCTAAAATTTTGTAGTAGGTAGCATTAACGGTGTGACCAGTATAGTTTACACCATGAATAGATCGAATGGAGTTGTTGGTTTCTTACGGGTCGCGATGTAAACCATATAGTCATTCTGTAAATAGACACCCACATAATTTTTTATTTTAAAGGCTAGAAATTGATGTTGGTATTTTATTTAACCTTCATCTACCTCTCCCTCGACCTTCAGTCACGATTTTAGTGAATATAGAATTGTCTTTGGAAATATTGGCTCCCTCATCCTCATATATGGGGAATTTAAAATACCATTCATTGTATAAGGTTTATCCAATTATGTATGACATTTCCTAATTCCTAATTTTCTTTTTCTTCTAATATTTATTATTTCCAATTTTTATAACCCTTAAATTTGGTTATTAGGTCAAATTTTATTTATTTTGTGTATTGGGATTCATTTTGGTAGGTATTCATTGAATTTGATCATTTTCACAATTGAAGTAGTGGGTCCTTAATGTTTTATGGATTTTTTATAATTTTATATGGTTAAAATTATATATCGGTGTATGTGTAACCATATAAGAACTCTTAATATTGTGTAAAAATTACTAGGTAGGTCTGTATACACATGGTTTCCCATTTAGAGAGTGATTAATGAGTTATGTTTTAGTTTAAGTGTGATTTTATCTTATTTTCATGGATGATTCTAGGTCCATCCAATTGTGAAATGTGAAATTAGTGGGTCCATTCAGGCTTAATTGATGCTAGTACGGCTTAGGTAATTGATGTATAGGTTTTCAGTGAAAATTTACCTTGATTTTTTTTAGATGGAGGCTTGTTGTTTCTTATTTTTGGTTGAATGATGTGTTATCCATTTAGTGTTATGATATGTGGTTGTTTTCTTTATGTGAAATCCATTTACTGTGAAATGATGGATCAATGTGATTTATTTTTCCTCCATTGAGAGTGCAGTGATGGGTCATTGTGCATGATGTGACATCTACTTAGTTTGTGATAATGGGTCTGTGTGATTAATGTGACCTCTATTGATTGTTTAGGGATGGATCAGTGTGCTTGATATGACTTTCCTTGAGTATGAGGTGATAATTCATTTTGTTTGATGTTATCATAACCTGAGTAACAATTAACATAATTTTTTATGTGCTTCTAAAATCCTGACAGAATTCTATCCAATATAGAGCTGAAGCATATTTAAATGGAAATTCGGGGAGGCTTGGTTAGTGCACAATGATCCAAGTGGGTGATATTTCTTTAGTTTTATCACTGCATCCACATTTATAAACATTTTTATCTTATGTTAAGGGTCATTTAGTGTTGTTATATTGATTTTATTTTTACACCCTTTATAGAAATCTCAATTTTCTTGCATTCTTCTTGATTAGGTATATAACCAACAATACGGTATCTAAGACACATTTCAGAGTAGGTGATACTGTATGGGGATTAAGGAGATAGAAGGAAATGCTATAGGATATTTTTTAGTAAAAACTATATTATTATTTTTTTATCGTGTTAATTTTATAAATTGATATTCGGAATGTGGTGATCTATTTCTTACTTGATGTACTAATTAATATATTCTATACGGAGATCACATGAGATGTTATTATAATTTTTTTTACTATTTTATATTTTACTATTTACATTTAATAATTTTTGTTCTATTATTGTGTTACTATTATATCTATCTAATATTGAATGAATAATCTCCCCACTATGTTTTTTAGACCCTTATCACTGATTAAAAACCTATTCTGTATAGGGAGGTGTAAATGGGTTTATGATTCCCTACAGCTCAAAACTAGTGATCTAGGTCAAGGAATCACATATGAAACAAAATATCAATCATGTATCTCACCATAAAAACCCATAAAAAAATGTTTCACATATTATTTTCTAATGGTATCACATAAGATGATATCAAAAATTTGATCTCACCAAAGAAATATATCATTAAAAAATTTAGAGGGTGATAGTGAAAACTACCCATTAGAGTTAAAAAAAATTTATATTGAGAGTAGAATTAAAGAAAAATCATAAAAATAATATTTATAAAACATTTGTAACAATATATTAAAATTGAGGTTATGATTCACTTTAAAAATCATTTTTTAGAAGGATATAAGGATATTTTTTCATAAAAACTATTTTTTAATGATTCATAAATAATTAAACATCAAAAATAAATAACATTAAAGTTAGGAAATGTAGAGAAGAAGATTAAAAGTAGATTAAAAGAAAATTAAATTCTTTTTTAGGACTTCTTGGATAGTTTTATAAAAAACCCACATAAATGAAAAAGTGATAAAACATATTTCTAAAAAGGGATAAAGAGAAATATAAAGATTATATAAAATAATACATATTTATAATTCAAAATAATAGATAAAATAATTAATATAAATAAATAATATTGAGTTGGAATAAAAATTCCATTACAATGGATGATAATTGATCTTAATAAATACATATTTTTTATAAAATAATAAGTCTATAATATAAGTTAATATTGATGTAAAAAAATTAAATTGAACAAAAAAGATGAAATAAGTACATTATAACAAAATCATTGGGTATAAGAAACTAAAAATATAAGAATGAAGTTTAATAATAAATATTTTTACTCAACGAAAGAGAGTTGATTTAACAAAAACCATTATGAACATCACAATTTATAAAGAAATAATCATTTTAAAAGAGTGGATTTGATAAAGCAATGTAAATACCCAAAAAGTAAAAATTAGAAACAATGAAACACAATAATAAGATTTTATAAACCAATATTATTAGAAAATACTCAAAGATGAATGATTATTACTCAAGGAAATGAGTTGAGTCATGAAAAAACCATTTGACTTTTGTAGCTTTTTAATCACCAAGAATTGAAAGAGGGAACTTGGAATAGAACATTAAATATCATGGATACAAATATAATCATAATATAATATAATAATGGGGAATTATATACAACATATAAATGAAAATATGTGTATAATATGATACAGTCTCAAATTAGATAAATTGAGATAAAAATTATTATGAATTTAGTTTTCATTGAATCGAAATAATATAGAAGAAACCCCATGAAAAAAACTTGTAAATATATTTTATGAAAAATTAATAATAATATTATAATCCAATATGTTAATAAAATATCCCTAAAAAATAAAAAAATTCTCATAACTTAAAGCATGTCTCTGGAAATACAAATTGAGAAAAAGAACCCTTAGCCAAGATTCCTTCTTGGTTAGATGCACTAAAACCTCCTATAAAATAATCAAAAATTCATTAACCATAAAATTATATAGATAATTAATATTTTTTAGTTTTTATAAAAATATTAATTATTACTTTATTGTATGGTCATTACTTATTTTTAGTTAATATTTATCATTAGTTGTTAGTAGATTCAATTGTTTATTTTTTTTGTTCAATATAACAATTTAGGTTTGAACTAAATTTTCATTATTTTAGTATCTAAAAAATTGTAAATTTACTACAATGTAACATATACCACTTTTTATAATGTTCTAAGTTAATTCCATTACATTTTTAGGTATGAATCATAAAGTATAAATCCATGAAAAACTTGTCTCGGTAATTTTTGACAAAAAAGATGGTATATTAATGATGAGTTAAATTTTAATATTTAAATTTCATAAAAAATAATTATTTTCACATTAATAGCCTATATTTCCAATAATTAGGTTTATATAGAAATCCATGATATAAATTTTTTACACTATTGTTGTAGTTGGTTAAACAAACCTTGATAGTAGCATAATATGATTTAGGTGTGAATATGGTTATGAAAGTGATTATATAATTATAATATCTTTATAAAAGAAATATAATTTTATTATTTAGATATCATTAAGGTTATGAATAATATTTTATAATACGTGGAAGATAATTATAATTATGGAATAACTTGGCAATGAATAATACTCATGTTGAGAACTTGGATCTTCTTTTGGATGGACTCTTAGAAACGGAGGATTTTGGACTCCTCTTAAAAAGAGAATAAAAATTGTAGAATATAAACTTTTTAGGGAAAATGGTTATTTGATAAAGTGTTATTCTTTATATTGGAATGGTTTTGAGTGGATGGAAGGTATCTACTTTTATTGGTCAAAATAAGGGACATTTATTAAGAAAAATTTGTTTGGTGAAGGGTAAAGATAGAATCACATGGGAGTTAAGTGAGATTGGTGAGGGTGTTTTTGGAAAAAATATGGGATTAAATATTACACCTAAAATACATTGTATTGAAATATTATCTATCATTTTACTTATAGTAAATTAAAGCGACATAAAGATACCAATTTGTACCCCTTTACCTTGTTTAAATATTTAAAACAGATTTTTTTGGTAAAAATAAAAAATGAAACTCTTACCCAATTTCAATTCTATAATTCCATATTTTGAATCCATTTAATCTCATCCAATTTTTTTATATGTGAAAATTATCTTTTAAATTTTAACATATGATATATAGAAAAACTAATTTTGTATAAAAATGTCTTTTAAAGCATTAAGTGTTCTAATTATTATTTTTTAATTTAAATAAGTGTTAATATATTATTTTATAAATATAAATATTAAATTAAAAACAAATTTTAAAATATATCAACTTAATTTATTCAGATAAACATTACAAAACATATATATAAATAATTTATTGAAAACATCCATTTTAAATTAACCCTAGTAATTAAATTTTACCTTGGTAAACTATTTTTGTCATAAAAATGAAATTTCCTATTTCAAATAATTTGGAAATAGTAATTGTAAATATAAAACCAATTTTAATGGTTTGAATATATAAAATTAACCAAAATTTATTTTAATATAAAATGAAATAATTTATAAAAACATTTTTTGAGAAAAATTGTTATTTTTATCAGTAAATAAATTTATTCATAATAATTTATATTTTATAAATAATATATGATGGTTAATAAATTATATTATATAAAATAATATATTCTCTAAAAACCAAACATGAATAGTGGTCAATTTAATTTATTTATATAAAGATACACAATAGGTAGAAAAAAAATTATTTTAAAAATATACATTTTTACTATTAAAAGGATTGTCTTTATTTTTAACAAATTGGTCATAAAACTATGAATGACTATTGGTATTTTATATTTATAAATAACATATTTCATTTAATACCATAAATTTTAGAATGTTAGAATTTAAATAAAGAACACACAATATATAAAAATAGTGTTTCTAAATATTTTTTGTTTAGTTATGAATAATTATATCAGTTACAATGATAGATTATTATTTATATATTTAATTAATTTATTAATCATTCATTTTTTAATGCATTTTATTGAATTCATTATTTAAAAATATTATGCTAAAAATAAATTTTATAAAAATGTTATATTTAATATAAATGGAAGCTTCATAAATAAATTAGTATTTATTAATTTTAAAACAATATATTTTAGTTAATTTAATGTATAGTATTAATAATAAAAATTTGTATTCTTTACCATATAATTAAATTTTACATAAATTAACAATATACTAATGATTTTAAACTAGTAAAAAGGTTACTATAATTATATCATACAACTATATATCCCTTTATGATCGATATATAATGGTTATATTACCTCCATTACCTTATATAAATTCAATCCATTATAAAATCATAATGAACACTTATCATTCCTATTGTTTTTATTTTGTATTTTACAACATGTTTTCTTATTTCATGATGTTTCTTTTCTTCATAGATCTAGTTATACTAATGGAGATTCTAAATAGTGTTGATGATCAATAAGATTTTCTACCTGTGAATATATTATTCTTTTTTATTTTTTAACCCCTTATAATTTAAGATTTTTTAAAGGGATTTAATCATCCATGGTACATAATAATACATGTCATGTAGTACATGGTTTCTTATATCATTGTTATTATCACAACCCCCTCCCTCCAAAGGTACTCCTCCTAGGATGATATTGAAGTAAGGGAGATAATGACCCATGATTCCCATCTTCGGTAGGCCTCGGGTAGACAAATAGAACTAATGGTATTAAAATTTCCTAGATGGAAGGAATTAAAATAAATTAAATATTATAGTATCGGTTGTTATTATTTTAACTTCCAAAGAACTCCATGACATAAAGATAAAGGAAAAAACCAAAACCATCTAACAATTCATATATATTGAAATCAATGTTAAAGAGTCTCCAAATAAATACTCAAAATAAATACTAAGGTAGAAACTCAATAAAAACTCAAAAGTTAAATTTGTAGTGTCCAACTCGGTCCTTGAAATCCTCATGGAAACCGAAAAAATAATTTGTATATATGTGGGATGCACATAACATATATAATTTTTTGGAACATACCTAAAGTCTTGCATGCACTTTTCAAAAAAACATACTAATGTAACAGTGGAATAAAATAATTCAACTTGAACCTAAGAAGTTCAACCAACCAATACCATTTTCTCTATGACACACTCACCAAATAACACATCCATTTATAGTAACAAAATAAGAATAATATTGATAAAAATGGTTCCCAGCACCGCTTTTCCACTAATTTTCCACTCTCCCATCCCAATGTCGTACATCTTGGTACAACCTCCCCTTACGTAGAATCTAACATGAAGACACCTAGGAAACTAAAATATGCCTGTATTTTAATTTGTAAATGGACATCACATCCTTCTTGAAGACACATTTTTAAAAACATCATACTAAGAACCCCATGTACATCTGGTTATCCAATCTAAATAATCTCATAAACACTGCTATAACAAGGATAATAAGGTATCGTGAGAATGATGTAAATCAACCCCATTCCATTCTCCAACCATGAATATCCCCTTATATTAAAATTTTAATCAATATCATCATTCAAACCATATGTGAACTATATTCTTAGTCTATAACAACCCATGCTTAAGAACCTCTCCAGGAAGAGATCATGTGGAATATTGGGAAACCAACTAGCTATCCTTACCATCTTGGATATTGGATAAAACATCCTATAACATTTTGGTGTCATTACATAGTGTTCAACATAAGTGGGGTGCATAAATAAATCACAATAAAAATACAATATATAATTGTCACACACTCAAGTTGTAAGGACATGACCTTGTGTATTGCAAATTCTACTATCTTTGAAATAGAAATCACTTTCATACAATCCCTATGATATGTAAATTTTAAATTTTTATAGAATTAGGTCATAACTCACACATGAAATTCATATATTAAAGTTTAGACACTTATAATAAATATCTATTTTTTCAAAATATCAAACATTTAAAATTAACAATGCTTAATTTTTTTGGGAAAATATTATTGACAATCCTATTGAATTCTTATTTTCCTATATAAATCATTAAAATCTATGAAAACTATTTTGAAAATTTGGGGTGGTCACAAATATCTCAATAAGGGACATAAAAAGAATAAATACATTAGTCTAGTGAAGGCATGAAAACCTATTTAATGTTTAAATTCATCTTCAATGATCTTTAAGAGCATAAAGTAAAACATTTAAACATTAAAAAACACACAATTATTTCTCAAATAAAAATTATTAAAAAAATAGAAAGAAAATAAAAAACCCTTTTCAAAATATAGAGAATCCATTTTATAAAATCCAATCAATACCTTAGCAATTAAAATAACCATATAGCTGAAATCCAATAAAATTTATTTGATTACATAAAAATTACCCAATTCATAAGAGAGAAATAATGGGGCCCATCAATCATATAGTAAATATCTATATCACCCATTTGTCAGGACCTATAATGTGGATCCACCATTTATATAAGATATATCAGGCTCACCCGTGATCTATAATGGGGATCAACCCATCATATAAACTATATTGGGCTCACCCATTTTTTATATAATGCTCATGTAACATATCATAAATAAAAAATTTATTCATTAAAATTTTCATCATAATACCCTTTTAGAAATCTTTTAAATAAAAAAAATTGTATATAAAAATTACATTTTCTTTTAAAAATGACTTTTTGAAATAAAAAAATTTCACACAACAAAAAGAAAATATTTTATTTAAAAAAACATTGAAAATTATAATGTAAATTTAAAGTCATTAAATTCTCATTATAGTGGGAAAGAACTATCATTCCATTCAATATAAAAATATATTCCTTATGTATTTTTGTTAAATATGTCACAAAGTGCCTCATTTGAAAAATGACCCAAAGATTCATTCCATTCAATTTTTTAAAAATCAAAACATAGTAAAATTATATTTAAATAAACAAAGTATAATTGTAAAAATATTTTTTGAAATATATTTTGAAAACATGGAAATGGGAGAATATATATTTTTTATGAATACATTAAAAAGATAATTCTTTAAAAGAATGTCCCTAATCCTAAGTCTGATTTGTCTCATAAGTTATTTATCTTCTGTAATAATAAATTTAGGTTAATTAATTTATTTCTTAAGACTATTTTTAAAGTTTATTATTAATTCTATATCAATTTTTTTCCCAATTATATGAAATTAAAAAAAATCATATAGAAAATTTTGATAATATTTTCTATATATGTCCAAAAGAGATTAGGTAAGTCAACTATTGTAAAAAAAATATCATTAAATCATCTCAATAATAATAATAATGTCATAATTATAATTTTTATACATCAATAATACTTTTAAATACAACCATTAAATGTGGTTATGAAAAGTTAAATCCATTACAATCATAGAGAGGGTAATCCATACATACACATGAGTAACGTTTCTATTTTTCATTGATCATTATAGAAATAATGTAACTATCATTTTAACATTAATAATTATAATAATATATTATATATAATATTACCTCATTAAATATACTTTAATATATCATTCATTTTATGTAGTGATAAAAAATTAATCACATCATTTTGTGAAGGTGGTAGTCCACACGTCCACACAAATGACGTTAACATTTTTCAGTGCATCAAAAAGAAAGAAGGTAAATGATATTTTATTATTCAATAATTAAAAATATGTCACTATGAATTACTATAATCATTACAATTATTATTGGGTTATAGTGAAGTAAAACAAATTACATCGGTTCACGAGGTGGTAGTCCATAGTACATAAAAAAGATGAATTATTTCCCCATTTTATGGAAGAAGAGATGGATATATTTCATGAAACTAACCTAATAAAATTTAATTATATGTGAAATAATTTTTTAATATTTTATAATGGTTGAATAAGTTTTATGGGATGTGGAAGATGAAACATAACTAAAACAAGCAGATAAAAACTATACGTCTTCTTTGGAAACCCTCCTTTACTTAACAACTGAAGACCTCTAAGATTATTATTATGACTAAAAAATACTTATAGAATGATAATATAGAATCTAGGAAGTTACTATTTTTATGGATTTTCTAAACAAAATGGTATTTCATGTGTGTATAAAAAATAATAAGAGGTTCCCTTTTATAAGATTGAGTAGGGACACTCTTGAGATTTCTCAAAATATTAAATTAATTAAAATTAATTTTCAATTAAAAAGA
Organism: Viscum album; assembly: GCA_963277665.1. Lineage (NCBI taxonomy): Eukaryota > Viridiplantae > Streptophyta > Magnoliopsida > Santalales > Viscaceae > Viscum > Viscum album. The sequence goes on along the minus strand of OY728141.1, from coordinate 2,040,085,296 downwards.
GTTGAAAAGTGAGTTATTTAAAATATTAGATGAGGATATGTCTAAATAAACTCATAGAAATAAATATTTGACATGATTTTTCTATATTCATACGCTCGTCTTTTGGTTCTAACCTCTATTTATCCCCTTTAACTTCTACCATAACAACAAGGATTTTTTCTTTTTGAAGGTAAATATGTTTACTATAAAAAGAAAATACCAATAATTAGATAATTATTGATACTTTAATCCTTCTACTAATCAACTAAGTAAATTTTAAATGTTTAGGAATATTATATCATTTAATAAAATATTATTTACAAAAAATTATCTATAATGTCTATTTTTATAACTATTCATTACTCTCACATTTTAAACATCAAAAAAATATATAATTTTTTTTAAAAAATATTTATTATATCCCAAACATGTCATGATAATTAATTAAATTATTTTATCACATGATTTATCTAAAATGGTATTTATATTAATATATGCAATATAGATTATTTGATTTTTCAATTAAATTAATAATTACTACATCAGCATTGTGCAAGAATTTAAAAAAAAATATTCACAAAAAATTAAAAATTAAAAAATATTTTGAAAATGTGTATTTTATATTTAAAACTAATATTTTTGGTTAAACATATCTACTGGATGAAATCATTTTAAAAATATCACACTTATTATAAAAAGATTGGGACATTTGTAACTTTTCAATTAATAAAATACTATAAAGATAATAATCTCATCAATGTGGCCTAAAAAAGACATATATTCTAAACTTATATGAATATGGTCAATATATACTCATACAATAGGATTTATGAAATTAGTTTTGTTATTTAATTGTTCTTATCATTTTATTTTAAACCCCAACTACCTGATCAATCAGTTATCAAGGTAATAAATATTTTTAAAGTTATCGTTCATATTATCCAAAAATTAAAGGGATTTATTTAATAAATTTGGAACCATTTAAACAAAACATTGAATCCATTTTTCAAAATTCAAAATGATTTTTTTTAATTTAATTTAAAATTAAACTGCCAAATGAAAGGATAAACAATTTTTTTTTTAAATTTATCCATTTTAATAGAAAATGTTTTACACTAAATTAATGTATAAATTAATTTCAAAAAACATAACTGGATTAATATAACATTGAATAATCTAATTAAAATTTAAAACTAATCAATAAAAAAATTTATCATGTAAATAACTTATATTAAAATACGGTTTTCAATAATATTAGTATTTTTCACTGTTATTTAAAACATCAATATTTTTAGAAAATTCTCAAAAAATTATTTTAGATAATTTTGAAATGACGAATTTGAAAATAAAATTATTTTTTTAAAATTATTATCAATTAATTTTTAAATTATGTTTTAAATAAAATATTATAAGGAATGAGTTTAATAAAGTCACTTCTTTTTTAATTTTAAGAATTACATAATGAATAAAACAACATAATTCAATAATACTAATAAATATTAAAATTATTTATTATAAACTAGGTTGTAACATCCTCCCTCATTTTTGGAAAAAAATTTCCCACAAATTTTAACTCAGGCTCGTTAACCAGGGCTTGATTTTTCCAATATTTTCTTGAAATCCCACATTATAAAATGGATTAATAAAAATTCCACTTGATAAGAGAGGAAATATAAGTATAAAGTTCTTCTATAAAAACACATACTAGTTTTCTAAGAAGAATAAGATAATTGGGTTGTGAAAACATTCTTATAAAATTGAAATATAACTTCCAAGGACTGATGGAGTGATAAAAAACAAGGTCATGAGAAACGTAACCATCTAAAAATTGTAAATTTATTATTGATTAAATTTACATTAGTTTTTTGGTAAGAAACATTAACAGATAAATTTTTTGTTTCAAGATCCTTTAACTATAGTTAATTCATTCATCTACAATATTGAATAGTAACAAAAGGAAATATACTTTCTTGAAAAGTATAATTTCATATGTTAATCAATTTATACCAAAACACATATTTTTATCCATATGATGTGTATTAATTATCCATTCCAAAATAATTAGTATCAACTTCAATTTATAAAAATATATCCCCCCTATTCATAGGAATTAACCAAAATTAAAATTGTTAGGAAAAGATTGAATAATTTCCCAAAAATAATAAATCTTCATATAAGGAAAATTACTTTAATCTATAAAAATCAATAGTAATACTCAATTTTCAACATTGATCATTTAATAAATAACTATCTTGAAAATTACGCAAAATATTATAGAATAATATTGAAAGGAAAAAATCATAAGTATTTGATCACATTGTAATCCAAGATAATGCTATAATTTATCTCCAAATTGCATTAATGAATCTTAATGTCTCATATCAGAAATTTAATTTCATAAATCATATATCTCTTAGATATGTTAAACATTTCCATAAATATCATGAATTTCCATAAATCCAAAATAAAAACATATATTATTTCAAAATATAATTCAAACATTATTCCTCAAATAAAATATCATAGTATTCAATTTACCTTAATCTTGAAATGATCCCAATAATTATTGTCATATTTTTCCAAAATAACATTTATTCCTTAATCAACAAATAAGATTCCAATCACATCATTATCTATATTTAAAGAAAAATGTTCTATAAAAATGTATTACTCATCTATCAAATCATTTAACTAAAAAAATTTAAACTAATCAGGGCATCACAAGGGCTAGTGGTAGGAAATTCACCCTTGTTTCCATTTGTCTTTGAGTTCAAACCTAATATAATTACTTGATGATATGGGTTTTTTTCAGGATGAAACATTTAATTATATATATATATATATTAATATAATTCATATAATATTTCTATAAATGTGATAAATATCCTAAAAACTAACCTTAATATATTCAATATAAAATAAAAGTTTTAACGTCAAAAGTTGTCTCATACCTTTTCCTTTTCATCGAAAAAATATAATAACACATAATTACCTAAATAACAGTCATAATATAAACCATAAATTTTATCCATACCATTAAAATTATATTCAAAAAACATAATGGTATTATCACATAAATTATAATTCACATTAAACCTAAGGGTTAAATAATAATAAACCCATAAAATGTCTCTAAAAATTTCATTAATCACCTCAAAATCTTATTATATAAAATCTCATAAATGTGGGATATAAGCTTTTGATCATGAAATCAACCATAAAATTATAAACCAATGATAGTATCTATAACCCTTAAGACAAACCCTCCTTATAACAACATAACAATCAAAGTTTTATAAACCCTCCATTAATACCAACTATAAGGACCTGAATATATGTATTAAAAATTTTATTATCATTGAAATATATTTTTATTTATTACTATCCTTAATATCCTTTTGATTTATATTTTTTTATAATTATTTTAGAATTAATAAATAAAAACTCATATATTAAAATGTATACACTTCCACTCAATATCCATTTTTTAGTAATATAAATATTTAAAAACAAAACATGTTTTCTTTTTATGAAAAATATTCCTAAATTTTATATTGAATTTTTCTTTTCCCTTACCCATCCTTAAACACTATTAAAAATAGTTTAAAAATTTGGAATTAGGAAAAAATATTAGTAAGGTATATAAATAGAATAAATCAATTATCCTGGTGGAAAACAGAAAAATCCATGTAATGTTTAAGGGTGGTTCCTTACACAAGCCCCGCCTATGAGTTTATAATAAGATCACCATCACAACTCATGAAATCTTCAAAAGTCCGTAAAGAATCCTCTACTTTTTATGCCTCCTATAAGTTTATTAAACCACATAGGAATGTCACAACCATAATCCACATTTCATTCCTTTTCATGTTAATCTATTTATTAAATTCCAAATTACCTACCATTTAACCTTTTCAAGACAATTCATTTCATGTTTAACAAAAAAACCTTAAACACAATTCTAATTTTATTTAAATAGTTCATTATCCATTAAAACCCATTTTATTTTTTCATTTTAATTTAATTCCATCACTATAAATGAATTAGAAGAACACAATATGAACAACCCATCTCCCTAATGTTATCAAGCCCCATATCCTAACCATAACACATCACAACCACCACACATCTCAACCACTACACATTATAACCACCACAAGTTAGAACAACCACACAACATAACAAAATAAATACACCAACCACACATCAAAATAATCACAAATCACATTTCTTTTTTATCCAATGGATTTCAATAAATTTATTTTAATATTTTCTAGGGAATTGTCACTCAAATATAAGATTCCATTGGAAGAAAATTAATTTAATGAATATGAATTCTTAGCCATTTGTTGGTGTGGTGATTAAAAATAATAATCCTAATAATGTAGACCAATTAAAAATACAAAAAATATAAAAAAACACATGAAAATATTAGAAAGAGCTATAAACATTCTCAACTATATAAGAAAAATAATAATATATGAGATTTCTTCCCCACATATTCATTTTCAATTAAACCAATTAATTTTATTTATTACATCAGTGCATACTATATACCCAATGGAAGGGAAATCTTGACGTTCCCATGTATACATCTAAATATGGAAATATGAAGGATCACCTAACTTAATTATTATTCAAGGAATAATCACATAAAACCAAAGTATCAACCATTGCATATCTCTATGTAACCACCACCAGGAGAGGGGATAGAATTGCACTAGAGAGCCCCTCCCCAAGATTCATGAATAGAATTTTCCTATAAAACACCATGATAGGCCTCTCCATGGATGATGACATTCATATGAAACGGGTTTACATTTTTCTTCTAAATGCTACTAATCTCAAGGACTTAAGGAAGAGTCATCCTCCCATAATTTCTTCCAGAGTAAGTTGGATAACCTCATATGGAACAAATTCAGTGATGCAATTTGGTAGGAGCTGAAGGGTCTATATGGGGATGTTTTCTTTCAGTGATCATTCCAAGGATCTCTAGATAGTGCACATGAGTATACAACGCGGGATGTTTTTTTAGGTGGGCTGATGTTTCCTATGGGATGCCCATAATAAGTCCAGTTATGAAGAAAACTTCATCTCTAACATGACTTTATTAGTTTGGGAGATATCTTTAGTGATGTAACTCATGATACTTCTCAGGAATGGTGGCCTTTCCCCTCCATATGTAGACTTATGACTATCTGTAATATATCTCCTTCATCTCTATGTCTAAATCCTTGTGGAAAATGGGTTCATTGGAACTCTCCTATATCATAAATTAAATAGAACATTGACAGAAAATGTTTGAATGGTTTCATTGATGTTAGAGGTTCTGTCTATGATTGTCAAGGCTCAAAGATTTTTTTATTTCAACTTGTGTCTAGGTCAGCGTGGCTCCCTCATGGTCAAAAATTCTACAATTCTCAAAGGCTTGGAATTGTGTCACTCCCATGACTTCACTCTTCAAAAGGAGGAAATATAATCAATGATTATCCTCCGATAAATCCAAGTTGTGTACTATATTCCCTAGGTAGTCACATACATAATTCGCATCTATATAAGGATTCTCTCTGATAGCACTAATCTAAATCACACACATATAGAAGGAAAAAAATCACAAACTTCTTAACATCATGGGATTCACATGTTAATCCTTATTTTTTGTTGTTTTGGATCCCCCCCTAAGTGATTTAGTTTGGTTTGTGCTAATGAATTAGGTTTTCACTACTTTAGGCCACCTCTCGGGCATGGGCCCCCATTTACCATTTAATAAAAAATCTCAATATTGGATGGAATAAATAGTGCTTGGGGGTCTAGAAGTCACTTAATGATCGAATGAAGAACCATGGAATCGAAATAATAGAGGTTGATACACCAATTTTTATGTAAATCCTGATTGGATTCACTAATACATGGTAAAAATAAAATATTCCCATAGTGGATCTTTTCAACGTATGATATAAAATTCCCACTCAAGATCTACTTTTTCTACTCATTTTACAAATAATATTTGACTTTCATGATATCCTTAACCAAAAAACTGGTATATTTAGTGTTCATTATTCCATATTACACTATAGATAGACTCCACAATTTACCTCACATTACGTTTTTGGTTTACCCAAACTATTACCAATGTAATGACTTGTTGAGATTTTTCAGACCATTTCTTATAGAGATGTCACCAAGACACCACTTTATGCCCCATGAGTAGCCTGTGTGTTTCTGAGATACCCATAGAACACAATAATACCACCAAACAAACCCAAAAACACCACAACCACCATAATGTGGGTTCACATAGGCCATTTTACACAGGTGTGAACAAAAACCAAAACACCCTCCAAAACAGCTTGACAACCCATTTCACAGGTCATTGTGTTCCTCAAAACGGCCAAAACACCACTTCAAAGCATAATACCACCACTAAAATATCCTAAAACATATATAAGACTCATAAAAAATACAAAGGAAAGTCTAGGATGGTCTGATCCATTATAATAGAATCCTATCAAACAATTCTTATCATCAAAAATTAAAACCTTCCCAGAACATATAAATAATGGAAAGGGTATAAAAAACCATCTTGTGATATAACTCTAAATGAACTCATGAAATATTAAACACTTACACAATCTCCTAAAATACTCAATCCACATATTTTTTCACACAATCATTCACACCCCCATTCCAACCTCCACACAACCCATTCCAATAACTCCCATAACGATCACATAACAGGACCCCAAGAACAAAAAACATGGAAGCCTTCCCTCCAAATCAAGATAATGTATACTATAGAAACTATTGACTTGATGGTATAGTTTTAAAACATGTATTAATATAATTCATCTTGATTAGGAAAACCTTTTACCTTATTCATATAGTGGAAGATTTAACACACAACATGAGGAAAACAACGCATCTCATAAACTAACAAGATTCAACCATCACATCATCATAAAAAACAATATAATACAAAATTATAAATAACTCAGGTCATCAAGAATGAATCTACATATTTCACTCCCATGTACTCTCCTCTAATCCACCGTACCACTGGATAACATGATCCAAAGTAATGTTCAATCCACACATCACCTTGTCCTAATGATCTTGGATCTCCACTAGCCACTCTATGAACATTGTGTCCCCCTTAATATCCAAATATCCCTAGTCAATGAAATGAGAATTAATTTGAAGATATAAATGGATTTGACATTCATGGATAATGTTGTGGATCCTATCCAACAACCTTGGAAGTGAGAACCAATAAACCACCTTACCAACACACCCCAATACCTAAAAAGACCCAATGAACTAGGTAAAAGGTTTTATCCCCTACCAAAAAAAATTTTCCCACGATGAAGAGAAACCATTAAGAACATGTGATCAATAAAATCAAACTCCAAGGGTGACATCCTATGATTATAAAAATATTTTTATCTATCCTGGAAAACCTTTATCCTCTCATGAACTTCCCAAGACATTAATATCATGTTCTCTACCATATAGGAAATGAAATGTGATGGATTCTAAACCATAGTAAATTATAATATAGAACAACATGAACTCCATAAAGTTATTCAAATGGGTCCATACTAATGGATGTGTGATAGAGATTTTTATAATTGAACACAACCAGAGGAAAGTTATTTTCCAAAGATCCTAAAAATCTAAAAATTCATACCCAAAACATGTCCTCCAACATCTGGAGGGTCTAATATATTTATCCATTTGTATGAGGGTGAAAATATTTTTTGGGGAAAAAATGACTGAAAAAATCATGCCAAAATCCTCTACAAGCCTTTGAGTTAAAATCAGAATCCAAATATGAGAAAATGGACCTGTGGACTCCATGTATCTGTACAACCTCATCCACGTACCACCTTGAAAACACGTCCATCATGCCTGAAACCTTAATTTACAATAAGTGAGGAGGCTTAATTAGCTACTCCATAATTACATAGATGAAATAATATATTACCTCATATCGAGGTAATCCTATGAAAAATTCCATAGATATGTCTTCCCAATTACATATGGGAAAATTCAAGGGTTGTAACAAACAACTAGAAACATAGTGTTATACCTTTACCTACTAGAGAAAAATGCATCGATTCACAAATTCCTCCACTACTTGTTTCATCCATGGCCACAAAAACTATACCCTCAAACCATGACACATATTATAAACTCATTGATAATCCACTAAAGGTGATATATGAATATCATGATGAACTCCCTCACATATTTTCAATGGGGAAAAAAACTTCCCATGGGACAAAATCTGAATCTAACTATCCTTTGACCATCCATATTGGGAATCATAATAGAAAAAACCATGCATAAGCTATAACTATGAGTATCCTCACTGAGGATCTTTCACTATATACATCATAGAATATTGAACCATCATCTTAAATAATAAACATCATCAATCAACAACCTCTGCATCGAGGTGCATGGTCACCAACTCCTCTATTTTCCACCAACTATCTCTAGATGCTTGAGAAACATCCTTTTGCAATATCCTTCTTGGTGTGGTATCCATGACATTAATTTTTATCTAGTTATAGGAGATATCAATGCCATTGTTCTAAATAAACTCAATCCACCTCGATAATTGTAGATTCAGGTCATGCTGATGGAATATATACCACAACCACCTATGATTGGTAAAATCTAAAAATTGTTCTTTGTTGAGGTAATGTTTATATAGATTTAGAGAAAAACCAACAACATAAAGATCTAGATAATGGTATTATATGTTATTCTCATGGGGATGTAATTTCCAAGAACATTAAGATATCACCACATTCTATTTCATCAAGATGCATCCCAGTCCTAGATGGGAAGAATTATAGAAAATCTAAAAAAACACCCCTCTTATTGAAACTGATGTATTGGATAATTGATCAATTTACCCTTAATGTATACAAGAACTTACTGAACCTGATTATTTTAGACAAATTATTGGTTTTACTTGTCAAATATATCAGTAGAGACATAATCTGTGAGAAATCAAAGATGAATCTCTACAAATAACTTATGAGAGTAGGGGAAATGAAAACCTATAGAACATTCTTGGTTGCTACCCAAGAAACAATTTCCGCAATATTCGATGATTCTACCACTACAACCAATTTGGAAACCACATTCCTAAGTAAATACACCTCTGGAGTCTAAAAATTTCACTCATACAAAATTCCATTGAGTTGGTACCATCAGATAATATTCAAGAAATATATAATATGATCGACATGATCTTCCATAGAATTTAAGTAATCAATATGATGTCAATGAACATTACTATAAACTGGTTTGAAAACACACAAGACATGGTGTTAATGATCCCCATAAACACTTATGATGCATTCAAAACACCATTCATCATGACCACACACTAGAAGTTCTCATGCCTAAATTAAAATCTAGTCTTCAAAAAATATTTCACATTCATTCTGAACTGGTGAAATCCTAACCCCAGAATGATCATAGATAATTAACATGCTCCTATCAATTCGAAAAATTTCACCAATCCTTATAATAGGTTTGAGATTCATTATTTTCACCTGATACATCCTCTAGTATCTTGTTCACAACTTTAGAAGACCATCTTCCATCATGGTAAATAACATTGGATCACCTTAGGAATACAAACAGGGCTTTATGAAACCCTTTTACATCATATAATCAATATAAATCATAAGCTCGGAAAACTTTTACGGTTCCATAAGATTAGGATCCATTTAAATTGTGGAGATACCCAACATCATCTCCATTCCCAATTGGATATCACGTCCTAGAGGTAGTATCACATCCTCATTGGGGAAAAGATCCAAAACATACTTGATTACTATGGGAGAATCCATCACCTTGGTGTCCATTTAATTCACTAATAACTCTTCCATCACTGAGATATGAGGCTCCACACATCTAATTCTCATATTAAAACCTTATTCACTGATAAAAAAACTCATTATCTATCCACATTTGAGTACTCATCATTCTTATTGATGTAGTTGATAAAAAATGGAATAACTGTAATAAATATTGGGGATGAACTCATATTACTATATCTATAGTAAGAAAATATTCCCATATGAATGACGATTACCCATAATCAGTCTACACCCCAGAAATAGATTAAACAAGATTAACTGGCCTCTAACTAGTGTAGTCAAAACTAGAAGCATGATAATACTATCCTCTTCTAGTCCTAAATTATATACTAAATTTGGTATAATAAAGGAGTGTGAGGATCCAAAATAAAATAAATAAAAAACAGGGTTAGATAACAAGATGATTGGACCTTTGATGATCTCTGTCCACTATTGTTCTAACACATCATATCATAATATTATCCATGTCTCAATCCCATACATCAATGTAGATGAACACCTGCACCACCACACATAGAAAAGGATCCTAGATGTTGTATAAAAACCTAAAATTATACAATTTCTACTCCATCTCCTCTCAGTGAATAATATTCCCATTGTCCCTATTATTGAAATGGATTCATTGACTACTGGTGCTGAGATTGATGTTTAACTTTACCACTTTGGCTATGTTAATCTATAAGAAACACTGGGAACTATTTTTGATGATTCACCAATCCATAAAGACATAGCACACTGGTCCAAATTCCCTAGGAAAATTATAGAGCCTGTTAGACCCAGAAGGCTAAAAATTATTTTGTTGGGTTCAACTCCCAACTAGTCAAAACATCAAAGGCCACAACGTCTGAGACCTATAATTAATAACTATTCAACTAAATGAACCACACTGGTTACCCACTCATTGTAACCCTCCAAAAAATTATATATTCTTGATCACCTCTATATTCCTCTATACCTAATATGTGTTCAAAATGTGAAAGGAATTAATATATACTAGATAGAAGGGTGGAGTGACTCCTCAAGAAACCTCACATGAGACTCCACATCAGGAAAAATAGTGATGGTGAAATGAAAAAATCCTTGAAATTCATATAATTATCTCATATTAACATGATCCCTTTATAAAGAGAAAGAAACTTATACCTCTATAAAGCCTTTATGGTTAATGATAGGAACTATGATAGTAAATAAATTTGAAAATCTACCCAAGAAACACCTTACTCCTTCCAATCCTCATATTAAATTTTCCACCACTAATGTAATGCACCCCATATCTGACTAACTCCCAATAGCACCCAGTAATCTTACAAGCCCCAAATTTGACTAAAGGTGATATTGAGCTACCCCAATCGACACACTTTCTCAATATCCAAGATTTTTCCCTCATAATTTTATTGAGCATGCTACTGTAATTAATGAAACATATTCTACAAATGATCCACCTCCTTAGTCAGGAAAACCCTTTGGTGGTTAACCAAGTCAGCTAAATGAATGTCACCAACCTGGTCTATATATAGACAGCATCCAGGTGCCATAAAATAAAATAAAACAAAGGTTCCCTATGTGTGGTAATATGTAATTTTATTATAGTTTATAAAATTAGTTTCATTTATTCTAAAGACCACCCAATTTATATAATAACGAATGAACTCGTGATGAATGTTTCTTTAATAGTTATTTAACCTACAAGAAACACCACCTCACTTAGTTAGTTGATTGGCACAAGTTCATTGAATTTGATCATGAGGGGCTGAAAAATCCAGTTTCTTAGCCATTCTCCCAAGCTTGTGTCATTCACAATGATTGACTAAAACCATTTTCCTATCAATCCATGCAATCTTTATAGTTTCCGTCCATACACCCCATCTAATATCTCATATAATGTTTTTGATACCACTCTATCATGAACACATCACTCTAAAGGTACCCCTCATTAGATGAAAATGAAGAAAGGAAGATAATGAAACTTGAGTCTTTCCTTTAACAAGCCATGTGTTGGAAACTAGCACCGATGGTATAAAACTATAATATGGAAAACATTACCCTCAATTATATAAAGTATGATTGAGATATAGGAAGTTAACCATAAAAAAATCCATGTCATAAAGATTAATAAAAAACCAAAACCATCCCATAATGGATGTATAATGTAAACAAATACAATGAGTCTCAAAATAGATACCCAAAAGGAATCCAATGATAATGGATCAATAATATATCCAATGTTTGGGAGATTAGTGTCATTATACATCCCATAAATCCTCTTGGAAATCTAAAAATAGTTTTTATATATGTTGGGTGAGTAGAAAATTTATACTATGTTGGATCATACCCAAGATGTCTCATTCACTTGTGAATATATAATATTAATGCACAAGTGGAAAAAATATGAGAAACATGCACATGAGAAGGTCAAATAACTATACTTATCATCGTTATGGAATGATCACAAAATAATTCATCAATGTATAGTAATATAATATTATTTACATTGATAAAAAGGGTACCCTATACTACCTTCTCACTTATTTTCCACTCTCATGAAATAACATTGCACGTATAGGTTCTCCCTTACCTTTTATAGAATCCTTATTAAAGACCCACTGGAAACAACATATTACCAAGAATCCTTAATGAAACTGGTCATCACACCACAACTGAATAATACTATAAAACATGAATATACCCATGGTTTTGGAAAAAACCAGGGATATAGATCACCACTATAGCCATGGGTAAAAAATTCATGGTATGGACCTATGAACATGGTTCTCCAAAAACTATGGGTATAGGTTATCTCTATACACATGGATTTTGGAGAATCATGGGTGTAAGTTTTATGGGGAAAAATTTTCAGGGGGCGGACCTACACCCATCGTTCTCTAAAAACCGTGGGTATAGGTCACCCCTACACCCACAGATTTTTTTAAACCATCGAAATAAGTTACATAGGGAAAAAAATACCGGAAAGAACATATAAACATGGTTTGACAAAAATGTGGGTATAGAAAATTTTTCTGGGAACCTATACCAATGGTTTGGGTAAACCGTTGGTATAATTCACCAATACCCACCATTTGACCAATCCTTAGGTATATATCGGCCCATTTTTTCCATAGTAATAATAATAACTAATTTATAATAATAAATTTTCATGTATATATATATCCGTATATATATATGTATATATATATATATATATTTGAATTTAATAATAGTAAATGTATTATATGAGAGTGATAATTCCATTGGAGTGTGGGAGGATAGTTCTTGGATTAATTCCCATTAGTGGAATTTTTTTTATAAAGGACCTATACCCACGGTTTGAACAAACCGTGGGTATAGGTTGTCCAATTATTTTTACATAATAATAACAATAATAAAAATGGTTTGATTTTAATATAAATATATATATAAATATTTTAATATAGGAATATATAATTTTTTATAGGATAGTGGTAATGTTGTTAGAGTGTAAGTGAAAGGTTATAGGATCAAATACCAATAGAGGATTTTTTTAATAAAGGACTTATACCGAGAGTTTGACCAAAATAAGGGTATATGTATTTACATTGAAATTTCCTATACCAATGATTTATGAATAATGAGTAAGGTGGAATGTACCCACAATTTGGTCAACCCGTTGGTATAGGTCTATCTTTACATCTTAAGAACCCACAGTTTGTTGAACCATGGGTATAGCCTATACCAATGGTTTTATAAGATATGCTGATAGTTTTGAACCTTCGGTATAAGTAAAGATTTCAGTAGTGGAAGTCTCCCATGAAACCACATAATACCAATAACCCCATGTCAAAATGGTCATCACATCCTCATCCTCCCATAACCACTACCGTAACCCAGATAGTAAGGTATCATGAACACGAAGGACACCAAACCTATTCTATTAATATACTATGAATGAACCTAACTATAAAAAACCTTTTCAATATCATAAATAAAAAAATAATTTCATTAAATCCTCATGAAATCCTTGGTCATTCATAATAAGTTTACCATGAAGAGAGAGTGGAAGAGTGGGAAGCCATCCCTCAATTCCCACCATCTTGGATGTTAGGAAAAACACTCCAAAAACATTTATTTTCTAGCATATAGTACATAATGTGGGTTGGGTTTTTATGTTAATAACAATTAAAATATAATATATAACAGTCACACACACCAATATAACCTATGGGTTTATAATAAGAAAAACATCACAACTAACAACACAATCACAAGGCCTTACACAATCCACCACTTTTACTTCCACCTCTAATTTCTATACAAAAAAAAATCAATCCTCATTTTATTCCTTTGTAAATTTAATCAACTAATATATACTCTAATCACCAACCATTATCCTTTTTCAAGACCAATAATTTAATTATTAATAATAAACACCTTATCTGATATTCTTATATTTGGATAAGAGTTAATTATCTAATCCAAAACATTATATTTTAGTTTTTTCATTAATATTTCATTCCATCACTATCAGGGAACTAGAATAACATAGCACAAATAACCAATATTCCTCATGATAACAAGACCATCTTCTCAACCAATTCAGATCGCAAGCACAACATATATCAACCATCACATGTCACAAACACCACATGTCCCGACCACCACGTGCCATAACCACCCCACCCCACATCACATCCACCCCACTTCACAACCACCACACTTCACATTCTAGTTTTAGTGAAGGTATTTAAACATATTTATTTCAATATTTTCAAGGGAATTATCACAAAAACACAATATTCCATGGGAAACTGAATCATTAAATGTATATAAGTTTTTAGCTACATTCTAGTGTGGTGATTTAAAATAACAAGCACAAAAAATTCACTAATTTAAAATATATAATAGAAATACATACCAAAACAAAATCCAAAGATGGAAATACTAGTTAACATGCTCAAACATATGAGAAAATAGCAATAATAAGATAAAAATTTATTATTCCTTCCCCAAACCTTTAATTTTAGTTAAAAAAAATCATTATCTTTATTTATCTAGTGAATATTGTCTACTTAAAGGAAACAATAAACATTATATTTAAACATTTATATCTAAAGAATAAAAAAAAGTATCCCCTAACTCAAAAAACATCAAGGTAAAACACAAAAAACCAAAGGATTAAACACCATAAATCTCAATGAAATAACCACCCGACTTCTTTTCATAAAAAATCATCAAAAAATAAACCAAAATAGAGGAGGACATCTACCAAAATTACCATCTTGATAAAAGAGAAAGAGGAGAATGGGAGAATGGAGAAAGAGACAAAGTGTGATTATAACTCAATTAAAAATACTTTCCCTAATTATTCAAGGTGGTAATATTCTCCAAGGAATGAATATAGAGGCTATGGGGTATAAAAGTCACCTAGAGATCTAAGAAAGAACCATTTAATCAAAAAAAGGTAGCAGAGCTTCTATATATATAAAAATACTACTAGGATCCACTAAATCATAGTGAACAATTGAAATTACTATGGTTTCTCTATTTAATGCATGATCCCAAGACCCCATTCAAGATCCTATTTTCTCAATCATTTTAAAAGTTATATTTGACTACCAGTATGGCCTAGACTATAGTGTGGTCCAATCCATGATGGTTCACTCATCTCTCAGCATGTCCTGATGCTACACCATAGTATATGACCTACATGTTTCACACTCACCACATCCAATGCTATGATATAGTCTGCTTATTCTATTATTTTCTCATATTAGTGTCCCCAAGACATCACACATTACACTATTCCCAACCTAGGTTTTTTTTGAGATTCTAATGGGACTCAAGTATACCACCCAACCAACATGCCCAAGACCACAGCTTCTTTATACCTTTGTCACACATTCCATTTTTCATAGGAGAACACCCATACAAAATACACTCCAAAATGGTTTGAAAAGTCATTTCACATGTTGTAGTGTTCCAAAAAAGGTACAAAACGCCACCTCAAACTTTAAAATCACCACCAAACACTACCATAACATCTCCAATCCTAGGGAAAAACTAAATGGAAACACTTGGAAGGCCTGATAAAATATAGTTATAATGTTTCATTATGAATAAATAAATTTTTGTTAGTTTTATTCATATAATCAAGTTCATATTATTTGAAAAAATAATTTAATAATAATATTTATATATTTTATGTGAATTAATGCTTATGGGAACCTATGGTGTTACAATTCCCCATAAATAAATTGTGTCATCAAAATTTTTATTACCACTCACTAATGAAACTAGATATGTGTATCCATAAGATAAAAATGACTCAAAATTTAATTTCTAATGGGATATAAACCTCACTATCATGGGTAAGATGAGAAACTCATATTTTCTCTTATAATTATCCTATATTGAGATATCGAACAAATTATTCCAAATACACCTCCTTAGTTGGGTTTATGTATTTTGAGTATCTAGATACACACCTTTCCCAACTTCATTATCATGAACTCATTTCCAACTAAATAGTAAACATATTTTTATCATTATATTATATTATAAAATTAAGGTAATCCATCAAAAAAATATTATAAATCGTCATATTATTTATTATCATATGAATCCTTCATTTCAAGCTATGAAACTTCTAGATTAACAATGACATAATCAATTATCCCATAACCCATCCAGTTGAAACTATTTTTCAATATATTTTATCCACTAAATATAAAAAATCATAAAAAATATATAAACCTTGATATAATAAAATATGATATAAATAAAACATAACTAGTTTATATATTTTAATGAATTTATAGAATTTAAATAGTATATCTCACAATTTTTTACAAAATAAAAGAAAAAGTATTTAATTTCATTAAAAATAATATATAGAAATATATTATTACATTTTATTACTTAAATACTTCCTAAAAAATATATAAATAATATTTACTTCTAAATATAATCTTAAATATAGTTCCATGTGGAAATGTGAATCAAAATTTTTGAGTTTGAATACTCAGTAAGATAAATCTTAGAAATAATTAAAAATAGTTTAATCCATAATAATGTGAGAAAATTTGAGAGTGGGAGAAATAAATAATTAAAATGAACTCAATATTATTTGAGTTTTCCATAATCAATAAACATGTAGACATAAGATTAAGATATAAAACACATAACTTTTTATAATAAATAAAACACCAGAGAATATATACTCATATAAAATCCTAACGTTGTGAACATAACTAAAGAAAATAATTTCAATACACATGGTTATGAACATAACAATAAAAAAAATATAAACACATAAGGTTCTTAAAATAGATAAACACAAATCATGTATACTATTAAGGTAGTAAACATGCCTAAAATATAATCATATCCATGAACAATGTTGTGAATAGAGATAAAAAATAATTTCCATGTTTAACATATTTATATAATGAGATATATATCCTTACACAAATAATTTTAGGGAAATAAAGAAAACACAAATCTCACAAAGGAAAGCCATACATATGCGATCCAAAAAATTTCAATCATACAACTCACCATGGAAACCCATATAAAGAAAATAGGTTAGAAAAAAATTTCAAGGGTTATCACATAAGACGATATTAAGAAATAAATTAGGTTATACCAATAATTTAATATAAAAAAATAAGTATATCAGAAGAGAGTTTAGTGAGTAATCATAAAAATTATACAAAAGAGATATAATTTTTTGATATATAATGTAAAACTAATGAATAAATATAGAAATTTTTTTCATAAAACTTGTTTAACATTATTATAGAATGGTTAGGTTATGAGTAAATTTCAAGAATCACTATCGACAAGGTGAGAAAAAAACATTTTGATTTTTTTTAAGAAATACTATATATGGAACCTTGAAAAAAATAAAGTCAATATTTGTAAATGTTGAGTTAAAGATGAAAAATATATAAAAGGGAGATGAAATTTCTTTTTTAGTTCCTATAGTGTAGATTTATAAAAAACTACCATCTATTTGAAAGTGAAAAAATTACTTCTAAAAATAGATAAATAGAAATATAAATTATAACTAAGATATTACATCATTATATTTGAAAACAAAAGAGATATTTTTTTACAAATAAATAATATGTATATGAAAGATAAAAAACAATCAGAAATGAAGTGAATTATTCTTAATTTGGTATTGTTTTTTATAAAGAATAAAATCCATCAAAGAAGAAAAAATTAGTGTAAAAAAATTAAAATTCCATATAAAATAAGGTTAAAATAAAATATAACAAAATATTATATTAGAGTAAATTAATAATAGATTAATTATGTTCTATAATAAATATCCCAACTAAATTAAATATCATAACTCAGTTTAAGAACCGATTCTATATTCACTAATGATTTTTTTAAGACAATGATATAATACACATAGAAATATAGTTCATTAAAAGATATCAATTTTTACCATTAAATAATTTTATTTTTATTAGTAACCAATTAAGAATCATAGTATGAATGATTATTAATTTTATATATGTATAAAAAAATAATATAATAATCTAAAAATGAGAAATTTATTTTTTAAATAAAGAGATACTTTCTCTTTTTAACGCCCATCAAGTGGACGTCATTAAGAAAGTCCTTTTAAAAAAGGGCTCAATACAAGTAGTTTCATTTAAACATCAAAATCAAATGATACCTTCCCATAAATGTGTAATTATACATGTGTAGTGTATAAAGCAATGTTTTTATAGAAAGAGGATGAAATTTAGTGTTTTTATAGAAAGAGGATGAAATCAAGTGGACGTCTTCTAGTAAAAAGTAGAAGACCTAGAGAAATTTAATTAATTAGTCATAATAACTTCTGAAATTTAGTGTTTTTATAGAAAGAGGATGAAAAAAATTAAATGGGGGCACTTTTATATTGTATTCTTTAATGATTATATAATGAAAAGATCTTGTGGAAATGGTACCATATCACCTTATCATGGTACTCTTAGGATATATTAATGGGACAAGTATTTTGATCCATTTAATTTCAAGAAATATAATACCTAAGTATTGGTTTATGTTTATTTATGGAATTGGTTTTTTTACATCTTTAAGATCTTGAGGGATATTTCGTCATCTATAGGTATCCCTATCAATATTGATAATGAAAACTATAATCCAATATAAATTCATTGTGATGTAATTCTAGTTGAATTTGACTTAGGAAGAACTATTGTTGGGGAAGTGGTTCCTAATATTATGGATAATACTCTAAACTGTAGAATTTGTTCATAAAAATTACATACCTTATGTGATGATTGAAAACCCATTTTTCATTATACATATGAATATAGAATGAATAATTTTCAATATAGCTATTATAAAAAACAATGTCACTCAGATCATGACATTTGGAAAAAATCCAAATTGAAGGGTAAGGGGGAGGTGGATAACAATGTCAACCTATTTGAAATGGTTCTAAATAATTCTAATGTTACTAAGATGATGATGTATGATTGTGTAATGGAAAAATATCATTCACTCTCTAGGTTATTCAATAATAATTTAAGCAAGGGCCTGATTATATATACATAAGAAGAACATCCTTTATAGGCGGAAACCAACGCAACTAATTATAATTGAAATAAGAACATGGATTATATTATTCATTAGAACCTGTTATTATGATTCCAGCCTTCAATTATGTGGATGACTTATCTACAAAATTAGATAATTATGATGGTGTAATGGTTATCCTCTGTTGGTTGAGGTAACTATAAATAGTGAATGGGTGGTTAAAGTTCATCTATTTAGGTTTCTTCCACTCATGAGGTATCTATTGAGAATGATACCTAGGAAAAAGTAGAGAAATAATTCACTAATATCTGACTAGGTAAAACTTCATCAAAGGATATGATGAATACTATTGGAGAAAATATTCTCACTTCCAACACATTTAATATTCTCTCTAAACCACCCATGAATTGGGTTCAAGAAATGGGTGAGGTACATGTTAATGATGCTTGAGGAAAAGAATATTCTAATTTAGAACACGTATTGAGTTCTCATGTAAAGGGTAGAGGAAAATTAAGTCCTAATTAAAATTCAAATTATCCAATTATTTGGGGAAGATATTATCGATAATGATGATCCTGTTTTTGAACTTCGTGGGTATTAATAGATCTTGTACTAACTCACCCTTGATATACATCATTAATGTCCATAGTCCATAAATAATTTGGATTTTTTAATCAATAGTATCCTTTTTTTTAATTTAGGATTAATAACTATAATAATTTGGAAAATAAATTGGTTGTACACAATATTAAATCAGCTCTGATTGAGACACCTTGATTTCTGAATAAAAGAAATTTATATTTCATTATGTAATATATTAATAATTATATGGTCTCTATTTACATGTACTTCTCTAGTTCATAGTGTATTGTTTATCTTATCTATGACAATAACTATTACATTGACATAGGGGAGTTTTTTAGGGAACTCATTGACCTCTCAACCAGTGTATTTGATAACTGGGTTCCTATAGGGTACTTTTACTCTATTCTAAATCCATTTGATGAGATTGATAATTTAATTTTGAAAATTTACTTGGAGGAATTCCATAAATGTATGGATAATTTTATTATTATAGATATTAGAATCATTGGATCTAAATTCACAAGGGTTATACATACTATTAATAAGAAAAATTCTAGCAATATTGACTGAGTTTTTTCCTCTCTGATTGGTGAGGGTAGTTGTGTCGGTGTCTTTTTCCAATCCACAGTAAAAGTATACTTTAACCATTTCCCGCTTGTTATCTTGATTTATTATGTTGAAAGAATATTTTCTATGAATCCATTTGTGTTTGACAATTCATATCATTTAAATAATGGTTTTTATAGAATAATATTTGTAGAATGGAAGTACAAGGTTAATGGAAGTTCTATTCAGAGGATGAATATTAAGATAAAGAGAATAAAGAGAATCAACTTATATCTTAGTAAGTGAAGAAAATGAAAATTCACTTGTTTAGATGAGGAAGTTTATAAGGATGAGAATAAATTTTTTATTTTGAAATGGTCTTATATCCCTTACTGATACTCACTCTATGTATAAGATTCAAAAATATGGTAGGATTCAATAAATCACTTTTATTAATGGTAAAATTCTTAAAAAAAGTACAATTTTCAATCGATAAAGGATGGAAAAAGAAACTCAAAAATATTTCACCTAATAAATTGTGATAGAAAAGTCAAGATTTGGATTACCTCTCTAATATTTAATGATGAAATCATTAATAAATAGAGATATATTAGAGAATATCTTATTCATAATTTTTTACCTCTTTAAAGATGATACTTAGTTTAGGACTATGTTTTACAATATTTATGTCATTGAAGTTAGGGTCTTAAACATGCACAATTGTCTACTTTTTCCCACCCCAAATAATGAAGACGTCAAACATGTTCTCTTTTTTCTTAATTTTGATAGTTCATATAGAAATAATTACTTCACTAACAAATTATTTATACATTAATGAGATATTTTTGATGTATATTTATTTCCAAACCATGATATAATTATTCTATACTGAATTTATGCATAGTGGAAATAACTCTAATTCATAAATATAATTCCTATGATTAATAATCCCTTCAAAATAAATAATCACTGGTCTATTATAGTATGAAATACACTTACCAGGGTTATAATAAAATTTATAGATTTAGAAATTGGAAATATGGATAATATGACTATCTATCCTAATTAATTTTGCTTCATACCAAGAAAAAAGTTTCATAAGTCTATTTACGATGATTTCCTATCCGTGAACCATTTTTGAGAATCCTCCAAGAAACATAACATGTATTTTAATATATATATATATATCAAATTAAATTCATACTCATTGATTTTATATTATCATGAAAATTCATAAGAGGTTTAGAAACTACGATATATTTTACATAAATTTTGAAGCTTTTGTTAAAATATATAAGTTCTCAGTTATGATTAATGTGTCACCACATGATTAAATTAAATACTTAATAGTTTTGAGACATGTTTATCCCATATGATAATTTTTATTTATAACTGTTGAGTAATACATGAGTACTAACTTCTTAATGATACTACATCTGGATCAATATCACCTTTCAATTCTATAAATAATTTTTGACCCCTACTCAAATTTTCTATGAAGATAATATTATTATTTTTTATGAAGGGAATGACCACTCTATTCTGACCATGAAATATTTTTTTCATAATGAGAAATTTTTTTAGTTAGGTGATTAACTAAAATACGTATTATTTCTAATTTGAGAAGGTATTGAATATAACATAAAAGAGGTAGTTTTTGTGTAAGTTAGATTTAACAGAGGTTTTTATCCATTTTATGTACAATGGGGTTCCTCTATTTTAGGGTATATCCTAAGAAAACTATATTGTTGAAATTTCCAACAAAATAAAAAAAACCAACATTCTTATTGTAAATTTAAAAATCTCTCATAGGATGGGGGGTCTTCTTCAGTTACTTTACCACTACCTCCTTGTATTTTCATGATGTTATCATTATAAAATGGGAATTATCATGAATCCAATGATATAAATCATTAATCTCATTTTAGACACGGTCCAGTCATGTAAAAATTCCTATAAATGTGTTTGGGAAGATGTTAACCAAATCAATGGAATTGGTAGGTCATAGAATCAAGATATTAAGAAATTTCAATAAAATAATCATTTAAACATACTTTTGGTACCTTATTATTAACATTTAGGAAGAAAATAGTTTTCTCAACACGAAGTTCATTAATAGACTCATCATATCAAAAACAAAATCTTTGGTTGAGTGTAGGTCCTACCATTAGGATTTGTTTTGGAAATTAACCTTCATACATAGTGGTTTCCATCTATGGATTCATGCCTCAATTTCAAGTATAATAAATGGATTTATTTCTCTTACCCTACCTTATATAGTTTTACTCTGGAACTTACTAATATATGTGTTGGTGAGACCTCTATAAGGTGGGATGAAATTATTAGTAGCATTCACACTAAAAAATATCATTGATCTAGAACTATATTTTCCCTAATAATGACATTAAATTATTGCTCCATATTCACATAAGACATTTCAATGATAAAATTTATTACCATTATCTTTTTTATGTTTCCATCACTATTCCAAAATTCTTTAAGAAATTCCTATAATGGTACATTCAACCTAGAAATCACCTTTTTGTCTAAAAAATATTATGCAACAATATTCCCACTAAATTATCTCTCTATAAACAAGGGTTACTAATTACATTTACACACTCCTACCTCTCAAGGTCAAAAATATAAACTCAAAATTTATTTCATAGTTATTTTTATATCTATTTATAATTTTATCCTTAATTATTTTCAAGTAATAATTCCACTTATGGATGTGAAACTCTTTACGATGCATTCTTACTATTTTAAAATGAGTTTCAAAAATATTAATATTCTTGTGACTTCCATTGTTGGTTGTTTCCATATTATTTAGAAAATTAGAAATGTGAAAATTTTTAATTTTATATTGACCACCATCTAGGTGATTATTTCATGAATTACTAATGATTATTGAATAATTGAGAAATATTAATTTGGGTTTATTGATGAATCTATCATGTATTTGGTTTTAAACAAAATAATTTGGTTGAGAGAATTTCCTAGGAAGCCAGTGAAATATGATTATATGAAATGAATTCTCCCCTAGTCTTACTGGATGAGGGTTAATATTAAGGGGGGAATCTGTGGGTCTTATTAGTCATTTATGTTACAAAGGTATAGTCTAAACCTATAAATTATTTATTAATGGTTTCTTCTCCCAATATTTTATGAAAATAATTTAATATGAAATAATATTACTAGATATCAATCATGTAATTGATTATGACAAACAATAAAATTGGAAATAATTTTATATCTATTGTGAATAAATGATGGTTGTTTAAAAAATATACTCTAATGGTTACATAGACCATTTCTCTTTTCTAGATCATGTTTTTAAGGTCCATAAATGGGATGCAAGTATATATCTCTCACATATAAATTTTAGGTAACATGGTGGAAGATTATATCTCAAAGAATATAGTTTAAGAGGAATATTAATTTGACCTTTCTCACGCATGTATTGTTTTATATATTTACATCTTGAGAATATCGGTGGTGTAGTATATACCCTTTCTTTACACTATAATTTATAGCCTCATTCTTTTTTTTATTAATTCAATTCTTATATGCCATTGACCTGAATCCTAAAATGCTTATGATAAATTATTTCTTTATTTATTTACTTTAATAATCATTCATTTTTACCAATAAATTTTTTCATTAATTATTTATAAGTATTAATTTAATAAAAATTTATAATTTATAAAAATAATTTCATTGGAATAAAAGGTATATTCACAAATGAATGTTTATCTTTTAATTCTATCAAAAAATATTTTATTATTTTCATGTAAATTTTTTATGATTTAAATTATTATATTTAAAATCTAACTAAACCTTGTCTATAATAAATATATACTGGTAATTAATAACTAATAAAATGTTTAATAGTGTCATAAACAATAAATATATACACATTTTCATTGATATATAATCGATATATTACCACTATGGATTCTTATACATTTATTTAATTCTAACATCACAAATCAAATTTCTCATTAATATAGTTTTATTTTTTTTATTTTCCAACATTTATTATCTATTCATGATGTTTTGGATCATTATAGGTCCAACTCTACTAATTTGGATTCTCAAGAGTGAATATGTTCCAGGGTATTTACTCGTTATAAATATTTCTTAATATTATATTTATAGGACCATATTAATTTATTCACATTTTAGGTATTGTGTTTTTAGATGGAGTGTACTAATCCATGATATATAATACAACATTTAAAAAAATTCAAATTTTCCATTATTAATGAATAATGTTTTTTTAGTTTTATTTATATCATGTATGACTTATAATATTCTAAGGTTAAATTCTATTTAAAAAATATATTTAATAATTTTCATTATATAATTTATGGTTTTTTTACATAAACCTAGGTTTTTTACATTTAGGGTGATGTATATCTTCAAGATCCTAGAGAGTGTATTAGCATCCTCCATCAGGTTTTAGAGGGTATCAAAACCCACAATCAACATTATGTTCATTTATCAACATTCATGCAAAATTTTATGGGATATTGATGGTGGGTTATGATGATTAAGGATAATAATAAATAAGCACACTGTAGGTTTAACATTTGAGATCTCTTAATTGATAAATTTTACCTAGATACATTTCCTTTGGTGAAGGTGAATGAGTTCA
Organism: Viscum album; assembly: GCA_963277665.1. Lineage (NCBI taxonomy): Eukaryota > Viridiplantae > Streptophyta > Magnoliopsida > Santalales > Viscaceae > Viscum > Viscum album. Next base: position 2,040,060,090 of record OY728141.1, on the reverse strand, counting down.
AGAATCATCAACAAGGCTCATTATTGATCATGTAATATGCCATTATATTTAAAAATAGTCTCCAATTTTCTCTATATATGAGTGAATATGAGGAATCCAAATTATGAAGTTTTGATGTGGGATATAAATATTTTTTTCAATAAAATTTTATGTTCATTAATCTACCAACATTATCTATTGTTATATAGATAGACAATATCATGGAGATATATTTTAAAGGAATTTCAAGAGGAGATGGTTTACTATAGCATCGGATCATAAGTGATAGCTCATATAGCATTCAAAATTAATGGTGAGAGGAGGTGAGAATAAGTGTATCTCACTAAGGAAGATATGATGGGAATAGTTATTCACTTCATAGATAACAAAAATCCTCTATTTAGAATCACCAATGTGGGACAGCTGACCACATCAAGCCAAAATATAAATTTGAGGAAAATTAGTGAATTCTCAATCGGTTCTATTAATGGTGTATTCTTAAGATCATTTCCAATGATTTCAGTAAACATAGGAATACTAGGAATAGTTGGTGGTATAGTTTACTTGTATAATTAAACCACTATTTAAATGGCTCGATCGAGGAGTACAATGTGTTAGTTAGGGTAAATTAGTTATAGTATAGTATTATTAGTAGAAATTAATTTCTTTGAGTTAATAAAAAGAAGAATTTAGTATTCAATTAATAGATTAAGAAATAGTTCATTATAAAGATGGTCTTTTAATAATTATAGGAATTATCCTTGTCCATTATACTTTAATATTGTCTCTAATTAATATAGGTGATTTAGTGTCTTTTCTTTTTATGGGTTTTTTCCATTCTTTTTTAGATTAAATTTGAATCCTTATATTTATATATAAACAAAAATTCTCCATTGGTAATGTTGATAGAGAATATAGATATTTTTGGAACCTATGTAATGGTAGTAGCATCATAATGGTATCTTTGAGATCTCATGGTTCTTAATATTGAAACCATTGATGCCATTCTATGAATACAATGGATAACTCATTATGAAGATAGTATTGACTACCAAAATAGGATTTTGTCTTCATTTTCTCCTTATAGTATTAAATATAATATTTATGGAGATTGGGAGTTATATGATGGTCAAGTAGATCCCGATTAGGGATTGATAGAAGAAATAATAGTAGTGATGAATCTTCTCATCCATGGAGTAGATGATTACAAGGAGTTATAGTTACCACCTCATACAATGTACTTATATTAGGATATCATCCATGATCAATTTATCCTTTTTTATTCATATAATATAATTCTAACTATATTCCTCCTTATCATGGAATTGAAAAAATTGATGGAATAAAAGATTATATTGGATGATCATGAGTATAAAGGATTCATTAGACTGAGAAAACCCACATATGGTGATTCAATCCTATTTTATAAGGATAATTATATAAGAATATTCTTATGTTTAGACTATCAAAAGCTAAACTAGGTCAAGATCATGAATCACTACCTTTTTCATAGAATTCATGATAATATTAATTAATTAAATAGGTGATTTGGTTTTCAACGATTGACCCTAATTTTGGTTATAATAAATATTTTGTTAGAAAATCAGATATTATAAGTATATATTTTTTTGAAGTAGATAAGAGAATTTAAATATCTATTGTGTCCCGTTGGCCTCGACAATAGTCCTACAATATTCATGGTTTTAATGAATTATATTTTTTTAACAATTATTGGACACATTGGTTGAAGTATTTATGGATGATATCCTTTTTTACATGAGATCAACTGATAGGCATAAGTAACATCAATATATCATTATAAATACTTTATGAAATTATAACCTACATTCTAGGCTATTTAAAAACCATTTATATATTTTAATGGAAAAATTCATTAGGGATTTCATATATTAGGATTATATTTTCTTAGATATTGAGAAGGTGAAATTTTTAATTTAATATAAATCTAAAATTAATTTTTATTTATCTTGAAATTTTCATGATCTCATAGAGTATTAAAATTACTTCATTCATGATTTTTTATTTATTTATAGTTCTATAATCACCCAAACCATGAATACCGGTAAAATTATTTGATATTTACCAATGTAAATTGATATTTCAAGAGTTGAAGTACTAGTTATCCATAAATCTAGTTATTATTATACCATGTATAGGGGAGGACTTTGAGTTTTATTATAGTCATTATTTAGTGAGACATAAAAGAATAATTTTGAATAATCATTAGTTATTACCATATGATTCAATACAATTTCATTCTTGTGAATGAAAATACCCTATAAATTCTTTGGAAAATTTAAATATTGTTTCTTATGTGAAGTGTTGGAGGCACTACGTATATAAAGAATGATTTATAGTGTTTACAAACCAAAAGATGACAAAATAAATCCTCTCCTAATGATAATGTAATATAAGGAATCACCATTTTGTGGAATTACTCGATTCATACAATTTTGATATTTAATATTCTCTTAATAAAGGAAATTATTTTATAAATTCACTTATCTAGAGATATCACCTAAAAAAGTGATGAAAGATAATGTTGTGTACTGATTTATGTTTCTTAGGGATAAACTCCAAATAAATGTGGTTAATGACTATAGTGGGATATACTTATGAGATATTTACCATATCTTTGATAATTGAGTGGGCCAATGACTCCAAAATTTATGATCTCAATAGTAAAATTATTTATGAGAAACTTAATCCTTAATATCTTACTTTAATATTCCTTATCATGTTTATACAACCATTTTAGGATAGTCATACCAACTAATATAATAAAAAATTTATTTAATGAATATCCTATTTTCCAATTGGATATGCACCCTGAAATCATCAAGATATATTATAAAATTCTTTAGTAGTTGGTCTATCCAGCCATATAAAGGGAGATCAGGTGGTTTGTTATAAGATTCCTTAATTATCAGCATGTAAATACTGAGGACCCAAGGACTCTAAGTAATATTAATCCACTTAAACTATTTTTATATAAATGGGATTATATCACTATGGATTTCTTGAAATTTTTTCTAATAACACTAATTGTATTGGATACATTTTCTGAAACTATGTGACATCTGAAAAATACTGCTATTATTTTTTAAATCTTTGAATAATATTTAGTTAATGTGTTTTGGAAGCTATTGGTTAGAAAGAATAATGAAAATTCATGGTAGGAATACAAAAATTTTATATGATTAGCTTCCATGATATAAATATCAGTTCTATAAAGGATTACAATAAACATTGAGTTCAAAACCAAAGTTGAGTGCTATATTTCTCCCACTAGTTGATGGTCATTCCAAATTGACCATTTATATTCTAGAGGATATTCTTTAAGAAAGAAATTTTTATTTCTATGCCTCATGGATGAATATCCTTTATTGGGATGAGTTTTATTATAATAATGACTACCAATATTATATTCAAATAGATAATTTAAAATCTTTTTATTTGGGACCATGTTGTTCTCCTCTTCATTCAGATGAGATAAGAGAGTCCTCCATGATTTATCCTAGTATTATCAAGGAGAATACCAATTGAGTAAATATGATTTGAAAGTTTCTCATATCTCATTAAAGTCACCAAAAATAGATACATTGATCATAAAAAATTTAACCTTATAATTAAATTTTCGTGTTCTTGTATTCCTCAATGTTTAAATAAATATTGTTTTTCAATTTATGGGTAAGTAATGGAAGATGAATCCTATGTATTTCAGAAATTTTTATAAATTGAACAAGTTAGAATAATGTCTTATTAGTTTTCAATACCTCTTAAATTTAGCACCATGAATATTAATTTTCATGGATCTCAGTCAAGTAAGTACATTCCCAACACTTCACATGTGATTGAAAATGAAAAAATTAAGCATGTGGTTGATGTATCCTAGATAGAGTATCCTAAATGATTTTCAGTCAAATATAGATGGTGTTATGGGTCAAGTTAATTATTCTTCTTTGATTATAGTGGTATAATATGAAACTTTATTCCAAATTATAGGAGTGATATTCTAATATGAGGATTTTTTTCAGAAAATATACTCCCAGGATACTATTAGAAGCATATCAGGAATGATAAGATCAGCCATGGGGAAGTTTTAAATCCTTAAATTTTGTTTTTATTTTGTTTAAATCACTTGAAAATTTTATTTACACTAAGAGGGGGAGAATCAGTGTCAATCTAATTTTCATTTTAAATTTATTTATTTCTTATTCTAAATAATCCTCTTAGAATCTTTCATTGTACAACTATAAATAAAAAAACCTATTTGTTCAAGTGGTTTTCCTCCAAGATGTATGGCCACATCCCTAATGTATGGTGGTTAATATCCCCCCCCCCACACAATGATTCCCTTTCATCATGATCATGAATCTATATTAAAGGTTATATATTTGAACCTTAAATAATTATAAGTACTATCAAGTTTATATTGGAAACACTTTCTATAAATAATTAATAAAGCAACCCTTTTGAGGAATGATCACATGCTGAAAGAACGTACCCCCATAATGGAAAATGATAATGGTATTCTTCATCATCACTTGTATAATTTTTCCATGGGGTTTTTATCTTTGAAATTTTCTTATTAATTTATAGCTATAGATATTTATCCCTTCTCTTCAGTATATATTCAATGCTCACTTCTCATTATTCTCACAACTAAATTATCTAGCTACATTCACTCTATTTTTTAATCTAATGTTAAAATAACTTATTCAAAAATCTTGTTCTATTTTTATTAGAATCCCTAGAAAATCCTGGAACCCATTTTTAGATAATAAAATTCATTGAAAAACTACACAAGATATATCCATGGAACCCTCCTTGATAATTAAAATTTTTAATAATAAATAATTTCAATATAATAAAAATTAATAAGGACCCAATCTCTATATTTGAATTTAAATTAATGTTAACTCATTTATTATACAAAATAATTATTTGAATATTATTTAAATTTCATTGAATTTCGAGTTTATCCCTTTTTCACATTTTCTGAAAATTATAAAACAAGTTAAAGAAAATTAAAATCTATAATTCTATATTTTTTCTATCATCCAAAGAAATATTTTATTTGATGATTAATTAATGAAATAAATTTATCATTTAAATCTTATAAACATTTTAGTATAGATTCATTATTATAAAAATAATCCAGATATTTAAATCATTAAATAATAGTTTCAACATTGTATGAATTAATATAAATTTTCACCTAAGATACCATCTATAGAATATTACATACCATTATAATAGATCATATATATCCTCTAGAAGTAGACAAAATAACTTATCTATCACTAGTTGAGTCTTTAATATATTTTTTAAAATATAAAATATCATCTAAAAGAGCTAACACATCACCTAACTAGACTTTACACCATTTAAAAGATTAAATATATCACTTGGTATACATCATTTATAAAAAAGAGATACTAAATATTTCAATGTAACATTTCGATTAAATTTTTAATTATTTATTTTTGAGATATTCATAATACCTATTTTCATGGTTCTAAAAAAACAAATACGTAACATATGAATTTAATACTTCATCAAATTAATTTAAAACTGATAAATTTCATTTCCAATCTTCTAAATACATCTTCAACCAACCTCATCCACTTACAAACATCTCAAACTAATATTCATAATTTATTTACATGTTTGTTTAACATAACCCACATCATCTACAATGAGTTTAAACATATCACTCTCAAGGTTTGTTATCAATTCTATACATTTCATTTCTCCATTATTCTAAAATCGTATCCACTCCCCCTCAATAAATGTAACTTAAATATGAAATTTATTTTCTTTAACATTTTTATAATATGGATAAATCTTTATTGAAAATGGGTTTTATCAATTATATTAAAGAAAATAAACCTGAATCAACCAACTTTAAGACTACAAGAGATTACTTAGTAAAAAATTGATTAATTTAGAAATAAAAGTTATCCATAAAGTAGTTAATCATGTGGTTCCAACTTGTAATTTTAATACATATTATTAAAAATAATTTTCCAACTGATATCCTATACTCATATCAACAAAAATTCTAAGAGCATTAAAATTCAACGAGTTTTCTCACCCGTGGATTGCATTTTCCCTATTTTATAATGAAAAACATAATTAAATGACGTTTTCAATCAAAAAATAACATAAAATAGTGTTACGAAATGGTATGCCCTCATATTTGAATCCTTAACTTCTCAAAATACTGATCTATATTTGGTTTTGTAAAAATATCTGCAATCTATTCCTTGGATAGAATAAAATCTATTTTTAACATATAGTTAACCATCATATCCTTCAAGAAATAGAATTTGATATGAATGTATTTTAATTTAGAAAATGGAAATGGATTCATGGAATGATTTATTGTAGATTATTTATAATAACCTATGAATAATGGATACTTATCAATCTTATGAATTTCCTAAAGGTTTTCCTTCATCTAATTAATTTATGTAGCATCATATGATTAATTATCTTAATCATATTTAGTAGAAATCAACATAAATTATGATTTATTATTAAAATTAAATTCTAGACATCTCTAAATGAAAAATAACTCTTACCATGATGTGGAACTTCTACCATCAACATGACTAACCTTGTTGGAATTTCTAATGCCTTATAAATGAAAATCAGTATAATTTTTACATAAAATAGTATAATTAGAAGTTTTATATAGATCATAGAATTATCTTTTCTTATAGGATATGTGATTCCATCATATTAATATTCAACATAGAGATTAATCCCATAAATAATGATTAATATAGTCAATTAAGTACAAGGTAATACCAAAAAACTTATTGAATTGTTTTATATTGATAACCTTTCCTTCAATATCTTTACTCAGCTTTATCACCACTCAAATTTTCATAGAGAAGCCTCTCAATTATTTAGTACCAAACCCTTTCAGTGACTCAACATAATATTTTTATTGTGAGATGAAAATGTAACTAGTGTCTTGGTTAATTTTTAAATAGAATAATATTTTCAAATTACATAGAAATAATGTATCAAATATATTGTTAATTTTTGTGAAAAATTCTTCACATAAATTATTCTCATTAATATAAAATATTATTTGATCAATATAAAAAATAATAATGATTTATGTGGTGTTGGTCTACCTCACATACATTTTCATGTCCACCTACCCATTCCTAAGATCCATAATTTTTAAGTACTCATCTATCTTGAAATATCAGGAACATGGATCTTATTTCTACACATATATAACTATCATTAATTTGCACACCCTACTTACTTCTTAATCCAGCATAAATATCTTATATTTCCTATATGAAATTCTTCATTCAACTAAATATTTATTAAGGAAAATAGAATGAACATTTCATAGAATTTAAAACTTATTTATTCTGTAATGGAATGAAAGATGTTCATGGTATGAGTTCTAGCACCAAGGGAAATGTTTTTATCAAAATCAATTCCTTGAATTTTTATGCACCCATTGGAAACTAATATAACAGTATTATTACAAAATCTCCTATTTAAAGAATATTTTTTCTAAAAAACTTATTATTCCAATAAGATTATCTTCATTAGGAAACAGTAAAAGAACCCATGTCTAATTATTTTTGACATGATGTAAATCATAATTAATATATTCAATAAATTTTTTTCTCATATTCTACTATAATAGTTTGTGGTAAAATAGTTGAAAGAAGACTTGGGTGGATAGTTGTTAGGATTTTTCTTCTTATTCATACCCCATTATTCTGACATAAAATGATATTTTCATCATCAATAGGTTGTTTTATTCCTTAATTTTTCCTTTTATATCTAAAACTCAAAACCTCATAACATGAATAAGCCAAATCTACATCATTAGATTGAATTTTTACATTTTATTTATGAGGTGTAGTGGGTTTTTTTGTCATAACATCATCCCTATCATCATTTATCATTGATTTATTAAGATCATATTAAATTTCAAAGACAATCACTTAATTATAGTTAATTATAATATAAAATCATATATTGTAACATCTGTATGAACATATTTTTTCTAAATAATTAATAAAAATCACATTATAAATCTTATCATAAAATTTTCATCCAATCATTTATTTTTTATTGAATCAACATGAAATCAAAAAACCCTATGATTTATTTATATTTTTAGTTTTCTTTAATGAAATTTTATATGGATTTATATGATAATTTGGCCTCAGTAGACACATATTTTGAATATTTCTAGATGTAGTGATATGTTTCAACTATTAATATCTCAAGTATCATGCTTGGTTAACATGGTTATAGCCATATCAAAAAGACTCAAGTTTTTTCCATTGATCCACTCAATTCAATTTTATATAATGGCATGGAAAATAATCATGACTTATTTCATTTTTATAGAGATATTTTTTTTTTAAATTTCATTGGTATACACACTTATACTGTATGATCTTATCATTTTCAATAAAAACCCAATTTTATTCTCACTTACTTTTCTAAAACTTAAATACATGCTCAATGTTTAATATTTGTGATACATAGACAAAATTAATTCCATTATATTAAATCAATCTATAAATCTAAGTAAGTATTTACCTCTACTTATTTTTTAAAGGTTATGCATATAGAAACACTAACGAGAACTGACTATAATAGTATTTGAGTTTTGATATCAACTCTATTACGAATTTTAATCATTTATTATCATTTGTTACATGTTTTTAAAGTCGAAATGATATATTATTTTCAAAATATAATATATTGCACAACCTATCCTATAATTAATTTTATTATTATGGTTTTACAAGATATGAAAGTCTTATATTCCACATTTTTTCCAGCTATTATACTCATATGGAATTCTATTTTAGAATTACTAACCTTAAAAAGGTTTCCTTGGGTTCTAAAACCTCTAATTATAAAAAACAAATCTCTTAGTATCTCCACTAAAGAACAATTATTTTTAAGAAACCTCAATACCCAAATTAAAATGCATTGATACACATAATAAATTTTTATTCAATCCCAAAATAAATAGAAAATTAATGGTGTTCATATGATTTTTTCTCTCAATGGAAGAACTAAGGAATTGAAACAATAGAATAAAATCCTTTATTTTGGAAAAAATCCTTTTAGGATCCACTATTGAATATTGAAAAACTAAAAATTCTATGGCGTATCTGGTTCATATGAGATACAAAACCCCAAATCAAGGTCTTATTTTATCACTCATTTTAAAAATGATATTTGACTACCAGTATGGTCTTAACTATAGTGTGAGCTTAGCCATGGTGGATGTTCTATATTATGGAATGTCCAAAATCTATGCCCTTGTTCCCATTACCTATCTATTTTATCCTCACTACACAAAATGGAATGACATAGTGATATTATTTTTCCATTTTCTCATTGTAGTGACCACAAGACACGACACCTTGAACCATTCATACCCAAGGAATTTCTAAGTTTCCAATGTCATAAAAGCGTACCACTAGGCAAACACTCCCAACCTCAAATACCATTTTATATAGGATCACATCCAAACCAAAAGCCCCTAAAAATTTGTTTAAAAATGTTTCACATGTTGTGATTTTCTTTAAAAATAATAAAACACCACCTAAAACCTTATGATCACCATTAAACTATCACACAATATCTCTAATACTTGGAAAAAATAAAATTGAAAGGCTAGGAATGACTGATCCAATATAGTTACAACATTCTATTAGGAATGAATAATTTTTTTATATTGATTCAAATAATAATATTTAATTCATTTAAAAAAATATTTAAGAATATTATTAATTGATTTTATTTGTAAAAATGTTTACCAGAATCTAGTGCGTTACATTTCCACTAAAATAAAATATTTCATCAGAATTTTAATTACCACTCACTGATGAAAATAAATATAGGTATCCCTAATATGTAAATGACTCAAAATATAAATTATAATGAGAAATCAACCTAACTATCCTGGGTAAGATGAAAAAAAACATATTTTTCCTTTAAATTATCATATATTGAGTTTTTAACCATTTATACTAAATAAAGCTCCTTAATTGGTTTTATACCAAAGGAGTTTCTTGTTAAATACATTTCATGACATCATTTTCATGATTTTGTTTCAAAAAAAATAATTATCATTGTTATATTTTATAAATCCAAAGTAATCAATTGAAAAAAGATGATTAATAAATCCTAAGATTTTTTATCCTATGACACATTAATTTAAAGATATATAGTTCTATTTCAACTATGACATAATCGGATCAACCAATAAACCTTTTATTTTAAATTATGTCTCTATATGTTTTATCCACTAAACAACAAATAAATAATCATATAAAAAAACTAAACCAAGATCTAATACCGTGGAAGATAACCCAGACATAACATGTACATATTTAAAATTATTCCCATAATTAAAACATTATATATCATAACTGTTCACACAATCCATGAAAAAATATTTATTTTCTTTCTATGTTAGATACATAAATTCCTTGTTACATTTTATTTCTTAAAATACTCAAAAAAACATCCCCAAATAATATTTATTTCTATGTAAAATACTAAATAAAATTCCTTGTTTAAATGGGAAATAAAAGGAGTATGTTTAAACAATCAATAATAAAAAAAATTAAATAATTCTGAAATGGGTTTTTCCATAAGCATGTGAGACAACATGAGAACCAGATAAATGCCTGACTAAAAAGATATCAAAATATTAAGAGTTTTCCAAAAATCTTTAAACCTGGTCACATAAACTAAACATATCAAACATATAAAACATTATAAGAATTAAAATAAATGAGGCCATATATGTATAATAAATCATAACATTTTGAACTTAAATAAACACAATCATGTCCACACAAAAGGTTATGAACATAATGAAACTAAAATCATGTAAACACACATGGTTCTAAACATAGATAAACATCAATCATGTATACTCATATGGTTTAAAAAAATATAATAAAATCGTTAACATAAACAAGGTTGTGAACATTCCTAGAACAATAATTTCCATGTACAATATCTTTCTATTGTGAGATATATAGCTTTATCCAACGCATTATAGGGATATATAAGACCCAAAAATCACATAAATATAAACCATACATATGTGTTATATATAATATCAATCATAAATCTCACCATTAAAAACATTACAAATAAATTGGTTTAGAAACAATTTCCAAATGGTTTCACATAAGATGATTTCAAGAATTAAATCTAGTGAAGCCAATAGTTCAATATCCCAATAAAAGTACATCAGAAGAGTATTTAGACTGTGATCATAAAAATAACCAATAATTGATAATTTTTTTGATATATGGATAAAAATTGAATAAAAATTATAGAAATAGTTTTCATAGTTTTTCTAGAATTATTATAAAATTATGAGGATATGATTCACTTTCAAAAATCAATATTGAGAAGGTGAGAAAATAATTTTAGAAAAAATAAATATTTTAAAAGAAATTCCAATTATGGATCCATAAAAATTAATAAATTCGAAATTTAAAAATAAGGATTGGAATATTAAAAATAGATGAAAGGGATATGAAATTCCTCTTAAAACATTATTGGGTTGTTTTAAAAAACCCACCATCAATTAAAAGGTAAAAAAGTTTCCTTCTTAAAATAGATAAATAGAAATATGAAGAATACAAAATATAATACATCTTTATAATAAGATAAAAAATATAATAAATGTATAAAAATTAATGATATGAATATTGAAGGGGGAAATCAATTATGAATGATGAGAATTATTCTTAATGTTTTTTATGTTTTTTATGAAGAAATAAATCCATTAAAGGGGAGGAATTTGATGTAAATACATTTAAATTATCTATAAAATAATAATAAAATACACTATAATAGAATATTAGGGTGGAATAAATGAATAAAATATGAATTATATTATGAAATGAAAATTAAAACTAAACTAAAGGGTGACTAGTTGACATAAACCCTTATAGACATAAAAATATATAAATAAGATATCCTTTAAGAAGTGTTCGTTCTAGAAAGAGATGTAATTTAGTAAAAAATAAGAATTAAATTAAATATAAAACTATTATATGATATTATAGACTAACTTTATTAGGTCACATTCAGAGAGGAATAATTATGAGTTAATATATAATTTGAATCATTAAAAATGCTTACGAATTTTGTAACCATGTAATAACCAACCATTGAAAGAAATAATATGAAATATAAATTTAAATTAAATGTATATAAATATATTAATGAAATAATCAGTAAAAATTGAAATATATACACAATATAAATGAAAACAATTTTATAATACAAAACACGTCTAAAAGAATGTAAATTGAGATGAAAAAATCTTTATGACTTTTGTAGTAATAGAATCAAACATATATAGATGAAGGATCCTGAAGGAGACTTCTAAATATACTAAATGAAACTAGAATAATTATATGATAAGTCATTGGAAAATTGTGTAATCTATATAAAAGTAACTATGATGAAAAACATTAAACATGTATGAAGGAATGAAAACATTTAAAAAGAACCCTTACCATGGATTTTTGTTAGATAAAATGTTCAATAACATTTTTTATAGTAATAATTGTTTCATTAAACAAAAATTTATGAGGATAATTTATATTTATTAATTTTCATATTCATATTCATATTTAATATTAATTTATTTTGTCATTGTTACATATTTTTAGTTAATATTGATCACTAATTGTTACTAGTTTCAACCTTTTCTTATCAACCTTAGGAATAAAGATTTTATTCATAATTAAATGTTCATGATTTTATAATATCCTTTATATTAAAGGTTCATGAATAGAATATGCATAAATATTTAGGAATCCCCAGGTTTTTTCAATTTTATTTTTTAGGTATGATTCATAAAAAAATCTATGACAAGCTTATTTTGTTAAATTTTCACAAAAAAAATTAGTATATTAATTATGCATTCAATATTAATAATCATATTACAAATGAAAAAATATATCATTAATTATCATTAATATCATATATTAAAATTAATTATGTTTCTATTTTCATATATGATATAATTGTTTTTCAACATTTATATAGGTGGTTGAACTGACCCAAACAAGAACATACTATAATTTATGAGTGAGTATTGTTACGAAATTGATTATTTTATTATAATAACCATATGAAAATGTGTGATTATATTATTTAGATATTATTAGTGTGTTTATTTATATTTTACATGACTTTTATGAGAATTATAATAATTAAATGATTAGGGAGTAGATAATACTCATGCTCACAACTTGGATCTTGTATTGTAGGACCACTTGGAAATTGATTATTTAGGGTAAATTCTTGTGAATAGAGGTCGAAAAGTGTTAAATAGTAATTTTATAAATGAAAAATTCGAATGAACTAAATATTCAATTAATGTATATTTTTTAATGGGTATAAGAGAGTTACTTTTATAGGTGAAAATGATGGATATTTCCTTGCATACTTATATAGGTGAAGGGTAATGATGGAATCACAAGGGATTTTGGTTTTGTAGATGATAAAATTTGGGTAAGATAAATGATATTGAATCTCAACCCTAAAATTTGGATGTTGAAATATTTTATATCATTCTAATTATCAAAAATTTAAACCACTTCTTGTAACCCCTTTAACCATTTTTATCTTATTAATATATTTACCTTGGAAATTATTTTTTTTACAAAACATAAAATTTGACTTTTCTTAATAAATTTCATTGTAATGATTATAAATTTAAAATCCATTTAATAATCTTCAACTTATATATATGAGGAAATATAATTTCAAATTAAAATATAGAATATTTAAAAAAATTGTATTTGTATAAAAATAAATTTCAAAACATTATCTGTTCTTATACTTATTTAATAATTTAAATGATTACTAATATATTTGTTTATAAATTTATAATTTACCATATATTAAAAAAATTAAAAATATATATTTAGTTTATTTATATTAAAAATACACTTGATGTATAAAAATAATTTTATAAATATAATCTTTTTACCTTTACAATGGTAACCAACGTTCACCTTGGTAACATATTATTTTTCTTAAAAAAATTAATTTTCCACATAACTATTTTATAAGTGTTTGTTAAAAATATTAAATACTTTTTATTGGTTTCAATTTCTAAAAGTGATAAATTTATTTTTAATAAAAAAACTCATAATGTGGAAAAATATTTTTTTAGAAAAACTTAACATTTAAGATGAAAATAATTTTATTCATATTCATTTAAATTTAATAAATATTATATGAATGTTAATTTATTATATTATATATAGAAAATACATTTTGTTAAAACTATTCGACATCAATGAAATTTTTAATTTCTTAATATATTGATAAAAAACATAAAAGTAGTTCTTTTTAAAATATCTCTTTCTTACTGTTAAGTGATTTTTCTTTATGTGTAACCAATTAATCCTCATAGTATAAATTATTATTAATTTATTATATTTATAAACAAAAAATTTCATTTAATACTTCAAATATGGTAAATTTATATTTTAAATAAGGATCTATTTTCATTTTGTGACCTACATTGAGGGGAAGTTGTTAAGAAAGCCCCAATAAAAAAACTCGATATAAGTAGTTTCATAAAAGAATCTAAACCAAATGAATCCATCCAATATATGAGTAATTCTACCATTATTAGGGAAATATGTAAGAGATCAATTAAATACATTGATTCTAATCAGGATGTTATTCATGAAGTAATATAAATTTTTATGCTTTCAATTTTGGATTATATCATCCCTTAAAATGAGAATACCCATTGAAATTTACCAATTTTTCGAGAATAATATTTAACATTTAAGGTTATTTTCTAGGTGGAAGATGACAACCATTGAATGGGACTACATTAACATTGTCTTCCCTAATGATGATATAATGAGGAAAGCATGGGGAAATTTTCCCATATCACATAACCATAGAACTAGTAGAATTTAGTAATGGGGCCACTATTTTTATCCATTTAATGTCATGAAATCAAATACCTTGGTATGGGTTCTTGTCATTGGAATAAATTTGATTTATTGGAACATGAAAATATTTTGGGATATTTCTCCATCTATATAGATACCTTTCAATATTGATAATGAAACCTAGAATTCTATATATAGTCATTATGCTAAAATTCTATTTGAAGTTGACCTAGCCATATCTTTTTTGGAGGAGGGAGTTATTACTATTATGGATGATACTAAAAACCATATAATTAGTTCTAAAAATTACTTTTCTTATATATCGATTTAAAAATAATGTCCATTATACCTATGAATCTTGAATTATTAATTTATAATGAAACTATTATGGAAAAAATGTCACTCTGATTAGAAAAATATGAAAATGAAATCCAAATTTAAGGGAAAGGGGAAGGTGGATGACATGGTCAACCTATTTTATATAGTTCTGAATAATTATAATGGTATTAAGAATCTTATGGATGGTTTTATTAGGGAAAAATCTCATTCATTGCCTAGTTTATTCACTAAAAATATCACTAATATATTGATTATATATACATAGTAAAGAACTTGATTTATAGGGGGAAACAAATGAAACTAATGGAAAGAAGGACTTTAATTCCTTTACAAAAGGGAACCTGTTTTATAGATTCCCATTTTTTGTTATATGGATGAATTTTGTAGACTATTAGTTATTTGTGATGGTGATCATAGTCATCCTTCATTGATTGAGGTCAGTAGATATAGTAAACTTTTGGGTAAATATACACTTATTGAGGATTCTGCCACATAGGATATCTCTATTGATAGGGATACCAAGGCTAATGTAGACACATCCGTCACCAATATCTCAACATTTAAATCATAATAAATGGATATGATGAAGGCTATTGGAGGGCCTATTCTCTATTTCAACACATTTAATCTTCTCTTTAAACCACCAATGAACTGGGTTCAATAAATGGATGAGGATGATGATGATTTTCTTTCAAAAATGAATCTTCCAATTAAGATCATGTATTGAGTTATCTTGGAAAGGGTAGAGGAAGATACAATCATACTAGAAATACAAATTTTCCCATTATTAGTTAAACATCTTCTAAAAAATGATGATCCCTTTTTGGAACATCTTGGGGATGAGAAACACCAGAACTACCTCACCCTTGCAGCACTTCATTAATGGTCGTAATCTTTTCCTGATTCGGATTTTTGAATCAATTTTATTCTTTGATACTTTTAGGATATATAATTTTTTTTCATTGAAAAATAAATTGTTGGATTATAATAATAAATGTATTACTTTTTAGACTCCTTCATTACTAAATTAAAGTAATTTTGATATTTTTATCTAACATAATAAGTAGTTTCTATAAATTTTTGTGTAGTTCTCTAATTTTAAATGTCTTATTTATCATATCTATTACAATAACCATTACATTGACATAAGAGAAATTTTTAATTAATTCATTGAAATATCAACCAGTGTACCAGATAACTGGGTTCCTATAGGGTAGTTTTACTCTATTATTAATCTATATGACGATATTGGGAATGTTATTCTTAAAATTTCTTTATAGGAATAAAAAAATGTATTTATATTTCTTTTATTTATAAGATTAGAATATTTAGAGTGAAATTTACATGGGTTTTACATAGTATTAATTGTAAAAGGTATATTAAGGTTTAAATAGTTTGTTCTTATCAGATGGGTGAGGTTATTTATTTCAGTGTCTTTTTTCAATCTCCGGTAAGAGTATACTTTGAAAATTCACATCTTGTTATCTAGATTGCATTTGATGAAATAATTTTTTCAAATATTCCTTTTATTTTCATAAATTATAATAATTGAAATGATGATTTTGATGGCATCATATCTTCAGGATAGAATTAGTAAGTTGATGGAATACCTTGGAAATTAAGATCGAGAGAACCGTATAGTATCATATAACTTTAATAAAATGTAAATTCAAATGTATGTATGAGGAAATTTACAATTATGAGTAGAAATTTATTATTTTAAAAATTTAATCCTTCCCTTAGTGATACTCCCTATAAATATGAGATACAACATTGTCTTCTCTTGATGAAAAACATATGCCTAATGAGACAATTATAAAATAAAAGTATTATTTTCAATTATTAAAGGTTAGAGAAAGGAAATAAAAAGTATTTCATTTAAAACATCATGAAATAAATTCCAAGAAGTGGATTGACTCTATAAATTTTAATGAGGAAATCATTCACCAAGAAGGATATATTTGAAAATATATTATTCCTTATTTTACTTTGATCATTGATGATTATACTCATGATATTATTGTGTTTAATATTACTTATATCATTGAAGCTCATAACTCATACATTAATAATTTCATTCTATCTGCCACCCAAACCAATGATTGGGGTCAAACATGATCTATTTTATCTTAATTTGGATATTTTATATAGACCTATTGGATTTACAAACAATTTATTTATACATTATAGGGATATTTTTCAAGGATATTTTTTAAAACCATGAAATAATTATTCTACACTGAATTTATGACTATGTGTATGAAATTATAATTCATAAATTTTATTACAATAATTAAAAAATTACTTTAAAAGAAATGACCACTGGCCTTATATAGTAGTAAATACTGTTCCCATGTTTAAAATAAATATTCTATCTTTAAGACATAAAAATATGTCTAATAAATTATCTCTCCTAGACAATTTAGAATCATACCATGAGAGAAGATTCATAAGTTCCTTTGGGATACCATTAAATGAGTGAGCTATTTTGGAAAACCCTCTAAGAATGGTAACATGGATCATATTATGGATATTTGAAAATCCTTTTACACACTTTGCTGGGACATTTTCATGAATATTCTTAAGAGGTATGTACACTGTAATAGATTTTTCATAAATATGAATATCTTGTTAAAATATATAGAATCTCAATTATTGTGAATGTGTCACCACATGATTACACTAAATTATCAATATAGTTGAGGAAGAATTATCCCATATTAGAAACTATTTATAATGTTTGATGAATTATTGACTAATTAATTCTTAAATCCACTACATCTAGCTCAATATCTATCTACAATGCCATAAATAATTTTTGGTCCCTTCATAAAATTTTCTATGTAGATGGTATTCTTATTTTATATGTAGTGGTGGAAAACTATCTTTAGATAATCACAATTTTTTTTCATTATGAGAAAGTTTTTAGGTAGGTGATTAATTGGAATGATTATTATTTCTAATTTCAGAAGGTGTTTAATACATCCAATAAGAGGTAGTTCCGGATGAATATAGATTTAAAGGATGGGTGTAGAGACCCGAAGCCTGACGTACATAGACATTACATTACTTTTGCAGAATACTTAGTACATAACAAAAACACACACACACAAGGATCGTAATAGTTTAGTGTCTTTGGAAACTCGGAACGTAATCTTCTAATCGTGGTGAAAGATCTTCAATATCTCCCATAAAGATCTTCCCTTTTTTTTACCTAAAACCTTTCTTTATATCCTGGGGAAAAGAAAACATAAAAGGGTGAGCTCAAATGCTCAGTAAGGGTATACAAAAGAAAAATCAATCACATCATATTCATAAGAACATATCTTTTGGAAATCTTAACCTGCAAAAGAGAGCATAATTTCATAACATGGGATAAATCATAGTAGTGAAATGAAATCCCAATAATCATAACTTAAAACATGAAACTTTGTGGCATTCACACATAATCATAGAGAATCATTTCTTGTTAGTCAAGACTCATTGCCAAGACTATCTTAGTGGACAAAGTCCCTTTCTGAATCGAGTAACCCTCGTTTCAGTCCTGTTTCATTGAACCGGTATAACCTACCATTCCAGCCATGTCTATCTCATGAGATATAAAATCTTTACCCAATGCATTGGAGGGAGATATAGGTCCCACCCATCTTATAATGAATCCTTTCTTATGTGTGCCACATAATCATAAATCATACATCATCGCATAACCCATGTAATAAAAATGGGATTCTTAAACAACATGACATCATAAAACCATTCGTATAACATAAAGGAATTCATAAACATAATTCCATCACAACATAGTCAAATCAATGTAATAATAGGGATAAAAACAGAACCCTTTTATTATCTTAGATGGAAAATAATTTTGATAAAATACTTGAACTTCATTCTTGAGGAAAATATCCTTTCTACTTCAAAAACACTTTTCCTTTCTTAACATGTCATACAATTTTAAAATAAAATAAGTTGATTAAAAATAAACTTGAATACTTGTAAAGGAAGCTTCTTGGAAATAATTTTTTAAAAATCCATTCATGCCGTATAAGTTAAAAAAAACATTCTTCGTACTTTTGTCGGAAAAGTCAAAAAGTACCTCGTACGAAAAAAACGACAAAAGATTCCTTTCATATTTTTTGCTAAAAACTCACCGAAGGGTAAAATTGGATTTAAACCAGTGTAAGTGGATGGAAAAAATATTACATATTGATGGAACATGGATGTGGATGATAAAATACACCCCAATAAATACTTACGAATAAACAATCTCGGATAAAAATGAGATTGTGATATTTCCCTTACCTTAGGTCCGACTTGCTTTGTAAGTGTCCGAACCTCCTGTATAATGATTTAAATCATGTTATTGACTTATTCCAGAATCATATTCATTGTTATTATATCATATATGGTCCACTTATGACTTTATATTACCCGTTCTTTTGTAAATTTATGTTAAAGAAGCGTTTTGGGTAAAATCGTCTCATTTGTCGTTCGTGTTTTTAACTTGTAATTATTCATATGATTACATAGATCATGATTACTTAATTACAGAATATAAAACATGATTTATATATATATATTCAGAATATACATATATAATAAATCAGTAAATGGAAAGAAATCCACTGTTCATGGAGACGGTAGTCCGTACGTACGCATGAACGCTGTTTTCGTTTCCTTATTGAATTGAATGGAATTAAGTAGATGACATACATATAAATATAAATAATTCCACTATCATTATTATGTCATATATTTCATTAGAACTTATTATATATACTTTATAATCATTCATGAATGGTTAATCATTGAGAATGAATCCCATCGCGTCGTGGAGACGGTAGTCCGTACGTACGCACGAGCGATGATATCGTTCCCATGGTCGTGGAATTGTGTTGAAGTGTATGTATACTATTTAAGTATCAATATCACTTTATAATAATAATATATAGTTACTCATTAAACCATTATACCCATCCAATTAAGGTGGTGGCGGAAAATAGATTACACCACGGCGTGGAGACGGTATTCCGTACGTACGCACGCGCGGTGATTTCCTTTTTTTCCGTAGGATGGATAGATGGTGAAATAGGGTTGTTTCATACTTATAATAACATATCAGTATATGAGTGATACTGATGTTATTACTTCATAATGAAAC
Source organism: Viscum album (assembly GCA_963277665.1). Taxonomy (NCBI): domain Eukaryota; kingdom Viridiplantae; phylum Streptophyta; class Magnoliopsida; order Santalales; family Viscaceae; genus Viscum; species Viscum album. Next base: position 2,040,039,615 of record OY728141.1, on the reverse strand, counting down.
AACCTAAGAAGAAGAAGTGGAAGAAGATATAAAGATGAAAGAATTGGTAACTGTAATTACCTCTTCTTTGAAGCGCCTCTTTGAGACCTCCTCTTAGGGCACAAAAATTGGTCTTTGAGGAAGACCAGAACCTCTAGGATTATTCTAGGGAAGTGGAGAAGGGATTTTGGCAGAGTTTGGACGAGCTTGAGTGCTCAAATTGGTGTGAGGGGAAGGGGGAGGAGGTACCCTTTTATAAGGGAGGAGAGGGGCACCTTAGGAATTCTTAAAAATATTAATTTATAATAAATCTAACCCCACTTAAAAACCTCCAAAAATGACTCATATTCGAAGATTAGATGCGATAGGGTTGTAATATCATCAAACAATCAAATTTAGACATGTTTGTATCTTATTTTAAACCTTATCATTTTGATTTATCCTTATTTAATCTATTTAAGTTTATTTGTGGTAATAAAATTCTAAATTTTAAATTATAACAAATAATTACTTATTTGTTGTTAATTTTACATAATTGTTTACTTTATAACATTATAGACCATATAAATATAAATTTATAATTTTTAAATATTTTTGTGATTTTTAAACAATTTTATAATATGTTATTTTTGTAAAATAACAATAGTGTCAATTTTGACACTATTCATTTATTTGAATTTAAATAAACTATATTCAGAAGATATGTTCGAACTAAAAGCTTTAATATATTAATAAAAGGTCATATGTATATATAAAATTAGTTTATCATGTTAAATAGTTCATATAATATTTATTTTATTATTTTTAAAACCATTTATTTGGTTTATCTCTTAATAAAATAATTACTACATCATTTTTGTATAATTATTTAATATACTTATTTGTTGTATAAAAATTTAAAATAAATTTCTATAATGAAGATAAATATATTATCTTTCACAATAATATTTTTACTCGAATTTATCATCTTAAAATCACAATATTTAAATTGTTATATTTATTAAATTATGAAGGTGACAACTTTGGCATCATTTAAAATAAAATAATATAAGTGTCATAATCGCTTTTATAAGGCTCCAAATGGTCAAATATTCGACCATTGGATGCTTATGGTTTACATTTACATGACCAATAAGTTTTGGTTAGGTATTTGTGCATTTTATGGTCACTATTAGTTTAAAAAAAACAATATTCTTTATTTTTCACTAGATAAACAATTTCTGCATCACTATTGTGTCATAATTAATGATAATTATTTAATCCCTAAAAATTATAAATAAATTTAAATGATGTAGATAATTTCATTAGATTTATGGAGACTATTCATTTTCGAAGTTTCATGAAGTTTATCACTAAATTAAAATTAATATACTTATAAGATTTAAGAGAGTGACATGTTGTCACTTTCTTTGGTTTTAATAATAATTAAGTTATTTTCATGGACAAATGTCCATTAAATGATTCTAATCCGACCCTTAGGTGATATGGGTCTACTTTTAGTCATCCAATAGGATTTTTACATTTGTTAGGGTAATTTAAAAATATTATATTTACCCTTAATTACCCGATTTACCTTTAACTATGGTAAATAAAATTTACCGTAGTTACTATTCATAATTCCCAAAAATAAAAAGTAGCTTATTAACATAATTTGGACCCACTGATTCCAAATATGGAATCCATTTTTTCAAATTCAATACACAAAAGATGCAGAAATTAAATTAAAATTAATCCCGTTGTCAAAATAAAACGGGTTTTTCTTTAAAACATTGCAAAAGATTGAATTGATTTAACCTACGAATTCAAGGTAAAATCAATGCTAATGACATAAATTATATTAAATGGTAAAAATATATTCTATTTATAGTTTAAAACCATTCAATATTATAATTTAACCACATAAGATATTACGATGAAAAAAGTTGTTTTTAATTAAAATATAGCGTGTTTTTACTATTCATTAAAATATGAAAGTTATCGGAAAAATATCAAAACTTTATCTAATGTAAATTTTTATATCCTGATTCAAAATAAGAATATTATTTTGTCAAATTGAACATATAAACATGTCAAAAACTATATTTAAAGTGGGTGCGCCATCAAAAGGCGGTAAAACTGCATTTTTTGAAAAATACTTATTTTACCTGAAAAATTTATTTTGTTCTTATACCATGTTCTAGAAATGTGTAAGATGAATAATAATGTTATAAAATTCAAAATTTAGTTAATACTATTCATAACGGCTAGTTCATGACAATATTATAATAATATAACATTGTTTATTAGAACCCAGTATTGCGTACAACACACGTTATCGAGGAAGGTCGCGATTGCGTGTAATGCAAGCCAAGTCAGGGTTGCGTGTTGTGAAAGAATCCTTTGTTGTTTCGTATAAAATAATCCAACCATATTTCATTTATACATTTAATATATATATATATATACTCAATGTTGCGTAGAATAACTATTATCAAAATTGTGTGTAACACGGTCCAAGAATAGTGTTGCGTACACTGCAAGCTAATACGGTGTTGCGTATAGCGCAGGGTAATCTTGGTGTAGAATACAACATAAGAAATTAATGAAATTAAAATAATATTTTTCATAAAATCTCGGGGTGTTACATTCTACCCCCCTTAAAATGAATTTCGCCCTCGAAATTCGTCGGGGTTATAAATGGTTTACTATTTCAAAGTTTCTTTGATAGAAACCCACATCGTAAAAAGGAATACCAAAACTTATCTTTAAAAACAAAAGTATGAAACGTAACGGTTACCCAAATAAACTAATCACTGGGTTTCCACATAGGTGAAAATATGGATATGGAAGAGAAATCTAACCATCATGTTCTAATGGAGAGTGGTAGAGAACATGGCTATGGAAAAGCTAGCAATCACAAAGCAATAAATTTGTGATGATCTAGGGTACCATCTGATTCATCGGATATAACGGCACTAGGACAACATTTTTAGTTTTCAAGATCATTTCCCAAAAGTTGAAAATTTGAATTACAATAAATACTTACTTTATTTTGGTACAATCTCACTATAGTTCGTGCCTTGAACAATTCCCACTTCATCTCTTAAATAAATGAAGTTGAATTTGTTATTCGTGAAGTGTTAGCAGATCATGTGATAGAATGACGGGTCATTCCATCTGTCTCAAACAAAAGGTTAGCAAAAATTATATACATAAGTCGATCTATAGTTAGATTAATCATATATGGTTCCTAAAATGAACTTATACTTCACATATCATACTGCTTAATATAATAAAACTAGTTTTCTACTAAACAGGGACTTCCTGTAGGTCAGTGGTAGGCGATAAAGGCCAGTCGCACTTCGGTTGTGGGTTCGATTCCCACAGCCTTGTCCGAAGCGATGGGTTGTCGCCTGTCCTGCAGGTTGTCCTTTTTCTAAAACTATATTACTATAACATCCCATCAATAATATCAAAAAAATAACTTCAATCCTTAAACAATACTAACTTATGTCCAACATAATCCATTGTAATCTTTAGGCTTATCCATAATACTGCAGTCCACTCTCATAAAATAGTGAAAATGATTACCAGAGATTTAATACTGTCGTTGATCCCCATATATCATACGATATGTCTTGTTGGTCACATTCCAAACATTCAAAGGCCTTAATCATGTATTCTCTTGAAGAATGAATACCCATTGAACCTTAGTGAAATCATGAATACTGTTAAAAGTTAACACTTTCCACATACCAAAATCCAAAAACTCTATATACTCAAACCATAATATAACCTTCTCCTTATATCAGTCATGAGCTCATGAATACTATCAAACATTTAATTTTCTCCTTATCCCTACATTATGCGCATATCATCTACATTCCAAAAATATCTGAATAACCTTCCATGGATACTGCTAACATTAATCATACACTTTCAAAACTCAAGGAAAGACAATAGTGTAACAATCCTTAGATGTCTCGTTATTCCAACATTACACATGATAAACATGTAATCATTCCACTACATTCTTAAACCATTGTACAAGATTCAATAATTCTTTCATCTCACATATCATTTGTAGTCTCTTCATCATCATCAACATAAATACTTCCCATACGACCATACTGATTCTCTTCATGAGACTTTCCCTTAGGGCATTGGTTTGCATAATGCCCGTACATTCCACATTTAGAACATTTAACCAGTGTTGATGTCGTAGCAATACCATTATCCTCATCCCTGGTGTTAACTGAACCTTTTCCTTTGCACTTACTGGCTTTGTGTCCTTCTTTTCCACACCCAAAGCATCTTCCAGTTCCTTTGAAACATTCTCCTTGATTCCTCTTCCCACATGAATTACATAGGGGAAATTGAACTTTCTTTCCTCTATGATCATCATGAAACTCCATCTTTATCTTATTAGCCGAGTCAGGAAACTTACCAAATTTGACTTTATTAATCATATTATGAGATTGCTGATTCGGCATAATAATTATGTTTGGACTTCCAAATCCCATTTCATTATGAAGAATATCATTCCATTGTCCATCACATCCTCCATTATCATGAATCATCTTGTTTCCAGCCATTTTCTAAAACCCAAAAAAAGAATAGTGTGAGAGGAAAAAATCATGCTAGGGAAAACAACATAATAAAGGGGAAGTACCTTCAATATCTAACATCTTAGGTTTAATTCTATGATCGTTAGCGTAATTATAGTACTATAACCTATACGTATACTTAACCTTAGAGACATCCCTAGACACACCTTAGAAATATCTCTAGGGATCTCACTAAAGTTCTCGCATCCTAGTTTCCAAAGGTTGACTAAACCTTTCCTCTGATACCAACTGTAGAGACCCGAAGCCTGACGTACATAGACATTACATTACTTTTGCGGAATACTTAGTACATAACAAAAACACACACACACAAGGATCGTAATAGTTTAGTGTCTTTGGAAACTCGGAACGTAATCTTCTAATCGTGGTGAAAGATCTTCAATATCTCCCATAAAGATCTTCCCTTTTTTTTTACCTAAAACCTTTCTTTATATCCTGGGGAAAAGAAAACATAAAAGGATGAGCTCAAATGCTCAGTAAGGGTATACAAAAGAAAAATCAATCACATCATATTCATAAGAACATATCTTTTGGAAATCTTAACCTGCAAAAGAGAGCATAATTTCATAACATGGGATAAATCATAGTAGTGAAATGAAATCCCAATAATCATAACTTAAAACATGAAACTTTGTGGCATTCACACATAATCATAGAGAATCATTTCTTGTTAGTCAAGACTCATTGCCAAGACTATCTTAGTGGACAAAGTCCCTTTCTGAATCGAGTAACCCTCGTTTCAGTCCTGTTTCATTGAACCGGTATAACCTACCATTCCAGCCATGTCTATCTCATGAGATATAAAATCTTTACCCAATGCATTGGAGGGAGATATAGGTCCCACCCATCTTATAATGAATCCTTTCTTATGTGTGCCACATAATCATAAATCATACATCATCGCATAACCCATGTAATAAAAATGGGATTCTTAAACAACATGACATCATAAAACCATTCGTATAACATAAAGGAATTCATAAACATAATTCCATCACAACATAGTCAAATCAATGTAATAATAGGGATAAAAACAGAACCCTTTTATTATCTTAGATGGAAAATAATTTTGATAAAATACTTGAACTTCATTCTTGAGGAAAATATCCTTTCTACTTCAAAAACACTTTTCCTTTCTTAACATGTCATACAATTTTAAAATAAAATAAGTTGATTAAAAATAAACTTGAATACTTGTAAAGGAAGCTTCTTGGAAATAATGTTTTAAAAATCCATTCATGCCGTATAAGTTAAAAAAACATTCTTCGTACTTTTGTCGGAAAAGTCAAAAAGTACCTCGTACGAAAAAAACGACAAAAGATTCCTTTCATATTTTTCGCTAAAAACTCACCGAAGGGTAAAATTGGATTTAAACCAGTGTAAGTGGATGGAAAAAATATTACATATTGATGGAACATGGATGTGGATGATAAAATACACCCCAATAAATACTTACGAATAAACAATCTCGGATAAAAATGAGATTGTGATATTTCCCTTACCTTAGGTCCGACTTGCTTTGTAAGTGTCCGAACCTCCTGTATAATGATTTAAATCATGTTATTGACTTATTCCAGAATCATATTCATTGTTATTATATCATATATGGTCCACTTATGACTTTATATTACCCGTTCTTTTGTAAATTTATGTTAAAGAAGCGTTTTGGGTAAAATCGTCTCATTTGTCGTTCGTGTTTTTAACTTGTAATTATTCATATGATTACATAGATCATGATTACTTAATTACAGAATATAAAACATGATTTATATATATATATTCAGAATATACATATATAATAAATCAGTAAATGGAAAGAAATACACCGTTCATGGAGACGGTAGTCCGTACGTACGCATGAACGCTGTTTTCGTTTCCTTATTGAATTGAATGGAATTAAGTAGATGACATACATATAAATATAAATAATTCCACTATCATTATTATGTCATATATTTAATTAGAACTTATTATATATACTTTATAATCATTCATGAATGGTTAATCATTGAGAATGAATCTCATCGCGTCGTGGAGACGGTAGTCCGTACGTACGCACGAGCGATGATATCGTTCCCATGGTCGTGGAATTGTGTTGAAGTGTATGTATACTATTTAAGTATCAATATCACTTTATAATAATCATATATAGTTACTCATTAAACCATTATACCCATCCAATTAAGGTGGTGGCGGAAAATAGATTACACCACGGCGTGGAGACGGTATTCCGTACGTACGCACGCGCGGTGATTTCCTTTTTTTCCGTAGGATGGATAGATGGTGAAATAGGGTTGTTTCATACTTATAATAACATATCAGTATATGATTGATACTGATGTTATTACTTCATAATGAAACAACCTAAGAAGAAGAAGTGGAAGAAGAAATAAAGATGAAAGAATTGGTAACTGTAATTACCTCTTCTTTGAAGCGCCTCTTTGAGACCTCCTCTTAGGGCACTAAAATTGGTCTTTGAGGAAGACCAGAACCTCTAGGATTATTCTAGGGAAGTGTAGAAGGGATTTTGGCAGAGGTTGGACGAGCTTGAGTGCTCAAATTGGTGTGAGGAGAAGGGGGAGGAGGTACCCTTTTATAAGGGAGGAGAGGGGCACCTTAGGAATTCTTAAAAATATTAATTTATAATAAATCTAACCCCACTTAAAAACCTCCAAAAATGACTCATATTCGAAGATTAGATGCGATAGGGTTGTAATATTATCAACCAATCAAATTTAGACATGTTTGGATCTTATTTTAAACCTTATCATTTTGATTTATCCTTATTTAATCTATTTAAGTTTATTTGTGGTAATAAAATTCTAAATTTTAAATTATAACAAATAATTACTTATTTGTTGTGAATTTTACATAATTGTTTACTTTATAACATTATAGACCATATAAATATAAATTTATAATTTTTAAATATTTTTGTGATTTTTAAACAATTTTATAATATGTTATTTTTGTAAAATAACAATAGTGTCAATTTTGACACTATTCATTTATTTGAATTTAAATATACTATATTCAGAAGATATGTTCGAACTAAAAGCTTTAATATATTAATAAAAGGTCATATGTATATATAAAATTAGTTTATCATGTTAAATAGTTCATATAATATTTATTTTATTATTTTTAAAACCATTTATTTGGTTTATCTCTTAATAAAATAATTACTACATCATTTTTGTATAATTATTTAATATACTTATTTGTTGTATAAAAATTTAAAATAAAATTCTATGATTAAGATACATATATTACCTTTCACAATAATATTTTTACTCGAATTTATCATCTTAAAATCACAATATTTAAATTGTTATATTTATTAAATTATGAAGGTGACAACTTTGGCATCATTTAAAATAAAATAATATAAGTGTCATAATCGCTTTTATAAGGCTCCAAATGGTCAAATATTCGACCATTGGATGCTTATGGTTTACATTTACATGGCCAATAAGTTTTGGTTAGGTATTTGTGCATTTTATGGTCACTATTAGTTTAAAAAAAACAATATTATTTATTTTTCACTAGATAAACAATTTCTGCATCACTATTGTGTCATAATTAATGATAATTATTTAATCCCTAAAAATTATAAATAAATTTATATGATGTAGATAATTTCATTAGCTTTATGGAGACTATTCATTTTCGAAGTTTCATGAAGTTTATCACTAAATTAAAATTAATATACTTATAAGATTTAAGAGAGTGACATGTTGTCACTTTCTTTGGTTTTAATAATAATTAAGTTATTTTCATGGACAAATGTCCATTAAATGATTCTAATCCGACCCTTAGGTGATATGGGTCGACTTTTAGTCATCCAATAGGATTTTTACATTTGTTAGGGTAATTTAAAAATATTATATTTACCCTTAATTACCCGATTTACCTTTAACTATGGTAAATAAAATTTACCGTAGTTACTATTCATAATTCCCAAAAATAAAAAGTAGCTTATTAACATAATTTGGACCCACTGATTCCAAATATGGAATCCATTTTTTCAAATTCAATACACAAAAGATGCAGAAATTAAATTAAAATTAATCCCGTTGTCAAAATAAAACGGGTTTTTCTTTAAAACATTGCAAAAGATTGAATTGATTTAACCTACGAATTCAAGGTAAAATCAATGCTAATGACATAAATTATATTAAATGGTAAAAATATATTCTATTTGTAGTTTAAAACCATTCAATATTATAATTTAACCACATAAGATATTACGATGAAAAAAGTTGTTTTTAATTAAAATATAGCGTGTTTTTACTATTCATTAAAATATGAAAGTTATCAGAAAAATATCAAAACTTTATCTGATGTAAATTTTTATATCCTGATTCAAAATAAGAATATTATTTTGTCAAATTGAACATATAAACATGTCAAAAACTATATTTAAAGTGGGTGCGCCATCAAAAGGCGGTAAAACTGCATTTTTTGAAAAATACTTATTTTACCTGAAAAATTTATTTTGTTCTTATACCATGTTCTAGAAATGTGTAAGATGAATAATAATGTTATAAAATTCAAAATTTAGTTAATACTATTCATAACGGCTAGTTCATGACAATATTATAATAATATAACATTGTTTATTAGAACCCAGTATTGCGTACAACACACGTTATCGAGGAAGGTCGCGATTGCGTGTAATGAAAGCCAAGTCAGGGTTGCGTGTTGTGAAAGAATCCTTCGTTGTTTCGTATAAAATAATCCAACCATATTTCATTTATACATTTAATATATATATATATATATATATACTCAATGTTGCGTAGAATAACTATTATCAAAATTGTGTGTAACACGGTCCAAGAATAGTGTTGCGTACACTGCAAGCTAATACGGTGTTGCGTATAGCGCAGGATAATCTTGGTGTAGAATACAACATAAGAAATTAATGAAATTAAAATAATATTTTTCATAAAATCTCGGGGTGTTACAATGGGGTTTTCCATTTTACTATGAATGGGGTTCCTATATATTTGGGGATATTTTAAGGCAATTTATTTGAATACTTTTCCATCAAAATTACATCCTAATTTTTTGATTGGAAAGGTCAAAATATATCATAGGTTGGGATATTTTTTTTTGTTTACTCTACCATTACATCTATGTTTGTTCATGAATTTTACATTATTAAATAAGATTTATCAAAAATATGGAAAAATAATAATTAATATCATTTTGGACTGGGTTCATTCATGAAAACAAGCTAATCATTATCTGTTAGAACAAGTGTACCAAATATATGGACTTGGTAGGTTTTAGTATCAATAGAATCATAACGATCAATGAAACTATCATTACAATATTCCTTTGGTACCTTATGAACAATATGAAGGACGAGATTGGTTTTCTCAACAACATTCCCATTAATAGACTTATCAAATAAAAAAATACTATCTTGGGTGTAGTGTGTATCTCACCATCAACAATTCCTTTAAGAAAATTAACCTTCATACACAATGGCTCCAATATAAGTATTTATAACTCGATTTATATTATAAAAATCAAATTAATTTTTTCCCTGCCTTTTGTGGTTTTCATTAGGAACATAAAAATTTATGTTTTCATGGGGCCATGAAAATTTGGGTTGAGATTATTAGTAACATTTACACTGAACCAATATCGATGATCTGTAATTATATCATCATTGATAATTATCTAAAATTCTGGATCCTTATACACATAATACATTTCAATGCTAGAGTGTAATACTATTATTAGTTTTTTGTAAATTTCATTCTTCTAAAAGTTTTTAAAAAATTCATAAAAAGGTACATTCAACCTAAACATTTCCTTTAAATATGAAAAATATTGTACAACCATCTGCCTAATAAATACACCCTAAAGATGTAATTATTACTTATTAAATCAACCCACTCTTTTTACCTCACTATATCATAAATATGAACTCAAATTTTCTTGGATTGTGATTTTTCAGACTGCTAGAAGTTTATATTTGATATGTTTCAAGTAATACTACCACATTAATATCTAAACTTGTTTATGATTAGTGATTCGTATCTATAAATGAGTTTTTAAAAATTTAGTTTTCTTATGAATACCATTATTGGTTGTTTCAATTTAATTTTGACTATTAGAAACAAGATTATACTTTAATATAATTAAACCACCATCCAAGTGATTATTTAAATAAATCATAATGTTTTTTGAATAAGTAAAAAAGTTATGTTGGGTCTATTAGTAACTATATTATGTATTTGGTTTTTACAAAAACAATTGGGATGAGAAAATTTATTATGAATCTAAGGAAATATCATTATATGAAATGGATTATTCCATATACAAATTGAATCATGGTTAATATTAATGGTTCTTCTATTTTTAATCTCAAAATTGAAGTTTACAAAGGTATATTCAAAATGTATTAATGATTTTTGAAAGGGTTAATCTCTCAATTTATTAGAAAACTAATTGTATATGAATCATAGTTCCAAGAAATCTATCATGAAACTTATTATTCCAAATAACAAAATTGGAAATACCTTTAGATCTAATGTGACTCAATGATGGTAGTTAAATACTTATACGGTAACAGTTCCTTGGAAAATTCCTCCAGCCAGGATCAAGTGTCTAAATACTCTAGAGGAGATTCATGTATATTTCTATAACATATACATTAAAGGTAAAAAAACAAAGATTACATATAAATGAAATTAGTTCCATATAAAATATTATATTGATATTCCTCTCGCATGGATTTTTTTATAATTTTATATCCTTATAATGTAGTTGGTGATTTTTCTTCCTTTACTTTTCACTACACTATATAGCCTCGTTCTCCATTTAATTAAATTTATGCCTGAGGGTCCTTGACCCAAAGCCCTTAATTCTCCTAATAAATTATTTATTTAATTATTTACATTTTTAATCATTTATTTTTACCAATACATATTATTTAATTTGTTTTTTATAAGTAATAATTTAAAATATATATATTTTATAAAAATAATTTCTTTAGAATAAAAGGTATCTTCACAAATGAATTGGTATTGATTAATTCCATCACAAAATATTTTATTATTTCATGTGAAATATTTATAATAAAATATATATTTTATAACATCTAAATAAGCATTCTATATAGTATCTATATACCAGTAACTCTAAACAGGTAATGTGTTTACTCGTATTATATACAATAATTATATAAACCTTTATAATGGATATAAAACTAATATATTTCTTATGTTACCTCATATAAATTAATTATATTCTAACATCACAAATCATACTTATCATTAATATATTTTTTAATTTTTAATTTTTATCATCAATTCTCTATTAATGATGTTTTAAATCATTATAGGTCTACTTCTATCAATGGTGATTCTCAAGAGTGAATATGTTCTAGGGTATTTCATAGTTGTGATGATGTTTTTATTTTATATTTACTATCCCCTTTTAATTTATACTATTTTAGGGGATGGAGTTTTTCGATATAATACACTAATCTATTGTATATAATATGAAATTTCCTATAAAGTTTTCATAATGTTCCATTATGAATAAATAAACACTTTTTAGTTTTCTTTATATCTTGAATGAATTATAATCTACTCATGTTAAATTCCATTCGAAAAATATATTTATGAAAGATCATTATATATTTTATGTAATGTTTTCTACATATAACATGGGTGTTGCATTCATGGTGATGAATAACCTCAACATCCTATGGTGTAGGTTAATCACCTCCATTATAATTTAGGGAGTATCAAAACCCAAAAGTAGCATCAGGTTCACCTATCTACCTTCATGCTAAATGGGATAGGATATCAATGGTGGGTCATGATTTGTGAGTAATATAAGTACTACAATCTCACTTGGTAAAACTTTCAAGATCACTTAACTAAGAAATTATACCTTGATACCTTTCATTTGGTGAAAGTGAATGAGTTCATGAACCATCAACAAGGATATTATTCAATCATGTAATATTCCCATAAATTTAAAAACATTCTCCAATTTTCTCCATATACGAGTGAAGATGTGGAATCCAAATCAGGGGATTTGGAGATAAACCATAAAGATCCTTTGAAAACACATGTAATGATAATTAATCTACTGACATTGTCAACAAAATTAAATAAATACATGGTCACAAACAAAGGTTCAAAATTAATTTCAAGAGATAATGGTTTACTATATCAGTGTATACAATGAAATATCTCTTCTAGTACTCAATAGTGATGGTGAGAGGAGTATAGAAGATGTGTATCTCACAAAGGGATCAATTATTGTCCTACAACTTCATCACATAGCTAAGGAAATTCATCTATTTATAATCAATAATGTTGGATACCTAACCACAACAACCATAAATATACCTTTGAGGAAAATTAGTGCAACCCTTACAATCAATATGTATATCTCTATTTATTACGTTAATGTGGTATTCTAAAGAGAATTGTCCAATGATTTAGTAGGATTAGTAATTGTAGGCATAGTCAGTTGTACAGTTTTCTAAAAGAATTTGATTACCACTTAAACTATTTGGATGAGGTGTCGAATGTGTTATTTAAGGATAATTAGTTATAGTATAGTCTTAAAGATATTAATTTATGTCTCAAAGTTAGTAAAAATAATATTTTATTATATATTTCATGGAATAAATAATAGTTGATGATAAAGCTAAGTATTTCTCTATTACAGGTACAATCCTTGTACATTCTAATGTAGAATGTTCACTATTTAATATAGGTGATTTAGATTCTTTTATTTTTGAGTAATTTTACATAATTTTGAATATTAAATTTGAATCTTTATCTTTATATGTGAACCGCAATACTCCTTTTGGAAAGTTGATAAAGGACAATGGGTTTTGTTCAACCTATGGAATCATAATAACATCATTCTTGTATATTTGAGATCTCACAATTCATAATATGGAAACATTTGTTTTCATTCTAGGAATAGAGAAAATAACCCAATTTGATGATGTAATTTGACTACTATAATAGGATGTTGTGTTTATTATCTCCAATTAGTAATTAATGAACTATTCATGGAAATTGGGAGTTCTGTGATGGTCAATTAGGTATTGATTAGGGATTGGTGGTGGAAATTATCATAGTTAGCGGTCATATCATCTGTAGAGTAGTTAATTACAAGGATTTACAATTTTTACATCATATAGTGGACATATATATGAATATGATTTTCAAATACATTTTAGGACTACCACTAAAGAGATAATTATAATTTATTAACAATTTTCATTAGAATAGAATCAAACTATATTTCTCCATACCATGAATTTGAAAAATTGGTGGAATTAAAGATGATTTTGAAAGATCATGAGTATAAAGAATTAATCAGATTTAGAATATCCCATTGGGGTTATTGGATCTTTTTTCTTATAAAGATGATGTATTTCTATGATTATTTATAGACTATGAAAATCAAAACTGGGTAATGATCAAGAATCACTACCCTTTTCCTATAATTTATGAAAACATTAAAAAATTAAAGGGGGTGAAGTGGTTTTCAAATATTTACCTTTATTTTGGTTATAATCAAGTTTCAGTTAGGCCATCGATTATTCTAAATATATTTTTTAATGTTTTTAGAGTAATTTTAAATATATAGTAATTATTTTTGGCCAGGCCATGGGTCCAATAATATTCATGGATTTAATATATTATAATTTACACCCATTATTTAACACCCTCATTGATGTCTTTGAGGATTAAATAATTTTTTTCTAGATATAAAGTTATATTTGTGGAGATAAATGTTTTATCATTAATTTTAATTTATGAAAACATAACCTCTATACTAGGTTATTAAAATACCCTCTATGGATTTGATTGGGTAATTTTTTTGTGTATTTAAAAAATGAGGATCATATTTTCTTAGACCCTAGGATAGTGAAATTTTTAATTTCACATAAATATATAATGAATGTTTATTTCATTTGAAATTTTCTTGATCTTTTGGAGTATTCCCATTATATAATTCAGTATTTTAAAGTATTTATACTCCTATGACACCCTATATAGGAATGGAGATAAAATTGTTTGGGTGGAGAAACGTGAATTGATATTTCAAGAGATGAAGGATTGGTTAACCATAATTGTAGTTGTTATTATACCTTAGTTAAGGGAGGAATTTGAGTTTTATTATGGTTATTATTTATTGGGAATTATATTCTTTCTTAGGAAGAATCATCAATTAGTATCATATGATTCAAGAAAATTTCATCCACATTAATGGTACTATCCTACCCATGATTTCAAATTGATCACTATTGTATATTCCTTGAAGTGTTAAAGACACCAACTATAAGAATAATTCTTTATAGTGTTTCCAAACCATAAAAGCCTGAATAAATCTTCTCCCACTGAGACTTGAATATAAGTAAACACCATTTGATGGAATACCTTAAGTCATTAAATCTTGATATTCAATATGCTCCTTATAAGGGAAATTATTTTATAGATTCACTTAGCTGAAAATATCAATCTCAAAAGGTAATAAAAGATAATGAGGAGTAGTGAATTTTATTTATTATAGATAAATCCACATGGATTTGGCTAATGAATAATGTGGGATATACATATGTTATATTTTCCTCAAATCTCTACTAGTGGAGTGGGGAAAGGACTTCCTAATTTATGATCTAGATAGTGTCATTATTTGTGAGAAACCCAATGATAGGTAGATCCTCGATATTATAATTCAAGATTCCTTATTCATTTAATATAACCATTTTAGGATAGTCATTCCCAATAATATAAGGGAAATTTTAATGAAATAATATAATTATTTCTAATTGGATATGAATCCCAAAATCATGAAGATGTATTCTAAGATTCTCTAGTAGTTTTCTATCCACACATGTAAAGGGAGATCATCATAATTATTACTAGATTCCTTAATCTTCAATAGTTAAAAATAATGAACTACACACCTATAAGTACTATAAAGCTAATTACACTACAAATATGTAAATGAGATGAGATCACTATGGATTTCATTGTCTGTCATTTGAGAACACTAAAAGGATGTAATGTAGTTTGTGTAATTATTTTTCATAAGACTAGGACAACTCAAACTTTAAAATCATATAAGAATATTTCTTCAATGATATTGGGAAGATATAAGTAATAGAGATCATGAAACATCATGTCAGGTGTACTATGATTTTCTATAACTAGGATCCAAGATTTACATCTCAGATCTGGAAAGCATTATAATAAGAATTGGGTTAACAGGTAACATTGAGGGCTATATCTATCCCACTGATCAAAGGTAATTCTAAATGGAACATTAATATTCTAAAGGATATTCTCTTATCCTGAAATATTTATTTTAGTGGTTTGTAGATGGGTATCCATTCGTTTGATGAATTATCATAAAATATTAACTACAAATATTCTATTCAAATGGATCCTTTGAAATATATTTATGGGTGACCATGTTATTCAACTCTTGGCTGGATTGAGATAAGTTGTCCTTCTGGGATTTCTACTAGTATTATTATGGAGATGACCAATCAAGTAGATATGATCTGAAAGAGGGCCATAAATACTCAAATTGACACAAATTCATACATTGATCATCAGAGGATAACCTTATAATTTAATATCATTGTGAATGTATTACCCATGGTTTAAACAATGTTTTATTATAGATGAATGGGTAAATAAGGAAAGATAAATTATATGTATTTTAGGTTGTTTTAATTACTAGACCAAGTAATAAATATAACCTCTTCATTTTTTCTACCTCATAAATTCAGTTCCATTAACAATAATTTTCATGGGTCCTAGTTGAGGAAGTTTTTTTGAAACACTTCATATGTGATTCAATATGAAATAATTAAGCATGTGATTTATGTGTCCTTGATAGATTATCATAAATGAATTATTGACCAAATATAGAAGGTGTTATGGGTAATGTTCATTAATCTTGTTTCGGTAATCATGTGTCATAGAAAAATTCAAGATGAATCGTAGGAGTGAGAAGTTGATATGATTATGTTAAGTAATAAATTATACCCACATGATGCTACATGAATCATCTTAGTAATGATAAGAAAAACTTCCAAGATTCTTTAAATCCCCAAAAATTATTTTTATATTTTTGGATTGCTTTAATTTGTAATTTACACTGATAGGGGTAATAATAAGTGTCAATACATTTTCATTTTTAAATTTATTTCATTATTATTCAAAATGAACCTTCCAGATCCACTCAATGTATAAATATAAATTAGAAACAAAAATTATTATTTAATGATATTTTCCTTCAAGATGGATGGTTACATCCCTGATGTGTGGTTATTATTATCCATGACATACAAAGACTTTCCTTCATTATTCACATGAATCTACATGGAAGTGTATATATTTTAACCTATAATAATTGTTGGAACCAATGTTTTTACACTAGAAACACCCTGTCTAGAAAAATAATTAATGAATCCTTTAGTGTAATGATCATATATTGAATGCACTATACACTAAAAGTAAAAATGAAAATGATATTCTTCCACCAAACTTGTATAATTTTTCAAGGATTTATTTTCTTTAAACATTTCTCAGTAATTATTAGCCATATCTATCTCTCCATTTTTAATAAAAATTTCACTAATAAAAATTCAGTATTCTTGCCAAAAAATTCTCATACTTCGTTACCTATATATTTTTAATCATATTTTCTTTAAAAATATAGTTCCATTATTATTAGTATCGCTTGAAAATAAATGATTCCATTTTAAAAAATAAAACTCATGGAAAAACATCTAACGATATATCCACAATATCCTGCTTGATAATTATACATTTAAATAACAAATAATTTATATTAAATACCAATTAATAAATACAATATCTCTATAATTTAATTAATATTAATTTAATCTCATTTTTTTAAAAAAATACTTATTTAAATATTATTTAATTATACTTCAATTTCGAGTTCAAATCTCATTCACATTTTAAAAAATCATGGAAGAAGGATAAAAAACTTATATTATATAAATTTATATTTTTTGGATATCATGAAAATTTCTATTTTAGTGTGAAGCTACATTCATGGAATAATATAATCATTTAAATCTTAGAAACATTGTCATCTTGTATCATGATTGTAAAATAAACATGATATTTAAATCATTGATGAATAGTTTCAACATCATGTGAATTAGTCTTACTTTTCACCTAAGATACAATCTATAGAATATTATATACCCTAAGAACATATCATACATATCCTCTATATCTTTTGAGTTATCCTTCGGTGTCACCAATTGAATATTTCATATGTTTTTTTAAATATTAAAAATCCTCTGCGACATCAAACACATAACATGACTGGTCTACACACAATTGAAAGATATCACATGGAAGACATTATATATCATCAAATAGATATTAAATATCTCATTGTAATATTTCATATACTTTATGAATTCATAATCTGTGATATATTTATAATAATATTTTCATGGTTTTAGAAAATAAAATATGTTACATATGAACTCTAGAAATATTTTAATTACTTTAAAACTTATAAATATTATATCTAGACTTCTTAGTATATCTTTAACTATTATTAACCACTTAAAAATCTCAACAAAATCATCATAATTTATTCATATGTATTTAAAACATATACAACATCATTATCAATGAGTTTCAAAATCCATCTCAAGATTTGATTCCAATACTATAAATTTATTTTTTCCTTCAAAGAAAATATTCCATACCCCCCCCCCCTCAATAAATGAAACATAAATATGATATATATTTCCTCTATATTATTTATAATATGGAAAATGGTGTTTTGAAAAGGGGTGGTACCATTACTCTTAATGAAAATAAACTTGAATCAATGAACTCTAAGTCATCAAGAGCTGACTCAGTAAAGAAAACAATATAGAATTATTTATTTATAAAACTTATCCATAATGTCTCTCTTTATGTGATACTAATATAAAATTTTTAGACATAAAATCACAAATAGTTTCTAAACCAACATCTTACATAAATCTAAATAAATGTGTTAAGAGAATTAAAATATGAGTATGTTTTCTCACCTACTGATTATATTTTACCCCTTTTGTAATGAAAAAAATTATTAATGGTATGGGTCACTAAGAAAATAATATAAATTAATGTTGGGAAATGAGACACAAGCCAATTTTATAATTTAAAATTTTTATCATCTACTTTTTCATATAAGTTTCCTATACTCAGGCGTTATTTCATTGATCAAACATAAAATCACAAACACTGTCAAGTATTTTATATTTTTCTATTTCTTTTAAAACAATTAAAAAAGGGACATATTTTTATTTTTACTCTATAAAAAAATGAACATTTTTATACGTAGTGATAGGCTAAAACTTGAAATACCTCAGGTATCATGCTTGGTTAGCTTGGTTATAACGATATAAAAAAGAATAATGTTTTTTACATTAATCCCTATATATTTTTTAGAGAGTGGGGTGAACTAAAATAATTCCATATTAAATTATAAAATAGATATTCTAATTTTTTTCATTAGTATACAAATTTTTATTATATGATATTATCCTTTTTAAAGGGAAATAAGTTTTCTTCTTGGCTATCATTATTAAACTTTTAAACAAGCCCAGTTATTGACATTTGTGAGACACAAACAAAATGAATTCAATAATTGAAAATCATTCAATAAATATAATTAAATACTTATCTATACTTATTTCCATCATTGAAATGTATCTAAAAAAATTAGAGTTAACTAACTGTAATGGTATTACATATTAGGTGTCAACTACCTTATTACCTTTATTTGCTAATTTTGCTTTTTTACATGTTTTAAATGTGGTGATATTATCTTATTTTAAAAATAGAAGGTTTAACATGACATATAATATAATTAATTTATTCATTCTATTTTTTCCAACATAACCATGTTTTATATTCCTTAAATTGTTCTCATCTTTTATACTCATATAGAAACCTATTTTAGCATTACTAACCGGAAACATGTTTCATGAGTTTTCAATACTCCTATTATCACAGCTTAAAATTTTATTATCTCCGCTAAAAACCATTATTTCTAAAAAAACCTCATTACCATCATCAGAATGTTTTCATACAAATAGCATATTATTATTCAAATGATCAATAAAAATACCATTATTGTGGTTTATAAGATTATTCCAAATTCTAGCCACTCTAACTCATTTGTTCTTCACTTATTTTTAATTGTAAAAGGTATCAAATAATTCTTTATATCATTAAACATTATTCTAATTTTATAAATAACCTATAATGTGGGAAGAGAAAAAACTATCCTTAATATATTTATCCTTAAATTTACATTCCTTGAGATAAATATTATCAAATATTTTCTTGTTTCTTGAATAGATTTATTTTATAAATATTCTTTTATATCCCATATAAAATTAATTGAGCTGTTATTATTTAAATACACTCATTTTAGGTGTTTCCATCATCATCACATAATCTAAAATCTTCCTATAATCTCTAAAAACTATTTTCACTTCAGTATTCACCTCAAAATATTATAATTGATGATTTTTCCTATTCTATTATTCTCAAAATATTTGTTCATGCTCCCTTATTTGTCTAAATAGATGAATATTTTACTCAATACTTTAATCTTTATGAACACACACATAAAAACATCAAGATTATCCCTGAGATCCCTAACATTAATAAAACAATTTATAATTCTATGGGTTATTTTCCATCATTTTTAGACCTCTAATGAGATGTTTTTTGCATATTTGTAGATAGAGAGTTGTTTTTTATAGAATTACCCTCCTTTAAATAGTGAGCATGATTTACCTTTTCCTCATACTTTTAAGATAATATATATTGTTATTTTCCACTGTATTCTCATAAAAAATTTATATTATTTTAAAGTATTTCATTTTTTGGATTTCGTTCATCACATATAAAATATTTTTCATCGATATAGATTGGTTTTAGTTATTTTATAAATTAAATAAAATACTTATTAGATTTGAATAACTTCTTATATTTCAGGTATATTTCCCCAATTACTAAGAAAATGTTATTTTAATTAAGATTAAATTATCTTTTAGATTCATAATTTCACCAATTTGTATTTTATAATTATTGAAATTTACATACCTATGGATGATAGTGGATGTAATATCCTCAATGGTATTTACATTATATATGATCAAATGTTTTTTTAATTCTTTGAGTATACATTAATTTTTAATATGGAATTGTTTTATTACTTTAATAATTTTCTAGAAATGTGAATTTTCATTTCTTATCCTCTACATATCCTTTTTAAACATCTTAATTTCAATTATAATTATGTACTACATTGTTATTTCTCATTTTATAATGACAAAATCACCTTAATTATATTTTTCATTTTCTAAGGATAAACTCTCTTTATTTTCTTAACCCATGACGGCTTTTATACTTTTTATTTCTTAGTTTCCTTTCCACCACATCTTTATTTACTATTTACAAAACCATATTCAATAGATCAAAAGATTTATATGAATAAATTAAATAGAACATTCTTCTTATATTTTTATTTTAATTTAATTATTGTGAATGAATCATATTTTTGAAGGATCTTATAGTTTCTTCATCAAATTCAACTTTATTTCTAGTTCTCAAAGGACACTTGTAAAAAGAGTTAAAAAAATTTCCAAAATTAACAAAAATTAAATTGTAGTTTAAATTGATAATTAAATTTCCTTATTTTGATGATTCCTGATATTAGGGATTATATCTTACAAAACCTGTTAATATTCAATTATTCATTAGAGGAAATGTTCTGATCAAAATTTTTCAAATTCATAAAATCCTTAAATGTGTTTTATTTGTACTTATCTATCTTGGTGTGGAGATAATGTCATCTTATAATATCATAATTTTTTAAAGTTTTGTACTCATGATCTATATCTTTAAGAGTTGATACTTTTGTGTAAAATTTTTATGGATGAATTCCCATGATTATGGAGTCTTCAATAGTTTCTCTAATTCTAATGATGATACTTATAATCAAATCAAACCTGGAATAAAATATTAAAATGATTCATTTTCTTACACTATAACATATTCAAAAATACTTCTACAATGATGTATATTTTTTTCCTTAACCTTATTATCTACTTCAAAAAAAATTAACCCTGGTCCATATTTCATTAATAGTTTTATATCACATTAATTTTCATATATCGTTATCTAATAGTGGAAAATAGATAATTTCTTTTCTTCCCATAATTATAAATATTTTCTTTATCAGATAAATCCCTTGCTAAAATCTCATTTAGGGCTGTAAAAACATAAAAATATAATCAATTGCATCAAGGGTACCATTATTTTCTTCCAAATATGAACTAATTTAAAATAAAAAGTTGGAACACCTTTTACATTGATTGAGAGTTGATGATCCATGGTAATTTCAAGTTATATCTCAAGATCATACCATGTACTAGATAAAATTTAGCATTATTACATGATAATGTGATCAATAATGAGGGGGAGGGGGATCATTCTTGATAATTTTTAAATTTAAAAAATTTCTCTTTCTTACTCAACATAAACCTCTAAAACTCACTAAATGTGGATATATAAATAAATAACCTAATATATTTGATAGCACCGTTCACCTATAAGATAAATGAATATATCTCTAGTGCATATTGGTTATTATAACAGAAACACAGCCTATATTTTATTATCAGTATTAATATTTAATAAATATTATGTCCCTAAAACTTATAAAATTATTAGAACCACTGTGTTTTTAAGGAACCTACTTGTGATAATAAATAATAAATAAAAACTTTTATGAAATGATCACTAATTGAAATTATTAGAAAGCAAAAGGGTGAATGATACAGATCTTCTTTCTTGTTTTCTATACATGAGTCCCTATAAGATAAACTTTTCTTTATTTTCATATAAATCCATATCTATATACTATTTCTCAAATTTCATTAACAAATTATCCCCACACACTTTATACAATTCCCATACAGAACACCCATTATTTTTTTAATTGGATACCACTAATTTATTTAAAAACTAAGTTTCAAATTTATTAGAATCAACAAAAAAACATAGAGTATATTTATTCAAATATTAAATTCATGAAATAAATACCCAAGTTATGTTAAAGTTATCCCCCTTGATAATACGATTTTAAATAATTAATCATAGATATATAATAAAAATTAACAATGATTGTATCTCTATATTTTAATTCTATTTAATATAAGAAATTTTTTTAACACAAAATCCCCATTTATTCATCCATTAAATTTACCAAAAGTTCTCGTTAAAAGCTTCTTCACATTTCTATAATAACTACCAATAAGTTCTCATCAAACTTGAATTCTCTAATTATATGTATTAAATATCTCAATAAAAGTAATATATAAGTGTGTATATCATTCATGGTGTAAAATTATCATTTAAATATTATAAACATTCACATGATAAATCATTAGTAGAACATTGATCATGATATTTATATCATTGATGGAAAATTTCAACATTGTATAACTTAATATTTCTTTTCCCTTAAAAAACAAATTATGTAATCATATATACAGTTATATTGGTTCTTAAATATTCTATAGAGAAAATAATTTATCTATAGTTTTAACTGATTGATTCTTTCTCATTTTTTTGAAAAATATTATGTATCCTCAAAAAACCTTTAAAATCTCCTGAAATATTATATGCATCATCCATAATATGTTACATATCAATTAGAAAAATATTATATATCACTTAGTAGATATTATATATCATGAAATAGATTTTATTAATCTAATTTTAATCTTTACATTATTTTCAAATTCTTAATTTGTGATATATTTAATATTCATTTTCTATAGCTCTAAAAAATCACAGATGTCCCAAATGAACATAAAACTTCTTAAAAGTATAATAAAAATCACAAATATCATATATAGGCCTCTAAAAATTATTAAGAACAACCTCATCCACTTCAAATCATCTGAATTTAATCTACAGAGATCATTCAAATATATTGGAAACAAATAAAAAATCATCTTCAAAGGGTTTATAGGTCATCAATGCACTAATTAGCTGATGGTTTATAATTTTTTACCTAGTGGTTCTCCTATGGTACAAATGGTTATTTAACAAACCATTGGGTTCCTGGTGGCTTCTTACTTGGTACTCGGTAGCTTCCTAGGATAAATTCATTTTAAAAATATATTATTTTATTTTTATTTATAAATTAATATATGAATTGAGGTGGGATTAGAAATTTTTATTTATTTACCCATTTTGGAGCATGTTAAAATTTTTATCTCCAATCCCTCTAAATTTATGGGTATCTCTCTTCAATCATTTATTTTGAAGGTCTTGATTAATCATGGGATAAATATTTCAGTGATTTATAAGCCTAACTATTCTAATATTTCCCTTTCATTTATTTTTTGGTAGTAGTTGATGTTAATCCTTGCCCTCATAATCTAGGGTTCTTAGAGACTATAAAATAATTGAAATTAATTTCATACAAGATGTTTCATGTTCTTATCCTAAAATAATTGAATGTAACCCCATGATTATGTTTTTTGATAGTAATCTTATATAATGTAGTGTTGTTAACCTAATTAGAATCCCTTTCTAGATAATCTGCCTGAAATTTTCATTAAATAAATCCTCTTCTTGGGTTCCCAAAGGGACTATATAAAAATTAATTTTTAGGTGTATCCCTTCATTAATTCCTCATTATAGATATTTATCCAAGAAATAGATTAGGTTTGAGTGAATATAATTTATACCATGAGATTTTATTTACAAAATCATTACTAAATCCTTATATTGATAAAGATGACCACTATGCCACTTCTAGTTATGTATAATATTTATTATGACATGTGGGAATTTGATTAATTTATCAATATTTTATGTATTTTTTATCATTTATATTTTTTAAATTGAAATATATTACATGGATGAATTCCTTCCATTGGCCATTGTCCATTATTGATTAAAATTATTTTATTATAGTACTTATTATTAGAATTTCTATGTTTGTAAGTGTTGGTTTTTATATTTATTATATTATAAATGGGATTGTAATGTATGTATATATATATATTATTATATATAAGATTTAAAAGCTACCAACTTGATGGTATAGAGGTTAAACCCTAATCATGGACACTTGGCCTTGACTATTTATATAGGTTGATGGTGTGTTACATGCCCGCAATGCGATGACTCATTATACTAACTCCCCTATTAAAGGAAATTGGTTGAAGAATTTAATTTATTAGTAATACAAGATTAATTTCCACTAGTATAGTTTTATTAAAACTAAAATTACTTTTATATCATATAATAATATGTGTGGGTGAATATGTGTACATGTGTGATCTATATATGGTACTAATATTTTCTCTTATAAGGAATGACCAGGGAATATTTCCTCATATCCTAAGATAAATCTCAAAATAGGAATGCAGGTGTAGATCCTCCCCTCGTAGGGAGTAAATCTTCAATACCATTAAATATTCCTAAAATCATGGTTTTTCTATTTTCAATATGCTTAATTATTCCTCTATATTTATAAATTTGTTTATACACACTCTCACTTAGGTTATGTTGTTAGGGGTGGGGTGGATATTGCTTACTATGTTTTCATAATCACACCTTATATATTCTCCCTTTTGGATATGTGTAAACTATTATATATGACTTAGGTAATGGGAAAGAACATAAATATTGGAGATATTAATATAAACACATCATTGAGAATGGGTGATCCTTTTTAGGTATTTTTCTATATAGATAGGATAATGGAACATTGGTTACCATTGATGACTTTTTGGTTTGGAAACTAAAATAGGAGGACCATTTTAGTTTATTATACAATGTTTGGCTTCCACCAAATGTGTGTAAACCAATATTATATTTTATTACACTCATTTTCCATAGTTTTAGAGTTTTCTATTTTTAAGTTACAAGTATACTTGTACATATTAGGTTATTCTTTCTTACATATCCATATACTTTTATATGATTACCCTATAACACATTACATAAATGGTGTCACACCATGATTTTTAATCAATTACTAATTTAATATTGGGTCTGGTAACATTTATCACATCACTAAAAAGGGGGAAAACACCTCCCACACATGTATTACTCGATATTCGATGTGTATACTAGCCTCTTTCTATTTGGAGATGTTCCTAAGGTGTTGTGAGGATGTAGAAGGGTATTTTTTGGGGTATTATGATAATTAATGTGACTAATAATACATTTAAATAAGAGAGAAACAAAATTTTCAAGGTTTTATCTACCTACATGTGATATCCATCCAATAATCCCATCAATGTTTTCGGATAAATTTCTTCCTTTACAACTTATAACAGAGCCTTTATACTCAAAGATTCATCAATTACATTACATTTTACAAAGGTATACATATGATCAAAATCGAATCTTTAAATATACTATACCATTGGCATTTAATTAGGTTGTCATTATGTTGTGATAATTTATATTTTATAATCATATAACTTGTATACATAATATATTTATCACTAACATTCTAAGGCTTCTATATATTCAAAGAATGAAAAATATCATCTATTCCAAATTTTTCATAGGATAATTTCATTCATGATGTCTCAGTAACCTATGCCTATATATAGAAACATTCCCCTTTATATTAAAAAATATTTTATTCCCTAAAAAGATATGTCATAATAAAAATTGATGAATCTTTTCATTCCAATAAAATCAAACCAAATATGAAGTTCCTCACTTTTTCATTTCATAAATTGTTTCTTAGGTAATTCATTAAAATAAAAACCCAATCCCCTTTTTGTCAAGGATATAAAAGGGGTTAATAATTTCATGAATTATTAAATAAATCACTAGTAATACCAAATTAATCCCAAAAAAATTCTTAAATAAATTCTTTGGTATTTCTAATGGATCATTAGTTTTACCTTCTCAGGATTAACTAAAATAAAATTTAAAAAAACATGACCAAGAAATTTCACATCTAGAATCTAAAATTATCACTTAGAGAACATGGTATATAAATTATTATCACAAAAAATAATACAAAAAAATGTCAAACTAAAGACTACAATCTACCTTTATTATCTAGTTTATCAAGATATCATCCTCAAATATTACCACAAAAGAGTCCAATAAATTGTGTAATCTTCAATTTAATAATTTAATATTCACTATATGTGAACTTTTTACTCCAAAAGGATAAAAGAAACTGATAATTGAAATATAAATATAAAATATACCATTTTCATAATATCATATCCTTCAATGTTATTTGTTTACTATATACTATTTTTTAGTTCAATAGTCAGTACATAAACACAAAAAACTATAAGATTACATTTTAAATAAAAACGGTGTCATCCAATTAGAAATACTCAATCACATAAATCCCTTTTATTCAAGATTATCTAATTGGGACTTCAATTATCCTTTTTTGACTGGTTCTATAACATATAAATGGTAAAGAAATAGGGAATATTCCCTGTATAGTGTGAATTAAGAATTATATATCCATCCTTAGAGATAATATATGAAAATAAACAATAAAAATATCTAGATATTGACTCATCACAATTAGAAGTGGAGGTTTTCTACTTTCCTCCATTGATATAATCACTAAAACATACAATTAAAGTGATATAGATATAATGTAATTATAATTTAAATCTACCATATAAGTATGAATTTCGTACTCTTTCATAAAATTATTGATAGTAATATCTGATTTTATACAAAAATAATTGATGATAATTGTCTATTTAATGATTGAAATTTCCTAATAAATCAATTCTAAAAATTAATTCATATATTTAAATATTAATTCCCAAAATTTATAAAGATATTTCCCAATTTCCAATAATTTTTAAATAGTATAGACACTTAAACCCTTGTTTATTCCTTTCACCTAGTTGAGTATCAGTTCTCATTAAATAGTTTCTTAACCCAACATAAAAACCCAATTTATTAAAAAATAATATATATATATATAATAAAATTAAATACCATAGTTTTAATAAATTATAAATTATTGATAAAACTATTTGAATAGAACCTTCAAATGTAAAAGGATTTTTATCAGTATTAGCCACCTAAAATGCATCATATACTATAAAGTGTTTTTATTATGAACATAACATAGGAACCCAAATCTACCATAATTCCTTAGAATAATTTTATTTATACTATCTAGATGTATCATTTATCACTTTAATTGCTTATTGATCCCTTGTAACTCAATCACAAAAAAACCATAATAACTATTCAGATTGAACATTTTTTCACACCATAAACACTCAAAGGATAAAACTGGACAGTTGGATTTTAGATATCCTGGTCTACCATATTGAATGTTATCTAGTGGGTTTATCAAAAGTGAAAACCAGTAAGAATAATACAGAGTACTTCCATGAATGTATTTCATATTCCTCTTTCTAGGCACTAAAATATTTTCTTCCCCTAGTCATGATAATTTTTTTATTATGAGGTTGTTCCAATGTGTTACCTTTCTACATTTTTTGTATTCAACTAGGAAAGGTAAATTGGGAATTAATTTGATGTGATCGACCCTTCACGAACCTCGTTAAGTCTGTTAGTGATTTGAGATCGTGTTTAGGGCTACCCATGGGGTATTCCAAACCCTTAAAAGATTTTTAATCAAAAGATAAATTGGTTCTTAATTGAAAATTATCATGTTATTTTGGTTAAAGAGCTCATTGTAATAGTATTGGAAGAAGTGTTTGTGACATGTTTAGAGGATCAATTGAAATGTTTTATTTTCTATGATTTTGATATAATATAAAGAGGCTTTTTAAATGGTTTAAATAATATTCTTGGACTTTGATATGATTGGGATATTTAATTATTGGAATGACATTTTAATGTTGATTATGTTTTTAAATGATTTTTTACCTCAATTTGAATTTAAAGGGGGTTTTAATGTGTGATTCAAATATTGATTTGAAATTGGTGTGTGGTCACCCGTTTGCGTAAAAAAACTTATGGCTATTTTAATGGTTTTTATGGAAAATGAATTTTTTGGAACTTTTTGGTTTCTCATGAGTAATACCCATGTTTTTAAGGGTCATTGAAAATGATTTTTTGTTTAAGTATTTTTTATGTCATGTGAAATGGGTTGGGCCTTGTTTAGATATGTTTTGGTCTTAAAGGACTTTGTGAACTTTTTAAATGGTTAAATTATAAAGGGTATTGAATATGAATAAATTAATTATGGTGCACCATTGATGTTAATATGTTAAAAAGGATAAGTATGTTGAACCTTGAATAATGGAATTGATTGATATTATAATGATATAAGATGTTGGAAATCGAATTCTTCATCCAGGATTGAGGTATTGGACTATCTCTCAAGGAACAAGTGATATTATATATGGTTGGTGGGATGTTAGGATAATTATCATCTCCCTTGGGTGGTCCATACTAATATTATAGGCTCCAAGAGGAACCATGCTTTTCATAGGTTGTACTAATTTTCTTGACTTAGGGGGTATAGACTTTGCAATCCATATTTTTGCTGGGATAGTCAGAATTGACATTCCAAATTCAAGTTGGATATTTTATTTAATTATCCTTGTTTTGTAACTTGTGAACCCTATAATATATGGTTGGAATGGTTGTACTTGATATTTTGAATCCCAGTTAGATACTTGGATTGATTCTCTTTATTTTTCGACCTATGACCCCTTTAATATATTGTTAGGATGGTTAGACATGACATTTTTAATCTTGTTTGGATATTTATAATGGTGATCCATGTTTTCTAACCTATGATCCTTGTGATAATTTTTCAGAAAACCAGCATGGGATGAAAAAGGATTGATGGTTATGATTACTACATAGAATTAAGGGAAATTTTGGTTAATTTGAATATTTTTAAAAAATAAAACATACTTTATTTACCTATTTGTTTATGGTTTATTCATACTTTTTCATACACAACTATTTAGACTAGTAGTTTCTTTAGACACAAATAGTGGTGGCCTACTGAGTTGTAGTCACAACCTGTTTGGGCTTCCACTAGACATGAGTACCCTATCATCTCTAATAAATTTACTATAGGTATAGGTTTAGGATGATCCGCATGTTGAGTTTTTCTTGATCGAAAAGGTTAGCTCAAATGGTATTATGGTGCTAAAGACCAGGTATATGACATGCCTCGAAGATGGTTGTAGAGCCCAATGTATTTATTTTTTTTGGTTTATTTTGTATATGTTTAATCATCCAAGTGGGTGGAAGATGTTGTATATGTGGCATGAATCTTTAGATAATTAATGTATTTTAATTTATTAGAATATGCTTCCATTTAATTTAATTTATTCATTTTGTGCACTCTAATGTGTATGATTTTTGGTCATTTACTTTTTATTATACACTCTAACATGGGGGAATAGAATCCTAATAGTTCCACCATAGACCCTCACTACTATTTGGCAGCCTCTATCATACGATGAGGCACACATGAGGTCTTGTATAAAACTGACATGGAGAACTGGTTTAGTGTCTCCTAGAATAGGATGTTAAATCATGACCCTAAAGGTATAGAAAATTCTATGAACCTTTGATCCCTCTATTTCAACTCCTTGAGAGGTATGTAATTTTACCCCTTTCCAATAATATCTCATAAAGTTTTTCACCCTTTTTTATAATATTCAATGGAATGTATGAGGTAAAAACCATGAACCCACAAGTATTTTAAGAAATAACAAACTCCCAACAGTACTATCAAGTACTATGGTTCTTCCTTTATCAATGACATTGACAAGGTATATATTAATTTCACATTTTTTGAAACAAATTATTTATTAAAAGAACAATGATACATCTTTTCCTTGATGACATAGAATTTAATATCAACATAATTTCAACTTCAGTGTTGTACTAAATTCATCAACACATTGATAATATATTGGTCATCACACAAATTTATCTATGACTAGGTGACATAAATTCTCATTTCATCAAGTTGTGACTATATCTAAATAATTAGTGGTGTGTTTTGGAATTCCATAATATAAATTACATCCATTGGATAGTTTTAATAATATTTTTCTTCATGAAGTGTTATTAAACACATTTTCCTATAATAAAAAATATGCTTCCAAAAACATTTTTATATTATCCAATTTTACGAACATAATCAAAAACATACAAAGAAATTATACGTTTCTTATTTTTGTAGAATTAATGATGTATTCTATTCCATATCTCATTCCCTTTTTTCAAACTAGTTTCATAAGTATTTGCATCATTATTAATTGAAAATAGATTTCTACTTTTCTACTATCCTTTTATAATGATTATAGAATCCCTACATCGATAAATGAAACTTATATTACTTTAAAAAACACTTTATTCACACTCTTAAAAATAATAGATATATTTAAAAATACATTTCTCATCTCACCTATAAAAATAATGACATTTTCATGTAACTTTATTTTGACGATTTTTTTTTTGTTTCTAATTCATTTCATAATTAATGAACTAATATTTCCAAATTAAATAACATATAAATATCATATTTTTAATTTTTTAAATATATATTTTTGGGTGAACTATTACAATAAACTTCTATTAAAAATCTAATTTTTTTAATCTTTAATGTTTTGTATGTGGCCTCATCCACCATTGAATGTTCTTGATCCCTCCTATTATTATGAGACTTGGATGTTGTTTTCTTCTAATAAATTTTTAATATCATAAGAAATTTATTGTGGTAATTTTTTCTTTAATCACACCTACCATAAATTTCATTAAGTGAATCAAAGTATTTTTTTACATTCACCATATATTGGGGCTCCTATATTGAGTTACTATTTAAATTTCTAAATGTTCTCCCACTTTAATCATATACCATAATTGATTTATAGAAGAAATAATTATAAAAATAAAAATAAAACATTATTTCCAAACACACACATCACCAACATATTACATCAAATATATATCTCCTCAAGGGATTAAAATTTTACTGATAAAAGAATTCTTATTGGCTTTTCTTTGTTAATGAAAATTATTGATTTCCTTAAAATCAATCAGGATTTTTTGATTCTTCATTCTTAATTAATTTACCCATTAGCTGACACACCACTACATTTTTCTCTCATGAACCATTATTGTTAATATTTTCAATATTACCATTTTAGGTATCAATGGGTGTATCACTTTTTTATGATGAAACTATAACTTTTATTCCCCTATAATTATCACTCCTTTTTATTTTTTAACATCCTTCAGTTTTTAGAGTATGAATGTGAATTATTTCATATGACCAT
This sequence comes from Viscum album, assembly GCA_963277665.1. NCBI lineage: Eukaryota > Viridiplantae > Streptophyta > Magnoliopsida > Santalales > Viscaceae > Viscum > Viscum album. Next base: position 2,040,007,644 of record OY728141.1, on the reverse strand, counting down.
CATCAATTTTAATAGTGGATTTGATAGAATTATTGAATGATTTTGAATATTATATAATTTTGATAATAGAATATTTGAACTCAAACTGAAAGTTATTTTATGTTGAAACATCACTTCAAGAAATTCAACCTCATCTAACTTTTCAATAATATTCTCTATTATAATATAAATAATTTTTCATTTTTTAATATGTATATAATTTTAAATCATCCATACATATCATGAACATTTTTTTCATTTTCAGAACCCACTAAGGTATTTTAATGTTTAAATTTATTTTTTAATGATGCAACATATATTTCATGTTTTATAATATCATTAGTTTATGCCATTGTATATTTTCAGAGCCGAAAATATTTTCCCCTTTACTTCATATGTACTTTTTATATATAATTATTCACTAGAGGTTTTATTTATTTTCTTTGTTTATTTTATAAAATATTGAAAACATCAATCATTAAAATATTTCTTATCCTCTTAACTATATTCATAATAAGATAAAACATTATTATTTTATCAAAAAATTATATCCCTTAATGAATGTGTCTTTTCCTTTTCTTAAAATATTTTACATTTATCATGATTTATTACCATATTTATTCTCTTCATGAAAACTATTTTGGATGGATCATACTCATCATCTTTATTATTCCATAAAAGGGATTTTTGTAAAAATATATATTTTTCATAAACAGAAATATTTTGATGGAATATTTCCTTTTCACATACCTTTAACTCTTTAAGTTTCTTTAGATAAAAATATTATATATTTACTGAAGTTCATATCATCTTATTTAACTTCCAATTAATATTATGATTCATCTTGGAATCATTGGTTGTTAGTACTTTATAGGATTTAAAAGAAACATTCTTCTTAAATTTCCCTTCATTTTTAAAATAAAGTCCTCTACTCAACTAATTACATTTCATGATATTTTATAGTTTTTAGTCATAAATTTTTTTAAGTATTAATAATTAATGGAATAAAACTTATTTTCAAATTTATAGGGTTGATTCCTCATCAACATATTCTCCATTATTGAATCTTCATGATGATCTATATTTATCTGAATAAAATTTAAAATTCTATTTACCTATATAAGGAACTCATTTACTTGTTAATATTAACTTATATTAATGTCCTTAAATTTTTTTAGAAAAATTTAATTTTGTGACTCTCTAACCTTATTGTCTCCTTAGTGAATATATTTTAATTTACTCTATAAGATATTCACTATTTTGGAACTCATAACTCTTTTCAATTCCATCACAAAGAGTAATGGGAGTAACACATTACAAATTTTCTCATAGGCTTATAAATTCTTTTAATATCTAAAAGTATAAACTTCACAGTGTTCAAGAAGATTTACACCATTCTCTATGATGAGAATAAAGTACAACTGTATTGATAGAATATATATAACCATCCTCTTATCCTTAAGTGAAATATATTTTCACAAATTCTATAAACAGAATAGTGGATGAAATAATTCATACTCTCCATGAAACTATTTCAATTTAAAATATCTAAGAAAATGATAAGTAACTTAGATACCCAAGAATATTATTCTTTGATAACACATGATGTACCTACAAAGCAAGTGAGAAGTAAAGATATGAGGGGTGAACCAGTGATACAAAAAATATTCCAAATAATTATTTGATATTCCCATATATTTTATATTATAGGACTCCAAAACACAAAGAAAACCATGATGTTGAGTTATAGGGGGAGAAAAATATCAACACATGAACAAAAGATATTCTTATAAGTTTCACCAACTATTTTCATAGAGTGGCGTTTCCCCGAGTAAATAATGGTTAAGATGTGACTTATAGATACATTTTTATTATCAATAAATAATATGGTATGGAGAAAGAAGATATTATTTAAATCCAAATAGAATTAAATAATAAATATAATTTATGAATGATAAATAATGAATGTCCATGACCATAAATGTTATTCTTCAATCCTTGTCTAGTGACTTGAATTAATGTATATTGTATTTATTTTTTTGTTTATGATAAACATAACCCTTTTATATATAGAATAATCTATAGAATATGTAGATGTATATGTCAATATTTCATTACATGTTTCTAAGAAAATATATAATTTTAAATCAAGCCTTATAAATCACAATGGGATTCCTCAAACCATGGTGTAATTTCATCATGTAAATGGTGGATCTAAAAACCAAAAAGATTATATTTAGATCCATCGAAATATAGAGTCAATTTATATCAAAAATTCTATATCTTTTTTCAAAACCTAGACATGGTTTCCTATGAACCATCAAATGTTCATTTGATCACACTCCACAATCAAAAGACCGTGTGAATTTTTCCTTCAAACCACATCATACCCAGTAAAAGTATAATGAGATTTTACAAATTGTGGTGATCACTATGTATAAAAATTCCCTTAATAACTTATACAAGACACTATGATAAAAAATAACTAATTTTTATTAAATTGTAATGTGGTTTCAAAACAATGATTTTTTATCCTCATGGTAGACATGAAATTTCATCCTTCAACTCTAGAAGCGTTAACATAGACTATTATAATTTTCAATATAAAATATAAATTAATGGATTTAATTATAATTTAGTTTACATCCTCATTTTATCTAATAATTATTATGAAAAAATATTAAAATCCAATTCTTTTATGATGTCAATTTTTATAAAACTCATCACAAATCATTTTTCCAAGACATAGACCATGGAATTTTTGTCTATACACCATGATATAGATTAATTATTTTCTAAAATTATTTAATCCTTTTAAACATATTCAACTTTAATTTATCACCAACCTATTCATGATCTTGTTGGTAATAAATTCAATATATAAATGCATTTGATGTACCTAAATCAACAATTCAAGAAAATAGTCATAGTATACTCCCATATTCATCAATTATCAAAACACAACATTACTATATAGAGTAATGTTTGAGAGAGTACTCTAACCCTAAATGAAAATAAAATTACTATATTGACCAAGTATTGATTAACATCTTCTCAAATAACTATTTGTAAACTCACTAAAATAGTGATATTCTCTATACTTACCTTAGTCAATACAATCAATCCATGTTATCCTCATGGGTCACCCCTAAAAGGGTGACTTAGCCTTTTAGTATAAACTTAGACTTATCTCACACATGATATCTTAAGGTTTTATAAACATTAGGTGGATAACCTACAAGTCAACCCTTAGGAAAATTTTCCTTATACTCACAGTTTTACTTATAAGCACTATTATTATGGTCTTGAATCCTATTCATGGTTTACCCAATAAGATGAACCCAATTCTTAGTTGAAAATTGAGAGAACCTCTATCTCAACGAACCTATATCTCATTGAACATTAAAATTAATTATATATAATCACAATGACCTTTAATGTTATTGAATTTATTCTTCAAAGATATATTTCCACTATGGGGTCATCACATAAATTTACCCACGGAATATTATATAGTAGATCCATGTAGACACCCTAATTATATAGGATTTGTGAAGACCATCTATCAGAACACTAATAGTTCATTCATATTTTTCATATACCTTTTCTCACTATCATATCTAGAATGGTTTAATCACACCTACTTACCCTATATTTCTCATCACACCATGCCAGATATTACATTTAAAAGATATAAATAATAGGGATCACATGCCTCATGATGGAGTTAACCCTAGAATATTACTAACTGGTCCATCCATGCTTACATTATCATCCATGTTTCCCTTGAAATTCTATCTAAAATAAAGTCTCAATCCAATTAATTATAAAAAAATTATAAATATTTTCACAAAACAAATATCTAATTAGAGGAACAGGAGTAAAATATTCATATGCTACCACCCTTGGTTAAAATCCCAAAAAATGGCATGTCAATGATCCCCAATATCATATTGTATTTCCCATGAGTTAAATATATAAAATTCTACGCCAAAATTTAGGTAATTTTCACCCATAATTGAAGTTAAACGAAGAATAAACAATATAATAACATACCTTTTGTAACACAGAATGTAAAGGCATGTATTCATACTCTACCAAATTCCTCTATAATAAGAACGAAAAATCACTATCAAATCAATTTATTTTATGATGAATAGGTGAAATCAGATAAACATCCAAATTCCAATTCATCATAAATCAAAGTGAAATAATATGAACGGGAAAAACTAGGATTTAGGAGAGAAATATGACAAAAAATAAAATAGATATGATTTTAGATTGATCCCCATATTGGGGGAGATGCGAGAGGAAGGGGAGGGAAGAAACCAGCTAAATGGTTCTCTCTTATAACCACTTTTTTCAATAAACCAAGAAAATAAAACTATCAAATTATAGTTGGTCTAATATTTAAAAAAATGGAATCATGGAACAACTAAAAGTCCAGTGTCCTGTATGAGCCTCTTAGTTAGACTAATAGGGTTTTTATAGACATACAATGAGATTATGGTAGTAATGGTGGTTGTTTTATACCACTTCCCAACCCACCGGAACCCCAATGGGTTCCCAATAGGGTTCTAGGGTCTTTCTTTTTGTTCTTAATAGAATCACCCATTTATATCATACAATAATTTACACTTTGGGTCTCCTTAAAATATATTCCCACCTCTAGAACTTATTATTAATCATTAAAAAAAATATTTTCCCTCATGGAAAATATAAATTCTGAAATTTTAATTCCCATTAATTGTTTCTTCTTATGATATTAGTCTATTTCCGATTCCATTGACACATAATGATATAATTTGTAACAATCATAAGTTTTCAAAATTTTCTAAATGGATAGCTAAATGTTTTCCTATGAGAGTTCTTAAAAAAATAATAATAATAATATGATAGAAAAAAGAAACTTTTATGATAATTACTATTAGGGATATGAAAAAAAATGAATCAAATAATTTTATCTACCGTGAATTAAACAAAATATATATATGTCGAAATGGATACACTGAGTTTATAAAAAAGGAAGAAAGATCAAAAAGGGAAAACAGAAGAAAATATAATAGTGTTTAGAAGGTAACTAACACATGGAAATATAGTAGATATTCTTCCTCCATTAAGAGTTTATATAGTTAATATATATAGATAATATCATAAATTTAGTATTACTACTTCTCAAATGGTGAATTTTCTTCTATGGAAAGTATCAAACATGATTTCACAACTAAATATTTAAATTCCATTTTTTGGATGGGGAATATTTTCATCAACCTTATACAGAATTGTAGAATGATTATAAATATTTTTTAGAAGATAAAAAAGGAAAATGAAAAAATTTCCATACATAAAAGAAATTTACACTTTTTACAAAATTGGGATCTAAACTTTCCATTTATGTGTGTTCCAATAACCCTAATGAAGTGATGAAACTTATGTTAGATAACAAATATCTCAAATAGTTTATGTAAAATTTTATATTAAGAATAAATAATTAAGATAACTTACTACAGTTGCATGAACTATTGAGATCTATATTTAGAATCTGGTATAATATAATTTCTGGATAAACTTTCTATAATAATTATTTTATTTAGTGAAAAATCTATTCTCAAACTAATTTAAAAACCGATGGGAATTAGAATAAAAATTGATATTTATGAATAATATAATATTTTAGAATTAATATTACCTATATTTATTATTACTTTACTTATCTTTAATATTTATGGGTACAGAAATATTAGGATTCAATTTTTTTAGTATGTAATGTTTTGTGAATAAGAAAATTTTTATATAAAAATAATTATTTGTATGTTTTTCTAGAAACTGATACTATTATTGATGATTAGAAAATTTGGTTTAAAGATATAGGTTTCCCTTAGAATATAATTTAATGATAAATTTGACTTTTGAAAAATGATGAATGTAGACGAAGAACTTGTTATATTTAGAGAAAATGTGAATAGATGGATAATTAGGTTATTTGATATAATCATCCATAGTGAGACTTTAATTTCTAATGTTCATTATTATTTAGTTTTGAAGAAAAAACTCATCAACATAAGTTAGTTATTTTATAAATAATACCATAAATATTTTACTAATAACAAATTAACCATATATATATTACAAGAAGTTCCATTATTACCGGAAAAAAGGCATGATAATTCTGATACAATGGATTTTAAAGACTTAACCTATTAGGATATCTCTTCCATATGTGTAAAATAAAATAATTCTTATATTTGGAAAAAATGCTTATGGTAATTAATTATCTAGTCCTTAATTAAAAATTCCATGAATGGTCTTATGAATTTCCATATAGAGTTAAAGTTTTATTCTTTAATATATTATGATTATTGATTATTTAATAATACAAAAATGGCTAGTTTTAAAATGGTAAATGATGTTCTAATATTCATACCTCTGTTGTTTTTTTATATGAATATTTTTAGAATAAATTCAACTATAACTATCAGAATACAATACTATGTGTGTTTTTGTTTGAATTATTTTTTATGGATATATTCAATTGACTTTATTTTTATGTCTTTTTTAAAAATTAAAAGAATTTTATTTTTTCAAAAATCATATTTCTCTTGTTGAAAACAAAAAAAATCATTATTTAATCACTATCTAAAACTATCAAAGATGAGAATTTTAAATCTATAATTTAAAACATTATATACTAATAAATGTAATAAAATTAACTTTTTAACACCCAAAAATCCATAGTAAAATGGGTTAATTGAATGAATGAAAAGAAACCTTAAAAAATGAGTAGGCTTGTGTCATGTTGGTATCGAGTAGACAAAATAATTTAGCATTAAACAAAAAATTCTTTTTAATTTATTATAAATATTATTTTACTTCATCTAGTGTTAAAAAACTCTTTATAAACTATGGAATGGATGAAATTATATTATAGTATCGTTCAAGGTTTTTAATAAAAAGTGTTTATTTTGGATGTAAAAGATAATATTAAAAAAATTCAATCTTGAATATATGGAAGCAATTTTTATTGGTTACTCCACTAAAAGTATAGATTATGATGTTTTTAATAAATGATCACATACTATGGAAGAAATGTAAACATGGTATTTTATCAAACCTTTCCTTTTATAAAACTAAAAATAAATATTTTTATGATGACAAAAATTTTAATTTTATTATCAAACTCCCTATTCCTTACAATACCAATTTGTTAAACCACCAAAGTTATATATTTATAAAAAACCTGATCTATATGATACACTAATACATGGTTTATTACATAAAATCAAACTTAATAAAATATGGAATATAGATAAGTATAGTGTCTTTGGGAATTAGGTACATAGAATAACATCTTAAACATGGGATATTATGAAATTATTGAAAGATTCCTTAATATGATTCTAAAATTCCATGTCTTTTAAAACTAAATGGGAAAACCTGGGGACAAAAATAAGAAAGGAGTGATCTATAAATCATGATAAATAAATAAACATGGAAAAAGGTGACACAAGTTGGAAAATTGACATATAAATGGGACAAAAAAAGAGTAATAATCATAAACATCAATAATGAAACATGATATATCATGATAATCATATCATGGTAAATGTGGCAGAACATAAAACACAGCATCATAAACATAGATCAAGGATAAACCACTAAGAAATCATGGTGTAAAAAGTCCCATAAAGGAATTAGGATCACTACCTATCCCAACATGACGTGTCATGATACAAAGCATTACTCAATGCATTGGAGCACTATATAATTGTGGGTGTAATGGTAAAGTAAATTTCATTCCCATGCTTATATGTTCCATATATATTATATAACATGGATTCAATCATCATAATAATTTTTTCAATGATCTAGGAGTGTGGAATACATACATGTATTTCCCTAATTAAATATTTACGTGGGTATAAAGGTGAATACCCTTAATAGAAAAAGGGTATGGTATACACTACACAACTTTTTTGGCATGGAAAATCATGGTGAAATTTTGGTCGCATAACTGCGTCACATAAAAATTCATAAAATGGGTTGATGAGAGAGAAAGAAGTATTTTATCTTTTTGAAATAAAATAAGCAGAAATATATACAAAGAATCATATATCTCATCAAAATTAATTATATATATAAATCATAGGATGATGAAGAAACATGAATAAAGAGTAGAAATAAAAGAACCCCTGCTAAATTTTAGCATGGTAACGAGTGTACATAAAGGATCATGGAGGGCATAATGGTAGTAAAAGAAATATATAATCATTTGTAAATAAAATTTATAGTAAGGGTAATATGTAATAACATATCCCCACATAAATACATGGAATTTATGGTATATATCATAAAATAAGTGTTTGAATGGAAATGAGAAGAGATAAATCCCTTAAAAAGTTTGACTTTGTAATGGGAGTAAATAAAGGATCATGGAAGTGTTAATGAGGTTTAAAGGAGGATATAATAATTTTTAAATTAAATGGATGGTATTTTGGATATTTAAGAACATATCCCAACATAATAAAATAGAAATTTAGAGATAATACAAAAATAAGGGCTTGATAAAAAGAGGAGAGTAAAAGATCTCTTACTTGAGTGTGTGACTCCAAATGATTTGGAGGGGATTATTGAGATTTTGGACCACCTTGGTAGCAATATAGATACTATAAGGAAGAGTATCGATGCGATCCAAGGAGTTTTAATGAAAATAAATGGGATCTTGGGTGGGTTTATATAGGAAATGAGGGGTATTTCTTTATTATTTAGGTTTTGGACTCTATATAACAAAATAAGAAAAACCACAAACCATATCATGGGTTTTTCCATGGTTTCTACAAAATGGGATTAGTTCTAGTTATTTTTATAATTCAAAGGGATTAACTTATTAAAATGACTCCCTTTATTATTTGGAGGTGAGTCACACTCTTAAAGAAATGATTTTAAAACATTAAAATAATTTATAGGTTTTGGATGATTCATAATGGATTTAAAAAATAAATAAAATTAAAATTAAATAATTTTATTTTAAAGGGAAAACATTGATTTGTTCTTGTATCCCATTTATAGTAATTTTTACATCAATTTTTGGTCATTATGATGTCACAGAACATAAATTGTAATTATATGATATTTAAATTTTACCCTAAAATTCGACTACCTTGAAAAATTATGAAAAATTAACCGATGGATAATTTCAAAATTTTATTTAAAAAATAATATTAATTTTATATAAATAATTTTCTAAATATGTGTATTTTTACTTTTAAAATAAAATCTATATTTATTAATAAATACTAGGTTTTTTATAATAAGAGTTTTTTAACCCTTATAAAAATTAAATTTGACTTCATAAAAATTATCTGATAATTTATATTTTATAAAAAATATTTAATAATAGTATTAAAATATTTTTTATTTTAAATATATTTTAGTTCATAAATTTTTTAATTTAATTTTAATACTAACCAAAAATATAATTTATGCCTTATTGTATCAAAATAAAAATCATTTACAAAGTAACAATAATAGGATGAGAATACATTCATTATTCTATAGAGAATAGTATATATATTCATATTTCTAGGGACTTGATACATATCCCTTTAATACACCAACAAACACTATAAGAGTAATGTATGTTATGGCTAGACTTTAATGGGGGGTTCAGCGAACATGGTTTGGGTTGTGATCATGATAAGCTTGAAATTCTCCTATAAACAATTCCGCTCATACTTAAGTTGTTGGATCTCAGCTTGGTAATAGTTAAGGGAAAACCATAGTGATTCTGTCTCTCTTAAAAGCTCTAATAAATTAGCTTCATAGGGTACAATCCTACTGGTTGAGGTCATCACTTGCTTTGTTTGTGTTAGTTGGATTTGTTAAAATCCTATATCTATACTAATCATGTGATCTATGTTCAATGGATATACTATCAATGGTGAAGCTAATTAATATAATTTTAAATAAATTGTGTATAATAAAATGAGATATTTTCATGTGTTTTATATAACCATATTATATAATAAGGCAGTTGATTAAATTAAAAGGGTAATTTTTTTTTAATAGTTTGGGTCATCATAATATTTCCCCCATAAGAAATATCACCATATAAATTTTCATTCACCCACACTAAAATAGATTAGGGTAACTCTATTTCATATCTTCCTACGGTTCATATGTTTCTTCTTCAAATTTGTAGTTTTTAAACCTCACTTTGACCAGGTGTATTGTATTATTTCATAGAACTTTGTCTCTGTGATTAAATATATTCATTGGTTTCTCCTCATATAATTTATCATTATTTAATGGTACCACATTTGGATTGATTAAATTTGAGAGTCTTTGTAAGTAGTTTATCAAGTGGGATACATGGAATACATCATGTACTTGAGATAGGTTAAGTGGGAGTGCAAGTCAATAGGCCACCACTCTGATGTGATCAAAGAACTCAATGGGGTCTATGTATCTTGGACTAAGATTTACCTTCTTCCCAAATCTCATTAATTTATTACATGGAGATATAGGTAGGAATACCATGACTCCAACATTTATCTATAATTATTTTTTAAGATTATCATCATTTCTCTTTTTTCAACTCTGATTAGCCTTGATGTGTAGCTGAATGGTCTTAAAACATTTCACCATTTCCTTGACCATTTTAGGATATATAACTTTTCATTCCCTAACATCATCCCAACATATAAGTGTTATTCACCCCTTCCCAAAATGGGATTCATAGTGATCCATTTGAATTCTAGAGTGAAAACGGTTATTATATGAAAACTCAACTAGAGGAATGTATTGCTCCCATACTTCCTTAAATTCCATAAAACAAGAACTCAACATGTCTTCCAGTGTCTGAATAGTCCTCTTATACTGGCCATCAGTTGAAGAATGATAGGTTGTACTAAATTTCATCTCAGTGTTCAGATCATACTGTAGGCTTTTCTAGAACTTGGAGTTGAATCTTAGATCTTGATTTGATACAATCGATAGTGGTACTCCAAGGAACCTTACCACTTCTTTGATGAATATTCATACATTTTGACCTAGAGAGAAGCCATATTTAATCACAATTAAGTGTTTCTTGAAGTTACTGGTCATGCGGCGGAAGCCCCAAAAAATGGTTTTTAAAATTTTTGACCTAAATTCAACATGATCTTATAAACGTCAGTGAATTGATACACGGTTTATTATGAGGATATCGTGTTAAGAGTTTTAAGAACAAAATAAAAATAGTAAAATACCTAATTTGGATCTGAATCCAAACATGATGTATGCTAATCATTGGAGATCGACACTTGAAGAATCCAAAGCTGAATTCCTCTAGATCATCCGCATGCACTTCGATAAATTGTAGGAGTTTCGATCGTCGTAATCTGGGTGCTATCATTGAATTCCAATGATGCCTTAGATTCTCTGATGATCACTACATCACCGCACTTGAGATGCCTAAGAGAGATCTTGATCCGAGCACCAGGATCCAGATATTATCTCTCTAGATCATGGGAGAGAGAAGAGGAGAGATAAATCTCATAAATAGTCCCTGGTGGGAGGTTCTCATCTTCTATATAGTGTGTAATTATAATACCCGATATTGCCTCTCTAGCCCTCGAATACTAAACGCACTATAAATAACATTTTATGACTACTAAACTGAGTCATAAATATTATTATCAATTTATTGTAATATATTAAATACATTAAGTGATAATAAATGATTCATTAACTCAACTTGTCATTCCCATAAATATTAATTGAACCTTAAATTGTTTAATATTGGTTCAAATAATATTTTTCATGTATTTACTTAAAACATGTAAATACATTAAATAAATAAATTCAATACCCATTATTCATTACTTGAATAATGTTAATTTATTTATTGCATTAGTGATCATTTAATCATTGAAAAATCCCAGACCCCAGTGGTGGGTACCACCATGTCCAAAACTCTTATTCAACATAATTGGGAAGATTATAGAATATGATATTGTGTGTGACCCTCTAGTACCTTATCATGATAGTAGTGAATAGTATTTAAAGACCAAAAGTGGGATGTAGCATCCAATCATGACCCCTAAAGAGATCAGGATTTTCACTACAGTAAAAACCAACCTAAAAACATTTAATATGTAATATAATCTCTTTGTCTTTAATATCTCATAAAGTAGGATGCACACTCATATCATCATCATTTTCTTGGTTTGTTGTTTTTTAATCTAACTGTACATACTTACCCTTAAGTACCATGGACATGATCTTATGAAGGTATTACCATCCTTATCAACATGGCCTAAGATATACTACTTCCAGAACCCAGAAGTGACGAATCCTCTCTTGAACATTCAACCAATGTCATGCCACCAATTACGCACCCAACAAAAACTACCTCACCATGATTTCAACATCATGATATTCATCTTGCATCAAAGTATGAAATAAAATGGCATACATTGGTAATGAACTCAAGTCAGAATACCATTACACAAGTCCATAGATAAGAACATCCAATAACACACGAAACATGTGGTGTTCCTATTGGTGGGTCTCACCTCGTGATCTCACTACTAGAGATCACCTGGTGTGAACTTCATGAGAATATGTCTCAATGATTATGAGCCACCAGCACCAGATATTCATACATCTACTATGTCCAGTCAGTAAGATGTATCTAGACCAAATGACCTTTGATTAAGATTAATGTCATATTATTTAGAGGTTATCATTACAGAATTGGAATTGCTATAACCTTTGGATTTAATAATTAGTCTTTTGAAATTACCATTAGATGGTGGATGTAGAAAAGACTAAAATATAATGGTAAGAATAAATAATATATAACTAATTATATACATGATATGGTAATCAAAAGAACTTCATTTTTGGGTGTTGGAACCCTGCAATTTCAACACTCCCACTTGCACTGGAGACAACTTGATAACCAAACTTGTAAGCTACTCACATGATAAGGATCGTGTTTCTACGGAGTAACATCTTTAACTGCTGGGCCTCCCAGAATTCTACTACGTGGAATATCTACTATTTTCAACCTTATCTCCTTGAGTAAAACTTCCCAAGAGATGGTATCCCTGAGTATATCTCAATTTTACACTATCATAACTTGAAATATTCACTAGTAGGAATATCATAATTTACATTATGATACTAATTTTCTTACTAGGTATGATTCCAAGAACTGGAAAAAAATCATTGCATATAACTGCTTCTTAACTACCTCAAAAGCTGCAATGTACTCGGTCATTGTAGGTATGGCTACCACTGGCTTATCTGAGTTTGTCTAGCTCATCACCTTGGCCTAACTGCAATATTAGATCACATGGATCTTATGAAGACTAGTTTTTATCCCCTTGGAAACTAGTATCATTTCTTCTACACTTACCATGTACAAATCATTTGTACTTTCCAAAGTTCAATTATATAGTTCTGAATGCATCACTTTCAATCCTCCTAGGTATAACTGATATTTTCCAACTATAATGTATATCTTGGAAATATCAATTCTTGTACATATCAAGGTATATGTGATTGATACATTAGTGAATCATATAAAACACAAATCACAACTTGAATATCCTTCCATTTTCCCAACATGATAACCTAGAGAGATTATTCCATATGACATTGTCAATAATTCATAACTTGAATTGTTACAACTTTTATTTTTTAATACCATGTCACTACTTGTATGATTGACTATGTCCAAGAAACTGTTAAACCTACCATAGTAAATATTGTTACCTAGAAATTTGGTTTCTACTTTAAGTCAATCAATGGTGAAATACTTTTATCCTTATCATAACTAACTATAAGACCAATGTATGTTTTCCATATGTTTCCGAACATATTTCACTTGGAAAAATGTGGCACTCCCGCTAACCTTTGGTAGACACAAGGAAAAGATTAATTCCAAATGAATTTTCTAAGATCATATTGCTTACTTTAATCCTGAACTGGATTTTAGTAACATGAAATCCTTATTGGTATCCAATAGTGTCATCATCCCTTTAGGGTTGCGTCATATAAACACCTTTCATGAAATTTGAACTTGACATACAATGTCCAGTTTAATGATCTTATAAATTAGTTATGAAAAGTAAAATTCTAATGGATTTAGGCATAACAACTTGGTATTACTAATTGATCCTTATTGGTATAGAACTTGTACCATCCATGTATCTTCTCACTTGAATACCTACCGCATTATTCAAAATTATAGGCCCATTTGAGTTGAGATACATGGAATCCATTGTTGAATTTAATTGATCTTGAAAATATTAGCTAATTTCCATATACTTCTCACTTGTAGGAATTATTAATCACATTAAATAATATATCACTAACTGTGGTGAATACAAAAACCATCACAATGGTTTTACTCTGCCTATGCAGTATGTGTCTTAGGAACATATTTTGTTCCACAAGCACTTGTGGTACTAGTTCTTATAAAAACTATTTGGGCATCTCTTGCATTGAATAAACCCATGTCAATCTAGATCCCACTATCTCAAAATATATGTGCACTGTTATATATAATTGTAGTGTATCACTTGACTATAACTTTTCTATCTTAGGGATTTAGGTAATATCCTAAACTAACATTAGGATAAATGCAATAGATGCATTATATGTTTGTTCCTGATGCAAGATTGTTTATGTCCTAACAAACTCTTTCCATCCAAACACATGTCCTTATGATATAATTGATTTACATCATAATATGACTTGTATGATGTCCATTTGTCATTATAGTTGGAATATGGTTAATGAATAACATGGTAATTTATGAAGCACGTCATGAAATATAATGGAAGTTTCTATAACTTGTAATATTGATGCTCCTTACATCATAAAGTTGACATATAAAATGTATGGTTAGGAATTTATTCACTCTATATTTTGTTGATAAATGTTAAAATGTAAGACATCATCATAGATCCTCCTCATTAACATCAATATCGTGATGTTTATAAGGTAATATGCTTTTAAGAATTTCTCCATGCTACATTATCATGATTGATGATTTCATTGTCAAGATATTCTTCGACATGCCGACACGAAGCAACTTATATCTTCAGACCATGCACTTAATTCACTTTTCCATTCCCTAATTAGTTAATGGAATCATATAAAGTAACTCTACCACTAGATTTACCTTGAAACAGTTCCGGGTCACTTGTTGAACTAATTTCAAAAGCATTGTGACATAACTTTATTTCTAAAGGTTTCTTTGTCCAAACTAAAGATGTCGATAATACCATAAGTGTTTAGTTGTACTGAGCCTAAAAACCATACTAGGTATATACATGACATCAAATTTTAGTTTTTCTTCTCATAGAATTATCTTTCCATAACTCGATATAAGTCTTGCATTTTTATATTCATCACTTATTGCCTATGAATCACATATTACAGAACTATAGGTTGAGTATGATACAAAAAGAAACATTTATTCCTCAACCTAGAATAACATATCATTATGTATAAGGACACAAGATATTAATGTTTTATTTATACTCGATAATAGTTCTACATGAATCTTACACTTGGTAATAAATAAGTCATGTACTTCTCACCACTGGCCTAGGTATCACCCTCTCTCAGCCACCTGAAGAATACACCTGACTTCCAGTAAGGTTTCTATACTTACTTGGTTACCATATTAAAATACACATATGTAATTGGAATGTTTTATTTAATACCCAATTAGTAAAACTGAAACATTACATTGAGGAATATTCTTGAAGAAGAAGTGGTAAATTTCTTCTTTAACTCAGTTTATTACATTTAAGCATCCATTATATTGTTTTATGATATGAAACATAAGTAACCTCTATTAATACCTCTTCCATTGATAGATGTGGAAACTGTTCCCTTGTAATTACATGATATTGGTCTTTTCTCTTTGTCTTTCAATTTTTTCTCCATAAGTATCAAAGATGAATCTGTGTTTTATATTCTTACTCACTTGGAGACCCTCTACCTAAATAGGTAATGAAGCGTATACTCAATATTTGTCCATTTTAAAACTTAAAACAAAACTTGAGTAATGGGGTGAATATGATATTTGAGTCAGATATATTTAAATATCATAACCCACATTTCAATTTTCATAGATCTAGTGTAACCATTAACTAGTCATATCATTTCTTCACTTTTTTCTCAAAGTCTTCTCAGATATGAGTCTATATATTATATCATCCATGTCTTAATGTAGCAACCATAACTAACATCAACTGTAGATGACAGCAGAATTACATAACCATCATATACTATTTACATTAGTCTCTTGTATGATATTTCACCCTCTATTCCTAAGGTAGTTTAACCGATGTTAGGGACACTAGCACATTGAGTTTCTTATATCATAGTACTATGCGGAAGTGCCCATACTATTCTTGGATACTCATACTAGTAAGTACATTTGATTTTTCCATTATTTGTCCAAATTTTCAAATGTGTGGTATTACCTTCCATTTTTCTACAAGAATAAATTTTAGTATATGATCACTTTTATATCGATTACTGGTTTATATATTTTGATTAATTCATTAATTCATTAAAATGTCTCCCAGTATTTTCTCAAATTCTAGGAACCCTATGTACTAGAATTGAAATAATATATTTCTTGAGTATTCTAGTGGAAAGGATCCTAGAAACACACCTCATAGTCTATAAGCATTGGCTAGGACACTACATGGAGGGTTCAAGGTAGGCTTTTGACTAAACAACTTCTTTAACTCATGGTTCCTTGATCTGTTGAGTGAAGTCCCAACTTCTTAAATCATTACTTAATTTACTCAACACTTGCCTCTAAAATTATATAAATCTAACTTTGGATATTTATTTTCTGTAATTTTAGTTAAGTCAACACATCACTCTCATAAGAACTCATTGGTAGTAAGAGGCGCCCTCATCTTTTGCATGATAAGCACCCCGAGAAGCCATTTTTGTCCAAATTTGAATGATAGAAGGTGGTAATTACTTAATATATTTTTTGGGGTTTTATATTTTAATGTTAGAAAAGAAATCATTTTGAATGTTTATTAACACGTACTATGTGATCACACTCACAACTGACTATGCATGAAATAGAAAAATTCCTCGTGTCACATGTTAATTTTATTTGTGCATGCTTGTTTGTTATTACTCTATGTATTTGTCTGTTAACTACACAAACACAAAAATAATAAACCTCTAAAAATAAAATGACAACATGATCATGAGATGATTCTAGTGGTTGATATGTTGAGTGAATAATGGATCATTTTAGACCTTAAGGGTAAAACCTTGAGTCGTGATTTTTACAACTAAAATTGTAGTGTCTACCCACCCAAAGCATCATGGTCATGTATGGTGCATCTCTATAACTCGGCACAAAGTGCATCACTAGTGGTCTCTTCATTATAAAAAATACTCACTCTTAGGTGAGGGGAACTTGAGATTAAATATAAAACATTGAATCAGACGTGAAAGTCCTTATACATATAATGACACTGAGACGATTTGTCGATCACCCTTTTTAATTAAACTAATAATTACAAAACCATTGAAATAAATTAATTAAATTAAAAACACACCTAAAATATATTGGATTGTCTCAGACTCGTGATAATTCTAATACGCATTAACTTATATATTTAAAAATAAAGATATAAATAAATTAAACTCGAATTAAAATAAACTCAAGGTCATTTAATTGAATTAAAATTTTCACTATTTATTTTAATTCAATAATTACATCATTTGGTCTCGATTAATTAATTTAATTTTAAAACTAAAAATGAAATTAATTAAATAATTTAATTAAATATCAAATTAAATTAATTTATGCCATATTAATAACTAATTAAAAATTAATATTCAATTAAATTAATTATTAAGCTAATTTAAATTAATTATTTTAATTAATTTTTGATTAAATTAAAATACTCTGGCCCTGATAACCTCAATCAGGGCATGTGCGGGATGGTCCATACCCACATAGGTCCATCCCAGGCTGTGTCAACCCTATGCAGGGGCATTCTAGGCCAAGCAGGCCTACCCATGCCAGTTCCGGTTTGGGAAGACCCACCTGGTCTCATTTTTTGTTAGCTAAGGTCCAATGGGACTCACATCTAAGTTACCTCACACCAAAAAAACGCACTATGGTGCCGAATTTGCCAGGTATGGTGGGTGTTCGTAGCTTGGAGAAACCCACATCATACCCAAGCTGGTGTCGGTGAGTTCAGTGGACAGTTGGGAAGTGTCTGGTAATGGAGGAGTTTAAACGATGTTGGGGTGGAGTGCAGAAGGTGTCTCTAGTGCGGCATGGCTTCACCAGACTAGGTAAAGGAGGATCGCCACTAGGTCTGGGTGGTGGCTTGGTTGTCGGAGCATGGAGAACCAATAGTAGGGAGTGGCCAAACACCAGATCAATTAGGGGCAGCGCCTAGAGGGAGATTCGATGCAGTTCCAACAAGTGGGGGAGTCCAATGTAGCCCTAGGAGAAGCCTTTGAGGTTGTGGGGAGTGAGGCCGGAGCGGATGGCAAGGGTGAAGATGATGAGATGGGTGGAGGTCCAAGACAGACTGGCTCACCATGGGGTATCACTGAATAGGAGGAAGGGGGTGGCTCATGCTGGTGGCTGGCACCGATACCAATGTAAGAGGGGAGACCGATGAAGGTTGTCAGTCGCTGCAAGGAGAAGGCACTACCAGTCTGATGGCCTATTGCAAGCGATGTGCAAGGGAGAAAGGGGTCTGACACCCTTGACCTATCTTATCCTTTTTTTGTTTATTTTTGTTTTTTATATTTCTTTGGCTTATTTGATAATCCAACAACCATATGTTTGTTTTTAATTTTTCTCTTCCACACACCCATCCAAATGAAGTCCACCCCACCTTTTAAAATTTTCTTAAATCCTATATTGTCCTGGAAAAATAATATTATTATTATAATAAAATATTATAATAATTAAATAATTATTATAAAAAAACAATTATTATTATAATAAAATATTATTATTATTATTATTATTATAAAATCTCAGTGTAAAATACTATTTCGGTCACTGTTCCAGTCAAAATTATAAGAATTTATCAAAACGTTCTTCCCAAAATTAAATCCACATAAAAAATCAATCTAAAATAAAACTGTAGATGGACGCAAACTGGGAATCCAATGTCTGATTTAGAATATGCCTTCAGTGTTGGGACCGTAATGAAACCATCTTCAATAATTAATGATAATTTAATTTGTTTTAGCTTAAATACTTTCAAGAGAGACTATGATACCAATTGAAGGTATCGGGAGCATAGTAGAATCCCTAAAAAATGTTTTTTAAAATTTTTCACTAACGTTCGACATGAACTTGTCAACGTTGGTGAATTGTTACCTGGTTTATTCTAACGATCTCTTGTGAAAAGTTTCAGGAACAAAATAAAAATTGTAAAATACCTCATTTAGAATTGAAGCCACACACGACGTCAACTTTTCATTGGCGATATCTTCTTGAAAAATCTAAATCTGAATTCCACTATATTCTTTACTCGTGATTCGAGAAACTATGGGATCACTGATCCTCGTAATCCAAGTGCTGGTGCAGAATTCCAATGACACCTTCAATGATCTAACGATCACCACATCACCTAGCTTACGATGCGAGAGAGAGAGAGAGAGAGGGAGAGAGAGCTCAATCTAAGCTCCTAGATCCATATATTCTCTCTCTAGATCATGGGAGATAGAATAGGAGAGAAAAATCCCATGAATAGTCCCTAGTGGGAGGCTCTCCTCTTCTATATATAGTGTGTAATTAAAATACCTGGTATTTCTTCTTCGACCCCCTAATACTTAGCGCACTATAAATGGCATATAACGATAACTAAACAAAATAATTATTATTATTATCACATTATTGTAATATATTAAATATATTTCATGAAAATAAATTAGCCATTAACTTGACTCTTCATTCATATAAATATTAATTGAACCTTAAATAGTTTAATATTAGTTCAAATAATATTTTTCATGTATTTACTTAAAACTTGTAAATACATTAAATAAATAAACTGAATTCCCAATATTCCAAATTTAAATAATATGAATTTATTTATTTCATTGGTGATCATTTAAACTTGGACAAATCTCAGACCCCGGTGATGGGACCCACCATGTCTAAAAATCATATTCAACTGAATAAGGTAGATTCTCAAATATGATATTGTATGTGACCCTTTAGGATCTTATCTCAATAGTAGTAAATAGTATTCACAGACCAAGAGTGGGATATAGTAACTCATCATGGCCCCTAAAGAGATAAGGATTTTCACATTAGTGACAACCAACCTATGAACATGTACTGTGTAATATAATCTCTTTGTCTTTAGTATCTCATAAAGAAATATGCACACTCATGTAATTGTCCTTTTCTTACTTTATTGTTTGTTGATATAACTGGATGGATTTACCCTCCACTTCCATGGACATTGTCTTATAAAGGTACTACCATCGTTATCAATACGGCCCGATATATACTACTTTCATAACTCGAAAGCAACAAATCATTTCTTGACTATTCAACCAATGTCATTACACCAATGAAAAACCCAAAAAAAACTACCCCAACATGATTTCAACATCATGGTTTTCATCTTGCATCAAAGTAAGAAATAAAATGGAATACAATGGTAATGATCTCAATCTAGGAGATCATCACACATGTTTGTAGATAAGAACATCCAATGACACCCAAAACATGTGATGTTCCTATTTGCAGGTCTATCCTCATGATCTCACTAGGAGAGATCACCAAGTGAGAACATCATGAGAAGAAGTATCAATGCTTATGAGCCCCTAGCACCTGATAGTTATACATCTATTATGTCCATTTAGTAAGATGTATCTAGACCATATGACCTTTCTTTAAGATTAATATCATAGTTTTAATAGGTTCTCATTAGCACATGAGCCTCAGCCCTATTGGTGAGGTATCCTTAAGTGAATCCACGAGACTCATATTCAAAACTAGGTAGAGGCATATTTTCTAGGTACTATAGTAGTACTCTGGCAGAAACTATGCAGTACTGTAGCAGAACTACACATTTTGGGGGTAATATAGAAGAATTGTACACTGTGCGGGTACTATAGCAGTATTGTACACTATGTGGGTACTATAATAGAACTATACATTGTGTGGGTACTGTAGCAGAACTGTACACTGTCCACGTACTGTAGCAGAACTATACACTATTCGGGTACTATAGCAGGTATTGTTCGGTATTGTAGCAGCTGGAACTATTCACCTTGGGCCACTGGTTTGCGCTTGGAGTCCTTAAAGATTTTGGGCCACCTAGGCCTTCAGGTCAGTAAGGCTTTCAGGCCACCTTTAAGGCCTTTGGGCCACCTCAAGACCTTCGGGCCACATGTAGTTGTCCCAGACAAACTTTATAAAAAAAAGGAACAGCCCCAGAAGAGGATTCATAGCAAGTGCACTCACTAGACACTACCACAAAATGGGGCAAGGCCAACGCCACCCTTTATCAGCACTAACGAAAAAGCACTGATAAAGGGCGTACCTTTATCAGAGCTAAAAAAGTGTGATAAAGGGTACCTTTATCAGTACTAAAAAAAGTGCTGACAAAAGTACCACTTTATCGGTTCTTTTTTTAGCACTAATAAAGGTACCCCCTTTAACAGCACTTTTTTTAGCATTGTTAAAGGGCACCCCTTTATCAGCTCTTTTTTAGCAGCGATGATAAAGGGTCTACTTCCAAAAAAATCATTAAAAATATATATTAATATTTAAATATATATATAGTTATATTGATATAAATATAATATATATTTTTTAAATATAATTTTAAATATATTTTAGATAAGTATAAATATACGGTTACACTTAATATATAAGATATTTAGTGAAAATGGATTACAAAAAAATTTAAAAAAAAAAATTTAATTAATAATTTGCTAATTATTATGGAGTAATAGTCATTTAATAACAATTTCAACACTAAAAAAATTAAAAAAAGATCCAAAATATGTTGAAAACGCTTCTCGAACTTCAAACGGCCATAACTTTTTATCCGGGTGTCTGTTTGAGCTCTACCACATATCAAATCAAAGCCTACAATGATATCTACACCACTATCACCTAGGGAAATCTTGTTCAAGGTGTTTTTAGGCAAAAAAAGGCCCCGAATTCCTCCAAAACTGAGTTTTTAGTCAGGATACCCTGATTTTTTAACATTTTGTAGATTTTTAGCCTCATTTAAGGGGGTATTATTGGATTTTTTTGGTGGGGACTGAATTTATTCCAAGGTATTACATTCATATTGATATTATTTCTTTGATATTTTATCGTTTTTTATAAATCACTGCTATTTATAATCAAATATATAATAATATATACATATTTTTTATATATTCACACATAAAATTTTAATTATAAATAAAAATAATAAAATATATTTACATATAAAATATATTAGCTTTATCTAAATAATAACTAATATCCATTTTATTTAAAATACCAATATATAAATATTTATATACCTATATATTAATCTAACTATATGTATATATTAATATAACTACATATCTATATTGATATAACTATAAATATATATATTAATATCACTATAAATATATATATTAATATAACTATATATATATTAATATAACTATATATTACTATATGAATAAATATAACTAAATATATATATAAATAAATAGATATGTCATTAACGGGAGAACAAATCAATATGGCATAGTGGTAAAGGCTTTAGGCACGTAAGGGAGAGGTCTCGAGATAAAATCTTGGTGGAGGCAAGGGCACGCGCATGAGGGTGGATTTGGGGGGCTAGTGCTGATAAAGGGGGTTGTTGTAGCACTGATATAGGGTGGAGGGGGTGCGTTTGGGCGCTGGAGGGGCTGGGAAGTGCTGTTAAAAGGGGGGATCAAGCGCTATAAAAGCCCCCCCCCCCCCCCGATTGGCATGATTTTTTTAAAAAAAATTAATTTTTTATATTTTTTTTACTTTTATCAATGCTAAAAAAAGCATTAATAAAAGACCCATTTTATCAATGCTTTTTTAGCACTGATAAAAGGGGCCTTTATCAGTGTTTTTTGGAACGCTGATAAAGGGGACCCCCCCCCCCACTTATCTTCGCTGGCTTTAACAGCGCTTTTCTAACCCAGTTAAAGGCCATTTTTAGCGCTGATAAAAGGAGTATTTTTAGTAGTAAGAGTAGAGCCAAATAGATTTGTCAAAATGAGAGGGTATGACTATGCCATCGGGACTAGCCTATGCTTTCATGGGAAGCCTAGCCAGATGGCCATGAAAAGGTGGAGAGCTACTATCACGATGCATATGATGGGGAGGGGTAGTTCCTTGTAGATAGTCTGGTTGAATTCCCTAAGAACTTTGGGACATGTAATCTTTTAAGCCTACGGTCCATGTAATCTCTAATCCTGCGGGCCTTGTAAGGGTTCCCTCTCATCCCTTGAAATGGGGATTATCAAAAATAAATCAAAAATGAAGGCCTTTGGTCCATTCCGATAATAGGTTCTCATTATATCCTAGGAACTATTATAACCTTTTGATATGAAAATTAATCTATTGAAATTACCATTAGACTTTGGACATAGAAAATTCTACATGATAATGGAAAGAATACATCATGTATAACTAACTATATAGATGATATGGTAATCAATAGCACTGCATATTTGGGTCTAAGAAACCCATTATTTCAATAGTGTACAGTCTGTGTATGATGATCCACCACAACACATATATAATTGTTTCCTCTGGATGTCTTTAGAATTCTAGTGACAAAATTCATGGTGATTTTTTCCGATTTCCATATTGGTATGTGTAATGGTTTCATTTTCCCCTTATACTTCTTCCTATCATCCTTCACTTGCTGATATACCAGGCACTTTAATGTATATTTAGTGATCTCATTATTCATATTGTCCCACTAGTGGTGCTCACTATGATCTTGATACATCTTTGTTCTTATTGGGTGAATGGAGAAATTCAAACTATGTGCATCATCCAACAGTTCCTTATTTAGCTTATAATTTTATGGAACTCATAGTACTAACCCAAATCTCACAATTCCTTCTTTATTAACATTGAACATTGAGTATTTCAATTTTATTATAGTTTCCACTTACTTTTAAATCCCCTATTCATTTCTTTGAGCATCCTTTAACCTCTCCATAAGACACAGTTGAGTAATCATTTGTGAATGGATTGATAATGTGTCTTCCTTTATGATTCTCTTGTCCATCATTTATGAATCCCAGAAGATTGGATCCCTCTCAATTCTAATCAATTCTAAAATAATTGGATGTTTTCTAGTAAGTGAATCTATCACTTTATTTTCTTTATGAGGATATTAGTGGATTGAGAATTCATAGTCCTTGATTAGAACTAACCATTATATTTGAAACATAATTATCTCTTTCAATGTGAATATATTATTGATACTTTTTTATCTATATATATTTTTCACTTCTCTTAAAAGAGATAATGCAACTATATTTTCAAAGTGAATATCACTATATCTAACTCCTAATCAAGTGTTGGGTAGTTTTTTTTTCAATAACTATCAAGTGACTTGAATCATAGGCTATGACATTGTCATTATTTCTTAACACACAACCCAATACCTTCATTGAAGCATCTCTGAATACAATGAAAATGTTTCCACTTGTGGGTAGTGTGAGCACAGGGTCAATGATAAGCCTCCTTTTTAGATCCTTGAAACTCTCTTCACTTTCATAATTCCTAGAAAGCCTGACTCCCTTTCGATTAAGCTTGGTTATAGGCTATGAAAATCATGAGAAGTTTCTCAAAAATCGATGATAAAAACCATCTAATTCAAGGAAACTACAGATATTTGTCACATATATTTCCCTCAGACATCCTTCAATTGATTTTATTTTTTGAAGGGTCCACAGATATCCCATTGATTGTGATGATATTCCCCAAGAATGATAATTTTTCAATGAGAACTCACATTTCCTATACTTTTCATAAATATTATCTTTCACAAGGTCTTTAGAATAGTTCTCAGATACTCATTAAGAACCTACTTGTTTTTTGAGTATATTATATTATCATCTTTAAAGAATACCAAAAATTTGTCAAGGTAATATCTAAAGAATCTATTCATCAAGTACATGAATATTTATGGAGAATTAGTGATCCTGAAAGGAATCACTATAAAGACATAGTACCCATACTTTGTACAAAAAGTTATCTTTGGGATATCCTCCTTCTTCATCCAAACTTGTTAATATCCCGACCGTAGATCCTCCTAAGAGAGTTTTTGTTCTCCATATAGATGGTCAAACAAGTCATCAATATTTGGAAGTGGATACTTTCTCTTAATCATGATCTGTTTGATCCCATGATAATCAATGAAAAGGTACATTATCCCATCCTTATTTTAGACAAAGAGAAATGGTTTACTCCATAGTGAATAACTTGGGAATATGAACCCTTTATCTAGATTCACTTGTTGTTGTTTCTTAAGCTCCTCAAGTTCCAAAACATCCATTCTATATAGAGTCTTAGAAAATGGTAATTCCCAAGGTATAAGCATAATTTAAGATTCATCCTCTCTTCTATGAGAAAGGATTTGAAAATAATGAGGAAGCACATTAGTGTATTCCCTCACAATACACATGTCTTCAAGGATGATTCTTTACTTAGACTCCATCATTTGGGAAAGATAAACTTTCTTATAGGGAAATAATATCCAGTCTTGAGATGTTGGTGCAAAATAATACTCATCCTCCTCCCTGAACTTGTGAAGAATTAGAGGAAAATTATAGATACGAAGATTTATTTCCTTCTCCCAGATATTTATGTTGGATCTATAGAGGTAAATTCAATACATTCCCAAAATTTAATAAAATTACATCAAAGGGAGTATGACAAGGTTTATTAGAAATTTCATCCCACAAATTTTTATAGGGGAGGAGTTATCTACTTGGGATGAAATAATTTCTCCATTTTTCATTTTAACTAATAACTTTACTTTTATGCTTTGTCGTGGTGTTTGAATAGCTCTACTAAACATTCATGAAATGAAGAAATGCATAGAACCAAAATAAAAAGTATGTTCTCTATTCTTGAATGAATAATTAGCATACTTATGACCACTTTCTGTCAGGATCCACCATGGTAGTTGTGATGTAAAAACCTCAATTTTTCTACCTTGGAGGTTTTTGTTTGTCTCTAAAAACCCTAGGCTCAGGACATTGGTTTGAAAAGTTATCTAGTTCCTTATAGTTTATGAAATGAACAATGTGTTGAGAGTTGATAATATAATTCCTTTCATATGTCACATTAGTGGGTTTCTCATATAAGTAATTTCTAGATAGTTATTCATCCTTCCCAGACCTAAATAATTTCACCATTCCCCTTAGGAAATTTTTGGGGTATTTCTTCATGCACCTTTGATAAGTGGGATGTTGAAATTTCAAGGCACCATTAGATTTCTCCATTGGAATTCCTGAATTAAACTCCACTTTACACTTCTTATCCATGTAATACCATTGAGATTATTCAGTCTCTATTTTGTATTTGAGGTCACATCAAACAATTTCCTCAAAGCTATCAAAATCTCAGATCACCATGGATCTTTATAGACTGGGTTTTATCCCATCAAATAAGTGGTCAACCTTTCATTCAGGGGTAAAGAAAAATTTGGGGGCATATCATGAAAGTATTGTGAATTTTTCAACATACTTTACAATATATTCTTTATTTCTTACTTGAGGTAAAGTAAATCCCTTTATAATTTAATTTGGAGAGCTATAGGAAAATATTTGTCAAAAATAATTCTAGAATTCCTTCCACTCCATATCTTTAATCTCTTCCTCTGGATTTTTATTTTTTATCAATGTCCACCACTAATCAGTTTCTCCCTCCAAACTATAAATTTCTAGTAAAAACTTATCTTTTTAGGAACATTGAAGGGTGGATAATATCTTCACAGCGGAGTTGATCTAATATTACATGATTAAGGTATTAGATGATCCATTAAAAGTAATAGGTCATTGTCTCTTGAATCTTACAACTTGTTCTCTCTTTAGGGGGTTTGGGAACTCCTCCCCACATGTTTCTATTTATAACTTGATTAAAATAAGAGATTATTGTGAAAAAAAATATTCCTACTCTAATCAGGTTGGGAATCTCATTGGTGAAGTCATCACATTTCCTGTTGCATTGATTATTTAACCAATTCCTCCTATTTTTATCCATTTTCGTGAATAAAAATAAAATTACATATGAGTATTTTAAACTTTTAAAAACATAAATGGGAATAAAATGACCTTAAAGGGATAACATATAAATTACATTTATTTAATTATCTTATGAATTTATAGGCTTCAATCTATGTTATCCATAATCTATTTCCTAACATATATTCTTATGGGAACTTTTTCCCCTAATAATAGTTCCTAATGAGATTATGAATTTACCAAATATTATCTCCTCGAGTGTCAAACCAAGTGCATATTATAGACCATTTTCATGTACCAGGTTACCCTAAGTTATGATTGGGACATCTTGTTGGAGTTTTTACCCCTACATACATTTGTTTCAGAACCACGCCCACCAGTAGTATCCAGTTAGAGATGTATATTCTTGATAAATACTTAATCCATACTTACCAAAATTTTGTGATGTTTTATTTTAATTATTCTTATACCTAAATCATTCTATATATTTTTCTAATCCTAATCCCAAAAACAACTAAATGTTCCCTCTCATTCCAACTATAACAACCTTACTCTTTATTACACACCATTACATGATTTATTACATAACATTGCACCTAATACAACCCAAAATATCAAAAATTATAGTATCTTTTTGAATTATGTACATATAATAACATATTAAATAATGGATACAAATACATTATGGAAAACTTCCTAAACATGCTTTGAAAATTCCAGGTCTTTTAAAACTGTGTGGGATAACCATAGAAAAAAACATAAGAAAGGTTGGGCTATAAAACCTATTAAGGGAATAAATATGAAATATAGTGATACATGTTATATAATAGGAATTTCAATTAGGCATAAAAATATTATGAATCATAAAAATGAACAATGATACCTAATATATCATGATAATCATAACATGGGAAATGTGGAAACAACGTAAAACACTACATCATAATCATAGTTCAAAGCTAATTTTCCAAGACATAATGGTGTAAAAAGTTCCATAAATGAATCAGGTTCACTCTTTTTCCCAACATGATGTATCATGATACTAAACATTACCCAATGCATTGGATCACTATAAAATTTTGGGTTCACCCACCACATTCATTTCATTCTCATTTATATGTGTGCTGCATAGATCATAAAACATGGATTCAATCATCATCATGTTTTATTCCATGATCAAGGAGTGTGTAATAAATAAATTAAATCCCAGAACAAAATGTGTGTAAGTGTAAAAAGCTGATTACCTTGATAATAATTGGGTATGATGTTCACTACATTTATTTTTTGGTATGGAAAATCCCAGTGAAATTTTGGTAGCATTACAACGTCACAAAAAAATTCATAAATGGTTTGATGGGAGATAAAGGGTTTTATATTACTTTTGAAATAAAATAAGAAGTAATAGGGGAACATAAAAACATATCTCATAAAAAGTAATTATAAATATAATTCATAGTATAATAAAGAAACTAAAATAAACAGGAGAAAGAAATGAAACCTTGCTAAATTTTAGCAAGGTAACAGCTGTACATAAAGAATAATGGAAGGATTAATAACATAACTCAACATAATCAAAAATAAATTAATAGACATTACAAAAAATAAAGGCTTGATAAAAAGAGGAGAGTGGAAGATCCCTTACTTGAGTTTGTGGATCCAAATGCTTGGGAGGGGATTCTTGAGAGATTTGGGGAATTTTGGGAGGAATTTAGAGTGCATGGTCATGTATAGACTTGATAAAAGGATATTGAGTGAAGATAAATGGAATATTAGGTGGGTTTATATAAAAAATACGCGGTATTTTTTATTATTTAGGTTTTGGAATCTACATAATAAAATAACCAAAACCACAAACCAAACCATGGTTTCTTCCCATGGTTTTTACCAAATGGGAGTGGTTATCATTATTTTATTATGAAAAGGGCCAAACTTATTAATATAATTCCATTTATTATGTGTAGGTGAGTCTCACTCTTAAATAAATAATTTCAAAACCTATAAATATACTTTAGTTTGATAAGATTCATAATGGATTTACAAAATCAATCAAATAAACATTAAAACATATTATTTTAAAGGTAAAACATTTATTTGGTATTAGATACCTTGTATAGTAATTATAACATCACTTTTGGGTCATTATGACGTCATAAAACAAAAAGTATATTAATATGATATTTAATTTTTACCCAAAAAATCAACTATTTCAGAAAATAATGATAAATTAACCATTGCATATGTTTGAAATTGTGATTCCAAAAATAATATTCATATAGTATAAATAATTTTACTTCCTACAGAAATCATTCGAATCCATTGGATTTATTGATTTTGAAATAAGCTTGCTCAACTCACTGCATATTGCGATTCGACTTTCCTCTGAAAACGATTATTATTGGCTTTGGTATAGGGGTTCTTGGAGTTTTGGGGGATGCTTGATGAAAGTTCTGAAATGGTCCCCTAGGTTTGATTGCTTTTCTGAATCCCTAATTGCACCTGTTTTGTTAGGTCTTCCAGGTCTGTTGATGCATCTCTTCAAGCAAATTGCACTTTTCTCTATTGCTAAGCTTATTGGTAATCCCCTTAAGCTGGATTCTGCGACTCAAAAACTCACAAGGCCTTCGGTTGAACGTGTGTGTGTTGAGGTTTATCTGTCGCAGCACATGCCTTCCACTATTTGGATCCAGAACGGGGATGCGGGATTTTTTCAGGATGTGGTTTATGAATCCTTACTGAGTTACTGTGCAAATTGTTTACATCTTGGCCACTCCCTTGGTGATTGTGCTTCTGGGAAGGACCCCATGAACAGTCGTCATCCTGGGAAACCTTTGCTGAAGGAAGGAAAATCAGTATAGAATGAGAAATATCAAAGTCCTCATTCTGAACAGACTGAACCCTCTAATTCTAAGGACCCATTGGCATCCTCATCTGTTCCGGATTCCTGCCCAGCACAGCCTACTGGCGATAAAGATTCTTTCCTTTCTGGTTTTGTGGATGCGGTCAATAATTCTAAGCCTTTCACTGATACTCCGAGAGCTTCTCCAACCTCTAATGAGTCAGCACAAGAGGCTCACTCTGTTTCTGGTAATTCCAATAATGATGATAGTGAGCAAGTAGATAAAATTGAGGAGGAATACCTACACTCGAGTGCCAAAAAAGGTAAGAAATCTTTTATTGATTCTAATGGTTTTATCACTCTGCACCCTAAGAAAACTCAAAAGAGAATTTATTATTCTAATCTAGAGAGGACCATTGTCACTAGATCGTCAGGGCCTCGAATGGAGGAAACTAACATCCCTACACAGCCAGTTATCAATAAGAATACTTCTAAATCAGAGCCTTATAATAAAGAGGACTCTTCATCATCATAGGAAGAGGACTCCTACTCTTGGATTGAGGATCGAGAGGATATAATTAAGCTTAGAAATTTCACTCGGGTTATTAAGGAAGGATACAAGGAGGAATTCTACTCTTGGATTGAGGAGCAAGCAAGGTTGTCTTATAGAAGATATTGTAAAAAATAAATATATGTTGATGAATATCTCATTATCATGGAGCATATGTTTGATAAGGTGTAATTTGAGCTTTATCATAACCCTGATTTTGATTATCACCAGCTTCAGTGGGAATAGAGCTTTTTCACTCATAGTATGCTTTTCTGTCTAGCACATTAACTACAGGGTTTTGAAGCTCTGTCTTGTTTGTGGATTGCTGTTGTTATTTGTTTTTCACTAATCTGTTTCTTTCAATGGAGTTCTAGACATTGGGGCTTGTCCCATGACCTTGCAGGAATGATTTGGAGGTATTCCTTTTCACCTTTGCTCCTCTTTTCATTTTTTCTCTTATTGGTACAAGCTCTTTGTACCTCATGTAATCAACTGTTTGTCTTTTACTTTTTTATTAATAAATTTTGGAGCGCTTCTCTACGCCTATGTGGTATAATTAATTTTATAAAACTATAAATTTTCATTTTTGAGATAAAATCAACATTTATTAAGAATGATGGGTTTTTTATGATAACAGTTTTCGAACTCTTATAAAAATTATATTTGACTTTATAAAAATTATATGATTATTTATGTTAAATAAAAATTATTTAATTATAATATTAAAATATTAATTATTTCAAGAATCTATTAATTCATAAATTCATTAATTGAATTTTAATATTAACCAAAAATTCAATTTGTGCTTTATTGTATCAAAATAAAAGTCATTTACAAAGTTACACTAATAGATTGAGAATATATTCATTATTATATACAAAATAGTGTATATATCCATATTTATAGGGTCTTCATACATATCCATTTCATACACTATAAAATTATCCAAGAGTAAGGTATGTGATGGTCGGACTTTCATGAGGTGGTTTGGTGAACATAGTTTGGGTCGGGATCTCGATGAGCTTGAACTTATCCTGTGAAAGGTTTTTCTCATGCCTAAGTTATTGGATATCATCTTGGGATTGGTTAAGGGAAAATCTCAGTGATTTTATCTCCCTTATAACCTCTAATAAATGGAATTCATAGGATATGATCCAACTAGTTGAGGTCATCACTTCCTTTGTGTCAATTGGATTTTTTTTAAACCCTATATTTATACTAATCAAGTGATCTCTGTTCAAAGACTATATTATCAATGGTGTAGAGACTTAATGTTATATTAAATTCAATTTGATATAATAAAATTTAATAAGTTCATGTGTTTTATATCACCATATTATATAATAAGTCATTTAAATAAATCAAAATGGGTATTTAATTTATAACAGTTCAGGTTATTAAAATATCGGTGAGCCAAAAGGTGAGAATCATATATAAGTATAACAATCATCCTATTTTTCTTGAAACTAGGTGTTTTTAGGTGATTATCCAACTAAAAATGTTATTGAATATGAAAATCCACTGAGTAATACAAGAATCTCCCTATGGAATGATTCTGAGGATCATAAATTTATATCTTAATTTGACCTTAAAATGGATAATGATGTCTTATGTGATGAGAGAAAGATGATTTCAATCCATGAATAACTCTATAAAATAAAATAAAATAATTTATGGTCATTAATGAAACATATTGGTGATATTATGGTTATATAAACTCAATGGATCTTTCAAAATAAGTGTGTTGAGAATGGAACCATAATCTATAATAATATTTGACTATTTACTAAAGGATATAATCATAATGAGGACATAGATTATTAAAAAACTTATGTTATCACACATATTTAGTCTATATAGATTTTATATTCCATTGTACTATATCTAAATATTATATAACATAAAATGGATATAAAAAATAATTTTTAAGATAGTTTTTTATGAGGATGATTATGTTAACCACCTTTTTTTTAAATCCTCCCCTTACAGACTATATTTTTGAACATACAAAGGCATATCACATATAGAAACAATCTCTAAGAGACTAGTATTAATTTTGATATCATTTTACTTATAAAAATTACATTATTAAAGGAGATTAAGATAATTTAAATTTTATACCGAAATAACTTATTTAGAACTTTATTATAAAGATATGTAAAGATGATATAATTTTTGGATCAACTAGAAAAACACATGTCGATAGATTTTGAAAACATATCAAATTTGAATGTAATGAGTATTATGGGTGAACTTACTTTATTTCATGGTTTTTAAATTTCTCCAAAAAGTAAATTGAACTATTTTATCTCATTAAATGTCTGAATTTGTTTTTTTGAATCATTTTTGTATTGGACTGCATCATTATGGGTTGGAAATTCCTAGATAAATTTATACTTTTCCATTAGTGTATGGTTAATTTTGAGAATCAAGGTTCATATTGTTAATATGAGGGTTTTAATACATTTAAAGGATATTTTAAATAAATTATTGAGTATTAATAGATTTTAGGTGGTTTGAGAGTGAGATATGGTAAATTTGGAAGGGTTCCTAGTGTACATTGGAACTACAGGAAGGATTCATGGTGTGATGAATTTGTCAGTCCATGAATTATCATGTAAAGGCCCCATAGTGCTTTTGTCTAGAATTTTCACAATGTGAGACTGTTTTTAAAAATTTTAACTACTATAAAGAAATAATTAAGGTGGTTTAAAATGGGGGTATTGGTCTAAGAACCCATACTTAATTCCCTACAATTACCTTACATGAATTTGGATGGGAATAAAGGGCTTTCCCTTCAGAAAGACCCTTTGACCTCATTTTCTCACTGATTGAAGAATAATTTATTTTGATGGGTTCTTATTGATATGTATTATGCCTTAGAATCCATTTATGTTCCAATTATATGTGAATTAGTCTTTATCTATTGATATTCTCTTGATTGTGATTAGATAATCATTTTTCAATCTCACTATACCTTAGTGGATTTTTTTGAGAATGATGGGTTTTTATATCAGTATAGTGAGAGGATTTTCTATAACGATGAATGCATGTTGTTGATGGGTGTTTCATTTAAGGAACATCCTTTGGGGTTTCTTATAGGATTTTTTTCAAATTTAGTTGGATCAACCAATATATCATGTAATTAAATTGGGAATTTTTTGTTCCTAATATTCAAGAGTGTGTCGAGAGTGGATGAACTTTGTTGGAAAAAATTCTGGAAAAGGTATATCTCCTAGTTGATTTCTAATAGACATTCCAATTTAATTCCATTAAACTAGCCTTTTTAATTATTTTCATGAGATAGGAATTTTTCTCAAGATAATATTGGAAGAGTGTTGACAACCATCTATGGATGGTTAGTCACGGTTTCGGCAATGTGCTGACACCCAGTGATTAATTTGGTAAGTATACCTTTTTTTAATTTGGTAGTGGGTTTTATTGTAATAATTTAATTAATTATAATTTTGTTATAATTAACTAAATTAGAATTATCTTGCATCATTTAGGAACTCATGGTTATTTTTGGAGGTCGAATGGACTTAGACCTCTTGCACAATGTTTTTCTACTTTTCATGGATGGGAGTAGGCTATGTATTGAAGTAGGTTCCCCATGTACTCTACCCCATGGTATTATGCATAAATTATTATCAGGTTGTATGAGGTTCACCACTTTGGGTGAACAGCCTAAAATATAAAAAATTTATGAAATACATGAAATTATTAATTAGTTTAATGAAATAAAATCCATAATTAATTAATAGAACTATGCCTAAATAACTAAATAATGTTACAAGGGACATGAAAAAACCTTTTTCAAAAGCATGATTCCAGTCACCAATGGATTATGATTTGATCAAAAATGAGTGCCTTAGATTACATGGACCACCTTGGATGTGTCATTGTGCCCATGAGACCCATTCTTGAGTTTTATTTCATGTATGTTCATGTGTAGCTAGTGAGACCCATATTTGATTTTGATCATATGTTTTTGTGTAGGTCGTGATAATTATAATTGATTTTGATCACATTTTGTGTGTGTTCATAGATTTTGAGACATGTTATTAATATGAATCAAATTTTTTGTGCATGTGTATCTCATGATACCCATGTTTCATGTTGATCACATGTGTGTGTGTTTATAGTTTTTGATATACAGGATTGATGTGATATTTTGTGTCTATATGTGTTATTTCATGTTGTATGGGGATGTATTTCCCTCAAAATATTTTATTATGGTATAAATTAACATGTGTACCATCATGTCTTGATTATCTATTATAGGGAATCATGTGTGACATGTGAAAATGATGACAATGGATCGATACATGGGGTAGAAATATGACGGCCTTATGGTTTAACCTAAGGTAGAGGCAATATAAGATCATGATGGCTACATGGTTGTCCCAAGATATAATTATAGGGTATGATATCCATGTGACCTGACCTAAGGTAGTTTTGGGATATGATATCCTTGTGTCATGACCCATGATAGATACGGGGCTTCACAACCATGTGGAATAACCTGAGAATCATTGTTTGTGTAGATGAAAAGAGATATAATATGTTTCCTTATGGTTGACATATGAACATGACTTCATTTATAACCACTCTTATAGTATAGATCCAAGGATGGAATGGATGGGTTTCATAATATCTTTTCTAGTGAATGAACACTCGAAATATGATTTATTTTTTCTTACTTTTTTATTTTTGATTAGTTGTTATGATTGTGAAGTTTATATATTACTGATCTATTTCTCATGTGAGAATATATCATGCATGTAAACTACAATTTACCTGTTTGGTATGGAACCACTTTGGTGGTTCCCTACGGAGTTTTACTCACATCCTACTTGGGCATTCATAGCATTTAGTTATTTGTATAGCCCTCACTTATTATAGGTACTGGTTTATTAAAGGCTCAGGTTAGATCGTTGAGCGTAATGGTTCACTAATAATATAGAGTCTGAGAGGAGTTGAGTCTTGGATTTGGGTGTAGAGATTATTTTTCACTTTTATTCATTTTTTTATATTGTATATATGATTGTTTCTAAGGGAAATCTCTATCCTTGTATTCATTTTTGATTGTGTTATTTCTACATTCATTCATCGTAGATGGTATGTTGATGGAATCCATGTACTTTAATTGTTTACTATTACATTTTTTATTATTTATCAGTTATTGTGCAATATAATTAATGGTATAGTCGCAATAATAATTCACTTTAGACCCTCACTGCTTGTCATTCACCTCTAGCTTACGGGGAGGATCTCCTAAGGTCATGTGGCATGCTAAATCAGACCTGGTGATTCCGGTTGGGGTGTTACAAAATTGTATCAGAGCCCTATCTTATTTTTCTTATTTGGGTAGTTAGTAAATATATGGCATCAAATGTGTTGAATATTTCAATGAAAATCATTCTAGTGGATCGTAAACACCTTTATCGATGTAATTTCAGGTTATTGGGGTATGGGATTGATGTCCTTAATTTACGCTATTATGTTTACATTATTTCACCTCATGTGTCACACATGGATTTTGAGGTTTATGATTTCATAAGGATTTCACTCTTGGTCATATAATCAAGAGGTGTACCATGCATCATATTTAGAACATAAGGTTGCACATGACCTAAATGCAACTTCTCTGTTATTATACTAAGGACGGAGGACACACCTGCTTTAGTTTTGACATCTTTTTCTATGTTTTCACATATAATACCAGGGTCATATTATATAAAGTATAATGATTATGCATGTAAAATTTTAATGTAAGGTCACGGGGGACTATAGTGTGGTGAACTTAGGTGATGATGATGATGATGGAGATGTAGTTTCCCTATGCATAGAAGGTTCAGTGAAACTTGTTAGGTCATTTTTAATCATTAATTTCCTTAATATAGAATTTCATGTGAATACATGTTAGATAGGTCTGATTAATTAAGGTTCCAGCTATATCCTATGTAAATTTATACATGTATCTCGTAAAAGAATTATTTTTAAATGAACCAAACTATAGTTCCTCAACATAGATGGCCTAGGGTGAATCCATCATGGAATATCAATAAAGATGTACCTAGATAAAATTATGTGAGTTGTGACTCTTAGTGACACCTTGTTTTGGGTTTCTTGGAGGACATTATATTCTTATAGATATGAATCTAGTCACTGATGTGTTGATTCCCTATGCTTTGTGTCAGTAATGTAAGTAATTATATTCCATATGAAGGGATAATCTAGGTAATTAGTGACTTAAGGGTGGTTTCCATTAATAGAAGTTCCCTTTTTATGTTAATATCATTTGTAAGGCTTAGGGATAATCATATGATCTATATTGTAAACTTGGAGTATAGATCAACTTTAGTGCTAGAACCCAAGATATGGGGTTGGTTTGTGGATCAAGGCAAGAGCGTTAAGCCTTGAAATCATGTTGTGGAGAACATTGATGCCTATGGTATCAAGGAAAGAACCAAGGGATGATTTTCTTATTAGTTAAAGATGATATTATCAATGGATTGTGAGTGAAGATCCTAATTGTTTGGAAATAAGTGAGTTAGAGCATCATAATACACTCTATGGTTTTAAATTTACACCCAAATTATGGGTGATACATGGTGAAATTTGTAATAGAGTGGTTCTAATTCTAAAGAGGAGAACTGAGGATGATCTTAGTTTGATGTTACTAACATATGTGGGACCATGGTCATTGGTTATACCAGTGAGCGAAGGTTTGATAAGCTACAACTCATTAATGTGTGATTTGGGGGTTCGTGATAAGGTTTCATAGGATTGTGTATCTATTGGGTTCTATGAGACCAAATAGGATCCAAAACGAGGACCGTGAGGGGGTTCTCAATGGTTCACATTGCATGAGGGGTATATTGGGTATTGGTGATTCCTTTTGGACCATTAAAAGTTTTTAAGGTTATTAGTGAACATGATAATCACTAAAATAGGAGTTTTTTTGTGGTTTTAGTTCTATATTACTCAAAAAGTGAGGTCACCAATGCATTCATGAATCTACTACAGGCATGGTAATCGAATATGAAAAAATTGTCAAAATTTGTCATGAATTCGGTGATGAACTATACATGGGTTGGGTGAACGAATGTTTTCATTAAAATGTGATTATAAGGATACTCATATGGTGGGGAGCATCAAAATGGTCATAATTGAATGACCCTCTCATGGGAAGGGTCGTGGTTTTTTTGTATGACTAGATGTGGGTCATTCATGCTAAATCTGTATGACCAGTGTGTAATGGACCCCCGAGTATTATACGTCATGGAATTCCAATAGCGATCGATGTTTCAAGAATCATCTCTATTTTTATATGGTTTATGATCTAGTGGATCTATTCTTAGTGAATAGTGAGCCTTGGTGGTTTTGATTTGAAATGTGTGTGATTTTGGCATTCGAATGAGTATGGAAAATTCCAAATGATTTATGTCAATGTTTTTAAAGAGACATGGTTTGAGAATATTCATAGCTTCTTAAAGATAAGAACTATTATTTTGGTTAGATAGTAATGACCATAGTTGTTAAGGGTTGGAAATTCCTAGGGAAATTTAAAATTTTCCATAAATGGATGGTTTATTTTGAGAACCAGAGCTCAGGATTGTAATCAGAGGGATTGGATGAAAATAAAGGGTATTTTTAAGAATGTATTAAATATTTGGAAATATCAAGTTGTCTAAGAGTAAGACTGGGTGAATTCAAAAAGGTTTCGATGACAATTGGGAACTTCAGGGAGTATTCATGTTGTGACACATGTGTCACACCATGAATGATCATGGTAAGGCCTTGGAAAAGTTTTTTCCTTAATTTTAATGAAGAGAAACCATGTTTAAAAAAATGAGCTACTCCAGGGAAATATTTCAGGTGTTTTAAAATAGGATTCTTAGTCTAGTAACCCCCCATATTTTATCCCCCTCAATTTCATTATTCAAATTTAGACAAAAGTGAAGGGTTTTTTCTTAAAAGGGAACCTCCGACCTCGTTTCCCCATCAATTAAAGCACAATTTGTTGTTTTGGATTCATATTGGTAAGTATTATCCTTTTGGACACCATAATGTCCCAATTATATTCAAATTATTCTTCATATATTGATCTTGGATTGATTTCAATTATAGAATCAAATGGAAATTCCCCAAATCTTAGTGGAATTAACCAAGAATGATGGGACTTTTGATCAACACAGTGAGAGGATGTTCTATGGTGATTATAAAATTTCGTTGATAGATGTTTCATTAAAAATACATCCCTTTTTTTATTATTTGGTTTTTATTCAAATTGAGTTGGACTTAAATTTTTTATCAAGGGATTAAATTTTATCTTTAACATTCCTTAGATTCAGAAGTGTGTTAGGAGTGTTTAAACTCCATTGGATGACATTATGACAAAGGTATTTCACATAGTTGATTTATCCCAGTGATTGAAATTTAGTTATATTAAATTATCAACTGAATTATTTTCATAAAACTGAGATTTCTTCCCGTGTGATGTTATATGAGTGTTCCAGTCCTTCCATGGATGGCTGGTCATGGTTCTGACGATGTTATCACACCCGATGAGTCATTCAGAAAGTATAATTTTTTACTTTTTCTATGAATTTTATTATCATCATTTATTTAATTATACTATAGTTATAACTAAATTGGAATTATTGAGCATGTTTTAAGACATCATGGTGATTGATGAATGCTGAATGGACTTTGATGGGTTAGACAAAGCTATTGGGATTTTCCCAATTAGGAGTTGGATCCATAATAATGTAGGTGGTCTCATGTACTCTACCCTATGGTATTATGAATATTTTATTGGAATGTGGTACGAGGTTCACCACTTTATGAAAATAACCTTAAATTCATAATTTTCTTATAAAATACATGTAAGGCTTAATTATTTTATTAAAATTAAAGTATTAACTAATTAATGGAACTATGCCAAAAGAACTGAACAAAGTACCAATGGCCATGATGAACCGTTATGCACTAGCTTGATTTCAGCCATAGATTGTCAAGGATTTCATAAAAATGTGTGTATTGGATAACATGGACCCCATTGGGTGTCTGATTTCACCCATGAGACCCATTCTTGAATTTTATCACATGTGTGTGTGTCTGTCTCATGAGACCCTTGATTGATTTTGATCACATGTGTGTGCATGTGTATCCTATGAGTCCTATGCTTTTGTTTGATTATATATGGTGTGTGTGTGTAGCTCATGATAACAATTCTTAATATGAATTATATGTGTTGTGTGTAGCCCTTGAGACCCATTTTTGATGTTTATCACATGTGTTTTTGTTTTTGGATGTTGATACTCATGCTTGATTTGATATGTTGTACATATATGTGTTATACCATATTGTGTTTGGATGTATCGCCCTTGGAGAATTTCCTTCTCGTACAAATTGATTATTGGACCATCAGGGATTGTCTACCCCTTAATGTGGGGTCATGTAAAACTTGTAAAGTTGAAAATGATAGACCAAGACACCAGAAAGGGATATAATGGATGTATGTCCAGGCCTAAAGTAGAGGTTATAAAGGGGTATGATAGTATTGTGGTCTAACCCAAGATACAATGTTGGGATATGATGGTTGTGTGGCATAGTCTGAGGTATTGTTAGGATATAACAACCTTATGGCCTAACATGTGATAGAGATGTAGCTTGACATCCCTATGGACTAACCCGAGACTTTTGGTCCTTACTACTGATCAGAGATATATGAGGTGTACTTGTGGTCAACCTATGATCATGGATTATGTTAGGAACACTCTTCTAGCATCGATTCAAATCTGGTACAGATAGGGTTTTTGTAAATTTTGTTAGTGTATAAACATTCGATATATGGTTGATTGTAGCTTAATTTTTCATTGGGGGTTAATTATTAATCTTTTTTGTGTTTATGCATTTTTTAACTACTTCTTTTTTAAGATTATCACATTAACGTACACTGCATTTTATCATTTAGGTATGAAATCACATTGTTTTTTCCTTTCTTAGTTATTCTCACACCCTACTCAAGTGGCCATGGTACTTCGGTACCCGAGGAACCCTCAGTTATTATAGGTAGAGGTTTTTATGAGTCATAAGATGGATCGTTGACTGGGATATCTCACTATGATTCTGGTGACTGAGAGGTAGTGAGACTTAGAGTTGGGTGTATATCCTCTTTTAATTTTTAGTCCTTTACTATCTAGTAAATGTGATCATCTCATATGATGGTCAATGTCTTTGTATTCATGTTTGAGTTTGTTTCTTCCACATTCATTCATTACAAATGGTATGTTATCGGTATCTATGAACTTTAATTATTTATTGTTGCATGTTTGGTTATTTTCCTATTATTTTTCATTTTAATTTAAGGTATATTCTCCCCATGATTTCACTTTTGACCCCAGTTTCATTATGGAAACCTCTAGAGTATGGGGAGGCATGCCTAAGGTCATTTTTCATTCCATCTTAGACCTGGTGATTCGGGATGGGGTGTTACAATTTTGGTGGATAAAATACATCATGCATTGTTATTATGGTATGTAATTTTTTTCAAATTGTTTTGGATAAAGTGAATAAATTTTTAGATTAGAATAATTATAGAAAAATTAATAGAATTATACTTTACTGAACAACAATTCTACTAGACATTAGTTTCTTTATATGTCTATATGCTAGGTTTAAAGTGAATATTAAAGAATTATATTTAAAATTTGTTAAATGTGTTTTTTGGTATTTCAATGGAACTTAGACACTTTATTTTTTCCCATCAATATTTTATTTTATTTTTTTAAAATATTATTTAGATATATATTTTATAGGATTCAGGAATGATTATAGAGGTATATATTTAAATTTTCACTTTATTGGAGATTCAGAGTCTTGGTATATTCTTAAATAAACTTTATAGCACTCTCCACTATTGAAGGGGAGAATGTAGTAGCTAATAGTTATTGTGAATTATTGTTTTGGATAAATAAAACACTCACTAACATTGGTTTTACTTTAACCCATAATCTAATTAGGATTCATAACATGAGTTTCATTTGAGTTTTTAAAAAAATCAATACATCACTCTGGAATAGAAAACTTTGATCTTAGACATCGTTTTCTTTATAATCACACAAAAAAAGTAATCATCAGTTTAGAATTTAGTGTCAAAATTTCATATTGATGAAAATTTATAAAACCATTTAATTTGTAAATAATTCATTTCATTAAACAACATATTGGAATGATATAATTTAAATGATTAATGTGTATTTGTATATTTAACTCCTTATAGTGAAAAATTTTATTTGATAAAGAAAAAAAATTATTTTAGATTTTTATTCTATTTTTATTAGGTAATTTAATTATTACCTTTAGATAATAATGAAATGCTAAATGATAAATCTATGGAGATTTATTCATCTGCATCTTATTTTAAAAATGAAAATATAATAATAGTTTAAAATTTAAAAAATCAACATTGTAAGGTAATTTATATAACATTTAATGTTTCCCTGATTTATTTATAGGAAGTAAAAGACAATAAGTTTTTAAAACACTTCCATTTTAGTGACTAGATATTTAAAACCATTACTATTAGATGATATCCATCCAATAATGTGTTTCTGAGTGATTATATTTGAAAATATTCCCTTGAAAATATATGGATTGGTCATCCTAGTTAATTTTTTTATGATTTCAAAGTAGTTGATCCCTTCCAAATATAACACTCCTAGGAGAAAGTTACTTAAAAGAATAATTGGTACTTCCCATTTCAACAAGGTGCACCTTTTTGGGGATCCAACCTAATTAAAAAACTAATGTTATGTTTTATATTACTAGATTAGTGTTAGGATGGGTTATCTTCTTGGAAGTTTCCATGGGTGCATCTATGTTAGGATAAAGAACACTAAAAGAAAATTTTATGGAATTTGGGGATAATCATTAGTCTGATTAGTAACAATTTTAGTGTATGGGTAAACAAAAATATTGAATGAAACTAGTTTGTAGGGGAACCAATACTACCTACTGGGCTAGTACCTAGAGTATATATGGGATGGTGTGGGTTCTTGTTCTAGTTAGAGGGGATCAGTTGTTAAAAATTGTATTAGAGCTAATACCTAGCTTAGAGTGTAGTGGAACAATTTTGGTTTGAGGTGTGAGGTATAAAATTTGTGTGTTTTGATTTAAATAGGGGAGAGTGTAACACCCCTAGAAAAGATACTTAACATGCTAAAAGGTACTACCCATGTCAATAAGGTGCACCTTTCTTTGGTCTGCACATTGCTCATTTTTTAGTAAAGAATAATTGGGTCCCCTTGATGGGTAAAATGGATATTTTACCTTATATAATGGCCTCTAAAAAATTTTATTCTATTTTTAGTGTGTTTAGGATATTATTTTTACCCTTGGGATAAATTTTCGTGGAGTTAAAAGCGAGATGAATTTTAAGGGATATTTAATTTTTATTAAATAAATAAATATTTTTTCCATGAGAGAGAATGTTAATATATCATAAATGAAGGTTTATATGGAAATTTTAACACTATTGTTTCTATAAAAATGTGTTTTTTCATATTAAGGTATATGTTATATTCTCGGGTATCGGGTCATAGACTAAGACTTTTGGGGTATTTCTATATTTTAAACAGATTGACTTAGCTTCAGAGTATAAATAATTCATTAGGTCAATTATTCTAGGGTTATCTGCTGGTGATGAAACAACCCTAAAGAGAGTTAAATGTTCTATTCCAGGTGGATTCTCCATGATATTGCAGATCAAAGACAATGTTATATGCATCAGTGGATCCTTACCAAGGTATATTGTGGTTTCCATAATTTTCATCTAGTTCCATTTCATTTTATTATCAGCACATTCTGAATTCATATTATTTCTATGATAGAATGTAGAGTTTTAAATGATTGAGGAGACAATGAATTTTTGAGTAATTGATTGGATTTTTAGAATCTTCATCATAATCAACTAGATATAGGATATTTTACATTGATCATCATATCATTTTTAATCTATATGTATATATTTATTTTTAAATTTTACGATGAAAATTTCATGGTTATTATCATTATTTCAACCTTGATATTTAGTGTAATTTTATCAAATATTGTTTATGATTAATATTTTTTTTCTTCCTCTTTGGGACTATTAAAATCTGAAAATCAGTTCTATAAAAATCTAGATGATGATATCCCTCTTGATAATATCATGGAACATACATGGTTGTTTTTAGTTATGTTTTTTCTAATGGATAGATTTCATGTGCTGTGGATATTTTATTATATACATTTTGACACTAAATTCTTATAATTCTTTAAGGTGATAAAAATTCATGAATGACTTTACATCTTTTCAACATTGCATTGTTACCTTAAAAAATCTTATTTTAATGTTCTTGATTCTTATGATTTTGAATTAAAATTTGAGTGGATAGTATCATCATCAACTGTTATACTTTATTCACCTACACCTCTCATTTGACTATCACCTTTTCCCCTCACATTAGATTATGGTTTTATAATGGATAAAGGTATTTATAGGACATAGAGAGAAAGGGGAAATTGAAAAAATTCTAGGAAAGGTAGCGGTAAATAAGAAAATTAATGGGGCCTTGGTGATGACCTAGGTTCATACAAACACCAATGATGGAAAGACGATTTTCGTAGGTGACCACATGAGATTGGGTATAAGTTTATAGTAAAGTTATACAATAATGAAGATGTGTAGGTCATGAACAAAGGTGTAAATAGTGATGATAGAGATGATTTATACAAAGAAAATGGATCTAGTAAAGAAGGCATGGCTACAAGGTGTACA
Source organism: Viscum album (assembly GCA_963277665.1). Taxonomy (NCBI): domain Eukaryota; kingdom Viridiplantae; phylum Streptophyta; class Magnoliopsida; order Santalales; family Viscaceae; genus Viscum; species Viscum album. Next base: position 2,039,963,178 of record OY728141.1, on the reverse strand, counting down.
ATATAGGAGCATAAAACATATAATTTTATTGATGTAGTTATTTGTTTTTTAAAGAGATAAATATCACATGAAATTTAATTCTAAAGTATAATTTGTTTGTGGTTTATGATTAAAATATAGAGTTTATGTGTGGAATTAAATATCCCATAGTGTGTAGTCAGCCCACTATTCCAAAAAACACATACCTATCTACCAAAACCCATATAGTTTGAACTCACACCACATGATTTTGGAATTACATGTCTATAGGGACTTCATTCCATCTTAATAAAAGTAAATTTTTTTATTATGATTCTTCTAATGTTTTTTATATCTTATGTTATTAGTATCAAAATCAGACAGGTGAGTAATCTTTTCTAAGTGTTTTCACATGTAAATAATGATGGTATAGTCCTTTTTACATAAGAGGCCACATACAATGAATTTTTAGAATTTTGAGGATTGTATATCTATATAGATGACATAAGGATTCAAGCAATATTATTAGAGTTGACATGGAGTTCATGTAATTCCCAATTTTTTAGGGTGTCAGCCTTTCTGTATAGGGTCCAGGTACTCCCATAGGGGTACCATGTTATTTGATTAATAAAATCTTGTTTTAATCCATATTACATGTCATATGTAATGTTATAAAATATAATTGGAATTTTGAACTATAGAAGGTTTAGAAATATGGGATATCTTAAAAAATATATGTTGTTGACCATCTATTATGTGATAACATAAGATGCATTAAAGTCACTCCATATGATATGGATTATAATAGGTGATGACATAAAACAAATCCTTCAATTTAAATATGTCATATTGTAGGGAATAGGGAATCATATTAGGCAAAAGTGCCAATCCATGTTTAAAAAAAGAGTATCAAGTCATGATAGTGATATTGATGTTGGTTGTTGAATATGATATCCTTGGTGTCAAAGGGGGTGTCAAATTTGTGCTTTATCTAAAATTAAATATGATAGATAAAAGCACATGTCAAATACATTAATATAATTTATATCTTAAAATACGATATACATATAAAATTTGAATTTTACAATTTTTCAATTATTAATTGATTAAAATGGTTTATAAATTGTTTATAAATCAATGGAAATGGTAATTTTTTATATTTACTTAGTATATAAAGGTGTTTTTAAATTAACTTATTTCTAAAAATATACATTATTAATTGATTAAATGTTTATGAAACATATATTAATTTAATATTCTTTAATATTTAATGTTAATTGTAAAATACCATTTTACAATTATATGTAATGACTTGTAATTTATATATAGATTGTTTACATGGAAATTATAAGGGTGGATTATAAATTGACTATAAATTTAAAAAATATGGTACAAATATAAAATAATTTATATTTAATATTATGAATTGTTCACCATTATTATTGATATGAAAATATAAAATTAAAGGCCTCATTTGAGAAAATCTTTAAACCATGTCAAAATTAGTTTTGACTATTGATGTGATCAAGGTTGAAATTATTTTAAGTATGTGATATATAGATTATGTAAATTTTTTACTTAATATAATTTGAATAAAAAATGTTTATATTTCATTTAATATGATATATTTAAATTAAATTATATTTAAATAATAATATAAAATATTTTATATTATGAAATAGATATAAAGTGTTAATATTTATTTAATTATGGAATGTCCATAATGTATTTCTAAATTATAGTGTTTGTAAGTACTTTATTTTTGAACTATACATAAATTTTCGATATTATATTTTAATATATTAATTGATAATTTATTAATTTATTCCATGATCTGTTCATAAATATAATTGTTATATTATGATTATGTGTATGATTTAGTTTAATGTGTTAAAATACTTATATAAATTTTCATACATGAATATAAAGAGTTACATGTTAGTTTTGATAATTGATTTAGAATTTTAATACATTTAATTTCGATTGTATTAGGTTATGATCTTCAAATTAAAGGTTAATTAAAGTTTATACATTTTATTGTTTAGAGTTATGAGAAAATTAAGGTCTCCCCAAAGTAAATTATCCTTGGGTATAGGGACTTTGGGTTGGACTTCTCATTACTTGGAGGCTTATGCCTTTTGTAGAAAAGTAGGGGTTATATTTCTATCACTTCAATCCAACTCTTATGAGGATTATAGATTTTATGTGATTTTAAACCATTTCATGAAAAACTATCATTTGAATCAGGCATGGGATGAATTTGGATATGTATAAATGTTGTTGGATTTTAATTTAGGTAGGTAAAACAATCTATGTGATGTATAAAGAGATAGTGATAAATAAAATTTGAACTATTGATTTTGTGAAAGGAATAATATTCCAAAATAAATAATTAAAAGCAGTAATACATGTAGAGGGAATACATGAGTTAAGATGGTGAGAGTGAATCCTTTTCAACAATACTAATTTTCAGATTCCTTCTAAATAAAACACTTGTTAAGACATCAAAAATCCAACCTGGTAGATTATTCTAAATCTAGGTTCCCCTGGATAACCTTATCAAAGGAAAGAATGTAATTCGTAAACCTTATAGGATTAGGCTACCATGATTGGAATTTTATTTGGGTTACACTTAGTTGGGAGACAATAAAAGGATTAGGTTGCTGGAGGAATGGTGGTGAGTTTATCTATATAGTGAATTGGGAAAAGGAGTTTTCTTCTCAACCATCCAAGATTCATATGTGATATGATTGGAATCATGGCCTAACAATATAGATAAGTGAATAGATAAATTCTTATATAACCCAAATCTTAATGAAATATTAGATCTTGGCTCACAAATGGATATGATGAATTTAAATGGAATCATCATTTTAGTTGGAGGGTATTTAATAAAAGTCCTTATTAAATGAATGTAAAACCTGATACTCATAAGCTAAAATATTATGTTATATATTAATATAATAATCATCATAAAGATTAACTTTTATGTCAATATAAATGAATGAAGATATTAATGTATATATATTGTTATAATAGTATAAAACATAAGAATTTTTATTAAATAATGAAAAATTATTTATGTTAGACAACCCTTTCCTGAGAAAACAACTATTAAAGTCGTTCAAATTGAATCCAGATGCTTATGAGAAGAAAATAATGATTAATGTAAGTTTTAAAAGGCATAAAATTAAATATGGCTTATGAAACATTAGTCTCTACTCATATACTCAAAATGATTGGTTAAGTTAAGGATATTTAGGGACTAAAGGTTTTCTATAAGGATTATTCAAATTAAAGAATTCATTATGATTTCATTTTTTGAAATTTTCAAAAAATGTGAATGAATTTAAAAAATGATAACCCTATTTCATAAAAGTTTTAATAATATATTAATTAGGAATAATATTTCCATGTTTTGGTGTTGTATCAACTGTACAATGGGGTAAAGATCAAATGGAGTAATGAAAATTTAATTAGTGAATCCAACAATGTTTCTTTGTAATTACCAATCAACATCATTTAAACATAAAGGTAAAATCTATAAGGGATGCATATGTTACCATAATATGTAATTTTCTTAGATACCATAAGGATTTTGGGAAACACAATGGAATATCCATATAAAGTATCAGTACTATAGAAATAAATTATTTAATTTTTAAAGGCTATTTGATACTAACTATATATTTTGAAAGTGTTTTAAATTTAACTGAATTCAAAATCAATGAAATAATTAAAATATCTTGTATTTATCATTTGATTGATAAAGAAAATGGTTGTTGTATTATAGAATGTATGAAAAATAATTTATAAATTTGTGATGGATCTGTATAAAGTATTTTTATAGCCATCTCATTTATCTTATATGATAAGAGAAGTAGTTTATAAAAAAGTATTAATTATAAACAATATGTTATGATGGGTTCAATACACATGGTTTATTATTCATTGGATTCTATAACATAATTAAAAATAATATAAGGATAAAAGTCATTTTATCCAAGATGAAATTTTTAATCCATATGTTTATTAAAATATGATGGATTTTATTGCACCACTAATAGTGAAATATTTTAATTAATAAAGTCTTATTTTATAATAATAGTCCAAATATATAGAATACCATATATGATATTGAAAAATTAGTTTATTTCTTAAATATTATTACTAAAAATGAAATAATAGTTACTTTCTATGAAAAATGATTTTCTGTAACTTAGTATGATATTTTGATAGGATTTTATTGTCTTATATGATAGTAAAAGTATGTTTCAAATTTGATAAGTTAAAAGTTAACAAATGAAAAAGTATGTCAGTACAATTAAATTTCACTTAAATATCTTAAAAGTTTTTAGAGTATGTTGGTAAAGATTAATATAAATAGTTGCATTATTCACTAAAATATTTAAATGATAAATCATGATGAATAATTTACAAGAATATTGATGATAATGAACTTATAAAGAGATCTAACTAAAAATAGAATTCATTGACATCATAACATTAAAATATGTAAAGTTATGAATTTTGAATATTATGTTCAAAGAGTTTAACATTAAAAATATGATTCTTAAGTCTTGAAATTATTAAAAATCTATTTCATTATAGATGTTACTCACTAAAATATTTTAGTGGGGGGTTTTATCAAATAGTAACATAAAGATTTGGAAGGAATTACATGGATATATAATGAGTTTATTGTAACCTTATAATGTACAACAAACATAATTCTAATCTGATAGTCTATCATTTTTGATATTTTAAATAGGATCTTATATATGATTTTTTAAGTACTATTAAAATTTCTTAAGAATATAAAATTTATCAATTTATAAAAAAAATATTCTCTAATTTATCATTCTTTCACATTGGTTGTGTATTTCTTGTGAATTGAAATTATAATTGAACTCTAAAAGTATCACTTTGAGTTTTCCTTAACAGATGTTCATCATGGAGTAATATTGGTTATAATTAGATTTTATGGTTAGAATGAGTAAGATTCTTGTATTAGAATAACTAATATTTTCATGAGGCATAAACAAGTTTTTGTGCATCGGATGACACATGGAGTGTTATAAACTGTGTCTTTAGTATACTAGGGGCACATGGTTTATATTTGAATATTTCTATATTCAATGTTGGAGAGATACCTAGTATGAGAATAATTAAACATTAGTATATGTATTATGAAATTATTTAGGATTATCTAATTAGGGGGAGGGTAGGTATGTTATTAAACATGTCATTGGTCAAAGATTAAACAAGATGGTATTTATCCTCTCTTATAAAGAGTATAACATCTAGTCCCTCAATTTAAATATACTGAGCAAGTTTAATTCTCTAACTATATGGTGCATGTTATATGCTTATCTATCAAATGAGGGGAATGTGATGTGATCATCTATATAGGTTAATAACATGTGATTTATTCATTAAACTGGTTAGTCTATCCATATAGAATTGAGAATGTATGAGATGGATTTATGGGATTAATATAATCTAAGTCACATGGTCACTCAATGACTTGGAAAATGGTATTAAATAAAAATTCATACTTACATATCATGTAGCTGGAGGAAATAGGTATAAAGATGCATGTGTCTAATAAATATAGTTTCATATCCCATTATAGCTTGAGTATCATTGAAAATTTTCTAGAGGAAACAATTTTATTTCATCTATAAATTTGATAATTCATATTTATTTTCAATACTATAAATTATTGTGGGATAAAAAATTTAGGTTGGAAAAATTCAGATTTATATTTACTCATAGAGACACTCCAAAGAGTTTTGTGTTAATCCAAAAAGAGTTTTGGATAAGTATTCATAGGGTATTTTATATGATGTAATACAAGGTGATATTAATGATATATTTTAAAAAAAAAGAGTTTTATAATATACCTAAAAGGAGTTTTGGATATAGCTTCACAATTTATTATATGTGATACAATATAATGTGAAATGGAAGAAAGTCTATTAAGATTTAGTTCAAGAGGGAGATTGTTATAGATATTCAATTAAGACTTACACCATTGATTTGTATTTGGATATATTATATGGTATGATAATGGATTATCATAAATAATGGATGTATTAATATCATTCCACCTCTTTATTCAATCATATCATATAATATGATGATACTGTATTGGGGGTTAATCACAGCATATGATTAACCTGAAATAATGATTGTTATGATGATCGAACATTAAGTGTTAACATTTGAGTAATATTACATGAAAAATAATCTATAATTAATTGAGATGTTTCATATACTGAAATTTATGGGAGGATCATTGATGAATTCATGTGATGAATTCATGAAATAACCACGTGTATTACTTATAATCTTCAAAATATATGATTTAATGTATGTAATAATAAAGAATTTTAATATGGAAATATATACATTTAATCACCATGAGATGGTGATTGTTTGTTCCTACCTAATCATCTACAGATTCTCACTCTCCCTATACCTCTCTTCTTATTCTGTCATTTCCATGAGAAGTACAAGCATGTCATAGAGTGGTGGAGATTACCACCCATTAAATGTTTGATTCGCATAAATTCATGGATAAACTATCAAGGAGTGAGTCCTTCGATTGTCTTTGAGATATCTCTATCAATAACTTCAATGATGAAGCAGGCTTGTCCATTCATTGATGTAAGTTTGTACATAGTTTTTGGGATTCATACATGGAAGATCTTGGGTTAAGGGTTATTATTTTCTTTCACTACTTATTTTTAGTGTAAATTGATCTTGAGAAACCCCACAATGAGTCCCCCATATGGTAGAAGGAGTATAAGTACTCTCCTATGAATCTAGAGTAAAGGTCCTCAATATTCAAGAATGGGTTTAGTACTCCCCCAATCCCAATGAGGTGAAGGTTCCCATACTCTATTTGGAGTTATTACACCCCCCACATTATAGGTTGTAGGTTCTCCACCTATAGAAATCAATGATTCTCCCATAAGGTAGTGTGAGTGTTCATCTACCATAGGGGTTTAACACTCCCTTACTAATGTGCATTTCATAGTGAGGTGGGGACCCTACAATAGACTTTGTGGGGTAGCATGAACTTTATAAATGTTGAGTATCTTGGATGATTTGAGTCTTATAAAGCATTATCATTAAGAGTTTTCTTTATGGATATCATTGTAATTAATTTGAGAACTGTAGGAATTTGGGTCTTCCAATGTTCCTAGTGTCCTAAATGGAATGTGATACAAGATCCTTGGTAGATTTAGACTATGAAGATTGATAATATTTCCCTTTTCTATGGTGGAATAGAGAATTGGGAATATCTTGTACCTTTGGATTTCTTCATATCACCCTATATATGGTGTTTTAAATTACTATTTATTTCAAGTTTTATTTTTGTTTTTGATTCATCCAACAAGATATGTTTATACTCTCCCATAAAAAATTATTTTTCCTACACATTTCATATATATATATACATTTTACAATATGGAGATGACCATAGTGGTTTTCATGGTGTTACGTCTTATATAGAGTTATGGTTTTATGGTTCTTAGAGATGCAATATGGTGTTGGTTCCGGGGAGTGTTCTATTCCAAATAATTCATGTAGTATAGATGTTTTTTTCCTTTTCAAATAGTTGTTGTGTATGGTGATATTATTTTTTGACCTTTTTCATAATTCCTATGTTCCATTATAATGGATATATATTATCTTATACTTGTATTTTTATATAGTTCATTTCCTTAGGTACATAAATATATATATATATATATGATTGGTGATTATTGATTAAATTATTTATCATTGTTTCATATCTTTTATATATAATTATATTCTAGGGATTTCCATGTATATTATTCCTTCTTGGTTCTAGTCACCATCCCCTATAATATTTTACAAGGTCTTGGAGTGGCGCACTCAGATTACTGTTGTTCTAGGTGGGGACTTGGTAGGTCATTATGAGATATATTAGTGAAAAACCCTTGGAAAATAGAATATTAGAAGTCTAATTGGTAATACCCATGTAAATAAGGTGCACCATTTTTTTGGGATCCTAACTCATTAAAACTCCACGGTTATAGGTGCATGTTTTGGAGTAGTGTTAGGATGGGTGACCTCCTAGGTTTTTTCTTAGACCATGTATGATTGAGGATAAAAAAACTAAAATAACATATTTTTTCCTATGATGATTATCATTAGAATGATAAGTGATAGTTCAGGAATTTTGGATATTTGATGGATAGTATGACAGATGTCTATGAGAAAACTGGTGGTTTCTAAATGGATTGGACCTGAGGTCCATATGGGATGGAAGGGATGCATGTTCAAGTCAGAAAGAATCAAATATTACAAATGGTATTAGGGACAAAACCATGGCTGATGTCTAGAATAATTACTTAAGTTTTTTTATGGGATCCGCAATGATGGTGTTGTATTTTAAAGGGGGGAGTGTAACACCTAAGGGAAAGAGAGACTTAAAAGGATAATTAGTGTTTTCTTGGATAACGACCAGATAAACACTCAAGAAGGGGATGAATTGAGTTCCTAAAAAATTAATTTACATAGAACCACCCTCTTCATGTATGATAATTCAAAACTTATTCCTTAATAAAAAAATGGTTGTATAAATTATAATTTAAAGGAAAGAAAATGAACACAAGATATTTATAGTGGTTTGGGGAACAAAAATTCCCTATTCTACTCTACCGACACTCTAATACATGAGTTTTGTGATTTTCACTATAACAACCCTTTTACTAGGGGATCCTAGATAAGTAAAAGATACAATCACCAAATAAAAAGGTTTAACAGCTCTAAACCAAGATATCCCTTTACAATACCTATCAACGGTCTTAAAAACTCTTATATTGGGTGTAAACAAGATACATTGAAACAAAAAATTTGACAGAAATGTTTTTAGCACACTGTGGAAAGCAGAAACTAACACTAAATGAACATTCATCCTAATATACGATAGAATTCATGGTATAGATTAGGATGATGTTCAGTGTGACTTATTGAACAGATAAACACAACACAAACATTCTTTTGATCTATGTACATGTATCCAATATTTCTCATAAGTATATTCTTTCTGTAAAATAGTAACCAACTATCTCCTCTCTTTCTTTATAGTGACTAACAGATCTTTTTATATCTCATTTGGAATTAAGTATGAGATAATACTAATGGTCGAGTGACATAAATAGTGATTCTGATAATACATGCTAAGAAGGATATGCATCCAATCTTTCCAAATATAGGAATTACATTTATGGTAGTGATGATTAAGATCTTATCATTCTTCAAATCTTTCTACTTACAACAAGTCAGGTGCAGACTGATCTTTCCTTAGATGTATAATCACATTTTTTTATGTTCTATAATGGCATGAAGTGTCTCACTAAGATATTATAAAAGTAATCATGACATTATTTAATCATTTAATCTTTGAAACATGCCCACTTAAAGTATTTTTCACCATAAGATAACTTTATTAGGATAAAGAAACTCTTCTTCATAAGTTATAATAACTTTAATGTTATATAAGGAAATTTTTCATCATAAGATAATTATCATAATGTGATGTAGAACATAGATTATTCAACTTCTTCTCACAAAAAATATTCTATTCAAAAGACAATGTATTTTCATATTTTCATTTGGAATAAAACATTTGTCTTGTGAAACTGAGTCATACATCATAAGATAACATCTTACATAGTAGGATAAACTTTCATAACTTTCTGATTCTAATAAAAATGAACATGTTCTTCAGTTTTCATAAGATAAAATGTTTTTTAATAGATCAAATACTTTACACATCAAAGGGTAAACAATTGTACACATGGTGTAATATAAAAACAATTTCAAACACTTGATATATAGTTATAATAATAAAATTATAGATTTTTTAAATCAATAAAACACATAACTTGTAGTTATATTGGAACAAAATATTCTTTCCAACAATATCCCCTTTTTTAATGATCATAAAATCCATGATATTATAAAAATTTCATAAAATAATATTTAAACTTTCAGAAATAAATAATTTCTATTTTCATCTCCTCCTTTTTAAGAAAACGTTTTACACTTTTCTCCCCCTTCTTGAAAAAAAAGTTTTACATTTTTTTATTTTCATTTCCTTACCCTCTTTTTGAAATAATAAAATAATTTGAAAATTTTAATTTTTGTGGTTTAATCTCATTCAAAACCTTTTTTGTATAAAACAAATTTAAGGAATACACTTTATATTGCACACAAAAATTAGTAAATAGTTAATGGTGCTAATGATGAACAGAATTTGGAATTAAATAGAGCTCATAAAGAAGAATAGATTAAAATTATGATAAAAAATATATTGTAAAAAGATCAAAAAACAATAATTTTGAATAACTACAAAAAGAATAGTATCATAACAAAATTAAACTTCTAGTAAGAACCTTAGAGGAATTAAAACATTAAAATCATTCATCCAAATAAATTTTAATGTAAAATTAGATTAATTTTTTTAAGAATGCCCATCCACTGGATAACCCATTTCAAGAATTTAAGAAGGATATTGTATCAAAATCTAATCGATAAATGTTGTTTTAGAGGTGGATTCTTGAAAGATAAGGGTTGATCAAGTGGAAAAGATGATGAAGGTAGGGGAGTATCAGTTTTGTGCTAAAGACATCACCCAACATTGGTTGAGATGTCCAATACTGGCTCAATCATTATAAGAAATCCATACTGGCATTGATTGTATATTGAGAAAAACTTTTTTGGCCCTCACAAAATCTAAATTATCTTCATAGATAAAGGCTCATTTAGTTTATGGTTTAGGTAAATGTAAATATATTTATTTATAAAACTAGATTTTCTCCCTTTTATAGTTGTCATATGATTAAAATATTTCTTTTAAGTGATGAGAATTGGATGGATGGTGATCAAGAATTTGTGGTCCTCTAATCTTCACAAGAATATGATTTCTAAAATTAGATAATAATCTATCATGATCATATATATTCTTCAATATCATTTTTTCTATAGCCATATGGGATGAATAAACACTATCCATAATCCATGGCTTGTTACTTTTATTGAATTTTAGAGTCACTTAGTAAGAATTGATCATTTAAACTTTTCTATTTTTTGAAACTTCCCTATTTTACCATCTCATGGTTTTAATATAATATTGTTTTCCAGATATTATTCATCACAATGATCTTTGTTATTAATAATTCTACAAATTTCAATTATGAAATCAAAAAATTAGTTAAAAGGATGGATAAATTTTTGTTCAAAACATAATTCTTCCCAAAATTTTCTTCGATCTACTCAGAATTGCTCCACATCACTTCCTGAATTTTTTAACTTCAAGAAAATGACATGTTGTACTAGTTTCCATATAATTTATTCCTAAAAGATATATAAAACCCATAATTGTCTTTTAAAATTGATCTTTGATAAAAATTATTAGTCTTTCTAAAAAACTATTCTTATTTTCCATGATCATTCAAAATTTATTTCTACCTTTGTAGTGGAGAGTTATGCATTATCACTTTATTCTAAACCCCATTTTATATAGAAGTAGTTTTAATAAATTTTTATTATCTCAAACATTATCATTTTTTATTTTAAAACATATAATATTTGTGAAATTATTTTTACCAACCTTGGAAAAAATAAGTGTAGGTTATACCTTATTATTTGGGATAATATTCTCAGCAAGTTGATAAGTTTCAAACAAAAATTCCAACAATTTTTTGTAATCATCTATCATTTTTATAAAATTATTTTCCACATCAAGACACCTTAATTGATCCTTATTTAACTCATATTATTTAACATTATATTTCTCTTCAAATTATTTTAACATATTTTCTTATTTTGTAATTATAACTTTGATAAGATTGAGTTATTTAAATAAATCAACTTCCTTTTTTGGTATCTCATTTACAAATGTCTTCTCAGCCTCTAATTCAAGTGGCCTTGTCTTTTTCATGAATTGGGTTTTTTTCTCAAAAAATGCTTCAAGATCAGCTTTCAATGTATATTAAATGTATCTATCACCATATTCTTTATCAATATTTGAAGTTGACTCATGTTTTTAAACATTATCCAAAAATTCTTTTTATTTTCTAGGCATGAATTCAAATTTTAAATCACTGAATTTGGATGAGTCTTAATTTTCTTCTTCTTTCCTCCTCATATTTATTCTCTTACTTATTTAGAACCTATTCTTTCTCATGGATTTTTTATTGTTTTATACATTTACATATAGAAAAAACTTATTATTGTTTTTCATCCTTAGTCACACCATTATTATTCATTCGGATATCAATTTTAAAATTTCATATTCCACAATAATTAAATCAATTTAAATGAATCCAACCTCAGAATTTTCCACTTCCTAATATAGATTCCTTATAAATATGAGAAATTATTCTCTCAAGTCCTTTATCCTTCTCCTTAACATCTTCTAAATTAAATTTCTCTTCCTTTATTTTAATTTTCATCATGCTTTTATGGCCATCCCATAATCCTCCTTGATCTTCTTCTTGAAATAAGTAGACTCCATCATTTTATAAGCCACAAAAATATTTTTTAACTCATCAAGAGACAAGTCATATCTATATTCCAATGTATAGATCTACTCATTAAATATACTAGGAATGTTTCTCATAAATTTATTAACATTGAATGAATATTTCAATTTATCTTGAAATCCTCTAATGTCTCTAAAGTATCATTAACACTTATTAAATATTAATCAATAACTTTATTAACATTCATCCCTATATCTTAATATTTTACTCTATAAATTTTCATATTAAATTCAATCAACTTGAAATTCCCTTAAAAATGTTTTCAACCTCATCTTGTATTTATTTTGTAGTTTAAAGTCCCACTGCCTTTTTATAAACTTTTTAGATAAGAACATCAGAATTATATTTCCCACATTTCAAGCAACCTCCAAATTCCTATTATTAGTATATTTCATGGGAGCACTATTCTCAATATGAGTAAACACAACACTTATAGCATTAATAGCCAATTTTTTGAGAGAGAGAAGGTATAGTAACAAAATAGTTTTTATATAATATTTTTGGGTATTTTAATATATATTATGGACTTTTATTTGTTATAATTTTATTTTAAAAATTGTTAATTGTGATTTTAAAACATAAAAAATGATGAGTATATAATATTTTTTATTTAATTTATTGTAAAATGTTTTATTTTTAGTGATTTCTATTACATTCATGATTTTATAATGATATATAATAGTTTGAATATATTAAAAAATATTATAGAATAATATGAAATAATAATTTGATTTTTAGTTTAAATAATATATATGATATTCTAAGAAAAACAATATATATTATTTCAATATATAATGTGTTTTATTTTAGAATAAAATATATAGAAATTATGTATTAATTTTAATAGAATAAATTATATACAAAGGACCATTATATTGAAAATATTTGAAAAGTATTTTGTTATAAATTTATATAACATAATGTGATAGTAGGTAATAAATGTGTTGTATAGTCACTACATTGATTAAAAACTATAATAAAATATTATAAATGAAATTTTAATTTATGTTCATTAACTTTTGAAAGAATTTATTTTTAAATTCAATATTCAAATTCAATGCAGTTATAATAAGAGTAATAAATTTTAATTCCAAATTACTTTTAAAACAGTTATTTCAATTTAAATGGGATTATACATATGATATATATACATCTAAAATGATATATAATATTATAGAAACCTAAAACAATTTTTACATGATAAAATTTTAAAATATAATATAAATAATATTCAATTAATATAAATTAAATTTTCGGCCAAGATAAATATGGAAATAATTATTGATATCGACATAGTGATTACACGACATTAGAATACTTAAAATTGGTTTCCTAGAGATAATATTTAAGAATAGAAAATGATATTATCCAATCAAGATATAAATACAATTATTATTAAATTATTTTTACATATATTCATTAATTTTAAAATTATATAACATGTTAATTATATGAATGCTTTCCTGGTACTTATAGAAGGTAAGAAAAGTAAAAATTATTATTTTAAAAATATTATCATGATATAAATGTGAATAAATAACACTATGAATTGTTTTGGAAGATTATAATAATTAATAATAAATTATATTTATTATGATAATTTATTTTTACAATTATGTAATAGGATAATTTTCCAAAATTCTAATGTAGTGTCGACATTGTGTAGGTTCAAGTAGGGGAAAATTCAAAAATGGTGGTTTAAAATTTTTTAATGTAATAAGGTTTAGATGAATTAATGTGTTTTATGAATTTTATGTTTAATTATTAAATTTAATTAATTATTTAGATATTATAACATGAATTTTATAATTTTCAGTTTATTTTTAACTCGATTTACAAAAATAACCAAAAAATATATATATATAAATAGGATTTATTTCTAAAAATGTTTTATAAATTAATAAAAATTTATAAAACCCTATCACAAGTCAATTTGGGATTATTAATTATCTAAGATATCTTCATTATTCCACTTATTATCCACTTTATATTTTAAAATTACATTATTGTCCCTTAATGATTGGATTTTTTTAAATGTTGATAAATCTTATCTATAAAAGGGTACTCATTCTACCCGTTCCAAAACACATCTAATATCCATGTTTTTATTTTCTATTCTTATCTTAACATTTAAATAATATTGGTAAACCTTCAATTTAATTTTGAAATTATAGTATAATTCTTCTCAAATTTTTGTATGAAACTCAAATAATATTCATTTTTTCTTTTATTTTAAAATCTTTTTGGAAACATTGTCCACCCATGGTCGTTTTATGCTGCATAAGTGGATGATAGTGTTTTATTTTTAAATTGAACATTTCAAAGATATTCCTAAAAATGGATTTCATGATTTAATATAACATTAATAATTAAATATATTTTTATATCATTCTGGAATGACAATATAGTCATGATAATAATGACATTTAAAGTAAATAGTTGAATTTATTTTTAAGCATCTAAAACAAGATCAACGAGGAAGATTTTATAAAATTGGAACTATCCATATATATTTTTTTTACTTTTCTTATATAATTAAATAAATTAATTAATTCACACTTATAAATAAAATGGGATCATTGGGAAATGATCTTTAATCATTTTAATTATATAGAATCTACTTTCGAGCTATGGACCGAGCAACATCAAAACGAACATCAGAAGAAAAATTATTCTAATAAATAAATAATACATGATAATAAATTAATAAATAACAATAATAATTATGAAAAGGGTTTTTTTGAAAGAAAATAATTAAAAAACGTTTTTATTAAAGAAGTTAGTAGACATATGAAGTGGGTCAGAACTCAGGGTATGAGGTTTTTTTTAAACCATTAAATTAAATATTTTGATGTTATTCTCTAAAATATATATATAATGTTTTATAAATAATTTATTTCTCATATTATAACTTAACATTACCCATATTTTATAATTTTATTTCATTCTCTTATCAATAGGGAATTCGTTAACCCATTATTTTATTTTCATTTTTTTATGGGATAACCTAACAGCTTGTTTTTTGGGTTTTATTCATTTTATGGTTCTAGTAAATTATATTTGTTGATAATTGGGATTATTATATATCTCACCCAATGCATTGAAAAATTATTTATTCAACTGAGAAGATGTGTCGGATTTAACCAAAAAGGTTATCCCATTTTAAGGGTGATTATAAGGGTGATTGTAAGGGTGATTTTTATAAGTGGTTACAAATATTGTATCCCTAGAAGCCTTCATGATTTATCTATTGATTTTATTCTTACTTATTATTATGTTTTATATAATTATATGAGTACATATGTTGATTCCACAAGTTAATATGAGTTTATATGAGCTCAAAATTAATTATTCATAGGGAAAAATTCATTTTTTTTCAAGTATTCAAATGGACTAACAAGTTTTATTATATTTTTATAACCTACACTAATATTTATAAACTCATCCAATATTGTCAAATTATTTTTATAGGTTTTAAGTATTATTAGTAATAATTAAAAATATAAAGTTCCATTAATGGTTATTTGACTCGAATGAAGTAAGTGTGTCACTTAAAGAAGTTTTTTGTGGATAAAATATACACTAAGTTGGATTACGGGTTATTTTGGTTAATTAGTTTCCTAATACTATTAACCTAAAAACCTAAAATTCATTGGGATGTTATTATTTAAATAACTTTTGAAAAAAAATTAAATTATGGGGTGGTTACATTTATGTCATTATAGTTGTTATCATAGAAGGGTTTAGAAAACATTAAAAGTTAATATGTTTATAAAGAAACTATAGGAAGATAATTTAGGGATGCCAAATATGTTTTCATATGGATAAAATTATATTTATGGGTATATTATCAAGAAATATTTTCTTTCCATTATAATATTTTTATTAAATTTTTAATTCAATCTATGACTATTCTAGATTGGTTTTTTATAGAGATAACATGGTGAATGAAGTGGGAAGGAAACTAGAAGATAATTCCCTTATATATAAGTAACCTAAAATGGTTAGATCTTGAGTTGAGAAAAAAATTTGTTGGGTGAACTAAAATAACACATGACATAAATAGTGGTATAAATGTGAGAGACCAAATGAATTATTCACAAAGGAATATGTCAATAATAGAAGATTTCATGTAAGAAAATTCTTTAGTATTTGGTGGAACCTCACAACCAGTAATATTTTATGGATGGATAAATTATTTGGAGAATATATTTGATGTTTTGGGTTGTTAATAGAAATAAAATTTAACTATTTTATCTAATCATCTTGAATATGAAGTCGATCAATGATGGTCTTTAATTAAGAATTCAAAACAGAATAATAAGATTCATACCATGGACTGGAAGATATATAATGACCCTTTTCTTGAAAAAATTTATCCTAAATAAATTTTAATATGAATATAATAACAATTTATGATTTTAAAAAAAATATGAGAACTCTTTTGTTATTAACATATCAAATTTTACCAGATTGAAAAGTTATGCACTAAATTTTATTATGGCCCATGGAATTAAAATTGTAAAACCTTACATGGTATTCAAACCATGTTTACAAAGGCATTTGGTAACTCATGAATTTGAGATTCATGAGGAAATTATTCAATACATGGATAAGGTTTTGATGTATTTTTTTTGACTCTTGTACATCTCATTACAATAAAGATAAGAAGTGATCATAGTGTAAAGAAATAGAAAAACAAGAAAAAAGGAAATCCAAAGGTAAACTAATTCATTTTATCTCATTCCCTAAATGTTATAAAAATCATTTCAGGGAGTGTCTTACCATGTCATGAAAATGTTACCAGTTTGGTAAATTTTGACATATCAATCACGTTTGAAAACAAATAAGTAATTATTAGACAAAAAATGGGGAAAATGGAGAACCAAATTGTTATCAAGGTTTTAAACTATAATTGAAATGTTTTAACTATATTGAGATGGGTCATTATGAAAATATGTATCTAATGATAAATATTCAAGGTGGAAATCATTAATATCATAAGAAAAAAAGGTTTCAGAAAGTCATTTTATACTACTACCATATATTTTGATCTATAAAATGAAGTGGTAACGTGTACCTTATTTGTTTACTTAAATTATTATAATGTATTATTTGATTATTAATATATAAAATATTTTATTTCAGAAAAATTTTGTAGTAGTATAAAAATACTATCTCAAGAAATGGATACTGGACTTTTGGAAAAAACTTTCAGGGGTATTAAATAAATATAGATTAATAATAATATTTCAATAATCATCTGTTTTATTGTTTTACCTACAAATATTCTTATCAATCATATTTCAGATTTTAATTTTATTTTGGGTATGGATTAGATTTTTTGATATCATGATATGATATATTTTAGAATAATAGTGAAGATTTTAGGGAGTTGTGGAAGTGGTGGGACATATTCCCAATAATGAATTTTCTTCTATTATTTGTATTTCTCCTTAAAACGTGATCTATATAATTTCTAGAATCCATGACATATGATCTTCCATATATAATTTAAAATCAATTTATATAAATAAAATCACTTTTTCTTGCAATTCTTTCTTCATTATTGAATCAGTTGACCACTATTGTCATACTATCATTACGATGAAGGATCCAATTGTAGAATCCATCTAGTGATAATCCACATGTTATCCACAAAACTTAAAAAAATTCTAATAGATCTCTGCATGCTAGCACTAAATATCAATCAATTTACATTATTCCCACTGATCAAAACCAGAATTAATTCTATATAGGAAAGAATCTATCTAGATCTCTTAGGGACATAGGTTAGATATGGGATATTTATTCCCTCTGTTCATGATCACATTATAGATAAAATTATATTTAGGGATAAATATAATTCCCTAGATAGAAACATTATGCACAAAAAAATTTAACTCGAGAAATGATAAGATCGGGCTTAAATACTTTGGTCAAAGAATAAGTTATTTCAAAAAGGCATTTTACTATTCTATTAATTCTAATTTTGCCTCATGTAAAATAATAATAATAATATTTCATCAACATGAACTAAAATCATAAATATATAAGTATCATTTCTTCCATAACTTTACCTCAGTTTTTCAATCCTCTAAATTCATCAAACCTTTAATAATGGTTATTTATTTATTAAATAAATATCAGAATATTATCCATTCATTAAATATCTATGTGATCAACATGTCCTAAATAAATATTATTCCTCGGAACATGAGACTTATATTTACTCTAAAATTAAATTCATATAAAATTTAATAGAGGTTTTGGATACATAGAGTATGTGAACCCCTTGGCCTCTTTCCCGGTGGAATTAGGGTAACTCACATAAAGTACAAGATCATTATTTAGATTCATGTTAAAGAAACCATAAAGAAAGACATAAATACTACAATGACCAAAACCTCGTACAAATTCTCACTATATATAATAATTTTATTTCAATATCTCAAAAAGTAGGTTTCATTACCAATGTAATCAGCATATTTTCTTAATATAACATTATTTGAATTTCCTAAAATGAACTTATCGATAAAACATTCATAGACATGGAATTCATTAGACAGTTTCACTCCAATCAAATTACCTGAGATATTTAAATCCATTAATTAATATGTGCAAAATTATTTCTGGACATATTCATGTATCACTTATGATGAACCAATCATATCCTACCTCGCTATGAGAATATGTCAACCTAATTTTCATCAATACATATAAACGTGTAACACATGATATATATTAATAATATTTTCAATTCTAAGGACCAATACACACATATATAAATTGTAATTTCCAATGAAACATATAACATGTGGAAAACCTATTGGGGTTTATTCTCATAACATCCTCTTAGATATTACCAAGTGTGAACTTCATGAGACTAAGTATCAATATATTTTGAGCCCCTAGATCCTGATATTCTTCAACATATTTTTTCATAAGATATGTGTTACCTAGTCATAGAGAATATATTTAATAATTTCATCATAGAACTTCAAGTTTCTCATCATATCAAGAAACTTCCATGACCTTTCGATGTGACAGATATTATATTCTCATTTTCAATATAATGTTATGTAGAATATCACTCATCATGTGATAAGATATTTATTAATATTAGAGGCTATAAATATATATATATATATATATATATATATATCTGTGTGTGTGTGTGATTTAAAGTAAAAACTCATTGGTTCTATGGAACGAACTCCAATAAACTCCCTCTTAGACTAGAGAGAACTGCTAACAACTTTCATCCCACCAGATCTCATATGAAATTCATGCTTCTATTGGGATAATTCCATGGTCAATGAGTTCTCCCTATTCTAATCTATAGAAAATCTTTTTACATCAACCAAACCCATTTGAAAAATATTCCTCATGAGGTATTACATCCTATGTATGTGATTCTTACATTGATGTGATATTGGATCCTTGGATAGGACAATCACTGTAGTATTATCATAATAAAATGTGATGGGTTATTTAACAATACCCACCATATTCATCTATGGTACAAAGTTTCATATTAACACTACTTATTTAGTCATATTATAAGTTTTAATATACTTTAAATCTTCAATAGAATCATTGATCACTGTATTATTTAAGCTCTTCTAGCTTGCAACATTTCCATTGAGGGTGAAGACATATCCTAAATGAAATTATAGATCATATCAATATGTCTGAAAACTATAATCTATATATCCCTTGAAGAATAACATCTCATATCTTCCATAAACTAAGAGCATATCCTTAGTATTTAAAAGATAATTTAAGATATCTTTAGGAACCATCCAATGATTAGCTCTTGGATCTACATTATATCTACCTATCATGATCAAGGTTTACTGTAATGTCCTGACCTAACTCGCTCTAATAAAAACAACCAGACTGATTCCCCATCTGACTTTTAGTGTGTTGCCTCATGTGTCATAGGTTTATAACTAGTAGCATGGTTCTATGATGGTACTATGGGAAGACAATACCCCATGTATTAGAGTGTGTAGTCATAGTGAATATAAAAAAATATAAAACACATCATAGTATATATAATGAATAAATAAAACTAAACATGCTAGATAAATTAAATTTGAACATACAACATAAAACATCACCCTCTGGGTCGGTCACTGATACAAACTAGAACAAATAAAAACAAATAAAATGTACACTTCTCTCCCAAAACATGAGTTGTACCATATTCAGATCTTCAAACCCAATCCAATATGTACTGTTTGACCATAAAACCCCAAAATCAGGGCCTCATTCCTACATGTGCCTCTAATATATGTGAAATATTTTTTAGTTCCCAAGTGAAATGGCATCTTGAGAAGTGTGTGAGTATTACTTAGTAGGCCACCACCAATGGAATCCCTAAAATAACTAGTATATATAAACATTTCATATAATAGTTCTTAAGTAAACTGATAAAAAATATCTTTTTTCAATATTTAATATAAAAACAAAAAAAATTATTAACCCAGGGGGGGAGGTTCACCCTAAAAATGGTATAAACCAGATTTATCCCATTTTTTGGTTTTTTTATCACATCGCATGGACTATTCCATATATCTCACTTTAAACCATAGAATATATTTATTATAAATATTTGGTTTATTTAAAATTAATTGAGGTTTTGGATACAAATAGTTGGTTCCCCTATAAGACTCATTTCGGGTGGAATTAATATAACTTTCCTAATGTCCAATATCAATGTATAGAAATATGTCAAGGTATCAATAGAGAAATATATTAATGTTGATAAGAAAATAATATTTTTTTAAACTTCACAATATAATATAATCCTTTTATCTCAATATCTCAAAAAATAGTTTGAAATAATAGTTTCAACATCTTTTATGCTTTATATTTTGTTCATTGATTTTCCTAAAATGATCTTGTCAATAAAAAACTCTTAGACAGGAACTTAATTAGAAAGTTCCATTCCAATAAAAGTGTTAGTCCTAGTGGACAACTCAAGATGGGGAAAAATTTAGTTTCTAATAAAAAAATTATTTAAATACAATTTAAAAAAATCACTCAATTTATAAAACAACCCGGTTAACTAAAATAGTATAAATATATAACTTAATGTTTTTGAAAATATTTATAAAACGTATAATAAAACCCCAGTAAAAACAACTTCAAAATCAATTTAAATTTTTAAATAAATCTAATATCATTAAAAAAAGTATACAAGAAACTAATTACAGCTAATCAATAGAGTATTAATTGTTAGAAGAGTTCTGAAAAATAAAACATGTTTATTCTTAAAATAGCAATAAACAAAAAAGGAATCATGTAGTAAAATAAAAATAAGAGTTTCATAATCAAGATGGTACCTAATACTCTCCACTTACCATACATTCACTGCTAAGAAATTTATAAAATAATAAACCTAGTCCATAAACTGGATCAAGTTTTTATATAAAAATTAACACAATGTAGTCTAGGCTACACACAGGATCTTATAAAATTATTTATGGGATAATAAATGTAAAAACGATAAGATATAGATTCTAGTACACTCTCAATGCAATACAAGATTTTTTTATACTAGATGTATATAGTAAAATTAGCATATATTGAATGTAAATAATACATTGAAGAAGAAATCAGGATTGTAAAAGTGTCTGTGAAGTTCTTCTTTCTTTGATATAGAAATATTTGATCAGGAATGTTCTTCTTCTTCATTCAAATTGTCAATAAATCTTTCTGTGAATATGCTTTGCATGTTTTTTCAAGTATTATGATACTTTATGAAAAACTATTTGTTGTATACTGCACTAAAAAATACTATATCATTTGATTAGGAACAATAAAGTACAAGTCCAATTATTAGCAAAAAAATTTAGAGCCACAATTGTGCATAAGGGGTTCCTATAATTTTAAAGCTTTTTAGAATCTCCAATTCTCTATTAAAGGATAATAATAAAATGAGATAATTTAAAACACTAAATAGAAATTATATAAAGTCTGTATTTCTATTTAATAGACTGAGAATTATTTGAGGGTTAAAATTTATTAAATATATTTGTTTTTAACAAGCATTAAATCCATATACTATCCATTTTCATATAAAATATGAATTTAATTCTAGATATCTATCATAGAAAGTATTGAACAGGTAGTATCATTGTTAGACTATCGGTAGCATATCTATCTAGCAGTAGTAGCTATGAACTAGTAGTACCATATTTTAACTGGTGGTATAATATTTGAATTATTGGTATATGTAGTGGTATAAAACATCGCCTAGTGGAAGAACACTTTTTCTATAGAAAACAACATTGTACTGGTAGTCGCATAAGTGAACTGGTGATAGTAGTTTTCTCTAGCAGTTTCATAGTTGTACTAGTGGTGGCAGAGTTGTACTAGAAGTAAAAAAACATGAACTAGTTGTAGTAGCTTCAACTTATAGAAATTTTGAGTAGGATTCATTTATAATGAACCTATTGTAAGGGTAAAAATACTTTTTAATATAGTTCTTAAGGGTTATCTATGAGTTTTTTAAAGGTAAAACAATATTTGTCTATGATGTGCAAATGTAAACAAAAATTGTTACATACTATGTAAGCATAAAACAGAAATTATAAATCTTGATTAAGGGTAATAAAACTCATA
Organism: Viscum album; assembly: GCA_963277665.1. Taxonomy (NCBI): domain Eukaryota; kingdom Viridiplantae; phylum Streptophyta; class Magnoliopsida; order Santalales; family Viscaceae; genus Viscum; species Viscum album. Next base: position 2,039,939,995 of record OY728141.1, on the reverse strand, counting down.
AGTAAGGGTGAAATATAAATTATAAATATTTAGTAAGGATATAAAAAATTTACAAAGCTCGTGTAGGCATAATTCCACTCTGTTGTAATGGTAAAATAATGATTTCAAAGGCTACAAAAGGGTACTTTCAAACATTTATAAAGGTAACAAAAAACATTCAATACTTATGTAAGAGTAAATAAAAAGTTGTAAGACTCATATAATGGTAAATTAAAACATGATTTTTATAAAGGAAATATGATTTTTAACATTAAAACAAGATATTTCTTAGATTGAGAAGATAATATATCCCTTTTTATGATCACAAATTATAGTTAAAAATAAAGTTCCATAAAAAATACAGTTCCATAAAAAATAAAGTTTCATGAATATTATAATTATATGCACTCTCCATTTTATCAGTATATATTTTATCTTCCTTTTGGTATTATCAAGAATGTAGAGGGAATAAAATATGTATTAGAGAAAAAAATGAATAGAGAGAACTGAATTATCATTAAAACCATATTTAAGTAAGTATATCATCAAAATTCAAAACAAAAGAAAAGATCCAATAAGATATTATTCATTTTCTAATGAATCATCAACATGAATTGTGGTAGGATAAATAGAGATTATTTCATTTCTAATAATAGTATGTGTAAGAAGAGGTGTTGGAGGTTTCAACACAATTATTGATTCAAGTGGCCTCATATTCCTGACTATCTCAATAGCAGTAAGTCCAAAAGGAGTGACAATAACAGATGTGTTCTGAAGAGGTGATGAGATGAGGCATACATGGAAGCTATCTCAAGAATGGATGGAGGTGAAATAAATACAATCCTAGTAGTGTATAGAAAGTGCCCCATTATCTTTACAAACTAGGTGATAATATAGACACCACTATCTATTATCCTTGATAAATTGGTCTTTTATTCCATAAACACATTAAAAATGGTGTTAACTCCATTAATTGTCTTACCTTATAATTGAATGCTTTAGTGACAATAGGAATCTTTATATTTTCAACCAAAACATAAAATGATAATATAAGGCCCCAGCCTTAAACCTTACTTAATCTTGAGTTATTACAAGATTACACATTGAGGATCTTTTCGGTTTTAGAGTTTTAGAGAATTAGATCATAAAACTTGCATTACATTCCACATATAAAAAAAGTGGTTACATAAAGATAGTATTCTTCATTCCCATCAATGGAAACATATTTAAAATAAAACATGGATTCTTTCTTGACACTTCCTTGACACTATCATCATATCATGTAACTTTCCCTTGACCTGTGAAAAACATTTCAAAAAACTTGGGATGAGCATAAAAATCTCAGTAAGGGATATAAAAATATGGAAAGGAAACATGGGTACATATATACATAAGAATGAGATCATACATTACCCATAAAACATAAGCACTTTAACATACCTCATCAAATCATGAATAAATCATAGAAATCATAAGACATAAAGGTAACTTGAGGCATTCATAACATTCTTACGTAGGGAGTAACCCTCTTGGTTAAGTTTGGAATACCCATCACAGTATATTCCCTAAATCTCTTCGGAGAAACCTTAACGTTTCACTCCTTCACGTTACCCAATGCATTGGAGAGCTATATTGGGCTCACCCTCCCTTAGTTTATCACGGAACCACCCGTCTTTATAATAATGCCCAAGAACCTCAACATAATCGTATCACATAAAACATGCATAAAGGAAACATAACATTCCCACCTTTGAATCTCAAGATATCAATACAACACATTGATATAAAAACATTATGAAAACCATTTTCAATACCAAAATAAAAGAAAAGTAAAACATGGTATTTATTTTTCTTTTAAAAAGAAGGTATGGCTTGTAGAGGAAGCCGAAACTCAAATAATGCCCACGGCGGCGGAGAAGTCGTTGTCACCGCATACGTATGACAAAAACATTACCTTTTGTCATTTTGTAAAATTCTTCGTATAAAAAAGATTCCTTTTGGATAAACTTAAAAGTAAAAGGGGTTTATACACCGTATAAAAGAAAGTTGTGTATAAAATAAAATGTGCCTCAATGAAAGAAGATTGAGACGAAGTCCCATACCTTGGGTCCGACTTGACTCGGTCATTCTTTAATCTCCTGAATAATAAACTTGAGATAATTTATACTTTCTTAAGAACCTTTTTTAAGTTCATTATTCCTTTTATATCACTTATTTCCATGTCATGAACACTATGTAATTATTTAAGTTAATAACGGTCGTTTTAACGATCATTGGTACTTGAGTCAAAAATAAACCCTTTATAATTACAAGTTGTTCATGTATCCATTATATCCAGAATTATAATCATGATGTAGATATCATATACATCGTATATATCCAGTACATGTATGCATTTATAATATTACATAATCATTTAGAGGTAAGAAATGAAATGCACCGTTCATGGAGACGGTAAGCCGTACGTACGCATGAACGCTACTTTCATTTCTATTTCATATTTTATAGAATGGAATCATAATGATATAAAGGTATATTATAATTCCAGTATAATATCATATATAATATCATAGTTCCATCCTTTATACGTCCCACATATGGTATTTAACGAATCAAATCACTTTGAGGGGGCGGTAGTCCGCACTTCCTTAAATGAAGATATCGCGTTTAACCATAATGGAAACCATAAAGGTATGCCCAAAATGAAAAATAAAGAAGTTTAAGGAAAACATAAACATATTATATATCATATATAAATATATTGACATCTTAATGGCCACCTTTGAAGGTGTTAAAGGAATGTTGAACAATCATCGTTTCGGGAGGCATAAATTCACCATCCACGGAAATAGTATGTTCTTTAACCATTAGATGTAGGTGTGTGTAAGTGTAGCTTGAATACTTATTATAAAAACATACTAGTATATTTAATATACTGTAGTTGATACAAAATAAATAAATAAAAAGATTTTAGGGGGTTGGAGAAGCAAAATAAAACAAAAGGACTCAAGTGAAGACATTACCTTAAAATCGGGTAACTCCCTTTGGTTTGAGCTCAAAGGCTTCCTTGGGAAGACTTCTTCCCAAAGTGAGGCTTCAAGGAGTAATAGAGGGAAGTGGAGAGACAAAATGGGCAGGGTTTGGCCGAGTCAAAGGCTTTGGGAGTGTGGGTAAGGAGGTAGAGGTAGGGGCCTTTTATAAGAGGAGAGGAGGGGCACTCTTGGAAAGTAAAGATAAGTTACTTTATTTTAAAAAGAGTTTCGGATTAAAAAAGTCCCAAATTTATATAATTAGAGGGTAAGGTGATAAGGGTTATAAATCCACCCATCCAATAGGTTTTGGACCTGTGTAGGTCTTATATATTACATTATCTTTCCATTTTATTTAAATCGTCAAATAATGAGGTCATCGCTGCATCATTATGATGTCATAAATAATTTAATTTATTTAATGTATAAAAATTATAAAAAAAATACTATGATGTATTAAATCCATTTATATTTCCAATTACTATTTATAATAAAAATTATGACTTGTATAACCCCATGTAAAAATTGTTTTAGTAAAACATCTCATGTTTGTGTCATTTTTACTTTAACATTTAATAAAAAGTTATTGATGTCATTTCCAAACCAAAGTGGCTCCATGGGGTCCCCAAGTTGACCCATGGATTTTCTTGGTAGTCCATGACCCACCCAATGAGGGTAGGACATGTGTCAAGCTCATCTCATATTATTATAACATTATTTTTACCTTAAACTACACTAATTACCACTAATCGCGATTAAAAACATAAAAGTTACTATTCACCAAAAAATTATTTTAATCTCATTGAACCACATTTTACTTCCTAATGACAACCATGTATGTCGTATTTTTTTGAAATTCAAAACAAAGAAGTGGTAAAATTTCATTTAAACGAAAAATCAGTTTCTTTAACTACCACTTAGTGGTTTCACTATTCATCAAAAATTGAAGTTTTTCAGAAAAATACCAAAAATTCACCCTAAGATATATTTGATATTCAGAATTCAAAAATGAAGCCTATTTTACAAAATTCAAAACATATAAGTCACATTAATTAATTTAATAATTAATTCCCGCTGTCATGACAAATAGCGTGTTTTTATGAAACAATATCTATGAAAAGTTTGGCATTAGTTTATGCCCAATTCAAAAGTGAAATTAATCCTAATGACCTCCATTGGATTAACTGGTAAAAATTTATTCAGATTACACTTTAATACCAATTAAAAATATAATTTAACCATATAATTAAATTAAATGAAAAAGCAGTTTTGATGTAAAATGCAGTATTTTTCACTATTCATTAAAAAATGCACATTGTCAGAAAAATACCAAAAATTCACACAAAGTAAATTTTGATGTCCCAATCATAAAGAATAAGTTTATTTTGACAAACATAGCTTATAAAATTGTCAAAATATAGTTTTAAAAATAGTTTTCCATCAAAAGGCAGTAAAACAATCTTTTAAAAATATTAGTGTATTCCATGCTTAAGATTGGATTTATTTTCATTTTAAGCCTCTAAAACACTACCTAATACATTAATAGACATAGATAAAAATATCTATTATTCATTACTTACTTGGGATATTACATCCTTCCCCCTTTAGAAAATTGTGTCCCCGCAATTTATTTACTTATCTAATAAATGGGGGTACTTATCCCTCATTGCATTTTCAGATTCCCATGTTGCCTCTTCCATCATGTGGTTTTTCCACAAAAACTTTACCTGATGAATCACCTTATTCCGTAACACTTGCTCCCTGTGGTCAAGAATCTGGACCGGTTTTTCCTCATAATATAGGTTCTCTTCCAGTTGAACTACCTCTGGACTCAAAACATGAGATGGATCTGGCATATAATTTCTCAGCATCGAAACATGAAAAACATTGTGTACCTGAGATAAACTCGGAGGTAAATCCACTCGGTATGCAACTGATCCAACTCTCTCCATAATTTCATATGGTCCAATGAACCTTGGACTCAGCTTTCCTTTCTTACCAAATCGCATCACACTTTTCCATGGTGAGACTTTGAGAAAAACATGATCACCTACCTCAAAAGATAGATCCTTCCTCCTGTTGTCCGCATAACTCTTCTGCCTGCTCTGAGCTGTTCTCATGTGTTTCTGTATCAGCTGAACTTTTTCTACCAACTCTTCTACCAATTCTGGTCCCATCAACTTCCTTTCACCCACTTCATCCCAGAAAGCTGGAGTTCGACACCGCTTCCCATATAATGCCTGAAATGGTACCATCTGTATACTAGAATGAAAACTGTTATTATATGAAAATTCAACCAAAGAAAGATGTTGGTCCCAACTTCCATGATAATCCATCGAACAAGCTCGTAGCATATCCTCCAAGGTCTGAATTGTTCGTTCTGACTGACCATCTGATTGAGGATGAAAAGCTGTACTAAAATTTAATTCAGTACCCAACGACTTTTGAAGGCCTTTCCAAAAGTTAGAAGTGAACCTGGGATCACGATCAGAAACAATGGAGAGAGGAACTCCATGTAACCTAACTATCTCTTTAAGATACAAACGGGAAAGTTGATCTAGGGAAAAATTATCTCGAATAGGAAGGAAATGAGCAGATTTAGTCAAGCGATCAATAATAACCCAGATTGCATTATGACCTCAATATGTCTTCGGTAATCCCACAACAAAGTCCATGGATATATTCTCCCATTTCCACTCTGGCACTGGTAAAGGCTGAAGCATCCCTTTCGATAATTGTCGCTCTGCTTTAACCTGTTGACATGTCAAACACTTCACAGTAAAATCAGCAATATCTCTTTTCATTCCATCCCACCAGTAATACTCCGGCAGATCTCTGTACATCTTAGTACTGCCAGGATAAACTGAAAACGGAGAACTATGAGCTTCACATAACAACTCTCTCTTCAACTTTGAATCACAAGGTACACACAATCTCTTCCCAAATCTCAAAACGCAATCACTATCAATGTTGAATTCAGGCAACTTACCTTTCTGAACCAGCTCTACCTTTTTCTGCAACTCACTGTCTTGCTTCTGTGCTTGCTTGATTCTATCTGATAGAGAAGATTTCACAGATACCTGAAACAAAACAGAAGAACATCCTGCACCAAAAACTTCTATTCCAAATTTCATCAAATCCTTAACTAAAGGATCACGTTCCAAACGCAACATTGCTAATGAAGCATTACTTTTTCGACTCAATGCATTGGCCACATTATTTTCTTTTCCCGGATGGTAATGAATTGTACAATCATAATCCTTGATTAATTCTAGCCATCTCCTTTGTCTCATGTTCAATTCTTTCTGAGTGAATATATACTTTAAACTTTTTTGATCGGTATATATTTCACACTTTACTCCATACAAATGATGCCTCCAAATTTTTAAAGCGAAAACAACAGTAGCTAATTCCAAATCATGTGTAGGGTAATTGACCTCATGAGTTTTCAACTATCGTGAAGCATAAGAAATTACCTGATCATTCTGCATTAGGACGCAACCAATTCCTTTCAATGAAGCATCACTGTATATAACAAACTCACCATTCCTAGAAGGTAGTTCCAAAACTGGAGCATTCACCAATATTCTTTTCAATTCCTGAAAACAATCATCACATTCTTTTGTCCAGATAAACTTAACACCCTTCCGACTTAGCTTAGTCATTGGACTAGATAACCGTGAAAAATTTCTAACAAACCTTCAATAATAGCCTGCCAAACCAAGGAAGCTACGAATCTCAGTTACATTTGTGGGTCTTGGCCATTCTTCAACAACTTTGGTTTTTGCAGGATCAACAGTTATCCCATCTTTAGAAAGAATGTGACCAAGGAAAGAAATTTGTTGCAACCAAAACTCACACTTGCTGAATTTTCCATACAGTTTCTTTTCTTTTAAGGTTTGCAAGATAGCCCTTAAATGTCTTTCATGTTCTTTTTTACTTTTAGAAAACACCAAAATATCATCAATGAAAACCACCACAAACTTATCCAAGAACTCATGGAAAATTATATTCATTAAGTCCATGAATACAGAAGGTGAATTGGTTAGCCCAAAAGGCATTACTAAAAATTCATAATGGCCATATCTTATACAAAATGCGGTCTTCGGAATATCTGCATCCTTTACCTTCAGCTGATGGTACCCATATCTCAGGTCAATCTTTGAGAAAAACTGAGCTCCCTGGAGCTGATCAAACAAATCATCGATATGAGGCAAAGGATATTTGTTCTTAACAGTGATATTATTCAAGGCCCTATAATCAATGCAAAGTCTCATTGAACCATCTTTCTTTTTAACAAATAAAACAGGAGCACCCCATGGTGACGTGCTAGGTCGAATGAAACCTTTCTCTAATAAATCTTTCAATTGCTCCTTCAACTCTAGAATTTCAATTTGAGCCATTCGATAAGGGGGTTTTGAAATTGGCTTAGCATCAGGAACTAAGTCAATAGTAAACTCAACTTCCTGATCTGGTATTATTCCAGGCAACTCATCAGGAAAAACATCAGGATACTCATTTACCATTGGCACATCATTAATCAGAACAGTTCCTTTATTTTCAACGATGTGTGCAAGGTAACATTCATTTCCATCTTTTACAAGTTTCTTGCCCTCTTGATATGTTATCAACAGTAAGGGTTCATTCTTGTACACAAACTGAAAGTCTTTCTGAAAAGAAACTTCTTTAGCTCTACAGTCAATCTTAGCATGGTAAATAGAGAGCCAATCCATACCCAAGATGACATCAAACTCTACTAGAGGTAAAACAACAAGGTTCGCAAGTAGGTTCTTTCCACGGATAAGGATAGGAATATTTTTATAAATTCTTTTTGCCTCAAAATTTCCCCCAGGTGTTTTTACCTCAAGTTCAGGAGTCATTTCTTGAGATGGAATTCCCATTTTACTAGAAAATTTTTCATAGATGAAAGAATGTGTAGACCCAGAATCAAACAACACATTGGCATAATGTGAAAAAACAAACAAAGTACATGATACAACTTCATTTGATGTCCCGACATCTACTGATGAAGTTGAAAAGGATTTCACCACCCCTTTTTGCTTGTATTCTAACAGCCTCCCATCACTCAAGCTCTTTTTCGGACACTCGTTTGCATAGTGACCCATCTCATTGCACTTATAACACTTTACTAACTGTAAATCAAATTTAGTCTTACCATCAACCTGATCTTTTTCAGTGCAATCACGAGCCTTATGTCCCATCTTAACACATCGGTAGAACTTTCCAGAATTCAGAAGACATTCCCCAGCATTCCTTTTGCCACATTTATCACAAACTGGAAACTTAGTTTTCTTACCGTCAGACTTTTTTGAAGAATTATTACCTTTCTCCTTCCACCTCGGTCTCTTCTTCTGTTGGTTGTTATAGAACACTTGATCATCGGAAAACTCCATTTCCACCTTCTCAGCACATCAAACAAGATTTTCATAACTTTTAAACTCATGAGAATCTAATTCCCTTCGATATTTTGGCTTTAATCCTGAGTAAAAATGATTGATTTTACTATTAAGGTCTCGGATAAAATTTGAAGCATACCTTGCCAATCGAGTGAACCTTTCTTCATAGGCATCCACTGAGTCTTCCTCTTGCCTCAATTACAAGAATTTCTTTTCCATCCTAAGTCAAACAGCCTTAGGAAAATAATTCTCAAGAAACATACCTTTGAATTCATCCCAGTCAAGAGCATCAATCTCATCAGCATCCCTGATATTTTTAACCATCGACCACCACTGATCTGCTTCACCCTCCAAACGGTAAATAACAAGACTAACCTTTTGATTGTCTGAACACCCCATGACATCGAAAATATTCTCCAGTGCTTTAATGAACCCTTCAGCTAACACAGGGTCAGATGATCCTCTGAATGATGGAGGATGTTGCCTCATGAAATGTTCAACCACTGACATGTTCCTCTGAGGTTGATCTGGCTGGTCTCGTGCATGGATACCACCTCCATTTATCGCTTGAGTCAACTACGCCATTACTGCAACAAACTGTTCAGTTCCAATTCTGACCATCTCAGGATGCTGATTCGGAAGGTTATTTCCTTCTGTATGCCTTCCTAGCACTGCTTCCCTGTTTCCTCTGCGGAAAACCATTCTGAAAAAACATGTCTTAGATGAAGCAACATGGTAATATTCAAATGTTATATCACTTCAATTTGACCATAAAAAAATATTTTTGGATAATCATTTAATAGAATTCTAACTCCTAAAGTTATCTAAACCGACCTTTGATTCCAAATATAAGGCCTCAGCCTTAAACCTTACTTAATCTTGAGTTATTACAAGATTACACATTGAGGATCTTTTCGGGTTTAGAGTTTTAGAGAATTAGATCATAAAACTTGCATTACATTCCACATATAAACAAAGTGGTTACATAAAGATATTATTCTTCATTCCCATCAATGGAAACATATTTAAAATAAAACATGGATTCTTTCTTGACACTTCCTTAACACTATCATCATATCATGTACCTTTCCCTTGACCTGTGAAAAACATTTCAAAAAACTTGGGATGATCATAAAAAGCTCAGTAAGGGATATAAAAATATGGAAAGGAAACATGGTTACATATATACATAAGAATGAGATCATACTTTACCCATAAAACATAATCACTTTAACATACCTCATCAAATCATGAATAAATCATAGAAATCATAAGACATAAAGGTAACTTGAGGCATTCATAACATTCTTACGTAGGGAGTAACCCTCTTGGTTACATTTGGAATACCCATCATAGTATATTCCCTAAATCTCTTCGTAGAAACCTTAACTTTTCACTCCTTTGCATTACCCAATGAATTGGAGAGCTATATCGGGCTCACCCGCCCTTAGTTTATCACGGAACCACTCGTCTTCATAATAATTCCCAAGAACCTCAACATAATCGTATCACATAAAAGATGTATAAAGCAAACATAACATTCCCACATTTCAATCTCAAGATATCAATACAACACATTGATATAAAAACATTATGAAAACCATTTTCAATACCAAAATAAAAGAAAATTAAGACATGGTATTTATTTTTCTTTTAAAAAGAATGTATGGCTTGTAGAGGAAGCCGAAACTCAAATAATGGTCACGGCGGCGGAGAAGCCGTTATCGCCGCATACGTACGACAAAAACATTCCCTTTCGTAGTTTTGTAAAACGCTTCGTATAAAAAAGATTCCTTTTGGATAAACTTAAAAGTCAAAGGGGTTTATACACCGTATAAAATAAAGTTGTGTATAAAATAAAATATGCCTCAATGAAAGAAGATTGAGACGAAGTCCCATACCTCGGGTCCGACTTGAATCGGTCGTTCTTTAATCTCCTGAATAATAAACTTGAGTTAATTTATACTTTCTTAAGAACCTTTTTTAAGTTCATTATTCCTTTCATATCACTTATTTCCATGTCATGAACACTATGTAATTATTTAAGTTAATAACGGTCGTTTTAACGATCATTGGTACTTGAGTCAAAAATAAACCCTTTATAATTACAAGTTGTTCATGTATCCATTATATCCAGAATTATAATCATGATGTATATATCATATACGTCATATATATCCAGTACATGTATGCATTTATAATATTACATAATCATTTAGAGGTAAGAAATGAAATGCACCGTTCATGGAGACGGTAATTCGTACGTACGCAGGAATGCTACTTTCAGTTCTATTTCGTATTTTATAGAATGGATTCATAATGATATAAAGGTATATTATAATTCCAGTATAATATCATATATAATATCATAGTTCCATCCTTTATACATCCCACATATTGTATTTAACGAATCAAATCACTTTGAGGGGGCGGTAGTCCGCACTTCCTTAAATGAAGATATCGCGTTTAACCATAATGGAAACCATAAAGGTATGACCAAAATGAAAAATACAGAAGCTTAAGGAAAACATAAACATATTATATATCATATATAAATATATTTACATCTTAATGGCCACCTTTGAAGGTGTTAAAGGAATGTTGAACAATCATCGTTTCGGGAGGCATAAATTCACCATCCATGGAAACAGTATGTTCTTTAACCATTAGATGTAGGTGTGTGTAAGTGTAGCTTGAATCCTTCTTATAAAAACATCCTAGTATATTTAAGATACTGGAGTTGTTACAAAATAAATAAATAAAAAGAGTTTAGGGGGTTGGAGAAGAAAAATAAAACAAAAGGACTCAAGTGAATACATTACCTTAAAATCAGGTAACTCCCTTTGGTTTGAGCTCAAAGGCTTCCTTGGGAAGACTTCTTCCCAAAGTGAGGCTTCAAGGAGTAAGATAGGGAAGTGGAGAGACAAAATGTGTAGGGTTTGGCCGAGTCAAAGGCTTTGGGAGTGTGGGTAAGGAGGTAGAGGTGGGGGCCTTTTATAAGAGGAGAGGAGGGGCACTCTTGGAAAGTAAAGATAAGTTACTTTATTTTAAAAAGAGTTTCGGATTAAAAAGGTCCCAAATTAATATAATTAGAGGGTAAGGTGATAAGGGTTCTAAATACACCCATAAAATAGGTTTTGGACATGTTTAGGTCTTATATATTACATTATCTTTCCATTTTATTTAAATCGTCAAATAATGAGGTCATCGCTGCATCATTATGATGTCATAAATAATTTAATTTATTTAATGTCTAAAAATTATAAAAAAAATACTATGATGTATGAAATCATTTTATCTTTCCAACTACTATTTATAATCAAAATTCTGACTTGTATAACCCCATGTAAAAATTGTTTTAGTAAAACATCTCATGTTTGTGTCATTTTTACTTTAACATTTAATAAAATGTCATTTATGTCATTTCCCAACCAAAGTGGCTCCATTGGGTCCCCAAGTTGACCCATGGATTGTCTTGGTCGGCCATGACCCATCCAATGAGGGTAGGACATGTGTCAAGCTCATCTCATATTATTATAACATTATTTTTACCTTAAACTACACTAATTACCACTAATCGCGATTAAAAACATAAAAGTTACTATTCACCAAAAAATTATTTTAATCTCATTGAACCAAATTTTACTTCCTAATGACAACCATGTATGTTGGATTTTTTTGAAATTCAAAACACAGAAGTGGTAAAATTTCATTTAAACGAAAAATCAGTTTCTTTAACTACCACTTAGTGGTTTCACTATTCATCAAAAATTGAAGTTTTTCAGAAAAATACCAAAAATTCACCCTAAGCTATATTTGATATTCTGAATTCAAAAATGAAGTCTATTTTACAAAATTCAAAACATATAAGTCACATTAATTAATTTAATAATTAATTCCCGCTGTCATGACAAATAGCGTGTTTTTATGAAACAATATCTATGAAAAGTTTGGCATTAGTTTATGCCCAATTCCAAAGTGAAATTATTCCTAATGACCGCCATTGGATTAACTGGTAAAAATGTATTCAGATTACACTTTAAGACCAATTAAAAATATAATCTAACCATATAATTAAATTAAATGAAAAAGTAGTTTTGATGTAAAATGCAGTATTTTTCATTATTCATTAAAAAATGCACATTGTCAGAAAAATACCAAAAATTCATAAAAAGTAAATTTTGGTGTCCCAATCATAAAGAATAAGTGTATTTTGACAAACATAGCTTATAAAATTATCAAAATATAGATTTAAAAATGGTTTTCCATCAAAAGGCAGTAAAATAATCTTTTAAAAATATTAGTGTATTCCAGGCTTAAGATTGGATTTATTTTCATTTTAAGCCTCTAAAACACTATCTAATTCATTAATAGACATAGATAAAAATATCTATTATTCATTACTTACTTGGGATGTTACAGATAATTAAGCTCATTTTTTGATGAAAATATAAGAAATATAATACTTCATGGATTTAGTTATTGTATCCCTATAACCTATAACTTCATTAAAACATTCTATGACATGTATATATATATATATATTCTCACCAAGATATTTTATCTACCTATTCTCATCATGGTGAGTGGTAGAGGACACATCTAACACAGCCAGAAGATCATCTCTGACAATACTTTCAGTTAAATCAATATTCATATTATTATTCATAGAAGGTGGATTTCTAGAAGAAGAAACAACAACCATATAAATATAGTCAATCCTAATAAGAACTAACAAATCTCTAGGAACCAGATCTATATTCATCTCCTCCAAAGTAGAATTGATAATATCAATTTTCTTAACCATATTTTTATTCTAAAATTCTAAATTTTCAATCCTTATAAAGAGTTTAGATTAGAGGTTTTCTACTACCAAGGACACAATTAGGAATATGTCATCTTACATGAGTGACTTGTCATGTAAATATGAATATTTGAACATACCACTGAGATTAGAAAGTAGATCTTCCTTAAGGAATCTAAATCTGCTCAAGTCAAGTCACAGTTTTGAGGAGAAATAGGAAGAGGTATCTCCCATATAAGTGAATGAGTGGCATGATTTATATGGTAACTCTAACTAAAAACCTTAGGACTATCTTCATAAAAAGTAACTTGAGATTCTGATAATTCCTCATCTCTAACAGAATACACTGATGAAAATGTTTCAAGCATCTCTACTTGGTCAATATTTTCTACTATATATCCCTTAAGATCTCTCATAATTACTAAAATGGTTGGACCACCATGATTTGGTGGATTTCCTCCATCACCATCACCATCATCTAAATTAGAATTTCTCAGATCTATAAAAAATGACCCTGGGTACTTCCCCACCTTAGAAGGTTCATCCTTGTAACCAGCATCCACCTAATATATCTATGTTAGGCTTACAAATACTTGGGTAAAGGAAAGACATTGGTAATTGTTGTCCCAATTTCTAATAATAGATCTATCTAACGTAGTAATATTCATGAAGGAATTGGTTTCCTCATTTTAATCTTCCCCATCAATATCATATAAAGATTCATCTAATTGAAAAATGAAAGCCTCAATACTTTCAGAAGCAGCATCCTCAGGTTACACATTATTTGATATCCTAATAATTGTGTTCTAATTTTAATCCAATATACTCTCATTATATGGTAAGAAAATTAGAGAACTAGGGTGTCCATAAGAGATATTTTGACTCCTTATAGTATCAGGGTCACTCCCAATCTCAACTAAAAATTCTATATATTGTTCATTTTTAAACACAACTTCCTCCTCATTTCAGCACATGACTGTAGAACTTTTTCATAAGAAGCATAAAATACAACTTCATCTGGTTTCAATAAATAATCAACCAAGTATCTTGGTCTTTAAGGGTTATCCATATAGATAAACATATAATAAAATCTGTCATTATCCACTCCCCAATTTGTTAACCAATGGTTCTAATTTACCTTCATTCTTTTATAGGTGATTTGACTAAGATAGAAACCATAAAATTAAGTTACCTTTTCTTATCCATAAATAACATGTTATTTGTCTTGCAAAATTATAGAGATTAATTTAGGATAGATAAGATAATTGGATCTTGAAGAAGGTTTTAAAAACTCCATCATGTGCACCATTAGATGTCTACAAAAAAAATTCCTCCACTTCTTATAAGAAAACAAATGAAAATATTATGATACCTCATCACACTGAAATCCCCCTTCCATGTATATATCATATGTTGTATAAATATAAATATAATCTGAAATTTTCTATCCCATTCCATTACAGTAGACCTTCTTAGTGTAGAATCCCTAGTGATCTCAAGAAATTCATTCATAAAGAAAAATAATCATCTTAAATTGGTTATAAACATTAATAATCCTCAAAGATTCCTTCATGTTGAAATACTAAGAGATTATCCAAATTCATTGAAGAGAAACCATCACCTTTAAATCTACCATTGTTCTTATGAAATATTTCTTTTCAACAAACTCAAACTTAGACAAGAGATAGAAATTCCAAGAAAATCTTGGATAGAAAGGTCGATATTTCACTAAAAACCATTCACCCCAACCTTGATCTTTAATAACCTTCAAAACTAATTACTTACTTGAAGTCATCCAAGATTTATCAATGTATTTTTTAGAAAAAAAAATATTAGTGAATATAGAATAGTAATCAAAGGTTCTACAGGAATACGTGATTCACCTATCAATTTCTTTTGATGTCTTGCATCATCTAATAAACTAGTATCATGACTCACTCTCTGAATTGTTGCTCAGATGTGAAGATTAAAGTTTTGAGGTTAATTTTCATAGGTTTGAAGGTGTTTGAAGAGGTTTATATAAGAAAGGATTTAATACAGACTCTATGTATGTATTTTTATCATTTTGGGAAATAAATAAAAAATATAAAAAGATTTTAAATCAAGTGAAATAAATAATTTATAAGATAAATAAAAAATAGTAACTATAGCAATTAAAACAATAAAAATCGATCAGTTGTGTCAAACGGTGGTAATCCAATGGTAGAAATCTAATGTTAGAAACCAATGGTAGAAACCAATAGTATAAAGAAATGGTATTAACCCATTAGTAGAAACTAATAGTATCATCCAATGATAGAAAGGAAATGGTACCAACCAATAGTAGCAAGACAGTGGTAGCAACCAATGGTAATAAGACAATGATAGAAATACAATGGTAAAAAATAAAATGGTAGCAACCAATGATATAAACCAAAAATGTGACTTAACTATTAAATGAATTTTTCCATACCAAGTTCATATCTGATATAGATTATTCTCTAAATATTCAAAGGCTTTGTAAAAATATCAGCAAGCTAATGTTCAATGTTAATCAATTCAAGAGTTATATGACCTATTTAAAAATTATCTCTCAAAAGGTGATATATTATATCAATTTTTGTATCCCAGAGTGAGAAATAGGATTCTTAGAAATGTTTATAGCACTTTTATTATCACAATTTATAGGTACGTTTATAAACTCGTATCCATAGTGCATTAATGTATGTTTTAACCATATAATATATTCAAAAAAACTACCTACATATATATACATGGCTTTATTAGTGGATAATGCAACAAAATTATGTTTTTTTACTACACTAGGTACTAAATACATGCCCAAAAAGTGACATGTTCCATAGGTTCTTTTTCCATCTAACTTCTAGTAACTAAAAATATTCATCTAAATAACTAACAAATTCAAAAAAAATCCTCTATATTAAAACAATGCAAAATTAATTGTATTCTTGAAGTATGAAAAATCCTTTTAATAACATTTAAATGTGATTACCTGGGAATTTCTATAAAATGTGAACACATGAACACACTAAACATAATATCAGGTTGTATGAATATTAAGTAAATTAAAATCTGAATCATATCTCTCGAATTGTATTGTTCAACTTGTTTCCTAGTGTCATTAAAATCCAATTTATAGGTGTAACTCATTATAGTATCACTTCCTTTTGATCTATCCATGCCAAAACATTTCAAAATATTTTTTTAATTTTCTTTGATTTAAAATCATCCCTTCCTTTTTTTAAAATATACAAAAACCAAGGAAGAAATTAAAATCACCCATTAAACTCATTTCAAATTTTTTTTTGCATCATTTTTGAAAATTCCATACCCAGTGAGTTTTTGGATGATCCAAAAATATTATCATCCTACAATATTTGAACTACTAAAACATCTTTTGAAAAAAAAATTATAAATGAGGTTGGATCAGAAAAACCTTTTGAAACACATTTAAATTAATTAAAGTGGTAATCCTATCATACCAAGATCCAAGAACTTTTTTAATATCATAAAGTGCTTTATTTAATTTAAAAAAAATTAGAAAATGAGGATACATGAAATCCATGGGGTGGTTTTAAAAAGACATCTAAAATAATGTAACCATTTATAAATTCACTGTTGATATTTATTGATAAAATGTTAAGTTTATATGTGTTTTATAAGCAAGAAGTATCCTAATTTTATAGAGTCTTACTACTAGTGAAAATTTTTACTTATATTTTATCCATTATTCTGGACTATATCCTTGTGAAACCAATCTATAATTGTTTCTAATAATTATTCCAGATTCATCAACCTTTTTCCTATATACCCACTTAGTGATAATAATTTATTAGTGTAACATCACGTTACATTTTCAGGTATTTTTTATGTTTCTAAGTACCTTTGTTGTGGAGTAAAGGCTTGGGAAGCGTTTGGGAGAATTTTCGGGAAAAGTTAAAGCCCAGTGTGTTATGCACGGTTTCCGCACGGTTTCACAAACCGTGCGACCAAACTCTGTCAGCCTTGAAACCTGGACAGAAGTTTCCGCACGGGTGGCGCACGGTTTGTATAACCATGTGGCCAAGCCATGCGAGAAGGGTGGCTGAGGCAGTAGCTCACGCACGGTAAGTGCACGGTTTTTCAAACCGTGCGGTCACTTAAAGGAGATCCTTAAATTGTGGATCTCGCTTGGTTTTGCCTCTAAGTGCTTTGTTTTTCCTCCTAAGTGGCCCTAACTCGGTATTTGTCTTCTCCTGGGATTAGAGAAGGTTATCCCTTTGTTTCAGAGGCGATCCAAAGGCTCCTCTTGGTGAATCGAAGTGGGATCCTCAAGGTATGTGATCGTTATTCTTCTTTCTTGATCGGTTTCTTAGATCTACTTAGATATACTTCCCCTCTTCCCTTGATTTCTTATATATATGCCTATTATGGGTAGATATAAGTGTGTAAATTCAAAAATGATGAGTTTTGGTCTTGTTCTTGCTAGTGGAAGGGATCTAGGATGGGATTTTGGGAGAATCAACCAGGATTCTTGAGTGTTCTTCAACCGTTGTGGTTTTGGTCAAAACCTTCAAGGTAGGTGGTTCCGTCTCGTCTTTCAAAATTTATTATCATTGTATTTTCTTGATTTATTTCAATTGTTGATTTAAATTCAAATTATCATATTTTATTTCAATTAAATTGATGAAAAACTCGATTCCATTGAATCGAGATATTTGAAATGGTTTTGGCATGAATATTTGGAAAAGCCCAATTCCATTGAATTGGGTGTGTTTATAGAAATTGGCCGATTTAAATTGTTTAATTTAAATTATGGATTTGATGGAAATTTTTTCAATTAAATCATTGAATTTAATTGCGTAAATGAAATGTGTAATGATAGAATTGGTTTTGAATGGATTTCAAACTTATGAAAATGGCTTAAAATGATTTGATAGAAACCCATTGGTTTTATCTTGTGAAAAAGGCATGTTTTTTAATAAAACCTGTTATGGTTTTAAATGCAATTAAATTGGCACTTTTTGAAATTGTAGAATGGGATTGATCGTATTTTAAGAATTCTTAAAATAGTTCACCCATCATGTAAGAGCGCATGCAAGCTGTTGGTAGTTAGTGAGTTATTTAGATACACTCTACGCTACGACAACGTTCTAAAACATACTTGTGGTGGGTCACATCCCCGACAGGTTAGTGACGAGTCTCCTTTGTCCATTGTCATAGGGACGTGTGTATACACATTTTTCTGAGTTCACATAGAGAGTGTGGAATCCTATAACTGGTTAATACTATCGTACCTTTTGGCAGATGACCATGTTGCTCGCTTGTTTATTTATATTTGAGATATAAATGTATTCCAATTCTTGTGAACTGTTTTACATGCCTGCTGAGTTTACATAAACTATTTTACGTAAAAAAAATTATTTAAGCCATTATTTTAGAAATATTCCATCATTTGTAAAGCCTTTTCTTAAAGTATTTATTTCCATGATTTGAAAATGTTTAGCATATTTTTTTAGAATGTGCTTTTGAATTTCCAAACCTATTTATTTGAAAATTGAAAGTTTTTCTTTGGATAATCTATATTTGTCATCTGTTATGTAATCTTTGGTGATATCCTACTGGGATTAGGCTCACACCCTACTTTTTCCTTTAGGTATTTGTAGACTTTCCTCTTCCAGGATCGAGCCAAGGGAAGGGACCTATTGGAGGTGGATCCAGCTGTTGATCTTTGGTCTTGGTGAGTTGTGTCCTTAGGGATCTTGGGGCTGTTTTTCCCATCTTTAGTACTTGGGTTGTTGTACTTTGTCATTTTGTGCCTCTTTGTATTTTGGTACATCACACCCAGTGCAGTTTCTTTTGTTATGTATACTATTTGATTTACTCTTTCTTTCACATTCTTGTGGAAAAATAATTCCCACTTGTATGTTGTACGATGCCAGGTGCTAGTCACCGACCCGTGGGGATCGGGAACGCCCTTTGGGCTATGTAAGGGTCAGTTCGGTTATCGGGTTACCAGGGTACCCGGCCTGGTTTATGAAAAAATGGTATCAAAGGTAGGTTGAGCATCTTGCCTTGATGACAGTATGCATTTGAGTTTTCTTATCGGGACTTAGGAGGTAGTTGTGATTGAGTGCCTGGCCAGCTCTCACCACAATGAACCTTAAGTCATCAGGGTTGGTTAGGTAAATACGACTTGTGGATTAGTTTTAGTATTTTCCTTGTTTTGATTTGGATAGAGTGGAATCCAAATCTTGTTATCCTTATTTTAAGAATATTTTCCCTTGTTACTCGGTTTGGGTGTTAATCAAATGTATTTTATGTTTTGTAGCATCATGCCTCCGAGAATATGTGGAGCTCAGATCAAAAAAGAGGTTGCTGCTGAATCTCAGCAAGCAAGTCCTGTTGTGGATCCAAGTCTGGTTGAGGTGATTGTTCGCACTGTCCAATATTTGGGACATGCACCACCTCCAATTCATGTTCAGACTCCAGCTATAGATCATCATGGTAATATTCTCCGAAGTTGTTCTCAAGAATTCCTACGCCAGAAGCCACCAATTTTCAAAGGATCCATTGATCCTCAACATGCTGACGAATGGTTGAGTAAGATTGAACATCTATTTGGGTTCTTGGAGACACCTGATGAGATCACGGTGAAGTGTTCCACCTTCGTACTAGAGGGACCAAGTAGGAGATGGTGGTACACAATGGTGACGGCTGGTAAACATTAGGGTTTGCAGTGGAAAGACTTTAGGGTTCTTTTTACTAACCAGTTCTACCCAGAATCAATGGTGTTGGTCAAGGCTGTGGAGTTTTTCAAGCTTGAGCAGGCCAACAAAACAGTGATTGAGTACTCAAATCTCTTTTCTGAGCTGGTATAGTTTTCTCCTGAGATTGAATCTAATGAGAGGATGAAGGGTCGATGATTCGATTTGGGACTTCGATCAGATATATGTTCTCAGGTTTTATTACTGAAGCTACCCACTTATGCTGGTGTGCTGGATAGGGCCATTGTAACGCCCCGACCCCAATTACCCAGAGTCGGTTCATTATTTTAATACTTTGGCATGATTACAAGGAATCAAGTCCCGAAGGACCGATCAGTTTAGAAGTCTTGGAAAATAGATTACATACAAGAATGTTACATTAAACTTTATAACATACAAAACAAAATAATCAATCCTTTATGAACATCATTATTCCCTTGTATTAACCCTGCATATCAATCAAAATACACTTCTTGGAATCCTGGGAAAATAAAACATAGAAAGGTGTGAGCTCAAACACTCTGTAAGGGTAAGAAATACAGCGGAAACTTTCAAAAATAAGCATACACATTTAAGGAAATGTATAAAACTAAAACAAAATCCTTTTAAACTTTAACTTCAGCAAAATATGGCAAAAATAAAATGAAATAATGTCATTTACTTATTCTCATGGATATTCTGCTAATTGAATAATCACATGCAATATAAATAACCACTTTCATAACGAAGGAATGCATAATGCCAGACTATCATAACCACGTAGCCAAGGCCTTCTGCCAAGACTACAAATAAGATTTTGTCAAGGCCTCGTGCCAAGACACTAGTTTGTCTCATGAGACCTACTGATGCAATTTTTTTAGAAGATACTTACATTTAAAATTTCTTAAATAAACTCCAGTTTTTTCTGAAAAGATTATGCAAGCTTCTGAAAACAAAATAAGTAATTCTAAGGCTTCTCAACTAATTGCAGGCCATGATGGGTCCATGCCTAATCCCTTCCTATCTACCACACTCGAGAGTCAGGTTTTCTGAAAACATTTTTAAGCTTGCGTTAAATACGTATACATTTGCACTGGATTTTCATATATTTGAGAGAAATATCTCTTTTTCATGAAAACATTTAAAAGTCTCACAATTTGGAAAAGAGGTCATTTAAATGCATTTTTTAATTAAATTGTCTCATACCACTTTGAAACTTTTGAAAGGAATTAACATTTTAAAAGCATTCA
This sequence comes from Viscum album, assembly GCA_963277665.1. Lineage (NCBI taxonomy): Eukaryota > Viridiplantae > Streptophyta > Magnoliopsida > Santalales > Viscaceae > Viscum > Viscum album. The sequence continues at coordinate 2,039,918,791 of OY728141.1, read as the reverse complement.
TGTCCATATAAATAAATCCTTAAAATCCATTTTGAATACATGGACATTAATGAGAAATATTTAGAAGAATAAATATTTAAAACATTTTAAATGATGTTTTAGTAAAAAGTCCCTTAAAGTAATCCCTTTGAAAACTCTTTTATAAAACATGGACATGGATAATAAATATTTCCCATTAGATACTTACGTAAAAACAACCTCGGATAATAAAGACATTGTGAAATAAACCCTTACCAATTCGGTAACTTACGAAACATACACCCCATGAAAGAGGTATCATAAAATGAATATGTGAATACACATAAATTAAAGTTTATTACACAAGGAATACAATTATGGGTAGTACATACACCACAAAAAAGGTAATAGTGGCAATATGGCATGAATCTCCTGGAAATAAGGAATGAGATGAAAACCCCTTACCTTGCACTTTCCTTTAGTCGAGGGTATGTTTAGCCTTCTTTATGAAGACTATAGTATTTTATTAAATTATAAAAGAACCATATTAATATTTATGATATCATACATTATTCATTTATGACTTTATATTACCCATTTAATAATAATTTCCATGTTATATTAACATTTCGGGTAATAGTCACTTTCTTTATCGTACGTGTTTTAACTTGTTACTCTTGATTGTATCATCTAGATCATGATTTAAATACTTAAAGAATATAAAACATGATTTATTTATCATATATATTTATAATATAAAAATTTATAATAGACATATATATGAAATGGAAAACACCATTTATGGAGATGGTAGTCCGTACGTACGGATAAACGCTATTTCTGTTTTCATATAGTATTGAATGGAAGTAAGTGAATAAGATATATGTAAGTACATAAATACTTATATATATATATATATCTCCAGTATAATTATTATGTCATATATTACATACTTATTAGTAATATATATTTTTATAATCGTCGATGAATGGTGAACTTGGAAATGAATCTCATCGCGTTGTGGAGACGGTAATCCGTACGTACGTACGAGCGAAAATATCATTCTTTTGATATTAATATAATAATTGGATGGTATATAATATATAAATAATCATTATAATGTTATATTTATTATTTACATAAATTATACATCATTATTATACCCATCTAAATAATAATATATTGAATAACAATTACACCACGACGTGGAGACGGTAGGTTGTACGCACACACGTATGGTGACATGTCATTAAAGGGATGGATTGAATAGTGAATTTGGTTGTTACATATTTATAATAACATCATAGTATATATAATATTCTGGAGTTATTATTTTAGAAAGGGAAAAACAAAGAATATGAATTTGAAGAAGAAAGGAACTTGAAAAAGGGTGGTGAAAACATTACCTCTTCTTTGGGTTCTTCCTTTTGATTTGATCAAAAGGGCTACATAGGTTGGCTTTATGATAAAACTAAGGCATCTATGTTTAAGTGAGGGAAGTTGAAAGAGTATTTGGGTATGTTTTGGCCGAACCAAAAGGCTTTTAAGGTGTGAAGAATTGGTTATAAGTTTGGTCCTTTTATAAGGGGGGGGAGGGGCTCTTTAGGAAAAACTTAAAGTATTAATTTATAATAAATTCATATTCGGTTTATAATGGATAAAAAGTGTATTATTAAAATTATAATTTTTTTATGGGTCTAAATCCTCTCAACCAATAGATTTTAGATAGGTTTGGGTCATTATATTAACCTTATCTTTTAGTTTTAACTCTTAGTTAATTAGTTTGACACTTACCATGTCACTTTGTATTTTTATAATATATAGTTAATAAACTTACTATATACATCCAAGAGACCTTTAAGTGGTCCATTAATGATACACCAATAATTATATAAGTCTTTTGGCTGAACCTTAGATTTTTAGGAATAGAATATAAATTAATAATATAATATTTGTTTTAAAAACTCATTTATGTCAATTTTGACACTACTCAATAATTGATTTTTGTTAAAGTCTTAACAACTTTATTAATTCAAAAACAATTCATTTAAGAAATCATAACATGTCATATTAACCAATAAAATTTTTTTATGTCATAAAAATGCTCTAATTATATTTATTTTAACATTTATAATATCAATTATTTGATTCTATCATTAATAAGGAAAATACTACATCATTATTGTGTCATATATATTTTTAATTTTTAAATTTCTAAAAATTATAAATAAAATACCATTATGTAGGAAATATTTTTATCTTTCTAATGAATATTTATAATTGAAAATATAACATATATAACCCAATGTAAAAATTGTTTTTCTAAATGATATAAGCTTATGTCATTTTTGTATTAACTTTAACTTAATTAATATAAATTGTCCCTATCACCTACAAGTGGCTCCATGGGATCCCAAAATAGACCCAAATATGCCCATGGTTGTACATGTATCCACTAATAAGGTTATTATACGTTTTAGGGTAATTTATTATTATTATAATATTATTATTTTACCCTTATTTACCGGATTTACCCTTTAACCATGGTAAATAAAATATTTACCGAAATAATTATTCAAAATGTCTAAAAATAAAAGTTTCCTATTTACAGAATTTGGACATCCTGATTCCAAATATTGAATCCATTTTTCCAAATTCAAAACACATAAGTGGCAGAAATTAATTTAAAATTAATTCCCGCTGTCAAAACAAAAAAGCGTGTTTTTAAGATATAATAACTATCAAAAGATTGACATGTGTTTATGTCCGGTTTAATTTTGAAATTATGTCCAATGAACAAAATTGTATTAAATGGTAAAAATTTATTCTAAATATACTTTAAAACCACTCAAATTCATAATTTATCACTATTAATTATTTTTATTAAAAAAGTTGTTTTTAATTAAAATATAGTAATTTTCACTATTCATCAAAATATAAAAGTTATCAGAAAAGTACCAAAAAATCACCCTAAGATAATTTCGATATTCCGAATCCAAAAATGAATTCCATTTTGAAATATAAAATGTATAAAATTTCAAAAAGTGTGTATTACTATTCATAATGGCTAGTTTGATTGGTTGTGGTGTGTGTTAGAACTCGAAGTTACGTACAACACACGCTACTGTATTATTCAAAGAGAAGAGTACCGTGGAAGATTGGGGTGTTACATTCTCCCCTACTTCAATAAATTATGTCCTCTCAATTTATGCTCGGTATTGGAAACTTCGGGTTGACGTTTCAAAATATCTTAGTTGAAATCCCACATCGAAAAATGAATTAATGAGGCCTCTATTTAAACTAAAGAGTGGTAAGTATGAAGGTTATCAAAAATAACACATACTATGGTTCCATGTAGGAAAATATGGATATGGAAGAGATATCTAACCATCAACATCTGATGGATAGTGGTAGAGAACATGGCTATGAAAAGGCCAACAATCCCAAAGTCATAAATTTGTGATGATCTAAGGTACTATCTAGGACAAAATTTTTGTTTTAAGTTCCTTTTATTAATATTGAGGAATTTATTTATGAGATTGGATAATATCATAAGGAGATATACTTACTTTATAATTAGAGTTTTATCCATTAATAAATTTCTAACAAAAACTCATCTTTCACCCCAAAACATAATACAACTCAAAAATACTCTATTTATCCTAATCGTATAGGGTTCCAAATATAATGAATTTATAATTCACATATCAGACCCTTTATGAAAATAAACTACATTATACCATCTAGGAACTTCACGTAGTACAGTGTTAGGTGATAAATCCCAATTACACTATGGTTGTGGGTTCAATTCCCGCGGCTTTGTCTGACATGACGGGTCGTCACACGGTCTGCGTGTTGCCCTTTTATAAAATCCAAAAATAACCTTTCAAACTTAATCCCTTCCAACCATTATACTTATCCAAAATACTTCTGTAAACTCTCATTTAAAAATTTATGTTATAGGTAAACATAATTTAGATACTTTTTACCCCATAATAGCATGTGAATACCTTCATCATGTATTCTTTTAAAATACTGAAACATCTTGAATTACCATAAAACCTTATTGATTACATTCATGCTCCCTTATTCCTTATAGAATACTGGATATACTTCATCCATCCAAAATTTTGTAAACTCCAACAATGATGGAATATAAAAATCTTTAATCAGTTTCAAGGTAGTCAAGAATATTCAATATAATTTACCCAAATCAACCATATCTTATTCCAAAATCAGTACCTCAATATTAAGACCATATTAAGTTTTATCTTTCCTTCAACCATGTAATTTCCAAAAAAGTTTAACTTGTTGTAGAGTTACTTTTCTTAGTGCCATAAAATCTCAAATCCTAAATGAAATAGTACTGCAGTACAATCCTTATTTATTTCCAATACATCATTGATACAACACTTCAATGAAATAATTCCAAAATAACAACATAAGAAAACTAGTCATTAATCTTAATTTGTGGTTGTATCATAACATGACTATTATCTAATAGCATCATTTGCAGCATAGTCTGATAACTGGGACATTGGTTCGCGTAGTGTCCAAACTCCTTGCAGATGAAGCATTGTACATTTGAAACCTTTTTCTTACCCTTGTAGTCACGTACTTGGTGTCCTTTCTCTCCACACGTATAACATACTCCCATTCCCTTCAAGAATTTTCCAAGGTGATTCTTTCCCCAATTATCACATATGTTAAAATCCTTCTTTACTTTATTCCCTTTATCTGTCCTTCTCTCTACCATCCTTTCCTTCTCTGGCTTCCCTTCAAAGCCATAGGACTCTGAGAATTCTTTACTTATCTTATCAACACATGATACTATTTCTTCATATGATGATAATACGTGGGAGACTATTTCCCATATAAATTATGGGTTAAGACCATGAAATATATGATCTTTCTTACTCTTTGGATCATGCGTATTGCTGGAGTTCTCATTCCTTCTACTGGGCGACATTTCTAAACAATGGTATACACTAGATTAGTTTATAGATAGAAACACCTAATCCCAAACTTGTAAAACACTTAACATAAATTAATCAGTTTATGGATATAATCCATAATCATAAAAATGTCTTCTTTGAGGAAGTATATACTCATAAACCATTCATAATGGTTTGTAAAGAAAATGAGAATTATCCTAAGCATATCCCCCGGGAGTTTCGTAACCAAGAGTACAGCAAGACCCGTTGTCATGCACCAGTTCCCGTTCGAGTCTAGCTCAAAGTGGTGTTTTCAGGTTTTACCCCTAGGTACATCTATTCTAGAGCTGACTCTACCTACCCGTATCCAGACAGGGATGTATTTCTCAGAAAACACACAAAATAACTACAGTATCAAAATTCTAGGAAGTTCTTCTCTACTAATCCACAAAGTCTGTCTTGGGACTATGTGCTCTAATCAGATTTTATCTAAATCTAGCTTCCAAGGTTATTTCTAAACTTCCTTTGATACAAACTGTAACGCCCCGACCCCAGTTACCCAGAGTCGGTACATTATTTTAATACATTGGCATGATTACAAGGAATCAAGTCCCGAAGGACCGATTGGTTTAGCAGTCTTGGAAAATAGATTACATACATGAATGTTACATTACACTTTATGACATACAAAATAACATAATCAATCCTTTATGAACACCATTATTCCCCTGGCTTAACCCTGCATATCAATCACAATACACTTCTTGGAATCCTAGGAAAATAAAACATAGAAAGGGGTGAGCTTAAACGCTCTGTAAGGGTAGGCAATACAGAGGAAACTTTAAAAAATAAGCATAAATATTTATGGAAATGTATAAAACTAAAACAAAAGCCTTTTAAACTTTAACATCAGCATAATATGGAAGAAATAAAATGAAATAATTTCATTTAATTATTCGCATGGATATTCTACTACTATAATAATCACATGAAATATCAATAACCACTTTCATAACGATGGAATGCATAATTCCATACTATCATAACCACGTAGCCAAGGCCTCATGCTAGGACTACAAATAAGATTTTGTCAAGGCCTCGTTCCAAGACACTAGTTTGTCTCATGAGACCTACCGATGCAATTTTTTTAGAAGATACTTACAATTAAAATTGCTTAAATAAAATCCAGTGTTTTTATGAAAACATTATGCAAGATTCTGAAAATAAAATAACTAATTCTAAGACTCCTCGACTAATTACTGGCCATGATGGGTCCACTCCTAATCCCTTCCTGTCTACCACACTCGAGAGTCAGGTTTTTTGAAAACATTTTTAAGCTTGCGTTATATACGTATACATTTGCACTAGATTTTCATATATTTGAGAGAAATATCTCTTTTTCATGAAAACATTTAAAATTCACACAATTTGGAAAAGAAGTCATTTAAATACATTTTTTAATTAAAGTGTCCCATACCACTTTGAAACTTTTGAAAGGAATTAACATTTTAAAAACATTCATGTCCATATAAATAAATCCTTAAACCCCATTTTGAAGACATGGACATTAATGAGAAAGATTTAGAAGAATAAATATTTAAAACATTTAAAATGATGTTATAGTAAAAATTCCCTTAAAAGAATCCCTTTGAAAAATCTTTTATAAAACATGGACATGGATAATAAATATTTTCCAGTAGATACTTACCTAAAAACAACCTCGGATAATAAAGAGATTGTGAAATTAACGATTACCAATTTGGTAACTTACGAAACATACACCCCATGAAAGAGGTATCATACAATGAATATGTAAATACACATAAATTAGAGTGTATTACACAAGGAATACAATTATGGTCAGTACATACACCACACAAAAGTTAATAGTGGCAATATGGCATGAATCTCACAGAAATAAGGAGTGAGATGAAAACCCCTTACCTTGCACTTTCCTTTAGTCAAGGGTATGTTTATCCTCCTATATGAAGACTATAGTATGTTATTAAATTATACGAGAACCATATTAATATTTATGATATCATACATTATTCATTTATGACTTTATACTACCCATTTAATAATAATTTCCATGTTATATTAATATTTCGGGTAATAATCGCTTTCTTTATCGTATGTGTTTTAACTTGTTACTCTTGATTGTATCACTTAGATCATGATTTAAATACTTCCAGAATATAAAACATGATTTATTTATCATATATATTTAGAATATAAAAATTTATAATAGACTTATATATGAAATGGAAAACACCGTTTATGGAGACGGTAGTCCGTACGTACGCATAAATGTTGTTTCCGTTTTCATATAGTATTGAACGGAAGTAAGTGAATAAGATATATTTAAGTACATAAATACTTATATATATAAATATATATATCTCTAGTATAATTATTGTGTCATATATTACATACTTATTAGTAATATATATTTTTGTAATCGTTGATGAATGGTGAACTTGAAAATGAATCTCATCGCGTCATGGAGACGGTAATCCGTACGTACGTACGAGAGAAAATATCATTATTTTGATATTAATATAATAATTCGATGGTATATAATATATAAAGAATCCTTATAATATTATATTTATTATTTACATTAATTATACATCATTATTATACCCATCTAAATAATAATATATTGAATAACAATTACACCACGATGTGGAGACGGTAAGTCGTACGTACGCACGTATGGTGACATGTCATTAAAGGGATGGATAGAATAATGAATTTAGTTGTTCAATATTTATAATAAAATCACATTATATAGAAGATACTGGAGTTATTATTTTAGAAAGGGAAAAATAAAGAAGAAGAAGTTGAAGAAGAAAGGAACTTGAAAAGGGGTGGTGAAAACATTACCTCTTCTTCGGGTTATTCCTTTTGATTTGATCAAAATGGATTCTTAGGTTGGCTTTCTGACCAAAATAAGGCCTCTAGGTTTAAGTTAGGGAAGTTTAGAGAGTATTTGTTCAAGGGTCTGCCGAACCAAAAGGATTTGAAGGTGTGAAAAATTGGTTAGAAGTTGGGTCATTTTATAAGGGGGGGGGGGGGAGGGGCTCTTTAGGAAAAACTTAAAGTATTAATTTATAATAAATTCATATTAGGTTTCTAATGGATCCAAAGTGGATTATTAAAATTATAAGGTGGGTATGGGTCTAAATACTTTCAACCACTATATTTTAGAGAGGTTTGGGTCATTATATTAACCTTATCATTTAGTTTTAACTCTTAGTTAATTAGTTTGACACTTACCATGTCACTTTGTATTTTTATATTATATAGTTAATAAACTTACTATATACATACAAGATACCCCAAATTGGTATATTAATGATACACCAATAATGATATAAGTCCTTTGGCAAACCGTAGATTTTTAGGTATAGAATATAAATTAATAATATAATATTTTTTTAAAAAACTCATTTATGTCAATTTTGACACTACTTAATAATTGATTTTTGTTAAAGTCTTAAAAACTTTATTAATTCAAACCAAATTCATTTAATAAATCATAACATGTAATATTAACTAATAAAATTCGTTTATGTCATCAAAACTTTCAAATTATATTTATTTTAACATTTATAATATCAACTATTTGATTCCTTCATTAATAAGGAAAATATTGCATCATTATTGTGTCATATATATTTTTAAATTTTCAATGTCTAAAAATTATAAATAAAATACCATTATTTATGAAATATTTTTATCTTTCTAATGAATATTTATAATCGAAAATATAACATATATAACCCTATGTAAAAATTGTTTTGCTAAATGATATAAGTTTATGTCATTTTTGTATTTACTTTAACTTAATTAATATAAATTGTCCCTATCACCTAAAAGTGGCTCCATGGGGTCCCAAAATCTACCCAAAGATGACCATGGTCGGAACTGTATCTAAAAATAAGGTTAGGACACATTTTAGGGTAATTTATTATTATTATAATATTATTTTATACCCTTATTTACCGGATTTACCCTTTAACCATGGTAAATAAAATATTTACCGAAGTAATTATTCAAAATGTCTAAAAATAAAAGTTACATATTTGCACAATTTGGACATCCTGATTCCAAATATGGTATCCATTTTTCCAAATTCAAAACATAGAAGTGAAAGAAATTAATTTAAAATTAATTCCCGCTGTCAAAACAAAAAACGTGTTTTTAAGATATAATAACTATCAAAAGATTGACACTTGTTTACATCCGGTTTAATTGTGAAATTATGTCCAATGACCAACATTGTATTAAATAGTAAAACTATATTCTAAATATACTTTAAAACCACTCAAATTCATAATTTATCACTATTAATTATTTTGATTAAAAAAGTTGTTTTTAATTAAAATTTAGTAATTTTCACTATTCATTAAAATATAAAAGTTATCAGAAAAGTACCAAAAATTCACCCTAAGCTAATTTCAATATTCAAAATCCAAAAATGAAGTCCATTTTGAAAGATAAAATGTATAAAATTTCAAAAAGTGGGTATTACTATTCATAATGGCTAGTTTGATTGGTTGTGGTGTGTGTTAGAACTCGAAGTTGCGTACAACACACGCTACTGTATTATTCAAAGAGAAGAGTACCGTGGAAGCATGGGGTGTTACATCCATGATGGTTGAGATGGACCTGGCAAGAAATTTAGGGTTGAAGGTGGTTCTTTTCCCTCCTAGTGGCAGTGTGGGTTATTTTAAAGGAAAACGGATGCATGACTTTTATCATGGTAGTTATCGACAGCAGAGTCATCCTAGACCTCCGGTAGTACCAGGAGGGGATTCTTTGACTTGCTATCAGTGTGGGAATCCAAGACATTCTAAAAGGGTTTGCACTGAGGCACCCAAGAACTTTATCTCATGCGGACGTTTAGGACACTTACAAAGATTCTTCCATCACTTCTCTACTCCACGTAGTGGAACAGGATCATCAGCACCTCCAAATACTACGGGGCAATCTAATGCTTCACATAAAAAATGGTTCTAGCCATAGGCATCTGTAATGAAGCTTCTTCACGCAGTGGAAGAGTCGCCAGAGGTATCTGATGCACGTCCTACAACTGTGATATGTACCATTACTATAGCTTCATCTTTAGTGACTGCTCTTTTTGATACTAGTGCATCTTACTCTTTTATTTCAACCCATCTTGTTAATCTGCTTAATCTACCAATGGAACTTTTTTCTTGTGCGATGGATATTACTACACCCCATGGTGTAATGAGAGAGAAGGGTCTCCGTAGTCCTTCTTGTGTCTTCTCTCTATCAGATGTTGATCATTCTTGGAATTTCTTGGTTCTCAAAATGAAATATTTTGAAGTCATATTTTGTATGGATTGTCTCATTTCCAATAAAGCCCAAATCAATTGTTATCTTCGACGAGTCTAACTTACTACACCCAGTGGTGTGCCTCTTGTTTTTCAAGGAGAATGGGACCCAAGGTCAGGCAGAGCCGGACGCTCTTATCCAGAGTTGGGGAAAGTTATATCAGTGTTTGATTTTGATCTGGAGAGAGATTCAAAGTGTGGTGATCTTCCTCTAGTCATCGTAGAGTTTCCAGATGTGTTTCCTTCTGACTTCTCTGGTTTTCCACCAATAAGAGAGGTTGACTTTTCTATCGACTTAATGTCTGGTACTCAACCAGTTTCTATTCCCTCTTACCGAATGGCTCCAATTGAACTAAAAGAACTGAAGTCTCAATTAGACGATCTTCTTGAGAAAGGATTTATACGCCCGAGTGTGTCACCTTGGGCAGCACCTATTCTCTTCACCAAGAAGGCAGATAATTCTCTTCGCTTATGTCTTGATTATCGAAATCTCAATCCAGTTACGATAAAGAACAAATATCTGTCACCACGTATTGATGATTTCTTTGATCAATTGAAAGGGAAAAGTGGTTTTCAAAAATTGATCTTCGATCTGGTTACCATCAGTTGAGGATAAAAGAATCAGACATTCCTAAGACCGCATTTCGGAGTAGGTATGGCCATTATGAGTACCTTGTTATTCCCTTAGGCCTAAAAAATGCTCCTGCAGTTTTCATGGCGTTGATGAAGAAGGTTTTCCGTGAGTACCTTGATACTTTTTTGGTGGTCTTTATGGATGACATTCTTGTCTACTCCAAGTCTGAGGAGGATCATGTGTATCATCTAATAACAGTTTTGAGTCTTCTATAGAATCACCGACTTTATGCCAAGATTTCAAAGTGAAATTTTTGGATTCAGGAAGTGAAATTCTTTGGACATGTAATTTTGGAACAAGGAATATTAGTTGATCTTGAAAAGGTGAAGGCTGTTATGACTTGGGAACAACCACGAAATGTTTTCAAGATTCGGTGCTTTTTGGGCTTAGCGGGATATTATCACCGGTTTGTTAAAGAATTCTCAAATTTAGCTTCTCCAATATTGCTCTGACTCGAAAGGGAGTGAAGTTTTCCTAGAATGATAAATTTCAGAGTTCTTTTTTTGAGCTAAAATATCTTTTGACTAATGCGCCTGTGTTAACTCTTCCTAAGGATGGGATAGGTTATGTGGTCTTATTTGATGCACTGGGTTTAGGTTTTGGGATGTGTCCTCATGCATTGTAATCATGTTGTTGCCTATGCATCTTGTCAGCTTAAGCCTCATGAGAAGAACTATCCTACCCATGACCTTGAACTTGCAGCTGTAATGCATGCACTTAAGTGTTGGAGACATTACCTTTATGGATAAAGGTTTACTGTGTATTCAGACTACAAGAGCTTGAGTTATAACTTATCTCAAAAATATTTGAATCTTAGCCAAAGGCGTTGGGTGGAGTACCTACAATCTTTCGACTTTGACATTGACTATACCTCGAGAAAAGGGAATGTAGTTGTAGATGCGTTAAGCAGGAAACTTCCATCACAGGCTGTGAAAGAATCTTCAGAAGAATGGAGTTTGATGGCTCTTTTTGCTCAATTGCATATTGGAGTTTAGTGGAAGGGGAAGGAAGTTTCTTTAGCCACTATTCTATTGAATTATGCTCTTCTCGAGTTAATTCTTCAGGAACAGCAACTGGATGATGAATTCCATAGCATTAGGGACTCTCTTTATGGTGGGGAGACCGACACCCAGTGGTCGTTCTCCAAAGAGGGTGTTCTATGTTATTAAAACTGTTACGTTGTGCTGTTAGCGGCAAGGAAGGATGTGATGGGGGTTTTCCATAACTCTCAGTGGGTTGTGCACCCAGGAACTAAAAAAAATGTTCTATGACATGCAGCGGTTGTTCTGGTGTCCAGGTATGAGATGAGACATTGCTGAGTTTGTATCTTGTTGCTATAAATGCCAGCAGGTGAAATCCAAGCACCAGAAACCTTCGGGTTTTCTTTAACCACTTCCAGCACCCACATGGAAGTGGGATGAAATCTCTATGGACTTTGTGGTTGGGTTACCTCAAACCCAGAGGAAGAAGAAAGCGATATGGGTTGTGATCGACAGGCTGACCAAGTTGGCTCACTTTATACCTATTCAAGATACAACCAAAGTTGAGGATTTGGGAAATATATATGTGAAAGAAGTTGTTCGTTTGCACAGAGTTCCCCCTACTATAGTCTCTGACAGGGATCCTCAGTTTACTTATTTCTTTTGGAGAGGCCTTCAAGGGGCACTGGTATCTCGGGTTCATTTGAGAACGGCCTACCACCCACAGTCAGATGGCCAGATAGAAAGAGCAATTCAGATCCTTGAGGATATGCTCTGTGCTTGTGTTCTTGACATTGGTGGGTCTTGGGATGATCATCTGGGGCTAGTTGAGTTCTATTATAATAACAGTTACCAATCTGGGATCAAAATGGCTCATTTTGAGGCATGGTATGGTTGTCCTTATAAATATCCTTTATGTTGGTTGGAGATTGGTGAAATTTCCTTGGTAGGACCGAGTTTGGTCCAAGAGACGAAAGCTAAGATCCAGTTGATTCGTCAAAGAATGTTTACAACACCGAGTCGGTACAAGTCATATGCTGATCGGCATCGTAAACCTTTAGATTTCTTAGTTGCTGACCAGGTGTTCTTGAAAGTTTCACCCCGATTGGGTCATCGACGGCTTGGGAGGCAAGGGAAGCTTGCTCCTCGTTTTGTGGGACCTTTTGAGGTTATTGGCCTTGTGGGGAAATTTGCTTACCGTCTAACTCTACCACCACAGATAACATCGATACATAACGTGTTCCATGTGTCGCAGCTGTAAAAGTATCTCTCTGATCCATCTCATGTTGTGAGCTGGAGTGATCTTGAGATTGAACCAGATTTTTCTATTATTGAACGACCAGTTAGGGTTGTTGATTCTGAGACCAAGGTGCTTCGTGGGATAACGATACCTCTGGTCCATATACTTTGGTAGCATGGTTCTGATCTTCATGAGACGTGGGAAAGGGAGGCACTAATGATGGATCAGTGGCCTCATCTTTTTGACGTGGATGTTTCTTCTTTGGTTTTTTGGGGGTAGAAAGATCTTAAGGTGGGGAGTTTGTAACATCACATTATGTTTTCATGTATTTTTGATGTTTTTAAGTACCTTCATTTTGGAGTAAAGGATCGGGAAGCGTTTGGGAGAATTTTTGGGAAAACTTAAAGCCCAGTGTGTTGTGCACGGTTTACGCACGGTTTGACAAACTGTGCCAGCCTTGAAAACTGGACAGAAGCTTCCACACGGGTGGTTCACGGTTTGTCTAACCGTGCAGCCAAGCCGTGCGAGAAGGGTGGCCAAGGTAGTAGCTCACGCATGGTTAGTGCACGGTTTTTCAAACCGTGTGTCCAAACCGTGCGGTCACTTAAATGAGATCCTTAAATTTTGGATCTCGCTCGGTTTTGCCTCTAAGTGCTTCTTTTTTCCTCCTAAGTGGCCCTAACTTAGGATTTGTCTTCTCCTGGGGTCAGAGAAGGTTCTCCCTTTGTTTTGGAGGCGATCCAAAGTCTCCTCTTGGTTAATCGAAGTGGTATTCTCATGGTATGTGATCGTTCTTCTTCTTTCTTGATTGGTTTCTTAGTTCTACTTAGATCTACTTCCCCTCTTCCCTTGATTTCTTATACATATGCCTATTATGGGTAGATCTAAGTGTTTAAATACCAAAATGATGAGTTTTGGTCTTGGTATTTCTGGGGGAAGGGATCTAGGATGGGATTTTGGGAGAATCAACCAGGATTCTTGAGTGTTATTCAACCGTTGTGGTTTTGGTCAAAACCTTCAAGGTAGGTGGTTTCATCCTGTCTTGCCAAATTTATTATCATTGTATTTTCTTGATTTATTTCAATTATTTATTTAAATTAAAATTCTCATATTTTCTTTCAATTAAATTGATTAAAAACTTGATTCCATTGAATCGAGATATATGAAATGGTTTTGGAATGAATATTTGGAAAACCCCAATTCCATTGAATTGGGTGCGTTTATGAAAATTAGCTGATTTAAATTGTTTAATTTAAATTGTGGATTTGATGGAAATGTTTTCAATTAAATTGTAAATTTAATTGTGGAAATGAAATGTGTAATGATGGAATTGGTTTTTAATGGATTTAAAACTTATAAAAATGGCTTAAAATTATTTGATAGAAACCCATTGGTTTTATCTTGTGAAAAAGGCATGTTTTTGAATAAAACTTGTTATGGTTTTAAATGGAATGAAATTGGAACATTTGAAATGGTAGATTGGAATTGATCATATTTTAAGCATTCTTAAAATAGTTCGCCCATCATGTAAGAGCGCATGCAAACCTTTGGTAGTTAGTGAGTTATTTGGATACACTCTACGCTAAGACAACGTTCTAAAACATACTTGATGCGGGTCACATCCCCGACGGGTTGGTGACGAGTCTCCTTTGGCCATTGTCATAGGGACGTGTGTATACACATTTTGCTGAGTTCACATAGAGAGTGTGGAATCCTATAACTGGTTAATACTATCGTACCTTTTGGCAGATGACCATGTTGCTCACTTGTTTATTTATATTTGTGATATAAATATATGCCAATTCTTGTGAAATATTTTACATGCCTGCTGAATTTACATAAACTATTTTACGTAACTGTTTTAATTTAATCCATTGTTTTAGAAATATTCCATCATTTGTAAAGCCTTTTCTTAAAGTATTTATTTCCATCATTTGAAAATGTTTAGCATATTTTGTTATAATATGCTTTTGAATTGCCAAACCTTTTTATTTGAAATTTGAAAGTTTTTCTTTGGATAATCTATATTTGGAATTTGTTATGGAATATTTGGTGATATCCTACTGGGCTTAGGCTCACACCCTACTTTTTCCTTCGGGTGTTTGTAGACATTCCTCTTCCAGGATCGAGAAAAGGGAAGGGACCACTTGGAGGTGGATCCAGCTATTGATCTTTGGTCTTGGTGAGATGTGTCCTTAGGGATCTTGGGGCTGTTTTTCCCATCTTTAGTACTTGGGTTATTTTACATTGTCATTTTGTACCTCTTTTTATTCTGGTATATCACTCCCAGTGGAGTTTCTTTTGTTATGCATACTGTTTTATTTACTCTTTCTTCTGCATTCTTGTGGAAAAATTGTTCCCACTTGTATGTTGTACGATGCTAGGTGCTAGTCGTCGACCCATGGGGATCGGGAACGCCCTTCGGGCTATGTCAGGGCTGGCTCGGTTATCGGGTTACCAGGGTACCCAGGCTAGTTCGTGACAATTAGTCCTTGGGTGTATCTTATATTTTCTATACTTTATTTCTTTCCAACTAATTCAATTCTTATTCTATATCCATTACACACTTTTCATCTTTGATTTATTCATTGATATTCTTAGGTTCTTATTGTGACAAGAAGGCTGGATGTTCAACTCGATTTCCTTATGAGGAACAGTTTTGAGGATTTTTATTCATTTATCCTATTAAAGTATCCCATGGATGGTTTTTAGGGTTCTATTGGTTCTCGGTACAAAAGTACTTAGTTCTTCTAAGTCTTCTTATAGGTCAAAAAGGATTCTATGGTCTCCTTTAGGTGATTTATTAAAAAATCCTCAGAAGCGTTAAAAGATTTAGAGATATCATTGATATTAAAATTTGAAATATCATTATCAAAAACCTTTTTAATTAAGGTGTTTGAGGTGAAGACAAATTGTGAGTAGATCTATATTGTAAGTGGGTTGATTCAAACACTTTATTTACTCACTCACATCCATGATCACTTCTCAAGGGTTTTATGGTTATCCTAATAAGGTTATCTACTAACTATTAATATTTAAAAAACAAGATGGAGATTTACTTTTATGAGAATGGAAAAACACACATGTATATCTTGAATAATCAACAATAATAACATAGGTATAATATTTTTCTGCTAGACTAGAAAATATATATAGTCCAAATAAATCCATATGAACCAATTATTGTGGTTCAGGTGTAGAGACCAATTTATTTGGTTTGAAATATATTTTATGTTTCTTTCCCCTTTATGGGTATTACAAAATTTTTCTTTAAGAAATTATATCTTAGGAATGTAATTAAATAAAATATTCTTATTTATATTTTTATGCAAGTGAATCATACAATGACTTATTCTCCTTTCCCACAGCTAAGATTATTTTTGAAATGAAATTATACAAGAAATTTTTAATAAAATAAACAATCTAAATTAATAACATATAAATTATCATTTATTCAAGTATTAAATAAAAAATAATTCTTGGTTTCATAAATCTTACAATAATTATTTTCAAATATAACAGTAAAAATTTCATCTCATAACTAATAAATATTATAAAATTTATGTTTTAAAACATCAACAAATTAAACTTTAGAAATATTTATAGATTCAGAGTTACCAATTTTTATAAGTCCAATAATCTTTCCTTTTTCATTTTCCTTAAAAGTGACATGAACAGTAACTAGTTTTATAAGATTTTGAAACTTGAATAGTCTCTATTCATATATCTTGTACTTCCATTATCCAAATACCATAGATTTATATTGGAAAATTTCATGAATTTTTTCTAAGTATAATAAAATAAGAAATGATTTTGGTACCTAGATTTTTGTGGGTCTAGAGAAGTTATCAAATAAATCCATTGGAATCAACATTAGTTTCATAATATTGTTAGCAATAAAAATAATATATTTTGACAGAAAAATATTTTTTACGTATAAAATTTATAGAATTATTTCCAAAAAAAAATTTTTGTTTAGAAACTAATGTTTTTTTCTTTTTGTATGAATAAAATAATTTTCATACATCTCCCCTTGATATCTAGATCTATACCCCATTCTGGATTTAGATTTTGGATTTTTTTACCCAGCATGATATCCAATGTTTTTATACAATCAACAAATTATTATAAATACTTTTTAAGTTGTAAATTTACCAATTTTATATTAATATTTTCCTTTAATTTATTTTCATGTTTTTTCTTTTCTATACTATGTTAAAATTTAACATAGGTAGATAAATAATATTATTTCACTATATTCTTATATATACCTTTAAGTTTATTAATTGTCTCTTATAACATATTGTAATATTCCACTACTACAAATACGACTTTTATCAGTGCTAAAAATGGCCTTTATCAACGCTAGAAAAAGCGTTGATAAAGCTGGAGAAGATAAAGGGGGGTCCCCTTTATCAGCGCTCCGAAAAGCGCTGATAAAGACCCCTTTTATCAGCGCTAAAAAAAGGACTGATAAAAGGGGTCTTTTATCAGCGCTAAAACAAAGCGCTGATAAAAGAGTCCTTTATCAGCTCTTTGTTTTAGCACTGATAAAACACCCCTATATTAGCGCTTCCTTTATCAGTGCTTTCGTTTTAACGCTGATAAAGGACCCCTTTTATCATCGTTTTTTTTAAGAGCTGATAAAAGGTAAAAAAATTAAAAAATTAAAAAAAATTAAAAAATTAAAAAAAACTGCCAATCGGGGGGGATTTTATAGCGCTTGAGCCCCCCCCCCCCCCCTCCCCCCTTTTATAGTGATTTTCTGCCCCTGTACAGCGCCCCATGCACCCCCTTCACCCTTTAACAGTGTTTTCTGCTATATTCCCCCATGTGCGCGCACCCCTGCCTCCACCAGGATTTGAACTCATGACCTCCCCCCTGCGCGCCTAAGCCTTTACCACTACTCTATTTTGATTTGTCTTCCAATTCATGATATCTCTCTATATATATATATATTTAGTTATTTAGTTATATTTATTCGTATAGTAATATATATTGATATTAATATATATATATAGTTATATTATAATATATATATATAGTTATATTATAATATATATATATAGTTATATTATAATATATATATATATAGTTATATTAATATATATATGTAGTTATATTAATATATATATATATAGCTATATTAATATATATCTATATATATATATATATTTAGTTATATTTATTCGTATAGTAATATATATTTATATTTATATATTTATATATATAGTTATATTATAATATATATAGTAATATTATAATATATATATATAGTTATATTAATATATATATATATTTATGTTAATATATATATATAGTTATATTAATATATATCTATATATATATATTTATTCATATTTATTCATATAGTAATATATATTTATATTAATATATATATAGTTATATTAACATATATATAGTTATATTAATATATATATATATAGTTATATTAATATATATATATAGTGATATTAATATATATATATTTATAGTGATATTAATATATATATTTATAGTAATACTAATATATATATATATGTAGTTATATTAATATATATATCGTTATTAGATTAATATATATATATATAGTTAGATTTATATATATATATATAGTTAGATTAATATATATATATATATATAGTTAGATTAATATATAGGTATATAAATATTCATATATTTATATTTTAAATAAAATGGATTTTAGTTATTATTTAGATAAAGCTAATATATTTTATATGTAAATATATTTTATTATTTATATTTATAATTAACTTTTTAGGTGTGAATATATATAAAATATGAAAATATTGTTATATAATTGATTATAAATAGCAGTGCATGTCACAAACCAACCCGGGTCAACCCTTAACCGGTCACCCGAGCCGGTCCGCGACATGACCCGAGAGGCGTTCCCGATCCTCCCGGGTTGGCGACAAGCACCAGGGCATCAAGAGAGAGCAAGTGGGAATGATTTCGCCCATAAAAAATAATTAAAGTAGCAGAGAATAAACAGAGTAAAGTAACTAACAAGAACAAAGGAAAATAAAACTAACCAAAAGAGACAACCACTATCTCTGTGTGACCTCGCGGGTCACTCTCCAACTCACGACCAAACGTCACCCAAGGCGAACGCACCCAAGCTGTAACCTACATAAACACTAAAAACAGAAAAGAACTATAAGCGTGAGTATTAAAACTCAGTAGGCTAGCCCGATATCTATTCCCAAAGCACTACCTTTAAATAAAAAAATTTACCAATTACAGGTTTGAACTAAATATACAAAAATATTGGTTTTAACACACACACACTTCCATTTCTAAAACAAGTATCATTCCATTTCCCTTTTTAATTCAAAAACAAGTTTAATGTTTGAAAGGAATAAGTACATTTCATTTTTTTTTAAACATTTTTTTTCTACGAACAATTTAGAAATCTAGACTTCAGTTATTAACCAAAATAAAAACCACACATAGCACACATAGCACACAACACATACCAAGGGCAATGGGAAAAGTGGCGCACATAGGCCAGCAACCGAACTTGACCTCTCGATCGTCCGCCACACACAAATACACAATAATGGAAACATGGGTCGAACCTAGGAGATCGTGAACAATCCAGAACATACTATACATCTGACTCATCCTGAAGGCATGCCCTAACTCGATGACGTCATAACGCCCTAACGCTCGGCATAGACCTACATGGCCTAACTGAGGGGCCCAATCCCCATAGCAGAAATAACTTAGTATTCCCCTGCTATGGGGCCACTAGCCAGTGTGTAATCTAAACTAGTGCAGCAATCGTTCTCAGAAAATTCACTCAATATGTCAGGTTCTCATGCCAACACACACCATAAAAGAGGGGTGAATCAACAATGCCAAACAATCAGTCACGATGCACACACATCACATACAGCTCACAAAATCAACACACACCAAAGATCACCCCTGAATGGGTTTTCCAAAATAATTTATTTTACTAAAGTGCCAAACGGGCCTTCACAACTTTTAACGAAAAACCTCATTTTTTCAAGAAAGCCCAAAACACTTGTTCAGAATAAATCACTTATCTTTAAAACTAGAAGTACATTTGAAATTCTGTGAATTATGTTTAAAGGCCAAATGGGTATTCTTTCAAAATTGGGTGTCCGCCCGTCAAGAAAATATTCCAAGTGTTCGGTATAAAATAAACGGTTGTTTTCACACTAAATAATCATTTAAAATTTTATCATCTAATATTATTTATCATTCATTAAAATTAACAAAGAATCAAGCAATTAATAAATTCTAAATTTAAAGGTGAGTGTAATGGGGGACCTACCTCGATTCGCAGCTCGAACACGAAGACGCGCCACACCTTGCAAGGGTGCACAAGCACGCACAAGCCGATGACCGCAGTATCGCGGGTTTTCCCTTGCCAACACGCTGCAGTAATTGCAAAAAAACTAAAATCACAGAAACACTGACTTCAAATTATCCAAAAGAATAAACAATATAACACTTGCCTCGACATTGGAGAGGGCGAAAAGGGAAGAACCCCAAATCGCTTGCCTTCAGCGGCGGGCGTCCTTCACGCGCCCAATTGAGAATAAGGTGTGAGACTGTCGAAACGAGGTCTGCGACCAGTGAAGAAAAGGAGAAAGTTTTCGGGACACTGCGCCACTACTGTATGGATAAAGTAGGGATGGGGCGCATGCACCAAGGGCCTACACCACTGCTGGTCGGAGCTTGTCAGAGCTGGTCAGAGGCACGGGAGGTGCTGCCGGACGACGGCTGTGAGGCGGGGGCACACTGGCTGGGTGCAGGCGGAGCAGGGCAGGCCAAGGGGATGCGGGCAGGAGAAGGAGAGGTACAGGGGGCATAGCACCGGAGATGCCAATACTATATAAGAATTAATTGAAAACATTCAAGTACTCAAGGTTTGAATCAAAAGGGAAAAAATGGTTGGGTCACCTACCTCAACACGTGCGAAAATGATAGAACCCCAACGGAAGGAGGAGTGACGCTCCGCAGACCAACTGCACAACCTCAGTTAACCCATGTCCAAAGCGCACGCGACCTTGAAGTGCATACATATATATATACATATCTTCATATATATATATATATATATATATACAACTATATACCTATATATCATAGATATATATATATATCCTGCAACGCAAACAGCAAAGCACTGCTAAATCTAACAACTCAGATAAAGCTGACTCTGGACCAGATAAAGACCTCAGGGGTCCGCAACTCAAATTCTAAAAAAAATTAGAACTCTATAGAAAGATAATTAAGTGCATAGAAAAGATGCGGAACAAGTTTTAAAACAAAAAGGAAGAGTGCAACATTAGCGGAGTGATCTAGAGGTAAAAAAAATACACGAATTCACCTTCCTCGGAGGGGCGCGAATACAACGGCGCATTAACGGAAGGAAGAAAATCACTCCGCAGACCAAAGGCATAATCGGCAGAGGAGCACACTAGGAGAAGGTCGCGCAAGGAGAGGTCACAGAACGGGGGGCCACCGGAAGGGCTAAGGTGCTAGCCGGAGAGAAGGGGGAGAGGCCGAAGATGGCCGGAGCGGGAGAGGAAGGGTCGGCCGGAGCAGGCTGGTTCGGCCGGAAGGGGGGGTTTGCGGGTTAGAGAAGAGGAGGCCGGTAGGGGATCTGCGCACGGTGGCTAGCCGGAGGAAAGGGGGAGGCGGCAGCACCGGCGCGGTCGGGGTGGCCGACGCAGGCAGCGGCGGACGACGGCGGACGGCGGGGTAGCGGGAATGGTGCGGCAGGGGGAGATCCGGCTGGGGAGCGAGGTTCCGGGTTGTGGAAAGCGGCTGAGGGAGGAGGAGCAGAGCTGGCCGGTGTGGCCAGCAGCGGACGGTGCAGGGATCGGGAGCGGCCAACGGCGCGGTGAGGAGGGGAGAGCCGCGTGAGTGGAGTGAGGGCAGGGGGGCGCTACGCGCGGGGGGGGAAAAGGGAAGGTTAGGGTTAGAATTTTTTTTTTCTTTTTTCTTTTATACAATATATATATATATATAACATATATATACTTTTATATATGTAATAAGAACAATAATAATATTATTATATAAAAAAAATCGAAAATACAACATTGTTATAAGACTAAAGTCGAGCAATAATTAATTAATTAAATTATTCTAAAGTTGAGCAGCCGCATGACATGCATGCTGTGAAGTGTGTGATTGAGCAAACTGTGCTCAAACCGTGTCACAAGGCATTGACCGCTTACAGGGTCAACTGCGTGCTTGTCACGCAGTCTTATAACTTGTGCACAAGTCGCACGTTCGACCGGTCGGGGTGTGACAATTCTCCCCACCACAAACACTTTCTGCCCCCAGAAAGTCACCAAGCCAACAGTTAGCATACCTCAAGTCTGTACCCAGGAAAAACTAGAAGAAACTGAGAGGCTAGTGGTGTCCATTACCAACACAAGTCACCCCCGTCCAACTCGAGTACAATTATTGTTCGAGGCTTGAGGGGAGAACACGGGAGGGTTCTCCCCACCACAGAAATCTACTAACACGGAGACCTTGAAACTCGAACACACCACCCTGGGGGGGGAACACACGGGAAATCCCAAACCGAACCCAGTTAATTTCTCCACATAGACCGAACAACACTCGGAGACTTAAATAGGAATATTGCTACGAAACGACCCAACATCTCGAGGATAAGGAATTAACTCAACTCCTCCCACACCGACCGAACAAACTCTTCACTACAACCAGAGACTAGGGAAATCCTAGCCCGAACTCACCAAGGGCCTCGAAAAACCGCACGTGAATTTCACGAAACCAAACATCCCCCTAACGAACGCAATTGAGACCCAACTCAAAATTAGAACGACCCGTTTATTCGCAGGCCCAACATCCTTCAAGGAAATCCGAACGATTTGAGAACACACTGAGAACAAATAAGACTGCTTAGACTGTGGTAGAACAAGTTCATCGCGCAACCACAAAAAAGGTGATCTTACAACGATAACAAGAATAGAACAGGGAATCTTTAGATATTTTTCTTCAGAAATCTGAAAACAGAATCCGAAGCGAGGTTCTCCACACCCTCGGCAACTCCTGACTGTGTGCGAGCTTCACCCCGAGACCTGTGGCTGGGGCCCTGGTGGCTGAAGCATCTCTTGCCTCACAGTCATGCATTTTCATCTCCTGGTCTCTAACTCCTTCACGAGCGACGCTTCTTCTAGAACTCTCCCTGGTGGCTTGAACAGCTGCACGGTATCAAGACTTCAAAGGGATGCGGCAAGGCGACTTAGAATGTCTGGACAGGCCATACTGGTGGCACACAAGAGAGAGGTCCGACGAACTATGAGACGGTACCGACAAGGATGGTTTCTTGGAGATAGGTTCTACTGGCCCACACTCCTTTCCAGGTGGGGAACCATCATGGAAGTTGACCATCGTTAATCACACCCAAAAATCCAACGATGATGAGACATATCATCTTCACTAGTCTAAAACTGAACCCTCAAATAAACCTGAGACGGTACGCACCCTAATAGCCCTGGGAGTTCCCAACAACCTGAAGACCCACTCCAATTCCACAACCAAACAACTACCCCTCACGGACTTTGATTTCTTTGATCGATAGGAAATATGAAAAAGAACTGAAAATTGGGAATGACTCATTAGGAACCTTAGCAACCTTTCTGGGAAGCATACTCATGACAACATGTGAAACATCAACGAAACCGGAATCAAGACAAAACTCAATCAAGGAAACAACACAAGACAAGGTAAAAAGGCCCATAATCCAAACATATAAAAACACAGGCATAAATCACTTTTCTAAAATCATCATTTCTTTAAAATTTGAAAACCCTCCTATGGCACCTTGTGAACCATCACATGTGCGTTTATTCAATCCCGCTCACATCATCTGCAAACAAGTTCCCCCTATGCACTCTCCGTACATACCCACGCACATGTGACCCTCCAAAAGGAGTTCCAAGGTTCAAACACTTCATTCCTTACCAAATCCAAACACATAACATATTGTTCCAAACCAAAACACTTTTTCTTTAAAAACCCACTTTACTAATTTCAAAAACAATTTGGAAGAAACCCCTTTTTTTCATTTCCAAATCACTTTCATTTTCAACACACACACACAGAGACCGAGTTTAAAACAAAATACAACCAACTATAAACCATCAGAATGAGGGACTAGTGTCTGCACTTAACTCGGCGACATGGTGGTGAGCCATGCCCCAAGTAAGACATAACACTAAGAGAACCTTAAACCGAGCACTTGGACTCCACATGGGTCACCACCCCATGTGAGGCCGCAACGTGAACCGATTTTCTCCCATTGTCATCCCTTAATCCAAAACAACCAAGGACAAAAGACTCAATCCCGAACTAACCCTGGTAACTCAGGTCTCGTCATGAGCGGTGGTGATCAGGCACCGACCCGTAACCTACCTCCTGAGCCCCAACAGTCCTAATCTCCTTCTATCAGACATCCCAAATAACAAAGGGCGCTCTTAAAAGCGAGGTCCGCTAAGATCCGACCTCCTCTGATACCATTTTTTCACGAACCAACACGGGTCAACCCTGAACCGGTCACCCGAGCCGGTCAGCGACATGACCCGAGAGGCGTTCTCGATCCTCCCGGGCTGGCGACAAGCGCCAGGGCATCAACAGAGAGCAAGTGGGAACGATTTCGCCCATAAAAAAAATAATTAAAGCAGCAGAGAATAAACAGAGTAAAGTAACTAACAAGAACAAAGGAAAATAAAACTAACCGAAAGAGACAACCACTATCTCCGTGTGACCTTGCGGGTCACTCTCCAACTCACGACCAAACGTCACCCAAGGCGAACGCACCCAAGCTGTAACCTGCACAAACACTAAAAACAGAAAAGAACTATAGGCATGGGTATTAAAACTCAATAGGCTAGCCTGATATCTATTCCCAAATCACTACCTTTAAATAAAGAAATTTACCGATTACAGGTTTGAACTAAATATACAAAAATATTGGTTTTCACACACACACACTTCCATTTCTAAAACAAGTATCAGTCCATTGCCCTTTTTAATTCAAAAACAAGTTTAATGTTTGAAAGGAATAAGTACGTTTCAATTTTTTTAAAACATTTTTTTTCTACGAACAATTTAGAAATCTAGACTTCAGTTATTAACCAAAATGAAAACCACACATAGCACACATAGCACACAACACATACCAAGGGCAATGGGAAAAGTGGTGCACATAGGCCAGCAACCGAACTTGACCTCTTGATCATCCGCCACACACAAATACACAATAATGGAAACATGGGTCGAACCTAGGAGATCGTGAACAATCCAGAATGTACTATACATCTGACTCATCCTGAAGGCATGCCCTAACTCGATGACGTCATAACGCCCTAACGCTCGGCATAGCCCTACATGGCCTAACCAAGGGGCCCAATCCCCATAGCAGAAATAACTTAGTATTCCCCTGCTATGGGGCCACTAGCCAGTGCGTAATCTAAACTAGTGCAATAATCGTTCTCAAAAAATTCACTCAATATGCCAGGTTCCCATGCCAACACACACCATAAAAGAGGGGTGAATCAACAATGCCAAACAATCAGTCACGATGCACACATATCACATACAGCTCACTAAATCAACGCACACCAAAGATCACCCCTGAATGGGTTTCCAAAATAATTTATTTTACTAAAGTGCCAAACGGGCCTTCACAACTTTTAACGAAAAACCTCATTTTTTCAAGAAAGCCCAAAACACTTGTTCAGAATAAATCACTTATCTTTAAAACTAGAAGTATGTTTGAAATTCTGTGAATTATGTTTAAAGTCCAAATGGGCATTATTTCAAAATTGGGTGTCCGCCCGTCAAGAAAATATTCCAAGTGTTCGGTATAAAATAAACGGCTCTTTTCACACTAAATAATCATTTAAAATTTTATCATCTAATATTATTTATCATTCATTAAAATTAACAAAGAATCAAGAAATTAATAAATTCTAAATTTAAAGGTGAGTGTAATGGGGGACCTACCTCGATTCGCAGCTCGAACACGAAGATGCGCCACGCCTTGCAAGGGTGCACAAGCACGCACAAGACGATGACCGCAGTATCGCGGGTTTTCCCTTGCCAACACGCTGCAGCAATTGAAAAATAACTAAAATCACAGAAACACTGACTTCAAATAATCCAAAAGAATAAACAATATAACACTTGCCTCGACATTGGATAGGGCGAAAAGGGAAGAACCCCAAATCGCTTGCCTTCAGCGGCGGGCGTCCTTCGCGCGCCCAATTGAGAATAAGGTGTGCGACTGTCGAAACGAGGTCTTCGACCAGTGAAGCAAAGGATAAAGTTTTCGGGACACTACGCCACTGCTGGATGGATAAAGTAGGGATGGGGCACGTGCACCAAGGGCCTACACCACTGCTGGCCAGAGCTTGTCAGAGCTTGTTAGAGGCACGGGAGGTGCTTCCGGACGACGGTTGTGAGGCGGGGGCACACTGGCTGGGTGCAGGCGGAGCAGGGCAGGCCAAGGGGATGCGGGCAGGAGAGGGAGAGGTACAGGGGGTGTAGCACCGGAGATGCCAATACTATATAAGAATTAATTGAAAACATTCAAGTGCTCAAGGTTTGAATCAAAAGGGAAAAAAATGGTTGGGTCACCTACCTCGACACGTGCGAAAACGATAGAACCCCAACGGAAGGAGGAGTGACGCTCCGCAGACCAACTGCACAACCTCGGTTAACCCATGTCTAAAGCGCACGCGACCTTGAAGTGAATACATATACATATATATACATATCTTCATATATATATATATACAACTATATACCTATACATCATAGATATATATATATATATATATCCTGCAACGCAAACAGCAAAGCACTGCTAAATTAAACAACTCAGATAAAGCTGACTCTGGACCAGATAAAGACCTCAGGGGTCCGCAACTCAAATTCTAAAAAAAATTAGAACTCTATAGAAAGATAATTAAGTGCATAGCAAAGCTTCGAAACAAGTTTTAAAACAAAAAGGAAGAGTGCAACATTAGTGGAGTGATCTAGAGGTAAAAAAAATACACGAATTCACCTTCCTCGGAGGGGCGCGAATATAACGGCGCATTAACAGAAGGAAGAAAATCACTCCGCAGACCAAAGGTATAACCGGAAGAGGAGAACACTGGGAGAAGGTCGCGCAAGGAGAGTTCACACAACGGGGGGCCGCCAGAAGGGCTAAGGTGATGGCCGGAGAGAAGGGGGAGAGGCTGGAGACGGCCGGAGCGGGAGAGGAAGGGTTGGCCGGAGCAGGCGGGTTTGGCCGGAAGGGGGGGTTTGCAGGTTAGAGAAGAGGAGGCCGGTAGGGGGGATGCGCGTGGCGGCTAGCCGGAGGAAAGGGGGAGGAAGCGGCACCGGTGCGGTTGGGGTGGCCGGCGCAGGCAGCGGCGGACGACGGCGGACGGCGAGGCAGCGGGAACGGCGCGGCAGGGGGAGATCCGGCTGGGGAGCGGGGTTCTGGGTTGTGGAAAGCGGCTGAGGGAGGAGGAGCAGAGCTGGCCGGCGTGGCCAGCGGCGGACGGTGCAGGGATCGGGAGCGGCCGACGGCGCGGTGAGGAGGGGAGAGCCGCGCGAGCAGAGTGAGGGCAGGGGGGCGCTACGCGCAGGGGGAAAAAAGGGAAAGTTAGGGTTAGAATTTTTTTTTATTTTTTTTCTTTTATACAATATATATATATATAACATATATATACTTTTATATATGTAATAAGAACAATAATAATATTATTATATAAAAAAATCGAAAATACAACATTGTTATAAGACTAAAGTCGAGCAATAATTAATTAATTAAATTATTCTAAAGTCGATCAGTCGCATGACATGCATGATGTGAAGTGCGTGATTGAGAAAACTGTGCCCAAACCATGTCACACGGCATTGACCACTTACAGGGTCAACTGCGTGCTTGTCGCGCAGTCTTATAACTCGTGCACAAGTTGCACGTTCGACCGGTCGGGGTGTGACAGTGCATTATAAAAAGGATGAAATTTCAAAGACATAATATCAATATGAATGTAATAACTTGGAATAAATTCAGATCCCACCAAAAAAATACAATAATACCCCCTTAAACGAGGCTGAAAATCCACAAAATGTTAAAAAAGCAGGGTACCCCGACAAAAAAAATCAGTTTTGGAGGCCTTCTAGGCCTCTTTTGGCCTCAAAAATCCCTTGACCGGGGCTTCCCCCAGTCACAGAAACATATAGATCGTCGCAGGCTTTGATTTGATATGTGTTAGAGCTCAAACGGACACCCGGATCAAAAGTTATGGCCGTTTGAAGTTTGAGTTGCGTTTTCAACATATTTTGGATCATTTTTTAATTTTTTTAATTTTTTTAGTCTTAAAATTGTTATTAAATGACTATTACTCCATAATAATTAGCAAATTATTAATTAAAAATATTGTTTTAATTTTTTAAGAATCCATTTTCACTAAATATCTTATATATTAAGTATATTAAGTGTAAATATACATTTATATTTATCTAAAATATATTTAAAATGTATATATTATATTTATATATCAATATAACTATATTTATATATTAATATTTTAATATTTTTTTTAAAAAAAAATTTTGAAGTCGACCCTTTATCAGTGCTTTTAAAAACACGCTGATAAAGGCTCCCCCTTTATCAATGCTACTAAACAAGCACTGATAAAGGGGGGGCTGCGAAAAACTGTTTTTGTGGTAGTGTTCAAATAGATATTCATTAGAAATTTCATTTTTATAATGACTTTTATTTTTTGAAATATTTGAAATATTAGAGTAATATGTATATGGTACCATATAATCATTTTTCATATTGTATAAATTTAGTTATTCATTTGTATCTTCCCAGATTGAATCTAATTCACTGAAGTTTTCCTAAAATGAACTCAAACTTGCCTTCATTTATTTCTTTAGTCTTTTCATCTATCCTCATAATACTCATGTAATATCCCATTACTATCATTTAGTCACTTTTATCACTTTTCTTTGATCACCTATTGTTTAGGTTTGGTTATGGGTATTTTATAGAGTTTTAGGTATATTTTTAGGTTTTTTACAGGGAGTTTCATCATGGATGATAAGGGATGTGTTATGGTGAGGATAGAAACAGTACGAATGATCTAGATGTGTCATAAGGGATTTTTTTTCCTCTTCCAATTTTTTCATGGCTACAGTGCAAGGAGTTTGCTAGGAAGTGGATCTCTGAGAGAGAGTTTTGGAGCATCTTATAATTTTTATAAGGTTGTAGTGTGGGGGAAATCTATGGCATATGAGGTTCTTAGGGTGCCTCTTCCATTTTGGGGGTAGCTCTGACATGGTGTGTGGTCTATTTTATATCCTTACCCCATGTAAATGGGATCTAGTTGAGGGATTCTCCATGGATTTATGAGTTTAGTTAGCTCAGGGTGACTGTTGTGTGGTCTCTTGCATTATGCCATGGTCAACACCCTTTTCTAGTATTTTTTGATGTGGTCTTATTGAATGCATCATGGAATTTTTTATAGACATTAAAATCCTTTAACCTTTCTTTATTCCAAAACTACCCCCTTTTGACCCCACTAGACCATTTTGATTTTAAAATCTATCATGAGGGGGTTTTGATACCTTTATCATCTCATCTTATCATATCTAAGTACCAATGGATGTGATTGATCTCCTACTGGTAATTACATCTCTTCTTATTGTGGAATACTCCCTTATCCTCTTATCTTTCTTTTTTATAGTGATAAATCCATATATTCTTAATGTATTTGATATTTTTTTTGATGGATTGTTATTTTATGGATTTATCCTTAATATCTCTCACCTGCATCATCACTTTGGTGGTTATCTATACATGTGATTAATGTTTTGTGGTTCTATAATAATTTTCCCAATAATTGAAACCTTGATTTTTTTTTTGGATTGAAACTTACATTTAATTTATTTCTAAACCTTGAATCATATTGATTTCATGATATTTTTAAAAGGCATGAGATGTCTAAAATAAAACCTATTTTTGAAGGATTTAGAAATATATTGAGATTTGAGAAATGATGGATATAAATGATTTGATATTGATTTTTGAAAAAAATTGTTTTAAAAGGAAGTTGTATTTGAAAGGTAAAAATTTGATTAAAACCAATGTTTTGGTTTTTAAATTTAAATGTTATTTTGAACATGAAATTGGGAACTAAAACTGTGATTGATGAATTTATTTGAAATAAATGATTTGAGAATCGTTTTTTGATCTATTGAATCACATGTAATCCTGAGTAATTAGTGGGTTACTAGGATAATAATGATAGGAAAATAAATCCCAATAAATGGATTGAGGATGAAAACTCTAACTAAAAAAATTCAATAAGATTTCCCCAGTAATTTTTTGATTGATTATCCCAATGGCCTCATCCATAGGTATTTGTGCACACACTTTGATCTGTGCTGGTTTACTAGGTAGTGAAAGGATCATATATCTCTAAACTAACTTATCTCACAACTTATGAATATTTTTCTAGGTTCTGATTTGATTATTAAATGCTAGGGACTATAGAACTGATTTATTCATATCCTTTCTATTTTGAGGAAAAAAATTAATTTAAGTTTACCATTGATATACCTTTCATATACCATAATTGAAATAATTTTAAAATAAAAATTTTAAAATTATTCACCATGCCTTTTTATTTAAATTTAAGCATAAATGGTTATTTATAATGGAATTTCTTATGAAACAATTAGTGGAATCCTACTGGGCTATTTTTACTCACACCCTACCTTTGCCTTCGAATGTCTATATATTGTGTTCTCTAGGTCTGGGAAAAGGGAAATGTAAAACCCTGATATTTTAGGAAATATTTTTTTCAAATAAATTTAATTTTGTCAATATTATATGTTACACGCAACATTGATTTTTAATGAATTATAATATATTATAACATTATAACCAAGCTGTTAAATTTGTGGGTATGAATAATACTAGAAAAATTATGAAAAAAAATATGTTTTATACATGTAAAAATTAAATTCATTTCTCATTAATTAATTATCAATGAAAAATCAAAAACCTTTGAGAGTAAAAGAAATATTTTCTAAAAAAATGTTTGCATGTGAATAATGTGTTTTTATATTAATAAATTAAATTAGTAACTCTTAGTGAATTATTTTAATGAAAATTATATATTATAAAATAAATCAAATGTTTTATCATTCATATAAATTTTTTATCCATGGCATAAAAATAAATCCAATTTTGGGCTTAAAAACTGTATTTTTCTAAAAAACAGTTTCGTCATGTTTTGCGCACTTATTTTAAATTTAATATTTAATAATTTCATAAAATTTATTTTAAAAACACAAAATTAATTTTTATATCAACTTGTACAAATTATCTTAGAGTTAATTGTTTATAATTTTCTGAAAATATTTATTTTTTGATGAATAGTGAAAAAATAAAAATTTCTATTTACAAAATTATTTTCATTTATTGAATTTAAAATGTTAAACATAATTTTAAAATTATATTAAATGTAAAATTAGTTCAAATATATCATTGTTAATCATATTTAGATAATTTTAATTAATTTTATATTGAATTTTTATATAAAAACATTTTATACTAAAGAAAACTTTTTCTTTGGATAATTTCTTTTCGCCATGCTTACAGGTTTAATTGTAAATTAAATTCTACCACTGATATGAATTGAATTTGAAAAAATGGATTCCATATTTTTAATTAAAATAAATAATTTTATTAAATAATTTTAACTTATTTTTTTGTCATAATTAATAGTCAAAACAGTAAAAATTAATTACCATAGTTCTGGTTAAAATGTGTTTATCGAGGGTTAAACGTAAAGATAAGGGTATTTTTTACAATTAAAATTATATAAATACTATTTTTGGACCTATTTAAACCTTATAATATTTAACCATCGAATATATGGCCTTTTGGAAGAATTTTTCTTGATAATAACAATAATTTTGTATTCTTTTCAAAAGAATCCAAGTGAGAATCCTCCCCAAATTATAAAAGGACACATCCTATCCTATACACTCCACACAAAAAATATCATTTTGATATAGAAAATACATGCCCATAAAACTTAATTAATTCCCTACCCACATCCGAGATTCCTTTTTTGATTATTAAACCCTTTTACTAAGGATTTTGGGGAACACCAAAAGAGGATGTCTAAAGAAGAGGTATCATTCTTAAACAAGAATTTTATTTTATTTCATATTACACCACCTTAAAATAATATTTATCAATGTTGAAATAATAATAACATTATATTACATATCATTATATGTTATTATTTAAATGTAATAAACTATACTCATCTCCTATTCCATCAAATAGAAAATGAAATCGTCGATTGTGTGTACAGAGGACTACCGCCTTGCGAATTAATGTAATATGTTTTCCATCACTATTTATCATATATATATATATATTATTATGGATTTAAATTATAGAGATTATATTTATGAAAAAAGTATTATTTTTTAAAAATAATATCACTTCTACCTTCTTACCCTCTAATCCATTAAAAAACAATTACCTCACTTTTTCATACAAGTGGAATATCACCTCCATGAAGAATTGTGATATTCTTTTCATTTTATTTTGACATGGATTTTAATAAGAATAAAATATATATATATATATTATATATATTATTTAAAAATTATCAGAGTAATTTTAATTTTTATATAAA
The DNA here is from genome assembly GCA_963277665.1 of Viscum album. NCBI lineage: Eukaryota > Viridiplantae > Streptophyta > Magnoliopsida > Santalales > Viscaceae > Viscum > Viscum album. The sequence continues at coordinate 2,039,885,910 of OY728141.1, read as the reverse complement.
TTTCATTCGTTCCATCTATTGAAAAATGAAAATAGTGTTCATGTGTGTGTACGTCCTATCATCTTCGTGAATGGTGTATTTCATTTTTCTAACATTAATTTTATGGATGAATATAAAAATCTATATAATAAATATATATTGTGTTTTTATAATGATTATAATTCTTAATATTATTTAACTATGATCAAATTATAAGAACTAATACTATTAAACCATAACATACATGAAAAACAAAGTCGTTATTACCCAAAACTGTGATTTTAACAAAGAATTTTTAATGAATGGGAGGTAAAATGTTATAAGTAAATAATATATGGTATTATATATATTATTTTTTATTTAATATATGTATAATAAATATATATTTATTATACAAGTGGTTCAAACACTTATGAAGGATGTTGAATCGGAGGTAGGGGATTTTCGCCAAACTTTTACATCTGTTAGACGCATTCCAAATTCAATAGTTGTTTCTTTTATGTGGGGAATTAAATTACCATTAATTTATATCATGATTATTATAGTGAAATTTATTCCACACACATATCTGTATAATGTTATTTATTTCATGAGACCTATGATTAAAAAGTTACCAAAGCAGTAAGGGTTTTATCTTACAATATCATTGTTTATTGGGATTGACTGTGATTATGTTTCTGATGATTAAATTTCATGATCTAAATCTAAATAAACTAAATAATTTTATTCTTATAATTTTATTTCTATAAATTAAAATTTTTTTCCTTTCATTTTTCACTATTGAATAATTCATGATACTAAAATAAATTTCTTATGGAAGACTGACATTATTTCTCTCTTTAGTAGAAAATCCTTTTTTCTTCCTTATCCATTTTTCTAAAAATTATTTCAAGAATATTTTTAATATTTTATAATGATTTTTTAAATTCATTTTAACCCATTTTTTTGTTTAAAAAAATTAAAATAAATCTTATTATCATTTTCAAAATGAGGTACTTTTGACTTTTAGCAAAAAATGTGAAAAAAATATTTGTTTTTACATTTATTGTGTTAACATAATTTCTTTCCATCATGACCACTCAATTATTTAAATATAAATTTATATGTTATCAAGGTTATTTTCAATGAAAAAAATTTCTTTACTATTTTGTAAAAAAAATATTTTAAGTAACTTAGTTTAAATAGAAAATAATATTTTACTCAATAAATATTCTAAGTGATATTTTAAAATAATTTTACATATAATAAGACAAACTTTTATGTTAACTAATATTTACTGGGGGTATAATTCAATTATACCATCATTATTCCTTCTATTGAATTTTTTTGATTATGATAACTAAAAGTTTGTGAAACTTATTTCTTTTCCACAATCTATGTTATGATGAAAATATAAAATATTTATGAAAATTTCTTATTTTTCTTGTGTTATGTTATAATTAAATTATTATGAAACTCATTTCCATTTCATGGTTCATATATGTTTAATGTTTTATGATATTGTATCACAAATATGTATGATTTTAATTATGTGATGGGTGGGACAAGAATTATATATACCTTTAATGCATTGAGTAAATATGGATATATCATGAGATAAATATGATAAGAATGGGGAGTAAACCAAGTTTAATAAGGCACAATGTACACTATGATAGTTTTGGGAGTGAAACATGATTACTATGATGTCTTGGGGAGTGAACCCAATCCATTATTATAGTCATGTAAATGATCCTTGACTACTAAGAAAATTATTATCTTTTCTTAAGTTTAGGCAAAAAACTGAGTCTTGTGCCAATGTTATGCTCTCATGGCTCATGTTCTTTGATTCATTTATGACTAATGTCTTTTTAACTACCAAGTTTATTCCATGACTCAATATTATGATCTATGATATGAATGGTATGGTTTTAAAATGTTATTCTCATGTTCCCATGCACTTATACTTATGTTATGTTGATATCTCACTTTTTTACCCTTACTGAGCATCTGATATCACCTTTTATTATGGTTAATTTTCCCTAGTTTATGAAGAAATTTATTAATTATTATATTCCTAATAAGGGTTCTAGTCATGGAGATCCAATTGTTTATGTATTAAAGTTTCCAAAGGCACTAGAAATATATTATTTTGGAATGGATAATTATGTTATGTAATGAATATTCATATATTAATATATGATATCTATTTATGAATTGTGTGGGTTGATATAGTTGGTAGTATAGTAAGGATTAGTCACCTTTAAAAAATAGAATGAAAAACAATTTGTAATAATCCTGTAGATAAGTCTAAAAATTTTATAACATCCAAAAGTTCTGATAATAATCATGGATAACCTAGGTTGAACCGGAGGTTCATATATTTAAAAAAAATTCATGATTTATACATCCTATGAATGATGGATCACTCTGATCAAAGATGTATGAAACTCATATAGAAAATTTTGGTTTTACTAAGGTATTTACGATAAAAAATAAATTTGGGGTGGTGATAGATATGAACAAATATTAAAGTAACATATTTTATATTAGTTATATAAATTCACTTATATCATGAAAAGTATCTAGGAATTTTAATTCTTATCACTAAATATTATATTTATATATTTAAGTGAAAATCCCTAATGGTTTCATGACCACATCTCAAGTTTATGACTCTTCTTCGGTTAAAGTTTGTGGGAATGTGCTTCCTAAAAATCTTGTTATTCTATCTATTTTTTAATTTGATGTTATATTTGGCATGTATTGGATTTCTCTATATAAATTCCACATAAATTTTTGAGGAAGTGAAGTCATGTTTGAAATTTTGAACCAATCTATGACCGTCTATCAATGCTACTATAGATATGAAGTTTTGATTGAAATCACATTTACTTCATGGGTCTTGATTCCTATACAAAAGGGATATTTATTTAAAATGGGTAGATAAAAAATCAACATAAAATATATTCTTATTGCGTTAGAGTTATTTTAAGTTTTTATAGAAGAGTTTCCTAGTCTTACACCAAATGGTGAAGTGGATTTTTCAAAATAACTAATAACTGATGATATGCCTATTTCAAAAAATCCATATAAAATAACCTTGATTAAGTTGTAGGAATTGAAGAATAAAATAAAAGAGAATCTTTAAAAGTGATTTATTTATCTACATGTTTCACCCTGGGGTGAACTTATTCTTTTTGTTAAGAAGAAATATGGATCGATGTGACTCTGTACAGATTATTAAGAACTGAACAAGATCAAAATCAACAAAAAGTATCATTTACCCTATATTGGAGACTTTTTTGATCAACTTTGTGGATCTTAACACTTTCCCAATATTTATTATCATTCAGGATATCATCAATTAGGGGTCAATAAGAAAGATATTTCCAGGATATAATTCCATAAATGGTATGGATACTATTAATATATAGTGATTCCATTTGGCCTTACGAATTCCACTATTATATTCATGGATTTAATTAATAGTCTTTAGATGTTACATTGATTGGTTTTTGGTATTATTTATAGATGATATTATTATATATTCAAATATAAAGGTAGAACATTAATATAACATTATAGTTGGAATAATTACCCTATGGAAGGAGAAATTGTGTGAAAGATTTACCAAGTGTGAATTTTTTATACAAAAGGTGTCATTTTTTGTTATATAATTTCAATAGAGGGTATATATTTGGATCCATAAAAGAATGAAGTTTTTTAATGTTGTCCTAGACCAACCAATATGAGTGATATTCTAATTTTTATTGGATTGGTTGGATATTATCAATGTTTTTTAGAGAATTTATCATGATTCTCTCATCTTTTCACCAAGTTAACACATAAGGGAGATATGGTCCTCTGGATAGATGAATGTGATGAAAATTTCGAGGAACTAAAGAGATGGTTATTCAGTGAACATATTCATAAATTAACATGCAATATATAAGGTATTTTAATCTATATTGATGCATGGAAGAATGGATTGAGATGTGTTATCATGAATAATGATATGGTGATAGCTTATGCCTCATGAAAATTGAAGGCTCATGAAAAAAATTACCCAACTCATGATTTGGTGTTGGTTTTAGAAATATTTTCATTAAATATATGGAGGAATAATATTTATAGAGAAATATTTTATATATATATTAATCATAAAAACAGAAGGTATCTAATCACTCAAAAAGGGTTGAATGTGTTCCAAAGAAGTTGGTTGTATCTGATTAAATATTATGACTGCTCAATACATTACCACCCTAGAAAATTGAACAAGGTATTTGATGGTTTGAGTTGAAGTGATCATTATATATTATTTTTGATGAGGATCACATAAGATCAAATATTTATAGATTTTTAAATAAAAGATATAGAAATATTGATGGAAGGGGAGAAACCTTATCTTTCTCAAAAGATTGTTCTATAATCTATCCATGTGATAATTACAGAGATGTAGAGGGAAGATGTGGAACTAAAAAAGAATGTGAGAAATGTTCCTAAGTATAATATTTATTGTGATGTAATGATAAGGTTTAGAAACTATGTATATGTTCCATCCATACCTTTTTGAAGAAGGATATGTTGGATTAGGTTCATAGTCCATCATTCTCTTTTAATCCTAGAAGTACAAAGATGTATAGGGGTTTAAAAGAGTATTTCTATAGGAATGTAATGAAGAAATATATTGGTGGGAATGTATCTTAGTTCTTGGTATGTCAAAAAGTTAAGGGAGATAGAAAAATTTATAAGGGGTTTTTATATCCATTTCCAATATAATAATGGAAATTGGAAAACATTATCAGGGATTTTATCATCGGACTCCCCAAAACATCTAAAGACTATAATGTTATTTGGGTTGCAATAGATCACTTCCGAAGTTAGAACACTTATTATTAATTATAGGATACTTATATATTTCATATATTTCCAAAATATTCATTAAGTATGTTGTAAATATCCATGGAATAGCATATTATATCGTATCTGATCAGGATTGGAGGTTTACTTCGAAGATTTGGAAAAGTGTTTAGTAAACTGTAGATACAGAGTTGAGTTTCAGAACATCTTATCTTCCTTATATATATGGTCAGTCTGAGATAACCATTCAATAACTATGGGTTATGTTGAGATCTTATTTTATGGATTTCAAATGTGGTTGGTATTAAAACATTTCTCTAATTGATTTTTCTTACAACAATAGCTTTCACTCAAACATTCATATATATCCTTATGAAGAAGTCTGTGGAAATAAGTGTAGAACTCCAATGATCTAGGATAAAGTTGTATAAATAAAGATATTAGGACCTGATTAAGATAATTAAATGTTAGATAAGGTCATAACCATTCATCAGCACATCAAGGCAGCACTGAGTCAACAAAAAACTTACGCTAACAATCGTTGGTGAGATATGGAATTTGAAGTTTGTGAGAAGGTTTTTCTATGAATTTATGCATGGAATATGGTTATTAGATTTGTAAATAATGTAAATATGATTCCTAGGTATATTCTACCTTTAGAGATTATTGATAGAATATATATGGTAGCTTATTTCTTGGTGCTTCCACTAATCCACTCTCAAGACCACGATGTGTTCCATATATCTACCCTAGGAAACTAATTACCAGACCCATAACATGTACTAAACTCAGATATTATACTAGAGGATAATGATATTTCCTATGAAGAACAATCAACATAAATCTTGGACTATATATATAAAGTTTAGTGAAACAATACCACTCGCCTAGTCAAAGTTTTGTGGTGAAACCACCAATTTGAGGAAGCTACTTGGGAACCTGAGGATATGATGAGGTAGAATCATATCAAGTTGTTTTTATCATAGTAATATGATTATTGGTGATAAATTCATCTTAATGAGGGTATAATTTAACACCCTGAGACTTTACGAAATATTATTTTTCAAATAAACTAAAATTCTTTGATAGCTTGTGTTACATGAAACATCAAGTTTTAACGAACCGTATCATAGTATATCATTATAAAAAAGTCATTAAATTGGAGGGTATGAATAGAAATAAATAGATTTAGAAAAACCTATGGTGTACACATGTATAAAATAAATTCATTGGTTATCAATTGAATATAAATGAAAATAAAAACAAATTGTTAAAGAATTTTTTTTAAAAAACTGTTTTTATGCACGCAATGTGTTTTTATCTTAAAAAATTAAATTATACAATATTGGTGAATGTTTTTAATTAAATTTATATATAATATATTAAATCAATTATTTTATCATTCATTTAATATTTTTTCTTGGCATTGGATGAGAATAAATATAGAGTTACGTTTAAATTTTTTATTTTTCTAATAAACAGTTTCATCATGTTTTGAGATATTATTTTTAAACTATTTTTTACACTTTTATAATAATTATTTTAAAAAATTTAATTAATTTTTAAAATAAAATTTTTAAAATTATCTTACAGTTTATTTTGTATAATTTTTGTAAAATATTAATTTTTCTATGAATAGTTGAAATACTATTTTTATTAAAATTAATAATTTATTTAAAAGCATTTAATAAAGTTTAATTTTAAAAAAAAATAAAAATGAAATTATTTAAAATATAATATTATTAATTCTACCATTGGAATTAATTTTAGGTTGAATTTTTATATAAAAACTTTTTATGCTTAAGAAATATTTTTAATTGGAACCCGCTTTTCGTCTTGCTTACAAGTTTAATTTTTAATTATTTTTTTTCAATTATATGAATTAAATTTGATAAAATTTATTCCATATTTTGAATAATCATGATTAATATTAGGTATTAATTTATATTTAATTTTTATCCATAATGAAAAGTAATATTTTAAAAATTAATTATCACAGTTAAGGTTAAAACTAGTTAACTGGATGTTAAACCAAAAATATGGGTATGTTTTCCAATTAAAATTAATTTAATCAAATTAAATGTATATGTTTAGACTTTATATTATTCAAACTTCAAATATATGGATATTTTTTAGCATTTTTCCTGATAATAACTTTATCATTTTTTATTTTTTTAGCAAATTTCGAAGTGCGGCCCCTCCCTCACTTATAAAAGGTCACCTCCTCTCTTCTCCTCTCCAAACATCAATATCCCTTTGGATTAGATGATACCAACCCAAAACCATCACATAATTCCCTCCCCATTTCCTAGAGTCCTTTTTTAATTAATAAATACTCATAATAAGGCTTTTGGTGAAGACCTAAAGAAGTTGTCTGAAGAAGTTTTATCATTTTTAACTAAGATTTTTAATTTTAATTCTTATTCCACCTACTTAAAATATTATTTAACAATCATGAATTAATAAGACCAATATATTAAATATAATTATATTTTATTATTTTAATGACATGACCTATACCCATATCCTCTTCTATCAAATTGGAAATGAATCCATCGATCGTGGGTACGGTGAACTACTGTCTCATGAACTGATTTAATTCATTTTCCATAACCGCCTATCATGACTGGATATAATTAAAGATTTAAATTATATTTATTTATGTATATATATATATATATTATAGTGTTTACATAATTATACTTCTATTATTATAATATCACATCTACCTTTTACTTTCCAATTTATTAAAAATGATAACGTCACTCGTGCATACATGTGGACTACCACCTTTACAAAGTGATGTGAAGAAATTTTAATATTATTTTTACATGGATGGTAATAAGTATATAATTAATGAATATATATATATTATTAACTTTATTTCATTCCATCTATTGAAAAAATTGAAATAGTGTTCATGTGTATGTATAGCCTATTATATTCATGAATGTTGTAATTCATTTTCCAATATCTACTTTTAAGGATGACTATAAATATCTATATAATGAATATATATGATATTTATATCTTTATTTTAATTATATATATTATTAAACTATGTTCAAATTAAAAGAAATAAAATTATAGAATAAAAACATACTAGAAAAACAAAGTAGATATTACTAAAAACATGGATTTTCATACTAAATTGTTAATGGATTGATGGTAAAATGTTATAAGTAAATAATATATAGTTTAATATATATGATTATATTTCCTGAATATATTTATAATACATATATATTTGGTTTACATAAGGTTCTATCATGTATAAAGGAAGTCATACCTAAGGTAAGGGATTTTCATCTCACTTTTACATCTCTCAGACACTTTCCATATTCACCACTAGTTTCTTTTATGTGGTGTATATACTACCCAAGAATGTATTTTATGATTATTTTTTAGAAAATTATTGTATATAAATATCCATATAATTTTTTTCATTCATAGGGATTATGATTCAAATTTTACCAAAGCAGTAAGGGTTTTATGTTTTAATCTAATTATTTACTAGGATTAACTATGATTATGTTTCTCATGACGAAATTTTTATGATATACATCATAATAAATTCATTAATTTTATTATACTATAGTTATTTCAAGATATTACATGTTTTCCTTTTATTTTCCTCTCTTTTATAATTCAATATACCAAAATATTTTTTATAATGAAAACAAACACAATTTCTCTCTTTGGTCAAAAATTATTTTTCTTCCATATCCATATTTTCAAAAAATGTTTTCATGAATGTTTTAAATATTATAAAATTATTATTAAAATTTATTTTTACCCATGTTTGACTTTTTCAAATATTGATTAAAATAAATCTTCTTTCCATTTTCTAAATGACGTAATTATGGCTTTTTACCAAAAATGTGATAGAAATTATTGTTTTAACATATACTACATGAACAGAATTTCCCACCATCATGACAACTAAATGATTTAAAATTACATTATATGTTTTTTAGGTTATTTTGAAATAAATATTTTACATAATATTTGGGAAATTTTTTTATTTTAAATAGTTTATTTCAAATAGAAAATTAAATTTTCCTCAATAAATACTCTAAGTAATATTTTAAAAGCATTTTCCATCTAAGATGAAATCCTTTGATGTTTATTAATATTTATTGGGGGTATAATGAAATGCTAACAACATTATTATTTGTCTATATAGATTATGATCACGATGAAAATATTTTTATGAAACCTGTTTCTTTTCCATGGGTTATACTATGATGAAAAGATGAAATGTTTATTGAAACCATTTATTTTCCATTGGTTATGATTTGATGAAATGATTATAAAACCCATTTCCTTTTCATGGGTTATGATATGATGAATGTTGTATGATCTTGTGGTAAACATATCTATGATTTTAATTATGTGATATGTAGGCCTAAAATTATATAGATCTCCATTGCATTGGGTAAATATGGATATTGAATGAGTAAATAAAACTGGAATGGGGGGTGAACCTAGTTTAGTAAGGGACTATATCAACTATGATATTATTGAGAGAATACATTAACTACTATAATGTCTTGGGGAGTGAACCCAATCCACTATGATCATCTTGGCAGTGAACCTTCAATACAAATGAAATTATTTTTCTATGAATATGTGTATACCTCAAATATAAATCTTATGTCAATGTTATGCTCTCATGGATCATGTTAATTGATTACTTTATGATTTGTGTCTTATAAAATTCCCAGAATTTAATCTATAACTCATGATTATGATATATGATATACAGGGTATGTTTTTAGAATTTTATGATCATGTTCTTATTCCCTTAGGCTCATGTTATATTGATATCTCTCTTATCTACCTATACAAAGCATCTGAACTCACCCTTTTTTATGTTTAATTTTCCTCAAGTTATGAAGAAAGGTATTAAGAATTATATAACTAATAAGGTTTCTAGTTATTAAGAACCAGTTTTTTTGTATCCAATTTTCCAAAGGAAATAGACCTATATGATTCTGGCATGGAACATTATGTTATGTAATTAATATTCATCTATTAATATTTGATATATATGTATAACATGTATTGTTTTCTATTGGAAAGAGACACATTGAGGTTATAGGTGTGCTTGATTCATGGGACCTAGAGTGATGGTGATGACCAATGAAGATATGGTCCACTTTTTAACAACAGATCTCTTTAAGCACTTTTTTAGTGTTGATAAATATATCCCTGTATCAGCACAAAAAGAGTGTCGATAATACTATTATTTATCATCCCAATAATTTTAGCACTGATAAAGACACATTTTATCAGTTCTTTTTTAGTTCTAATAAAACTGCTATATATTAGCACTTTTTGAAAATTGTTGATAAACGTCTTCCCCGATATTATAAATCTAACCCTAATAGAGTCTTCTTCTCTTGACCCTTCAAGATTTTTTGGAACCTGATTATTGTTTTTGTCGAACCCTACCACCGACGAACCCTGCCATCACCACCGCCAAAGCCTTCCACTACCACCACCTCTACCACGTCTATTGACCACTTCCTCTACTGCCACTATACCCTACTACTATTGTCGAACCCTCTCCAAATATAAGATATTTTTCACATTTTTAGCATTAATGCACTTCTTGATTGATATTTTTTGGTATTAGTGTTTGGGAATGACCTACATACTCTTTATTTCCCCTATCTAAAGCTATTGTGTGGCATGTGTTTGTTTGGAATTGGTTGCATGAGCCTGCTCTTCTGCCCTCTTCATTGTTGCCTCACTGCTTCCTCTCTTGACATATTGGATTCATTTTTTAGGTGAACTCATAATCATTTTTTATCTAGATAGTGTGGGTAATAGGGAGGGAGAGCGGGGACCTTAGACTCTTATTGACAACTTTTTTATGCCCCTACTTTGGTGATGATCTTCGATGGAGAGCATGACTCTTGTGAGTTATCTCTGTACCATTATATATTCTATAATATCTTTCCATAGAAGCCCAGCTTCTTATTCGGCAAGCTCTTTGGGTTCCTGGTGTAGGCTTAAATGTTGAATTTTATAAAAAATAAGGTTAAAATTTTAAAATTGATTTATAAATGGATTTAGAGTGATTATAAATACCTTTTTTTATGAGTAACATTTTTGGAATTTTTTTGTGGATTTTCTTGGAAAGTGTGAATTATTTAAAAAATGAGGATTTATAAGGGTGTGTCTTTCATTGTGATGAATTATTTTATAATTAAATTTTTTTAGAAGAAATAAATTTCATTATATTTATATAATTTATATATATAATTTTGTTAAAAAAATTAATTTTATAATTTTATACATTTTTAAATTTATATGATTTTATAAATTTTATAGTATATCATATAATACTAATATGATTTATTAATAATTTTTTATTAAATATTTATAATTTTATAGATTAATTAATTTATAAATTTATATATTTTTATAAATTTTATAGTATATAATATTTATAATTATAGTTTAAATATAAAATTGTGTTAATTATTTATACTTTGATAGTTTTATATATTTATAAATTAATATAAAATTATATTTTTATACATTATAAATTATTATACATTTATACTTTCATAAATTTTACTGTTATATGTTATAATTTTATACTTTTATAAATTTTTAAAACAATATACTTCTACAAATTATGTATAATTTTATAACATATATGTACTTTTTTATTGTTTTCTAAATTTATATAGATTTATAAATTATTTATATTTATTTAAAGTGTGTATTATTTTATAAATTATATATAATTTAATACTTCTATATAAATCTATAATATTCTTGACGTGTTTAGTCTAGGGTCACCTGTAATGTTTTAGGAGTTTTGTTCTTCTATACAGAATATTTGACAACACTACACATTCAAGTAAAACTAATGAAGGAGAGGAGATGATGGTTTACTTTGGTTATTTTATAATAATGATGAAATATTTAGGATAGGTGTGGAAAATGAAATATGGAATAATTTTAAAAAAAAAGTAAAGGAATTTACTAACTTAAAAGATAACATGGGAATTAAATGTATTACAACTAAAAATTCACATCCAAGTACATATAGAAGAATTATTCAAGAATGTAATTTTGGGATAGCTAAAATAGTTCCAAATGAAAGATGTATTTGGTTAAAGGGTAGTTTGAGGAAAATATTTCAACTAAAAAATGGGAGAAACGATTTTTGGAACAGATGCATTATAATATTATTATAGTAAATATTGGTACAAACTAACTCCACTAAAACGCCAAAAAACCCTATATTAGAATTTTTAGGTACATAGAAACCCCTATATGTTATATAATTTCTCAAGAAATGTTTATAGAATAAATTGGATAGGGGATGAGGAAATTATTTGAAAATTTTAAATGTTGGGTTCAATTTATTTTAAAATCCCCTTTTGTGTATTTATTTTGTTAAATATTAATATTTATAAATAAAATAATATGGATATAAATAGAGAAAAGATATATGCCAATCCTATGACAAAAGAGTATGAATATGGGGTGAAAGAGTTCATCAGGTTTGAAAAATATCATGTATATGACCATTCTAAAATCTTTTTTCCATGTTTAAATTGTTTTTATTCAAGACTACATAGTCTAGATGAGTTGGAAGAACACTTGAACTATCACAAAATTGATCGAAGTTATATATGTTTGAATAAAAAATAGGAAAAATAGAATGTATCTAGTGACTAGGATGGAACAGCATTTTAGGGAACATCTGAATTGATTACAAGTATGGGAAATAAATATTGTATCGAGGATTTGATTATAAGTGTGAATGATGATGAAGATCGTATTAATGAAATGAAAATGATAGTTAAAGACAAACTCTGTGATTGTCCAAAATTGTTTTAGAAGCTAAAGAGTTATGAAAAGATGCTATTGTATATTTTTGGCACTAAATATACAGTATTTTAATACACACTAAAGTTATATAATTTAAAAGCTGGAAATGAATGAATAGCATACCTGAAGGAAGAATGTACACAAATTGATTGAAGAAGGTTAAAGTGTTTTTAATATACTATTTTTTTACTCATAATATTATTTTTCCTATACTATATTAACATAATCTAAATTAGATGTTTAACAACTCATGAAAACAATGTCTTCTTTGCATGGTGATGTTATCAATCCTATGGAAGAACAACTTATAATAAAGTAAACCCTTTAGGAATATGTAATGGTAAGGTTACAATATATTTTCTCTATTTTACTAAAAAAATTATATAATAAAATTTTTATTTAATTTTCATTATTCCTTATAGATTTTTTTTATATTGTTTTTACCCATCTTTCATGCCTTTCAGCATAAAAACTTCCACAAAATTCTTCCCCCTCGAAACCTTTTCACCCTTGAAGTGTTAAAATTTATCAATTTTCTTAAATTTTTATCCACTTCTCAATCACAGTGGTAATATTGATGTTTCCACAATAAAATAATTGTCCACAGAATTATTTTATTGTTTCATATTTATGATTAATTTATTTCTTTTTAGTATTACTAACATAAGAATAGTTTAATTACACAGGTGGATTCTTTTGTTCAAGTTGGGGTGGTCTGTTAAAATCTATTCATACTCATGATATATTGGACATATAGGTTGAAACTAAGATGATTAAAATGTTCCTTTTTTTCAATGTTATCATGTGTTCCATTTCTTTTCTCTATCAAACAACAACATCTCATATTGACTCGATATTCTTAGCCGAAAAATGTTTTTCAGCTTAGAACATCATGTCACTATGTATTATTAGTATTTAGAAAATAAATAAAATTTAAAGTGTGATAACATTTTCATTTAGGATTATTTTGAGACTTTGGGATGTGTATGAATCAATCACACCTCAATCCAACACATGGTGTGATAGGTATGACTCCAAATGGTTCTTTTCATTTAAAATTGAAATTAATTTTAATATAAAAGACAACTGACAAACTCAAAACTGAGAAAACGTAATCATATTGTTTTCCTACTTTAATAAAATGATCCATAGGTCATGTTTTATGTGTAGGAATTAGTTGTACTTCATTCTGATTCATGGTGTGACTGGTATAATTCAATGTGTGACTAATTATTTAAAATTGATATTAATTTTAGTAAAAACGGAAAAGTGGCATACTAAAAACAAAGAAAAAATATTCATATCATTTTTATACTCTATTAAAAATACTCATGAGTCATTTTCGAAGTGTAGGAATCAAACAGACCTGAATCTGATGCACATTGTGATTGGTATAACTCTAAGTGTGTCTTTTTATTTGAAATTGAAATTAATTTTAGTAAAAAGAACAAGTGAAGAACTGAAAACAAATAAAAATAATTTTTATTGTTTTGATGATTTAGTAAAATGATCCATAAGTCTTTTTGATGTGTAAGAATATTCCTCACCTCAATATGATGCACACTATGACTGGTATATTTCCAAGTGTGTATATTTATTTAAAATTTACATTAAATTTAGTAAAAAGATCAATTCACATAATGAAAACAAATCAAATGCATTCTAATTGTTTTCATACATTAGTAAAAAGACCCATGAATCATTTTTTACATTAATTGATCAACTTAACTTCAATCCAACACATGGTGTGACTATTATAATTTGAATAGTGTCTTTTTATTTAAAATTGACATTAATTTTAGTAAAAATAAAATGTGACATATGAAATCCAAGAAAATTCATTTTAATTACTTTGGTACTTTAGAAAAAATATTCATAAGTCATTTTTGATGTTTATGAATCTACCACACCACAATATAATTCATGTTGTGACCATTATAATTCCAACTGTGTCTATTTATTTAAAATTGACATTAATTTTAGTAAAAGAAAAAAGTGACATGCTAAAAACTGATAAAATGATTTTAAATTATTTTTTTACTTTTGTAAAATGACCCATGAGTCATTTTCGATATGTAAAAATCAACCAAACCTCAATTTGGGGAACATTGTAATCGGTATAACTCAATGTATGTTTTTTTATTTAAAATTAGAATTAATTTTAGTAAAAATAATAAGTGACATACTCAAAACCAAGAAAACACAACTGAATTATTTTGATAATTTAGTAAAATAATCCATATGTAATTTGTGAAAAGTGGGAGACATATTCTCCTCAATATGATTCATAGTGTGACAAGTACAGTTCCAAGTGTGTCTATTTATTTAAAACTGACATTAATATTAGTGAAAAGAACAAGTGACAAACTAAAAATAGATAAAACATGTTATTATTATTTTTATACATTACTAAAAAAATTAATAAGTCATTTATCATTTTTAGGGATCAATATCACCTTAATATAATGCACGGTGTGATTGATGCAACTCGGAGTTTGTCTTTTTATTTAAAATTAATATAAATTTTAGTAAAAAGAATATGTGACACACTGAAAATAAAGAAAACACGTTCGCATTGTTTTGATACTTTAGGAAAATGATCTATAAATAATTTTTAATGTGCAATAATTACCCTAACCTCAATCTAATGCACGGTGTGACCAGTATGACTGAAAGTGTGTCTTTTTATTTAAAATTGACATTAATTTTTGTAAAAAAATAACTTACATACTGAAAATTGAGAAAAAGAATTAAGATTGTTTTTATGATTTATAAAAATGACCCATGAGTCCTTTTTGATGTGTAGGAATCACCATTACATCAATCTGATTCATGGTGTGACTGATATAACTCAAACTGTTCGTTTTTAGTTTAAAATTGAAATTTTAGTTCAAATCATGTGCCAATCACTAAAAAATAAGAAAAAATGATCCAATTTCCTTGATAATTTATGACTAGGATTCATTATTCATCTTTTACATATATTAAGAAGGCTCACATCAAACTGAAAAATGATGTGATCGGTATGACTCAAAATTCATGTTTCCAATTTGAAATGACATTATAGTAAAAAACACAAGTGACAAACAGAAAACTGAGAAAATGCAATCTAATTGTTTTGATACATTAGTAAAATGATCCATAAGTAATTTGTGACATGTAAGAATCATATGAACCTCAATATGATACACGATGTGACTGGTATAACAAAAAATGTTTCTTTATTTAAAATTGACATTAATTTTAATAAAAATAATATATGACATGCCGAAAACTGTTCAAATGCATTTGTATTGTTTTTATACTTTAGTAAAATGGTCCACAACTCGTTTTTGATGTGTAGTAATCAACCACACCTTAATATGATGCATGGTGTGACTATTATAACTCCAAGTGTGTCTTTTTATTTAATATAAAAAATTTAAATGTATTCTTTCATTTTAATGTTAAATTTATTTCCTCATAGTATTTTTACATATGATTTTTTTCTTATATAGGTGGATTCCATTAATCGAGTTGAGGTTATTTTTTTGGAAACTGATACCATGGGTAGACTATTTTTGAGAGGGGACCACAGACACCAAAAATGAAAAATTAATGTTTTTAAATGTTTGTTGGTAATTGTAAATGTAATTATACAAAACATAGTTTTGAATTTATATAGTAGTTTTTTTTATATTCATGAAGTAAAAATTATTTAAATTAAATTATATTTTTTTGGGTGTTCTATATCATGTTTTTGTTGGGTGTTTTATTATACAAACAAAACACTGTGGTATGTTCAGCCTTTATCAATGTTATTTCTAGCACTGATAGCCCTTTATTGGTGCTAATGAAAGAACTGATAAACCGACCCATTTATTTGTGATTTTCTATCACCGATAAAATAACCAATTAATCAAAAAAATTTGTGCTGATAATGGGGACCTCCCTTTAATTGTTCTAAGGAAAACATCACTTGTTTAGTGCTGTTAAATTTCTTTTTGCACGATGTTAAAGGGTATTTCTGTAGTAGTGAGGTTTATCGAGGGTTAATCTATAAACATAAGGGTTAAAATGAACTAAAAAATTATGAAACCCTATTTATTGGTTTTTTTTTTTGAATTTATACCTATAAAATTATCATATGTGCTATTTTGGATCCATTTATCCAATAAAGTGACTTGAAATTATTTTAAAATTTTGAAAAATTACAATGTGCCACTAACCTCAATTATAAATGGGTACCTCCTCCCATCACTTCTTCCAACCTATTAATTCATTTACATCGACCAAAATCTAACAAAATCTCCTCCCAAAATATTTATCCATGTTATAAATCTTATTTTCTTCCCAAAATACCAACCCTATGGTCCCTAATAAGATATCCAAATGTGGTTTTTCTGTGTGAAGGAAATTATCTTCGCCAAGATCTTTATTTTTAATTATTATTTGTACACATTCAATTATATATTAATAATTCCAATATAATAAAACCATTAATTTTTTACTAAGATTTTATTATTTTTATGAAATAGCCTATATCTATATCATCTTCCATTAAATGGGAACAAAACTTTCAATCATGTGTATGGTGAACTACTGGCTCATGAACCTATGCAATTAGTTTTCCATCACCACACTTCACAATTGGATATAATTATGGATTTAATTTATATATATTATATTTATGAAATAATTATAATTAAATAATAATAATATAACATATGTCTTCTTACCTTCCAATCCATTGAAAAATGATAACATCGCTTGTGCCTATATTTGGACAACCACCTCCAAAAAGTGATGTGATTTGTTTTTCATTTTATTTTGATATGGATACTAATAAGGATGTATTTAAATAATATATATGATATATGTGTATTAATATAGATTCTATAAAGGTGAATTATTAGTTAACTTTCTCTTTTCCGTCTTTCAAAAAATGAAAACATAATTTATGTGTACGAACGACTTACCATCTCTATGACCAATGTAATTCATTTTTATATCTCTAAATTTTATGGATGACTATAAAAATGTTCAAAAAGAATATATATTATATTTATATCATGAATTAAATTATTTTAATGGTGTAAAAATGATCAATGTACAAGTACCAAAACTACAGAATAAAAACATACATGAAAAATGAAGTTGTCATTACCTAGAATATTGATTTTAACAAAGAATTATTAATAAACTAGTGGTAAAATGTTATAAGTAAATAATATATGGTAATATATATATTATTATAGTTATTTAATATATTTATAATAAATATATATTTATTATATAGGAGGTTCATAAACATATAAAGAAATTAAAACCTAAGGTAGGGGTTTGTTTCATAATTTCACCGTTATTCGGAATTATTTATGTTTTAGTATTCCTTGCGATTATTATTTGAATATTATATATTAAACATAATTTATTTTATAATACTATATTTATTTCTATAAATTAAAATTTTTTATTTCATTTTCCACTCTTAAATACTCAGGATACTAAAATAATTATTCAAATGGGAAACTGACCATGTATTTTCTACTCGGTAGAGAATATTTCTCTTCCATGACTATATTTTCATTAAAATGTATAAAATAATGTTTTTAACATTATAAAATTATTTATTAAATAAATTTTTACCCATTTTATACTTTTTATTGAATGGTTTAAAAGTAATCTTCTTTTCATTTTCCAAACGAGGTATTTTTGGACCTTTTTATAAAAGTGTGAAAAGAATGTTAAACATAAATAGAATTTTATGAAATCATTAAAACTAATTTTTTTGAATAATACATTTCAATTTATAAGTTTCCTTTCAAATAAATGTTTTTTCTAAATATTTGGGAAATATTATGGACTTAAATTAGTGATTTTAAAGTGAAAAGGGTGTTTTTCCTCTAGAAATTTTCCAATGATATTTTTAAAGTATTTTAATTTATTTAAAAATCCTTTAATGAATGTTATATTTAGTATATAATCTAAATATAAAATTCTATATATTTATTTAGATGGATTTTTATAAGTTTGACTAGGTAAAGTATTGGTATTTTGTATTTTAATTCTTCCAATATAGATAGTTATTAATTTTTAAGGAATTTTGATTAAGTTGTATTTTTTATTCATGTGATGAATGAATTGAAATTATTAAGTGATTAATGGGGAAAATAATTATATATCCCCTTGATGTATATGTAGGTATCATGATACAACTAGATTTGGGTATTTGGTCGAGACCATACGCATTTATGTAAGATTTATTTGCATGATGTATTGATGGTTAGTTTCAAATGTCTGACATTATGCATCCCAAAATTATGAAATCAGTTGTTGATGTCCAGGTGATTATTTGAATAATTATGATATCCCTAGATTATTTTATATCTCATGTTATTATTTAAATGGAATTATTTGATCATTATTTATTCTTTCCATATTATTCATTCTTTATTAGCTTCCATTGTATGCATACCCTTACTAAGCATCTGAGATCACCCATTTCTTATGTTCCATTTACATAAGATTACAAGAAGTGTATTATTATTGATATATAGGGATGTTATTAATGTAATAAGGGTGTTCTTAAACAAAATACTATGTCTTATTTTATGTTTTTAAATGTGATTTTAGATTAAAGTATGTATATCATTTTCCAGGACTAATAAACTATTTGGTTCTTTAGGATGTGATATCTTATATATAGTTCTAATGTAATAAAGTAACCACCAACTCTGGGATACTAGGTTAAGGTTAATTACACTAATAATGAACAATAAAGTATATCATCCCTAAAAAGAACCAATTAAGGTTCCAAAAAAACAATGAAATATATGATTCATCAAATCTATAAACATTGTATGAGGGTCTGTAAGATTGAATGACATAACCAAAAACTCATAATGTTAATAATTTCTCTTAAACACTATATTAGGAATATCCTCCTCTCATACTATTATATGATGGTACCCCTATCTCAGATAAATATTATAAAACCATTGGGATCCCCCAAGGTGATCAAACATGCCATAATTTCTATGAAAAGGATACATATTCTTAATATTATCCTAGTTAATATTTTGGTAATCAACAAAAAATCTAGGGTCTTTTGTATGACTTATTTATGAAGAGAACTAGTAAAGACCAAGGTGACATTCTCGAATGAATAAATCCTTTGGAATCAAGACCCTCAAGTTGAACTTTAAGTTCCATCAACTCATAGGGTTTCAAAAGATATATTGGAAAATATATAGCACTTATCCCTAGAAGAATTTATATTGTAAACTCGACCTCTCTCTAGGAAGGTAACTCGTAAAAATCACCAGTAAATCCCTTAGGGTACTCATCCACAATAGAAAGAAAAAGAACGCATAAACATTTTTCAATTTCATCAAGAAACATATTTGATAATTATCTTAATATCATTATAATATTAGGACCAACATGCCCCACTTTCCCAGATCAAGGATCCCACTCACCCTAAAATAAATGAGTAAACCCATCAGAAGACAAAAACTAAACTTTATGTTGATAAGAATTAACCTAGTATTTAAAATGAACTATATAATTTATGCCAATTATGTGATCAAAGATATCAAGATCAAAACTAGGAAATCCAAATCGACCTTAGGGTCAATGATCATTGTAATAAACCAAACATTAATAAATTCAATTCCATTTTGATGAATAAATTCTTTTTTATATTATGTAGTTATAGAAAAAATATTCACTATATTTCATTTTCTATTTTGGACTGTCATAAAATATATAAAAAATCTTTCATACTTAAAATACAATTAAGAATAATAACCATTAATAATATAGCCATTCTAGAGTGCCTATTGATATTAGTATATATTAAGGTTTATGATAAAGTCTAATTAACACAGACTGAACAAGTGATGACATCAACCAATTGGATTTTACCCAATGAATCCCATTTATTAAAGCTTCTGAGGGAGATGGGATCACTAGGATTTTCATTTAACCAATCCCAAGTTGAGATTCAATAACTCAAACTCAAGTAAATCTATATATGTGATAATTTAAAGATTATTAAGATCATGGACCAAACCATGTTCATCAAACAACCTAATGGGAGTACCACCATCTCATACCTTACCATTGTGGTGTACGATAGTGAAATAAGGGGTTATGTATATAGACCCTAGAGTAATGAACTTTTATATTTAAATATTAATTAAATAAATATTATATTTATCCCTTTTCATATACATATATATATATACTATTGCTATCATATGATGAGTTAAAAAAAACCAGATTTTTACATGAGGAAATCAATGTTAAATTTTTGGGATATATATAGTTTCAATTAAAAAATACTTTTGATAAATTCAATAATTTTTAAGTAAATTCTATCTTTATGAAATACTATTAATAAATAATATTAATGTAAATATAAATTATAATATAATTTAATTAAGACCAATGTAATTTTTGTAAGGGTGTGAAAGTTTTTAGTGTCGTACTAATTGGTATTTTTTAGTAAATAAGGATTTTTATTTAAAAGTGTAAATTCTTATATTTAAAAATTATTTATGTAAAATAAATATTATTTTTTAAATTATAAAATCAAAATTATCTAATTGTAAATTTTTCAAAGTTTTCTTATATAGTCAAAAAAAATTGTGAAAATTAAATACCGTAAAAATATATGGTTTGTATTTTGAAATAAAAATAGACCAAAAGTGATATAATAAATTATATAAATGGCATGTATGATACAAAATATATTTACCATTTAAAATAATAAGTTTTATAAGTTATTTTATTAATTTTACAATCCTATAATGAATTCTCAAAAACCAATATTATATTTTTAATTTTTTAAAAACAATTCCATATGAATTTGATTCACTTCTACATCGTTAATGGTATTATTTTAATGAGTTTGGATCTTATCCTAATACAATATTGAAATCCACTCATATTTGGAAGAATCCATGGTAAAAAACCATGGTAATTTTTTGGGTTATGATTATTTTCACACTTAGAGTCATAAACCTAAGTTTAGAAATTAATAAATAATTCTCGTCTCTTTTGGTATAAATACACACCCAACATCCCATTCCACTTCACTCAAAAATAATTGAGAATTAATTTTTTCTCCCTATCTATATAGACCCAACATTAACATGCATGGACATAACATCATTTTAGATGAATATTAAGAACATTACAAAATACATTCCCAAGAACCATAATACTTTAGTGTCTTTAAAAACATAGAACATAATATTCTAACTTGGTTAAAGATATTTAATTTTTCCCACAAAGATCATACCATTTAGTACTCCACATAGTCATATCCTATCTAAAAATTTCTTCATAACCTAGAGAATGAAACATAATAAATGGTGTTCTTAGATGCTCAATAATGGTAAACATAATAGATATAAATATATGAACATATGAAATAATACAATAATAATATGTGTATGTGATAATGAATCAAAACATTCAAGGTTCATACCCAACCTATCATATAACATAAACATGATTCATGGCATAAAACTTTATCATTTTAGAAAACATGATCCATAAGGGTGAGAAACCATCACAAATAAATCATGAACCATAATATCAAGTAATAAAAGTGTGTCACCATCATAAATATAGAAAATAATTTCATATGTTGAGGCTAACTACTAAGACCATCAACATAGTGGATCAGGACACGCCTGTTTACCATGGTGGATTAGGATGCACCTATTTCCCATTGTGGATAAAGATTCACCTATTTCCCATTATGGATCAAGACACACTCTTTTCCCATTGTGGATTAGGATACACTCATTTCCCATTACATATAAATATCATCAACTTTTTCCCATTTTTATCTCATGAGATATAAATATTTACCCAATGAATTGGAGGGATATATAGGTACCGCCCATAATATAATGAAAACTAAATTTATTTGTGACACAAGATCATAAAAAATTAATTATATCATAACCCATGAAATGAAATGGGAATTATAAACATTTAATAATATCAAAATTTATGGATAAGAGATAGGTTTCTTAATTATTTCATTATAGAATAACCCATCAAAAGGAGTGGGTTTCATCATGGTATAACCTATTTAAGAGAAATGGGTTTCATAAATAACTTTTCCACTTAAACATAAACCATTAAAATAATGAATGAGAATGGTTTCATGGGATCCTCTCCCCAGTAAAACATAAACTATATCAATGGATGTCATATTTTATGGAGAAATATTTTGAAAGCTCACTTGGATAATTTCTTAAGGGAAATAACCTTTCTTTGAAAAAAAAATTAAAACATGAAACATTTTCCAAATAATTTTCTTTGAAACCCACATTGAAAGATTATAAAGTGATCTTTAAAAATCAATTAAATCATTTATTTATGAAAATATCATTTCTTCTTTGAAAACAATTTTTAAAATAGAAAACTTTTTTGAAACCATTTTTCTTTGAAATGAAGTTTAAAAAACTGAATTTAAAAAATATTAGAAAACAAATTCTATAAAAACAATCTTTTAAAATTTAAAATTAATATTAAAAGAAATAATGGTCTTGATAGAAGATAAATCTGTACATTCTAAACATTCATTTTGAACCGTAAAATTTTTAGAAAACAGCCTTCATTGAAGAATATCTAGAGTATTCCTTTTAAACCCATTTTATAAAAAAATAAAGCATGGGTAAAATGTATTTTAAATATAATAGGATAATGTTAAAGCATTTTTAAAAAATATATATAGAAAATATGGTTCTAAATGAAAATATATTTTTGGATGAATAGATAAATGGAATCATATTTTATTAAAAACAATTTCATAATTATAGTAAGTATAAAGGAGTTAAAAAATGTTACCATTACCTGAAGATATAATTAATAACCATAGTATAATAAAATTCATTAGAATTATAGATATATTTATCATAATATTTCATCAATAGAAGAATAATTAGAAATAGTCCTAATAAACAATGAGATTATAGCAATAAACACTAACCATATTTGTAACTATGAATCATAACCCCCAAGAAAGAATAAAATAATTTAAATATTAAAATATCATGAAAATAAAAAGGTTCATTATATAATATGTAATGGTTTAATTATATACACATCTTAAAATAATATAGGGGCAACACATAACATGTGTCTCATAGAAGGAAAATTGAGACAAAAATTATCCTACTAATTTGGTAAATTTTAAACCGTAAACCCCATGAAATATAGATCATTAAATGGATATTTAAATACCAATAATGTTAAGTATAATCATCATAAAATACATTAATGGATATTATATACACTATATAAAATAAATATGTTGTGAATATATCATAAGTCTCATAGAAATAAATGTGAGGCTAGAAATCCTCTTACCTTAAGTCTTGAATCTCATCGTGCTTGTTCTAACCTCCAGTATGAAAAATATAAATTCATTATATATATATAAAATAATGATAATAATATATATCATACAATATATTATTTTATTATGACTTTATATTACCCATTTATTGAAAATTAAATATTAAAGTTACATTTCGGGAAATAACCGCTTGGTTTTTCATATATGTTTCGACTTGTTATTTTTGTTCCTCTTACTTAGATCATTATTTTATATTTTATAGAATGTAAAACATGATATAAATATCCTATATATTCATTATATATATATAATATAAAAATAGGAAATGAAATATACCTTTCATGTATATTATAGGTTGTATATACAAATTAACATTATTTCTATTTTCGTATCATATTGAAAGAAATAAAAATTATATGATATATATATATATATATTATCATTCCATTATCATTATTATTTCATATATATCAAATATTTATATTAAATACATCCTTAATAAAAAAAAATTAAGGCGTGAATGAATCACATCGTTTCACGAGGCGGTAGTCTGACAAACACACGAATGATGTTATCATATTATCAAAAAATAGAAAAAATATAGGTGTGCATTATATAATAATTAAATAATCATAAATACATCATAAATAATATATATAATATATAAATTTAATTTCCATCATTATTCCCAAACATTAATTGTGGTAATGGATGAATTAATGACATCGATTTGCGTGGTGGTAGTCGGTCGTACACACAAACAATGATTGTGTATCCCAGTTTATGGAAGTGTTTGATGTTTTAAGTCGTGAATTTAACATAAAAATATCTCAATATATTTATGAAATAAATATATATATATTATATAATTAAAGTATAAGTATAATTTATTGGTGTGTAGGAGGAAACAAAACAAAAATGCACTTTGAAGAACGTTATCTCTTCTTTGGGTACTCCATTTGGTTTGTAGCAAGGGTCTTCCGTGGTTGAATTTATGAAAAAATTGAGGCTTATAGTATGATATGAGATATTTTTTAATTTCTTTTTGAAGTTTTTTGTTGATATAAATGTCTTTATAGGTGCGAATAAGAGAGGGGGTGAGTGCCCTTTTATTGTGGAGGAGGAGTGGCATTCTTTTAAATAACAAAAAGTAAACATTATTGAGAGGTATCCCTTAAATAATGTGCCTCTAATAATGAAACAGTTTAGATCCAAGAGGTTATATAGTCTAAATATGGATATAAAATGGGTTTTGTATAAGTTTAGGATCATTTTTACACCTTATGTTTTAATTTTAACCGCTAAGTAATCTTGTTTTTACTTTGATTGCTATAATTTTTTTTATTTTTTTTCACTAATCACTTTGGTAAAAAATTAAATTAAACTCATTAGATATTATAAATTATTCTTATTCCAAATATGGAATATATTTTTATGAATTAAATTTACATAAATGGCATAAATTAATTTAAATTTTATCCCACATATGGGATGAGATAATAAGTTTTTAAAGTGAAAATGTTCAAATGTTTAAAATGTTTTTATATAAAATTTCAATGTGAAATTGATTTCAATGACCAAAATTGTATCAATATATTTATAATTTAAATAAATATAATTTAATAACAAACTAAAATATAATTTAAATATATAAATAAATTAGATGAAATGGAAATTTTCAATTAAAAATCAATATTTTCATTATTCATCCAAAAATGATACTTCTAAGAAAAATACATAAAATTCATCCTAAGGTAATTTTGATGTTAAGATTTAAAAAATTATCAAATATAATTCATAGAATTTTCAAAATTTGGTTTTATAATAATTTCATAATTAAAAGGTAGTAAAATAGCATTTTATAAAAATAAATCTTTTTATATGTAAAATTGGATTTATTCTTATTTCTTATATAGAAAACACATGAGATTAATGTTTTATAGTTTATTGAATATATAATATATAAATTAAATTTATATCATTTTAAAAAGGTGGTTTGTTTAATTTATTGATATAAAATGTGTTTTTTCCTAGAAAATAATTTTTTAGAAAATGAATTTCTTTATTTTCAAATAGTTCTTACTCTAATTTATAATTAATTGGTAATTAAAGAATTAATTTTATATACATTTTTGAAATAGATTTTTACAATGTAGTTAATCTTATACATAACTTCCATTCTAATGGATAGGTTATAACTGTAAAAACAATTTAATAATTATATTAATAGTATATTATAGTTTGGTAAAACATGGTCTTTCATGTAATGAAACCTATAAAAGGAACATGGTATTTTGTTTAACATAATACAAACTTAGTGTCACATGTAATAAAATCTAAGATTTGTGTTGCATGTAGTGAATTGTTAATTTGGTGTTGTGTTTAAACAAATATTAACTTGGTGTATCATGTAATGCAATCCATCATAGAATTTTAATTTACTCATAAATA
Organism: Viscum album; assembly: GCA_963277665.1. Lineage (NCBI taxonomy): Eukaryota > Viridiplantae > Streptophyta > Magnoliopsida > Santalales > Viscaceae > Viscum > Viscum album. Next base: position 2,039,859,413 of record OY728141.1, on the reverse strand, counting down.
ATAATTCATAAAAACGTGGGGTGTTACATTCTACCCCCATAAAATGAATTTTTACCAATAAATTAATCTGGTTCATCAATTTTTTATTGAATTAAATATCCTTTCATAGGAACCTACATCACAAAAATGAATAATAAAATTTACTTTAAAAAGGGAAATTTGGAATCATAACATTTATCCAACATAACTCATAAATAGGTTTATACATAAAATGATATAGGTGGGATGTGAATATTTTGACAAGGAAGATAAACATAAATAATTATAGAGATAGATAGAGATAACTAATCATAAAATATTGGGTGATCAAGATAAATTTAACGATCATAAAACCATAAATCTTTGATGATCTAAAGGACCATTTGATTCATTATAAATGAAGGTACTAGGATAAAATTTTTGTTTCAAGATCATTTTCCTAAAGTTGAATAATTTTCACAATGAGATATATTTACTTGTTTTCATTACATTTTATCTGAAAAATCTCACCCATTAGTTTTGTCTTGTCCAATTTACACTTAATCTCTTACTCTAAAATTAAAGGTGAATTTTTTATACCTGAATCACTAACAGATCATAATATCCATAAGTAGAATTATCAGTCATTCCATCAATATTTTGTTATCGTCAAAGAAAAATGGTTAGAACATGTTATCCAAAATGAAGAAATCTTCATATGGTCAAATAATAAGTTAATATAAAAAATCTGATTAAAATTTCAACTCAAACCATTCCATAAATGGTTAACCTTATAATCCTATAATAATGTAATTCACCCTTTATTCCTTAGATAATATCTTATATTATACCAAAATCATTTTCATTGGAAAATTGTGTTTATCCTTGTACTGACAGAATATTAAATGTGATTTTATTATTCCAGAATCCATTTAGAGGAATATAATCACATGAAATTTCACTAAAGTATGAACACTAATATTTTTATGGGGCTTATTCATGCAAAATAAAGCATGAAATTTTCAACTAAGGAGGGGAGGATAGGTGTTCCCTAATTATCATGATTCACTTCATCCATTATGATTTCCTATTTTTCCCTTTTTCCTTTGTCCTTATAGGTTGTTTTGGCCTATAATCCATATTATCCATTGGATTGGAACATTGATTCACATAATACCTAAACTCCTTTCTCTTGAAAAACTGGAGTGTGGATGGTTCATTAGTTGGTATTCTCTTTTCTTCCATTGTATTAATCATCCTATTGATCGTATTTTAACATTAATTGTTTTTATGACATACATTTCCACATTTAAATAACCTCTTAGTTATATTCAAGAAATTACATTGATTCTTCTTCTCACATTTATGGAACATAGATGTCTATAATTTCATTCCATTAATATAGTTTTCATGAGACTCGATCTTCCATTTATTATCAAAACTGGAGTAATGGGGGGAATATCCAATTTCTTCTTCTACCTTAAGTGCACATAAAATGAATTATTTATAGTTACTAAAGTCTCTTATAGATAAGGCCTTTAAAATACATGGTTTCAATCTACCAAACAATAAATCAATTTTTATTTCATTTATGGTGATTAAACCAGAACCATACCTTGCAAGTCTTTTAAAATTAGCTTTATAGGTACTAATAGATTCTTCATCCTTTTTCTTAAGCTCGAGGAATTCCTTCACCATATTTTTTCATAGAATATGAGGGAAGTACTTATGAAAAAATATCCAATTAAACTCTACCCATTCCATAGATTCAAATTCTTATTATTACCTCATGTTATTAATAATATTTTGCCTCTAATATTCTTCACCTTTCAAATGATAATAAGCCAAAATGACTTTTTCCTTCTCTAAGAATTGTAGAATGGAAAAAAATTTCATTAGTACTGATCCATTTCTCAGTAACTAGTGGCTTAGTATAACTACTAAAATAATATGAATGTTGCCTCATGAAGGAATCAATGGAATGTTTTTGCCTCCTTTTCAAGTTTGGAAGTTTAACATGATTTATATCTTGAGATGTTTTCTGATCAAATAAAAAAAACTTTTCATTCAAACTCTAATAAAATTTTGTTGATTATGATAAAAAAAATCTCATTTTCCATTTCATTCTACATTGACATGGTTTTATTGGTCCCAAATATTGACTAAAACTAAAAATAATAGTGTGAGAAACACTAATAATAGTAGAAAACCATATAATCATGAAAATTTAATTGTAGGATATCTACACCCTGACACTTTCTTCTTTAATATATTAAACCTTAGGTTTATCCTAGTTCATTAAAAGTCATAATCTATTTAAATCCCACATGATGGTTCTTAAATATTTTTATGAATTTTCAAAGCATATCCCCTGGGAGTATCAAACCAGGTGTGCAGCAAGACCCGTTGTATGCACCAGTTCTCGATCGAGTCTAGATAAATACGGTGTTTTGAGGTTTTTTCTCTTAGGTGCATCTAATCCAAATATACATCCCCTTGTAGTGTCCAGATATGGATGTATTTATTGTAAACCACTCACTCTATCCATTACTAAAATTTCCATCATATTTTTCTATACACTGACTTATTCGTAGACTTATCTTTAGGGAAATAACTAGACATATCCTTATAAATATTCCTCGAGATATCACTAAAGTTTTCTCATCCTACCTACCAAAGGTTAACTAAACCTTTCCTTTAATACAAACTGTAGTGATTGAGACTTAAAATACATGGATATTACATCATTTTAGATGAATATTCAGCATATTAAAAAAGTACATACATGAGTACCATACTAGTTTAGTGTATTTGGAAACTTATAACACAATATTATAACTAAGTGAAATACATTAAATTATTATCACAAATATATTTACATATAGTAATCCTCATAGAAATATCCAACCAAAAAAATTCTCCATAACCTAGTGAAGGAAACATAGGAAATGGTAAACTCATATGCTTAGTAAGGGTAAACAGAAGAGATATAAATCTACGGACATATGAAATAATAAGATAAGAATAAGGGTATGTTATAATGAATCAAAAATTTCAACGTTCATACCCAACCTGTTATAGAGAATAAACATGATTCATGGCATAAAATTTATCATTTTTGAAAAAAGTGTCCATAAGGGTGAGAAACCATCACAAATAAATCATAAAACATAGTATTTTGTCATAAAATTATGGCGTCATCATAAATATATAAAACCATTTCATGTGTCAAGGTTAACTACCAAGACCACCAATATAGTGGACCAGGACCGACATGTTTCCCATAGTGGATCAGGATCCATTTGTATCCTATTATGGATCAAGACACACCCATTTCCCAATGTGGATTAGGATACACCCATTCCCCATTATGGATCAGGACATGCCTATTTCCCATTATGTATCAAGCTCATTGACTTGTTTCTTATTTTTTAATCTCATGAGATATAAAAATTAAACTGATGAAATAGAGGGTGATATATACCTCACCCATCGCATAATTAAAACAATACTTATTTGTGTTAAAATGTCATTAAACATTCATCATATCATAAACCATTAAATGCAATGGGTATTATAGACAATTCATAATATCATAACCAATGGATAAGAGACAAGTTTTATAATCATTTCATTATAGCATAACCCATGAAAAGGAGTCAGTTTCATCATGTTATAAACCATGAAAGAGAAACATGTTACATAAATAACCTTGCATTCTAAATATAAACCATTCAAAGAATTAATAAAAATAGTTTCCTTGGATCTTATCCCCATTAAAGCATAAAATATTTCAAAGTTTTTCATGTTATATGGATAAGGATTTCGAAATATTAATTAGACCATTTCTTATGGGAAATAACGTTTCATTAAAAATTAATTTTTAAAAAATAAAAAATTTCAAAAATCATTTTATTTTGAAAACTACTTTAAAATTTTATAAAGTAATCTTTAAAAATAACTAAAACATTTCTTGAGGAAAATTTCTTTTCCACTTTGAAAATTATCTTTAAAACATAAAACATTTTTCTTTGAAAATCCATTTACAAACAAAAAATTTACAAAATATTAGTAAAAAAATATTTAAAAAAATTATTTTAAACTTTAAAATGATGATTCAATGAGATAATATTCATTATGGTGGATAAATATGTACATGTCGAACATTCCTTTTGCAATGTAAAAATGTTTATAAAAATTATTTGATCAGAAAATGATAAGAAGATTACTTTAAAATCAATTTTTTAAAAAGGTGAAACATGGATAAAAATGTATTTAAAGTTAATAGGATAATATTAAAACATTTTTGCAAAATAAATTAGAAAACATGGTTTTTAAATAAAATATATTTTTAACCGAATAGAGAAATGGAGTTAGATTTTATTAAAAATATTTTATTTTTTATCTTAAGTACCAAATAGTGGAAAAATATTACCATTAATTATAGATATCATTAATGTCTAAAGTATAAGAAAATTCATGAAAATTATTTATATATGGATCATAATTTTCATCAATGTAATTATAATCCTAAAAAATCTTAATAAATGATGATATCGTAGCAATAAACACTTACCACTTTGGTAACTTTAAATCATAACCCCTATTAAAGAATAAAATTACATGAATCCAAAAATATAAAAAAAAATAAGTATGTTAATGATATAAATTTTAAAATAATAATTATATACATATCATAAAATAATATAGGTGGATAGCATAACATGTGTCTCAAATAAGGAAAATTGAGACAAAATTGCATTACCGATTTGGTAACTTTTGAATTGTAAACCCCATGAAAGAGTGATACTAAAACAGATATGTAAATAATAATAATTTTAAGTATAAAAAACATAAAATAAATTCATGGAAAGTATATACACCATATAAAAGAAACATTTTTTGAATATTACATAAGTTTCTTAGATATAAAAGTGAGACTAGAAATCTTATTACCTTAAGTCCTGACCCTCGTCGTACTTGTTCAAACATCCGGTATAAAAAAATATAAGTTTATTATAAATATTTCAAAGAACCAAAATAATATATACAATACCATATATTATTTTATTTTGATGTTATATTACCTATTTATTAATAATCTCTTGTTAAAGTTACATTTCAGGTAATAACCGCTTTGTTTTTCATATATACTTTGACTTGTTATTTTTGGTCCTCGTAATTTGATCATGATTTCCTCATTTCCAAAATTTTAAAACATGATATAAATATTATATATATTAATTATATATTTATTATTAATAATATATATAATATATAAATATGAAATTAAATACAGTGTTCATGGAGTCGGTAGGTCATACATACGCATGAACATTGTTTCCATTTTCATATCATATTAAAAGAAAGAAAAGTAAATGATATATATATATATATATATATTATCATACCGGTTTAATTTTAATTTCATATATATCACATACGTCTATTAAACACAAACTTAATACATTCTATGCAAAGCGTGAATAAAGAACATTGTTTCACAAGGAGGTAGCATGTTGTACACACAAACGATGTTATCGTATTCTCACAAAATTGAAAGCATGAAATTTTATGTTATATAATAATCACATAAGAATAAATAAATGATAGATATTATATAAATAATATATAAATATCATTCCCATCATTATCCACAACATTGAAAAGTGGAAATGGAAGAACGAACGACATCGATTCGTGAGGCGATAATCCTCCATACACACAAAAGAAGATTGTTTATCCCATTTAATGGAAGTATTTTCATTTTTATTTAATTAGAATAACATTACTTAATATAAATATATTTTTTTACTTATTTAATTATATAATAATGTTACATGAAAAATTTTTGGGGGTTTAGGGGGAAGAAATATGAAAATACATGTTGATTAACATCGCCTCTTCTTTGGGTAACTCCTTTTAGATTACACCAAGGGACTTACTCGGTTCTATTTCTTCCCAAATTTAGGATTATATGATGATATTATGGATGTTTTTAAGTTATTTTTTAGGGGTTTTTTTGATAAAAATGTCTTCAAAGGTGTGAATAATTGATGGGGTGAGTGCTATTTTATATTGTAGGAGGATTTACATTCTTGTAAATACCAAAAAGTAAACAATATTGGAAGGTATCCCTTACATAATATAACTCAAATAATAAAACAAATTCTATAAATAAGGGTATATAATCAAAATATATCCATAAAATGGGTTTTTGACAAGTGTAGGGTAATATTTACAACTTATGTTTTATGTTTAACCACTAAGTAATCTTGTTTTTACTTTAATCAGTGTAAATAATTTTAATTGAATTCACTAATCACATTATTAAAAAATTAAGTTGAAATTATTATAAATTATAAATTATTTTTATTTAAAATATTTAATCTATTTTCCAAATTCAATTTACAGAAGTGGCAGAAATTAATTTAAAATTAATCCCGTATAAGGGACTAGACAATGGATTTTTAATGTGAAAATGTTAAAAAGTTTAAAATGTTTTTATATCTAATTTCAATGTTATATTGATTCCATTGACTTAAATTGTATTAATAGATATATATTTTATCTAAATATAATTTAAAACCAAATTAACATAAATTTTAAATATATAAATCAATTAGATGAAAAAGCGGTTTTTAATTAAAATTTGATATTTTTCACTATTCATCAAAAAATGAAACTTCTTATAAAAATAAATAAAATTAATAATAAGATAATTTTAATATTAATATTTTTAAAATAAAGTTTATTTTTTCAAATATAATTAATAAAAGTGTCAAAATTTAGTTTTGAAATAAGTGTGTTGTTAAATGGTGGAAAAACTACCTTTAAAAAAATACATCTTTTTATGCATAAAATTGGATTAATTCTTATATCAGGTATAGAAATTACATAAGATGAATGTTAAATAGTTTACATAATATTTAATATATAAATCCTATGAAAATAATTCATCAAAAATTTTTTATTTAATTTATTGACATAAAACACGTTTCTGCATAGAAAATGGTTTTCCAGAAAAGGAATTTCTATATTTTCAAATAGATCTTACAGTCATTTATAATTAATTGGAAACAAAATAATTAATTTTATATACATGTTTAAACCATTAATTCATAATTTATTGAATATTATACATAAATTCCATTCCAACATCTGGGTGATGGCTATAATAATATTTTAATATTATTATTAATAATATATTTTAGTTTGGTAAAACGCAGTCTTACATGTAACAAAAGCTGTATAAGGAACTTGGTATTGTGTATAACATAATACAAGTAATTATTTATCACCTTTAACTATCATTAAACCCTTCCATGAACCTTTATGTATAATTGTTCTGCTACCAAAATTATCCTATTATTTTCTATGCCAAACTTTTATGTTATTAATACCCATACTTATTTCCACTCAAGGTTATTCACAAATATGTTCCTATCATTCATTTATTTGGGAATCTTATGTATTTTTCCCACACTTATTAATCATGAGATATAAATTTATTAAATATATTTTTATGTTGTATGATCTATGTGACACATAAATGCATTTACATGATTTGAATGTGATTGTTGGGCCGAGAATCAAATTTCCCTCTAATGTATTGTGAGATGTTTTTATCTAATGATATACCATTTATGGATCATTGGTGGTTAGTATAAGTACACTGTGTTATTATGAATTAATGTTTATACTTTACTTAAAACTTATGATGTCTTGTTTTATGATTTTTTCACATTCTTATGTTGCATTGATGTTGTCATCTTATATCTTTCTTCGATTTTCATGATTTTAACCATTTTATGCCACATTAATATGCCTTTTGACTCAAATTTATTACTTTCATCATGTTATTATTTTATTATTCCCTTACTAGGCATTATATATCACCCCTTCTTATGTATTCTCCTAGGTTATCCCATGAAATTTTAGAACATCAATTGAATTATAAGGGAATGTTATGAAGATTTCATTAATATTATTGTATCCATGTTAAAAAATTTATAATATGTATATAATTAACTTAAAACACTATGAATATAAATATTTTGCGATTATATTATTTTTATATTAATTTAATAAATCATTAATTAATTTTTCTAAAATATATGTGATGTCATTGTTGGTTTCAGAGTAAGGTCCATTTATTTTTAGGGATTATTATTAGAAGAATTATTTAAAAACCATAAGGATAATAATAAATATAGTAATACATCCCTAAATTTTTTTTAAAGTGTTTATTGAGTTTTTTTAAGTAATTAAATACCTCTATGGATAATCAAGTGTATGTGGATCAATCATAGTTATACCTAGATTTAAGAACCCCAAAAGTGAGGATTATGTATTAACTTGATCTCCACCTTATTAAAGACAAAGAGTCTATTATACACATTTGGTTTCCACTCTTTTGGGATTTTATTTGGAAAATTTTAAATCACTTTATAATAAATTATGAAGGGAATAAAAATTTTTATGAAATTTTATGTTAGGGAATCTACCATGGATAACTTAGATTGAAAACTAGAAATTCATACTTTATGTAATATATTTTATCTATGAGTTATCCATTAAATATTAATGATTTACCTTTTATATTATTAGTAGTTTAAAATTTTCATCTATAATTTTCCTTTATCTTAGTCAATGGATATAAATAGGAGGAACTGAGTCAACAACCAGTGTAATGGGAAATTTTATGAGTTCCCAAATGAGATACTCAACCAAATGGAAGTAGGATTCGAGAAGTTCATGATAATAATTTCCTAATTAACACATGTTTTGAATAGAAACATGAATTAGGTGGAACACTAACACCCCCCTAAGAGAGTTAATGTTTCAATTGAGAGATTTATGTGAATAAGGCCTCTAACTTTTAGTGGATCTTATGATTCCCTAAGAACATAACAATGGATTAACTTTATTGAAAATATATTCCCTATTCTTAAATTCTTCAAGTAATATAAGTTTATATTATTTTTTTTATATATGGATGGAGAAGTTGGTCGATGGTAGACGTTGGTAAAAAAATTAATCTCAATTAATAGGTCAAAGATATAGAGTGTAAAGAATTATTAAAAATGTTTTTTAAAAAATATATTCCTCACACTTTTCGACATAAAATAGAGAGAGAGTTACTTGGACTCAAGAAAAAGGATGGTTAGTCAATCAGTGTTTATGAGGTAAATAGCACAGGACATATGTGATACACCTCTAGATTTTTCATTGACCTTTAAAGTAATATTTACTTATTCTTCAGTGGGATAAAGAAAAATCAACAAAAATATGTGGTGATTTGAGAATTTGATAGCTATTAAGAAATTTTATGATGTGACCACAATATCGAAATAGAGATCAAAGAATCTTAAGGGACTTATGGGTCTGGAGATAGAATGAGGAGAATAAATTTTAATTCTAGAAGAGTTATGAAGTAATCTCATAGTAGTAATAAATTACAACATCCCACTTATCCAAAGTGTGTGAATAATTATCTTTGAAATTTCACTAGGGGACAAGGAAATTATTTAGGTGTGGTAAAGAGGTGAACCAATATAGATAATGTAAGTGGGAGAAACCCACCAATGTGATAGAAGAAATAAATTCCCTATTCAAACCTTATCATATTTATTGATGATTCAACTTCAAGTAATAAGTAAACTATGTGAACCAATGCACTAATTCATGGGTTGTCAAAGATAACCAACGATAAAAAAACAAGGACTGGAGATAAAGGAAGGTCATGTTTAATCCTAACTGATAAGTTATATCTTGATAATGATGTGTTTATAGGTGTGGTTGTTATTCATTCAAGAATAGTGAATATAATATTTAGTTGTGGTTCTACACATTCTTTCATATCACTCATGTTTTTTAAATCTATTCAAATACCACCTCAAAATATAGAAGTCATGTTATTATTAATAAAGGAAAATGGGAAAATTATTTCATCTTAATTACATAACTTATCCCCTTTAAATATTTGTGGGTGGGATTTCCTAGTGAAAATTGTGATGCTGCCTCTAAAAGAATTAAAATCTATTCTAGGTATGGATTTTATTTCTTTGAATAGAGTAAAAATAAATTTATGGGAGAAGGAAATAAACATTAATATCATGAATCTCCATTTAATTCTATACAAGTGTAAGGAAGAGGATGGATCTCCTTTGGAATCATCATCTCAAGCATAGATATAATTTCATTATAATCAATTGTATCTATCTCAAATATTTCCAAAAAAGGAAAAGATCATCCTTGATGACATTCCCATTGTAAGGAAATATGTTTATGTGTACCCCGAATAATTTCCCAACATTCCTCTTATCCAAGCAGTTGAGTTCTCAATCAAACATATACCTATAAATTTTTCAACATCCAAGACTCCATATAGAATTGGAAATTATTAAACTTAAAGGGTTGAAAAAGCAATTACTGAAAATATAGATAAACACACGTGTTCTTCACTATGGTGTGAATCATTAATTTTAATCAAGAATATGGATGGGTGAATATGAATCTTCATTGGTTATCATGAGATAAATAAGATCATAATAAAGAAAAATTATCATATTCCATAGACTTATGACTTGTTCAATCAACTATATAGATCCAAATACTTCTCTAAGGTTGATCTTTGGTTGGTATATTATCAAGTAAAGGTGAATAATGGGTATATTCCCAATACTTATTTTCATGAAAGTTATAAACACTATTATTTCATAGTGATTTCATTAGGAATCAAAGATGTTCTAACTATATTCATGGACTTAATGAGTAGAGTCTTCAGGGTTTACCTTAAGAAATTTTTGGTAATATTTACAGATGATATTTTTTCTAACTTCAAAATTAAGGACCAACAAGTGTAGAATTTGAATTTTGTATTTAAGACCTTTTTAATGTAAAATTTATATGAGATTTGAAATAAATGCGAGTTTTGGATGGAAAAAGTATTATTCTTGGGGAAAGTTATCATCTTCAAATAGATATCTATGGATCCTTTGAATATTTTGACAATATAATAATGGATCATAATAATATATATGAATTGGATACATAGTTTATTTGGATTAGTTGGGTATCATCATTGACTTGTGAGAAACTTATCACAATTATAAATCCCACTAAACAAGATAACTTGTAATAGAGTGAGGTTTTTCTGGATGGATTAATGAAAGGATGGATTTAAAGAGGTAAAATAGTGGATAACCACTGAACCTATTCTCACATTACCCACTATTAGGGAAGAATATTTTATCTATAATGATGCATCCAAAAAAAAGTGGGTTTTATAATCATAAAAAATGAAAATGTGGTATCATATTACTCCTGCTAATTAAAGATCCATGAGAAGAAATACCCAATTCATGATCTGGAATTAGCTGTAGCATTCTTTGAATTGAAAAATTGGTTAAATTATCTCTATTAGGAAGATTGTGACATATAAAATGATCATAAAAAACTCAAGTATATATTCACCCAAAAGGATATCAATAAGCATCAAGAAATGTGGTTAGAAGTGATAAAATATTATTACTACTCAATCTATTACCATCATGGGAAGACGAACAAAGTGGAAAATTATCTAAGTAAAAAGGGTCATGCATCCCTATCCATGAAGAGCATTGAAAGTGGTCCAATATTATTGGACATGGAGAGTATAGATATGGTAATCCTAAAAGTAACTATATTCTACCATTATCAAATAACTTATCAACCATCCATTCACGAGAGGATCATGGTGTCCCAAAAATATTGTAAGGATTTAGAGAGAAATTTAGAAAAAACTCCTAAGTTCGAATTTTATAAAGATAGAGTTATATGGTTTAGAACCAGGATATGTTTCCCACAAAAAAAAAACATAAGATGGGACTTATTGATGAGTTAATATCCCATCCTTCCTTATTAATCTGAAAATTACTAAGATTTATATAGATCTAATGAAAAACTAATAGTGGGATAATATGGATAGAGTGATTGAAGAATTTATATCTTGATGCTTGGTATACCAACAACTCAGGGATGAATGATAAAAGTATAAGGGTATTATTAAACAATTTCCCATACTAGTATGAAAATGGGAAACATGACCATGGATTTCATCATATGAATCCCAAAACATCTAAAGTCAATAACACTACTTGGGTGGTATTTAATCAGTTTACAAAGTCAATGCATTTTATTACTATAAAAGAATATTTCTATATTAACTAAGTCACTAATATATACATAATATAAGTGGTAAAACTACATATAGTTTACTCTACAATTTATCTAATTGAGATCTAGGATTTATTTTGTGGTTATATAGAAGCCTTTAGTAAGTGTTGGATACAGAGTTGAGTTTTAGTACAGCTTATCATCCTAAAATTGATGGTCATCCTAAGAGAACCATTAAAACTCTAGGGTACATGATGAGATCATGTATAATGAATTTTCAAGGATGTTGGTATCAAAAAAAATTCCTAGTGGAGTTCTCATATAAAAATAGTTTCTATTCTATCATTTAAATGGAACATTTTGAGGGTATGTATAGGAAGAGGTTTCAGGCTCCATTATGTTGGGATGGAGTTGGATAGTATAATTTTATGGGACCTAATATTATCCAATATATGAAAGATAAGTTTAAAACCATTCTTAATCATATTAAATCTTTACAAATTCAATATAAAATCAATATATACATTCATTGATGTGACCTAATGTTTGATCACGAAGATAAGGTCTTCCTTTATATATCACCATTTAAGAAATTCATGAGGTTTTGGAAGAATTGAAAGCTTATTCCTAGATACATTATCACCTTTGATATCCTTGATCACATCATATTTTTGTCCTATCGACTCACAATCCCACCTAACCGATCTCAAGTACATGATGTGTTCTATGTATCTATCATAAGGAAGTATATACCAAACCCCTCATATGTACTAAATCCATAGTTGATGCCTTCAGAGAATGATATTTTATAAGAGGATCATCTTGTGAAGATATTATATCATAAATAAAAAGTTATATAAAATATGATAACTAACATTGTGAATGTATTTTGGTGGATTCACAAGTTTGAGGAGGCAAAATCAGAATCATATGAGGTAACGAAATAGAAGAACCTTCATATGTTTTAGTGTATGAAATGTAATTTTGAGGGAAAAATTTCTGAAGAGGGAAGAATGTAATAACCCATACTTTTATAAATTTAATTCCCTTCATAATTAATAAATATCTTATTAAGTAATGTAGTTATATAAAAAACAGGAACTATATTTCATTTTTTATTTTGGGTTGTTATAAAATATATATATTATTTTTCCATTATACTTAATATTCTATTAAGAATCATTGATTTTGATAATATAGACATTCTAAAGTGGACTTTAATATTATTATATATTAATGGTTATAATAAATTATAATTGACTCATACATAATAGGTTATTTCCTCAGTCATTAGAAGCGTACACTAAAAATCCCATTTATCAGAACTTCTGAGGGATATGGATCCACTGGTCTTTTCCCTTGATCAAGCCTAAGCTGAGATTCAATAATTGAGACTTCATAAAATTAATTTACAATATAATTTCAAGATTATATAAATCACATCCCAAACCATGTTTTTTAAACTGCCCCATGAAAGTACCACCATTGCACAACTTACCCTTAGGGTGTGCACTGGTGTAATAAAAGGTTATGGATCTTGACCTTATTTGAATGAATTTTTATTTTTATTTTAGTAAAATAATGATTATATTTATAACTTTTCATATATATATATATATATTCATATGATGACTTTGAATAAAAACTATATTTTGATATGGAGAAATCAAAATATCATTTTTGGGAAATATATAGTTATAATTAAAAAAATATTTTTGATAAATTCATGAATTTTGAAGTAAATGATATTGAAATGAAATATTATTATTAAATAATATTTATTTAAATAGAAACGATAATATAATTTAATTAATTCCAATTTAATTTTTTTAAGGGTCATAAAGTTATTAGTGTCTTAAAATTTGGCATTTTTCAGTAAATAAGAATTTATTTAGTGTAAATTCTCATATTTAGAAAAAAAAAATGTAAAAAAATAAATATAATTTCTGAAATAATAATTTATAAATTATATAATGGTGAATTTTTCAAATTTTTTGAGACAATTGAATTTTTAGGTAAAAATTAAATACAGTATAAATATATAGTATGTATTATGACATCATAATAGCTCAAAATTGATGTAATAAATGTTATAAAAGGTATCCGTGACTAAAAATATATTTCCCCTAAAAATAGTGTGTTTTATAAATTAATTTATTAATCATACAAACCTATTATGAATCCTCTTAAAACCAATATTATATTTTAAAATTTTAAAAAAAAATCTTTATGAGCATGACTCACTTACACATCAGGAATAGTATTATTTAAAAGATTTAGTTTCTTAGCCTAATTTAATATTTAAAACCACTCCTCTTTAAAAAAACATGGGAAACTCATGGGAAGGTTTATGGTTTTAATTATTATATCACTTAGAGTCCAAAACCAAAGTTTAGAAATTTATAAAGAATCCCCCTCTCTTATTCTATAAATACCCACCTAACCTTCCATTCCTCTTCACTAAAATCACATTGATGATATATTATTCATCTTATCTTAATCCCTCCTAAGGTTTTATCAAACTATTAAGAATCACCTCCCAAGATTTTAGAAGTTCCCTCTCATGATACATGATTCTCTCCTCTTTCTTTTTAACCAAGTAATTTACTTGTACTAAACCTTTTTATTTTCATATTTTTCATGTTTTAATGTTTATTACACATCACTCTACCATCCTTATGATTCCAAAGTAACGAGAGACCACATTTAAATCTTATTAAACACTTACATGAACCTATATGTATACCCATTATGCTGCGAAAATTATCTCATGATTTTCTATGCCAAACTTTTGTGTTCTGAATACCAATCCCCATTTCCACTCTAGGGTATTCACCTAGATATACCCATACTTCATTTATTGGTGACTCCCATGTATATGGACCATAATCCTTAATTATGGAATTAAAATTTATTAAATACATCCTTATGTTGTGTGATCTATGTTTCACTCAAATGCATGTACATGATATGACTGTTACAAGTGGGCGTGAAATTATATATCCCTCCAATGTAATGGGTAATATTTTTATCTCATGAAATACAATATATGGTTCATGGACGGTTAGACTAAGAACACTATGTTATGGTGTCTCAATATTTGTCCTTGACTTAGGCTTATGATGTTATTCTTTATGTTGTTTCCACATTCTTATGTTTCTTGGTTTTATCATCTTTTATCATAATTTGATGTTCATGTTTACAATTATCACCCTTTTATGTCACCTTGATATGACACTTGACACACATGTATTACTTTAATTTATTTATCCTTTGATTATTCCATTACTTGGATTTATATCTCACCCCATTCTTATTTACATCCCTAGGTTATCCCACAAAATTTTAGAAGATCAATGGAATTATAAGGGAATATTATAAAGTTTCAATTAATTTTTTTGTATCCTTGTTTCAAGCTATTGTGATATGTATCTAATTACCCAAATACACTAGGATTATTGATATTTTGGGATTATATTATTTGTATCATTATATAATAAATCATTAATTAAATTTTATAAAATATATGGGTTTCCATAATCATTACCCATAACTTGGAACATTTAAAACACTATTATTTTCTCCTTCCTAAGGGAATGGAAAGATCCATCATAAAAGGAATAATATCTGAGTGTAATACCAATATGTCAATCAACTTAGAAAATACAAAACAATTATATTCACTAGTATCAAAAAAATCAAGGATTATTTATGTTGATATGAATATTTTATATCTTATAGTAGTTGGCCCCACTTCATATTTCTCTAATGCATACTCCAACACATAATGAAATATGGCCTTATCCCATCCCTAAACTTTATTCACTACCTAAATATCTATCTTTTCATAAGACTGAGTTCCACCACCTTTTTATTTATTAGATCATTCTTGAGATCCATTAATAATGGTGCATCTAACACTAATTACCAAGATAATTTTCAACATAAATGCTTAAGATGATCGGACCATCCATAATGATGGAAAAATCTAGGCTCTTCTATCGAATTATTCTTAGTATGACCAATTCTAAAACACTTGTAGAAAAACACCTTTTTTCCCAAGGGAGCCCTAAAAACTTCTCTTGATTAAAATTAACGACCTTTGTTACGCTTCCTTTTATTTCCATAAAAAATACCATGGATACCATATGTGGAAAATGAAGCTCCACTAAGACCTATATTCATGGTTAATCCTATCTCATCCATAGATGACTTATAAATTATCTTGATAAATTTTTTAAATAACATGAGAATAATCACTTATTGAATCTAAGCATTTAGACACATCTCAAACCATCTAGATTTTAGGTAGTCTCTAGTGTAAAGTTCTATAGATATATGAACCAACTCATCGAAACAATTAGCATACTTCATAAAAGAATGGGATCCTTGATCCAAGGTCACAAAATATTTATCCTTCACTATTAACAACATCTCATGATATAAATATCTATTTATGGCCTTTTTAAAATTGATATACGTGTGGTCCTTTTGTATTTTATCTTGCGTGATGTAATCCCACCACTTTCTTCTAGATCCTTCAAGTACATAATTGGAAAATCCCACTTTAGAGTACTCTTGAGTCTTTAAAAAGTGGAAATCCTCCCTATTATTCAATATATTCCTCAGGTTCATGGGTTATTTTTTTACCATATAAGATTGGTAGATTTTGTATGGTAATATATAAATCATTATCCACCATCTATTCTTAGTTTCCACTACCCTCTTGACCAAGGGATTGAATCATCTGGATTATCACTTTCATTATAGCAGGGTCAATTGGTGGGCTTTCCTCTGGGACTTTCCCTTGGATTCAAATAGATATGTCTAGGTGGAACTATCAATTAAACACATAAGATAACACTACATTTGCTTATGTATATGTGTCCAAATCAAAATATGATCTTCAAGAATCCATATTATATACTGAAAAAACAAAAAAACATGAAAATGTTCATTTAAATAATCCCAAAATTAGTTCCATATAAATAACCCCAAAATTAAGCTCTATCTTGATGAAAATTGAATGACCACTCATGGTAACTCAAGGTCAGATACATAAGTGAACTATCCAAGAACCCTTCCTCACTTACTACCTGGGTTTTTCTAGTTCTACTCATGTCTACCAACCACCCCCAGAAGAAACAATGGGATTTGATGAAACTTTTTTATGAACAAACTTTGGTTGACCTTACACATCACCTAATATGAACCACCATAAGGCCCAAAGTGCATTCTAGATTTTAAAGGTCCAATTAAAAGCACCTTGTTATTAAAATAATAAACTATGAAAAATATTTCACCCAGAAATGATCTTAGAACATGTCTCATATATAAAAAGATAAGGATAAAAATAGAGCACAACGTAAAATAAATGAGTACACAACCATGAAAAATGAAAAATTTATAAGGTTGATCCTAGAAGCAAAATAAGTTTAATATTAAATCCAAGTCTCCATATTACTTACATCATCGATATCTCAAACCACCTCAAAGTGACATTATCCAAGAGATGTTCTCAAGATACATGACACCCTTCCCTTTACCTATATCCTATAAAACCATTTTGAATATGACCAATGAAATATACTGGGTGTGAGGAAAACTTCTAGTAGGATACCATAATGATTTCTTACAATGTATGAAACCATGAAACCATTAATTCTATATTTAAAACAAAACTATTTATATAAATCAATTCATTAGAAAAAAAATCCAATAAAAATCATTTGTTTTTTCATTAAAACAATACACAATAAAATCCATAACAATATAAAATAAACATGAATGATAACATAGAGATTATTATTCAATAATAATCCATATATAAAAATATAAACATGTTATAAATCAATTCATAAACAATACCATCAAGAATAAAACCAAGAAAATATGGGATCTAGCTTATGAGAATATAAAACTATGACATGAAAGGAACACTAATCTTTCATAACTTGATTCCTAAGGATATTGAGTCCTTCCATAGTTTTTCTTTGTTAGTCCAACCCACTGTATTCCATGTCATAATGAGATCCTGTACATAATTTCTAGTAGTTCCACATCAACTAGAAATGTGAATATATCTATTAATTGACACTCCCAAGGATAATATGTGTTGTTCCTTATCAAAATATTCACGCAAACCATTGTCACAATTATATAAAATATTTTCACAAGAAAAAATTACCACTCCCATTCTTGGAAAACCATTTTATATTAAAACCCCATATTTGAGGCATTTCATCTAACACAAAAAGTGAAAAAAAAATCAAACCCCCTCTAAAATAATTTTAAAAGACAAAAAAGATGTATTTTAACAAAAAAGTCTCTAATATATCAAATCAATTATTTTTATAAGCCAAACCAAAGGGAAAAAAGCACAATATGGTATTTATTGAGAACAAACTATTGTATAGAGACAACTACCTCACTACTAGGGGAATCTTAGTCACCTTTGAAAACAATTATTGGAAATGAATTGGAAAATTCCTCTCAATCAAAGATTCATAAGAAACATCATTAGTTCTCCATCACAACCTCTAGATATTTCCATCACTTCCCTTAAGGGGATTTTTCACTTGGTAGAAATGAGATATATAGTAAGAGTAGGAGAAAACATGTGGAAATCCAAATATTACTTGAATATATCCACCAAACCGAAGGATAATCACCAAAAGAACAAAGTAATAATGTCCAAAACCACTCTTAGAATTGACTGGATCAGAATGATAGAGAAATTATTTTAAGATTAATTAAACCTCCCCTATTAATGATCTCACGTGCCTACATTAATAGTTGAATCTTCACCCAGAAGATCAGCATCCAAATATTCCATTTAAAATTCTAAAACAGCCACCACCATAGCCTATTTCTTTCCACCACACAATCATGCCCTTGATCACCCCAAGCCCAGGAGTCTTGACAAAGTGACCCCCTATATTTTGGTGTAAAAACCATGTACACTTTGACCCACCCACCCTATACCGTGGTGTGGTGGTGGATGCTCTAGACAGGTTCTCCAGTAAGACCCTTAGATTCCCACACCTGAGATCACACCCAGTGAAGGGCATTTTGGCTCTTCTCATTTTACACAGGTACTTCCAAGGCTCAACACATCCTAGTCCACAACATGTTCTAACCCATGTTGCATATAGAAGTGAAAAAAACGCTCTTAAATCCACCAATAACCCCATAAACCTCCGAAACCTAAATTTAACTTACTCAAGGAAATATACATGTGGCCTAGAGGGTGCCACAAAAATGATCCACCATATAAAATTGAGCTGTTAGAAGTATTTTTTTTCTTTGAAAATTTAGATATTTTATTTATATAGGGATAAATGTGATATATATATATATATATCATAAAATTTTTATGTATATATTCACCCAAAATGAATTGAATATGAGATAAAGTTGGTGGTGAGAATTAAAAAAATATTTTTATTTCACAATTCATTACCATACATGTAAATCAAACAATGTAGAAAATGATTTGAGTAAAAAGGATAATGCACCATTACCCATGTTATATTCAGAACACGGTCTATTATTTATCAATTTAATAAAAATTGTGAAAAAATAAACCTCTTATATTTTAGAAAAAAAATCATAGTACAATAATCCATATTGTAAAGAAAAAAATTATGCCTAGAAATAATATCATATACTGAAATATAGGATAAATCATATAAAGGAAGGAAATTTACATGATTTTAAAGTTGATGGAAAAGGACTCAAACGATTTGGAAAGGGGTTGTGTGTAACTAATGACTCTCAGTTGAAAAAAAAATTAAGTGAGGCTCACTAATCAATATATAATATACACCCAAAAAGTACAAATATTTTTATAGATCGTCGAGAACATGTTTTTTGGAAATGAATTATGAAATATACTGCTAAATTTTCCTTGAAAAATTTTATTTTTCAATAGGTAAAAGTTAAATTAAAACAATTTAAGGGAATATTTTAGCCACTATCAATTACATAGTGTAAATAGGAATATATATTCAAGAATTTCATCATGGGATTTCTAGTGAAATATCAAGGTAATAATTCTATATGGTTTGTTATTGATCATTTAACTAAATATTCTCATTTTCTTTCTATTCAAGATAATATGTCTTTCGATCAACTTTATAAACTCTATCATAAAGAGATAATAATGTTATATGGAGTTCATATTTCTATTACATATGATCATAATCCAATGTATACATTTAATATTTTAATGAAATCCATAACTCATGAATTACTGAATTACGTTTTAGAATAACTTTTAATCCTAAAATTTATCGACAATCATAACTGAAAATTAAAACTTTAGAGGATTTACACAAGACTTGTTCATTGGATTATTTGGGAGGATGGAATAAAAACATTAATTGGTTGATTTTTATTATAATAAATATTTTCATTCAAGTATATAGATGTAAAATTTTGAATCATTATATGTAAATTGGTGTTGAAAACCATATTATTGGGTTGAATTTTGGGAGAGAAAGTTTTTGGGTCCTAAATTGGCGAATAAGATGGTTCAAAAGGGGAAATTGATTCAATATAAAATGAAGAAAACTCAAAATAGTAAATATATATATATATATAATCAAAGGAAAGATATTTAATTTGAGTTAATAGATTTTATTTTTCTTAAAATTTCTCCAAGTAAAGGTGTCAAACATTTTGATAAGAAAGGAAATGTAATCCCATGATTTATTATTCCAAATGAAACATTACAAGATAATTACCCTATACCAATAGTTCTAAACCATTAGTATAGGATACAGAACCATTGGTATAGCCTATACCAAAGGTTCTATGATTCATGGGGACTGTAAGAATCGGTATAAGGCTATACCAATGGTTTCCTTTGAAACTGTTGGTATAACTCACGACCAAATTTCAATACCCAGAGTTTGAAGTAAACCATGGGTATGCATCTATAATAATGGTTCATGAAACCATGGCTATAGAATCCTATATAATAGTTATGTATACCAATGGTTAATAAAAATTTCAGTAGAGTTTCTTTTCCCAACTATATAGTATCACCATCCATCACCGCTTCAAGAATATATAAATAAATTACAAACCATAGTACACATTTAATGCAGTAAAAATATTATATATTTATCATTTAACCATCAAGTTACCAATAGTTTTCAAACCATTTACAATAATATAACATGAATAAAAAATCCATACAATCAATAAATTTTATTCATTAAACATCATCCACACATGTCTCTTTACTATAAAATCAAAAATAGAGGGGATCAACATCTCCATCATCCGCACTTGTGCAATCATAATCATCACCAGAATCCTTATCAATATCATCTCATGGTGTACCTTTATCATCTTCATCATTATCATCATCACCATGAGTATCATCACCTCGAATACCACTAGGACCCTCATTGACATCACTCAGTGCATTATATAGAGAGTGCATTACATCCATACACAAATAAAAAAAAATTAGCAGTCTCTCTAGAAAATGGTGGATATATAACTATCATAGCTTTCAATAACTATTCAGTAAACAGTTTACCTCTTCCACATTCTTGTATAGATATTTTTTTTCCTCATCTTATTTTTCATGATAATTTTTAACTCAGTGGTGTGATAGCTTTGAGAGGCGCTCGATGAGGGACAATACCTATTGAATATTATTCTTTTCTTGGGTTAATATTGAACTCGTCCCTAGTTATCATCATCTAATACCTAACTATAATGATCATTTGTCCTAAATTTTTCATCTTATTTCTTATCTAGGGCATCCAAGGCACACTGTTGAAAATATTTAATTATGAATTATGTATCAAAATTTGAAATATCAATAAAAAACATACAATCATTTCTTGTGTAGGTAAATTTATATAACTTCTATACTTTTTACACTAACTTAAGAAAAATAATTTTAACTTGAGGAACGCAAATTTCAATGCCCAATTTCACTTGTTACAAATGAAAATGATTACTATAATAGTAAATTATGGGATAATATGAAATTTATAAAAAAAACCCAAAAAATGATTGTGAATACATATTTGATTAACCACTTAGTCATATCAAGTTATAAATTTCCAACATTAGATTATATTATAGTGGGGAGTCGCTATATAGTATTAACATCAATTATCACATTAGATTAAGATATAGGGTAATGATTTTGAATGTGATTAAGTGAAAGTCGAGAACAAATGGGAAGTATGGATAAGGAAGAAGATATGTTAGGTTAATAATATAGTGATAATCTCATAATAAAGTAACCAATTTAAGCTACATAGGAGTTAAAAAAAACCTATAATGAATTTAAATTTTAGTTATTAAGGATATCCATAAAATGAAGAATCATCTAACTACATAATATGCTATAATTTATAAATGAAAACCATATCAGTTAACTGTATGTTCATTATCCATCAGTTGTTTCCAATTATGAACTATCTAGATCGTATGATATAATTCATAAATGAAAAAAGTATCAATTAACTTCACTGTCTCTATCCATCAATATCCATAATATTGTTCAACTTTACGATATTATATAAAAACCAAATATAATTCAGTATTTTAGGTGATTTTTTAGTATTTCCAATGCACTTTTTAAAAGTTTCATATGTAAATGATATAATACCATGAGAGTGTGTAGTTATATTGTTTTAACTAGTTCCAATACATGAATCAATGTACTTTGTAATAGTTTCATATGTTATCATAAATTCTTTTACCACTTTGATAACCAAATTCTAGATTTGGGAACTTTTTCATCATCTAAATCCCCCCCCATAAATTTGATGTGTTCAAAATGAAAAGTATCATATTATATTGATAATGATGATGATATTTTATTTTAAAGGAATTATCCAGAAATGTTGGAAGGATAAAGGTTACATATTCTCCTATATATATTGGAAATAACTCTTATGATGATTATATGTGTTGTAGTGAGAAACCTATTAGAAATTTGTTTGTGTCAAATGACTCAAACACGCTTACTAAGATCTAGTGTAATATTTATGTTTTCTCATGAAATTATAACATAATAACATTACACAAATAACTATAGCATGATATATTTTGATTTCATTACGATATATGTTCAAGTCAATGACTTTAGTGAGACTTTTGATTTTCCAAAATTTATTGGTTTTCCTACTTCTAAAATTCTTGATCCATTTTCTACTTCATTATTTGTTGTAAATGGCCATAATTTCAATTAATTATTCTACTCAAACTTCTATAGAAAATGAGAAAACTATTTTTGAATGTCCCATCCAGTTAGTGATAGCTTGTTCTATATAAAATTGAAAGATTTTTAGAGTTTCTTTCTAATTTAAAAAATATATCTAGGATCATAGTGGATGACATTATATAATCTTGTCCTTTTAGAAGACATATGGCTTCCACCTCTTTCTAAAAAATAAAAGAATATTTGGTTTAGGTCTTACTCATAATACCTTCAAAAACCATATTATCTAATGTTTTTATTACCAATTGGGGGAATCTGTAAATTTCCTTCAAATTTATTAATTATACCAATTTAATCTATTATAAAGCCTAAATTTTGGGAACTAACATTCCAAATCACATCATCTTGTTATTTTTATTCATCATTGGCCAAATATATAGTCATTTATTTTAATGTCCACATAATTATATATGTTATAAAGTTATTATTTAAAAATACTTATCAAAAATTTTGAATGTGGGTTGAAATTTCTTCAAACAAAACAATATATAGTAAGGAATCTAGGATAGGAAATAAAATGAAAATTTTGAACAAAAAAAATCCCTAACTCAGTAAGTTTGTAAATTTTTCTATTATAATATAATTTCATTACATATTTTATAGCTTAATTTTTATAGTATTTATTTGTGATATACCCATTAACACACTACCATCAGTTATAAGTTCATGTATTGGCACCATTTCTTAACAATATAAAAGGAAAATTCCAAATTTTTATTATATAAATGAATTATCATGTAATAATATGAACATACAAAGTTCTAACATTTTTCATTATCATAATTGAAATTATATGGTTAGTTTGGTTCTCTATTTTATTTCCTAATTATGCACTAATAAAAATTAATGCATCACTCTACTTATAAAATTTTTTATCATCCTTTATTTAAGGTAACTATCTAAATTGTATTATTTAAATACATTCTATTAGACTGTCTAATAGACTAGAAAAAAGGATTCGGTATTGAATGGAAAATATCTCCACAAATTTTAACTTCATCAAATAAATCAATTAAAAGTAATAATTTATATACATATATATATATTCTATTTATATTAAATTATCTTTGTATATTTTCTTCATATTCATTATCCCAAAAAAAAAATTAATCCACCCTCTACTACACCTACTCCTAAAACAAATCATGCATCCCATTCCAACTCAACATAACAAGAGCCACCATTATTTCTTTATACCACTAGGTTTTAATTGTCCAATTGGTCATTAATTCTTCAAAAATTATTGTGTACAGTATAACATTTGATATTTTTAAATTTTAAGAACCATTTGAAAACAAATATTATTCAATGATTCAACCCAATTAGTAGATATGGTCTACTTTTGATTATAATTTTTTAAACCTATTTATATTTATATTATCTAAATAAAAAAAAATTACACATAACTATTAGCTATGAATTTAGTTTATTAGTGCCTAGAAAAACTCAGTTTTTTGTAAAAGTACATGGATCCTCTCATGATATTGCATTATAGTGCACCCCAAAGTGTGTGTATACCTCATATAATCCTTATTATTTTTTATTTATACTAACACATTTGGAAAAAAATCATACAATTAATAATTATTAAATTTTAAATGCAAACTAGTAAAGATTAATAATTCTTTAAACTCATTACTCTTCCAATATATAAACATTTCTTAGTATTTTGTTTTTTATAGTTAATGAATATTGATACACCCTATAACTTAGATCAAACTCTACTCTTACAACCAACATATAACTCATGATTATATGATCACCACAACTCCCCAAGTTCCTTCAACCATGTGACCTAAGTATCTTGAATTTATAGAAAGTTAAACCAACATTACAATTAACATGTTGATTCATATAAATTAAATAGTAATATAGATATCAATTTAATAAATATTATTACCCATATCTCCTCCCATACATTCTCCTTGATTCCATTACCAATATGCCTTCATGATACTGGTTTCATTTGAATGATATTGTTGTACTTGGATAAATTTTCCATAAAACTTCTATATTTTCTCTGTATTTTTACCTATCATTTGATTTTTTTTTATTATAATCTACCATTTTTTTATAATTCTTGGATTCATGTATATAGTTGTTCCCACATTGCCTATTAGAATATCCCACTGAATATGATAAATGAAAAAAAATGTAAAATTAATAAATAATACAACTAGAAAAAAATTATGTGATATAATTTGACACACTTGTAAAAAAACATGATCCAGGATAATCATTAGGCCCTAATGGATCTGTGAGATGTCCAAGATCGGTATACTATAAGGATGTACCTATTATAATGCATGAACTGAGTCATCTACATGCATTAAAGTGGAATATAAAGGATCATAATCATCGTATCTTGGAAGTATAGTAGGAAATAGAGGTGGGATATACATTTTAGGATAAGGATATAAAGGCTAGGGATACAACATAGGATATAGATATAGTATAGGTGGGAAAATTCATAGAGGTGGTGTAGAAATGGTATTCTAAGTATAGCCTAAATAAGATGATGATGGTGTCATGGGTGGAACAATACCTAGGATCACCCTTGTTCGGACCCATACTAGTAGGATGTGGAGTGGTCAACTCTGATTCAGATGAATTCCCCTAAAAATTTAATAAATATTAAGAACATGGAAGTAAATATAATGCAGAAGAAAAATATTAAAACTATTATACTCACTAAGGGAATGAGATGAGGAATCCCTAGTTCACGTAGTCATTGAAACTTATCACATAGTATATTCCTTCAAATCTCTTCAATATCTTTCATAATAAAAATAAGAATAAAATTGAAATTTTTTAGAAACATTTTTTTAAAAAAATACATACAATATATAATTAAAACAAGACATAAAAATATCATAACATGTTTTAAAAGTAATAAGTTAAAACCAAGTTATACATGTTTTAAAAACCTATTTTAAACCTGGTTTTCTAAATTGGAATAAATCTAATTAAATGAAATGAAAACAATAAATAATAAAAAAATATATCATTCCAAAATAAAACTAAATTAAAGTAATTATAACACTACCAACATAATAAACCCACATCAAGATAAACTAAATAAAATGTGATCATATATGGTTGCTTCAATATATTACCTACAACTAATTCATGTTCAATATAATGTCTCATAATTGAAAAATTTGAGTCATCAAATACAATATTTTTTTCAACACCAATGGGGGAATCAGTTGAGTAAATTTCATCCCCACCATTATGAGAAATATTTCTCTTTAATACTTCACAAATGAAATTATAATTAGGTCTCAGTTGATCTTTCACATAAAACACATGTTTTTCCATTGATTCCAAAATATATGGCTCTCAGTAGACAGGAATAAACTCTTGTCAACAACTCTAAATCCACATTCATCAATAAATGTACCATGTAACATAATTTAATCAAACCATTTACATTTTATCATAGTGACTCGACCATGAGAGAGGTAATCCAATAATAATAAAATCTCAATAAGTTCATAATAAGGCATATTTTCATATCAGGGCCAACTATCTGATGCATTGTCATAATTGTCTATTATTGAAGTTAACATAATTATATCATGTTGTGTTCTCATATTCACCACTATATAAGTTGTAAAAAAATTATTTTCGTTGATAATTAAAGATTTTCATTCACGAACCAAAGAATTGGAACCAAAATCCAATCCTCTTAATTCTGAAGAGAGAGAGTCAAAAGGTATAATCAATAAATAAAATATATTTGAATAATAAAATTAAATGAATATTAATATTTTATGTTAATTAAATTAATGGCCATAAATTTTATTTCAACCAAGTATGAAACTCTTTACTATGAAAAGTCACTCTCCTTCTCAAAAGAATAGATCAATGATATCTACTTTTAATTTTTTAATGTTATCTATATAAAATTATAATAAAATTTTATAGTATATGTGAAAATACATAGTGTGATATGACAAATAAATATTCAAGTTACTTGATATAGTTATAGAACAAACCATAGTTAAACAACACTGTGCAATGTTCCATATCCCGCTCTTCAAGGCTCATGGTAGCCAATGTATATGACCTGGTAATTACTCCTATATGGGGAAGAGATGTAAATGAGGGCTCAATTTCCCCATACTTTTCATCTCCATTTCTCAATTTGCAGTTATTTCTTATGCTCACATTAGACATATACATTGAAAAAAAATGCATGCATTCTTGATATAAATAATCTCTTGAAATGGAACCATTAGGATTATTCTTGTTTAAAATATAATATTTCATTATGCACAAAATTATTTTTGTATGATACATCTACAAAAAATCAATGGTTCCCCCAAGAAGTGTTTCATTTAGAATTTAAACTATTAAATTCAGCATACAATTGAAAAATGATGGTGGAAAAATTTTCTACAACAAAAAAAAATTAATTGCACCTGTTGAAAAAAATTTATCAATAAAAACATAGATAACCTTTTATCAAAAATGTCTCTTTAGAAAAGGAACAAGTGATTCATCATAACCCTTACATTATTAGATAGTAAATTATAGATTTTTATTGGAATCAATTCATGAAGAATGATTTGATAATCATGAGTTTTTATGGATTTTAGTTTCAATTCCAATCTATTTAATTATTTAGATATATTTCTATAATATCCATCAGGATCCTTGATATTATCCAATACTTCTAGAAATTTATTTGTCTCTAAAGTTTTGATCACATAAGAATCATAGATAACTTTCCATTTGTTTTCATAGATACACACAGGATTCACTTTTGGTTGAATAACACAATCAAATAATTCTCGCCAAGATCATAAATCATCTTCAGTATTGCTCTTTATATTTATAAGAATTAAAAGAATCATTTCAAACATATTTTTCTCAATGTTCATTATTCCAAAACAATGATGTAACAAATTATTTGATCAATATTTAAAATCAAAAAAGATACTTTTCTTTTTCTAAATGTAAATGTATTCAATGTAAAAATTCTTTATATTTTCAGACTCCATCTAAGCTTACCATAATGAAAAACTAACATCTCTAAATTCATTAATCACATTAGATCCTAACATATGTTGAGTTGTATAATCAGTGTCAACAGTATTATCAAACCTTCTACAATTCTTCCTATATTGATGATGTACTGGAAAGAATCATTAATTTCATTTGAAACTAAAACTATGATGATATTTATGTATTTTAGATCATGTATTCTTCATAAAAATAGTACATGATAGTTTTCACATCATGCTCCAACTGTAAATCATTGAATAATTAGGGAAATCATTTATATTCTATAAAAGTGAAACATGCATCTAAAATATATTTTGTGAAGAAGCATTGAATGCACGCACACACATATCCCAAATATGCTTCAACTCTTTTATTAAAGTTTACAAGTAGAATTATATATCATTTCCAGTATTAGAAGGTCCAAATATTAGTATACTCAATAAAGTGAAAGGTTTTTTCATATACATCAACTGGGGAAGATTATAAATGTGAATAAAAACTTGCCACATGTTGTGATAATTTGACATCTTACCAAACAAATTAAAAACATTAGAGGATAAACCCAACATAAAATTACACACCTTTGTTGAAAAATAAATATGTTTTTTAATAAAATTTCCTCCACACTAATCTATATGTACAATGAAACAACTCATAATTATCATTAATTCTATTATTATTGTGCCATCGCATATTGGTTGAGATTTCAATAGACATGAATATATTTGAAAGCCAGTGAATCAATGGAAAGTTTTTCATGACATTATATGAAACATGAGGTGGTGTTCCTTCTAAATTTTTCTTCCATAAATGAGTACCACATTTTTATAGTCATTAATGTCTTTTTTTCTCCCAAAATTAACTACAATCTTTCAGAAAACCGTGAATTTTATTAGTAAGAAATCCAAGACGATTAATTATCTTCCATAACATATAATAATTTTAGGGAATATCTTTACCATCAAGGATAAATTCCTTCAAAGAGGTATAAAAATAATCAATGGTGATATTATAAATTCTATAAATGTTTTTTCTATGATATAACCACATTATGAATCATAACTTTTTCATTTTATAACATTTTTTATATACAGGAGTTCTGGCGTCATCCATTAATTTTTTCACTCTCTCGAAATCATCATCTTCATTATATTCCTCATTTGTATTGATATAATTGTCTTATTGCATTGGAATAGTATCATTCTCATACTTAAGCACAAATTTAAACTGATCAAATAACAAATTCTCTATACCAACTCTTTTATCTATTCGTGAACAATAGAAGATTGTATCATTTCTCCATTGTGATTACAAAAATAATAGTTTATTTGAAATCCAAAAATATTATATTGTATATAACTAATTCATAACTTAAACAAGTTCTTCCAAAATAAATATACCATGTAAAATTTATATGATCTCTATCTGAATAATTGTTAAATGAAAAATATAAAAAAATATCCAAATTATTTTGAAACTTAGTTGAAATATGATTAGTATGATACATATATCTTCTATCCATTCTATTACAGAAAAAATTTTATATTCTAATAAAAAATTTAAAAAATAATTAAAAAAAATCATTTAAACCAATTTTAATATGAAATTCATCAAAAAATACTAGTATCAATCCAAATAAATAATAATTGAAATAATATATGCTATAAGTGATTCATGAAAATAATGAACCAAATAAAGTATAATACATGGAGTGGGAAAAAATATTACATAATCCAATTAAATACATATGACTTTATGAAATAATATTTTTCAAAACTTAAATGTTTTGAATATGACATCAATATAATTAAATACACTTGTCATTATGATGGAAATCATTTACTCATGAATAAAATAAATGTGTCACCCAACATCAAACCCACAAAAACATGGTATAATAATATCATAGAAATCCTACCATGAATGATATAAATACAAATAATCATCAAATCCTAATAACATAAAAACTAATATTTATATAATTACAAAAAATATATCCAAAATGTAATAAATGATATGAAAGACTGAATTTGTATTATATAAGAAATACAATACATAATTTTTTATAAAAAATTACTCATCTATAAGTGAAAAGAAAAAATGTATCACTTGTCTCCTTCATAACCCTAAATAATATCCAATGATCATCCACTATCTCAAATAATAACTTTAAACTACAAACATCAAAGTAAATTGGATCTAAATACACATATATTTTTTATAAATTGTGAAAAAGATAAATTATACTATTATTATACTAAATTCCTCATTATTAAAAATTATAATATAACCCATGTTATGCTAGTTTTAAATAAAACTATTAAACTAATATTTTTGTTTTCATTAAAAAAATAAAAGAAACAAGGAATGAATTTTTATACATCGCTTTGAAGACATCCAAGTTATCCAATTTTAAAACATATATCCCAATATATTTCCTGATATTCAATTATAGATGGAAATATAAAGGAATTATATTTAATTTATGATGATAAAAAGTGTCTTTTAAAGAAAATTTTAATTAGGATTAAGGAATAAAAAGAGACAAGTATAAAATCTTCATTCATATAGAAACAACTTTGGGATAAATGGAAGTGAGAATTTAAAATAAAATGGAACCTTATATCAAATGAACATGATTATGAAAATTGAAAATACCTTTTAGATTCCATTGCATATAAATACATAGTGAATATAAAAACTAGAGGAATTAATAATCAACAATACCATTATAATTTTTGATAATAACTTTTTTCACATGGGGATGAAAATACTTAATGGAAATTGCCTCAAAGAAATAATGGAGTGAAGAGAACCAAGGATAATCAAGGGGTTTCCCCAAACTAACTTTTTCACACACATACTACCTACCAAGTGGCTCATGCAAGCTGATTCTTCACAGCCTAGAAGGGATAGCCACACCTATGTGTGACACCTACAATCTCCCCCTATGTGATAGACTTACTTATACGACCTCCCTCACCCAAGGTCCCATGTTTTCTTATAAATAGGACCATGAGGCTCTTCTATTCGCAAGATTAAAAAACCTAGAAAATCCTCAAAGTAGTACTTTACCTTGTCCTTTTCCTGGGCCCTCAAAAAAACCCATGTATCTCTACAAAACCTAAGAGAAGAGGAAATTAAGTGGGATAGTGGTATAAAATAACCTCTAGGGTGTGAAATAAAAAACTCCTAATTTAGGATCCAAGCCCTCCCTAATCAATAAAAACTAGTGTGAAGGTCTCCATCTAAACTTGTGGCTTGCACGATACCCCTCTAGAGACACCTGAGGAGACCCCTAGAGCCTAAATCAAGGTATATCCTAAGTGTTGTTTCCCAATGTTTCCATCATCTATAATTTATCTCCATCTCATGTATTCCTACCCTTTACGAAGCACTTCTGATCCTCCAAAGACTTAACCTATGTGAGATCCCCCTTGGCTTGCCCATACTTCACCTACACGATCCTCATTTGATCCCTCTTCATGACACCATTTGTATGAAACCTCCTTCCTTAGGAATCCCATCTGAAGAAGACCAAATGAAATCCTCCTCTAAATACTTTATACTTGCACAACCCTGGAAAGAGACACACCAAAATGTATCCCATTCAGTTATGCATTCCTTCTGTCAGAGTTATACTACAATTATCCCACTTCATAGGTATGGTCCTCAGGGTGTGTTCAGTAATGAATTCATTTGGTCATGAGGACAAAAACTATGGGGGAAGTTCTAGGTACTTACCAGTATCAGACATGTAGGATAGGTCTTTTCCCATCCCTTATCATCTCTAGGACCAAGGACCTCTGGTTCTAGATAGTAAGGGATGGGAGCATGTTTTATTTTCCCTTTGAGTGTTAGTGTCTTATCTGCCTATATTCTCTAGAACAAGGATTATGGAATTAATCCTGGTGTAAGACCCTTTCTTTTCTCATGGTTCATACACAAATGAGTAGTCAAATGTGACTATCCTAGTTGCTAAAATGGTATAGGATATGGGTACATCAAATATCTTTCTTCTTCTCCCACTCCTTGACCTCTTCCACTAATAGAAGAAGGACTATGTAATTTTCTAGATCTTTCAATTCATATTATTTATCAAATCCAAGAATGGATCACATGAGATTATATGGTATCAATGATCATGAAATAAACACTATCATATGAATGTATCGACAGAGAATCCCTTTCTGGATCTTCCTCTCAACTTTCTAAAGAGGTTCTTCATAAGTGTGGTTCCTCAAATCCAGGTATCCACCTAAAAAGGCCACCTTCCCTATGAAATAAATGGTATCCTCTTCAGTATATTCCCCAACTCAATACTCTTAATGATCCACATTCCCAATGAGAAAAAACATTTAGAAAACCTCTATAAGAATGGGTCCTCAACCTAAACTGAATTATGTGGCCTTTGATTCCTTTCCAAATGGGATACATAGGAAGCCTCCCTAAGGTCCAAACCAAACACCCCAAAAACAACCCTAATTATCTTTATCCCACATCTCCAATAGGGTCATATCCATATGAAAATGGGTATCGTTGATGGAGAACCTTGGGTACGTAAAGATTTCTCCATTAATGAAGAACCTTGGATACATATAGATGATTCTAAAGTCATGCATGCTAATAATTTATTATAAATTCAAGGGTGACTCATTTCATTATTGCGAATTAATTAAAAATTCACAAAACATGTCTTAAATCATTAAGAGGGTCATAGAGTAGGAAATAATTCCCCTAAAAGGGTGTAATGAGTCCATCCTCCCATCTTATCGGCCAATGTGAGTCCCTAATAATTCTTGGACCATTTTCCCAAAAAATGACTACCTTTGTAAATAAAGTTCATAGAACATCTCAAATAAGAGAACCATTTGGTGTTTTCGACTCTAAATAGAATATTTTGGAAGACATTCAAAAATGGTGAACCTATTTTGAATGATTGTGAAATAATCAAAACCCTCAAAATACACCACTAGGTGAATGAATTATTTTCATTAGAAACTAAAATGGTGAACCCAATGTGAATCCTTAACCAATATGATGGTGTCACCCACCTTCCAGGCCCCTTACATTCTCAAAATGAGAGAGGGAAAAAAATATTCAATTATACTTGTGTTTATTTATTGAGATTCTACTTTGTAAGTGTTTTCTTATTTGTGTTTGTCACATATATCTTGGAAATTTCAATCAAATATTCCTTTAATCCAAATATAAACATACCAGTTCTCATAAACATATGCATCATCCACTGCACAAGTTGGGTCCTCAACTTGAGGAGACCATCACCCACCCCACATCTTCAACATTGGGTTTCAAATTCATTAGTTTGGGAGTACCACCAAAACGCTACCCTCCAAACCCTGAAGGTAGATCTACAAGCCCTCTAGCTTATGAATACCTACCATCCATCCGCTCAATGATGCTTGGAATACCAGAAGTAGATGACACAAATTTCCATATCAAACCATTTTGGGAGCCTATCCTGGGAACATAGAAATTAGCTCATCCCTTTTTATAGGTAGGTTGATCAAGAGTCTATCGATAGCTTCACCTATATAGCATAGGGGTCCCTTGAAATGGCTCTTATAAGAATCCACCACTGCCAATGTTGCATAGTGACAATCCCTTGTCATGATGGGGATGTTTTCCTCATAAGTTTGGTCTAATTCACTTAGACCTAGGCACACAAGAATTCATGCTGAGGGTAGTGATTAGGAAACAGGGAGTAGGGTCGCACCTCTATTCCCTCTCAAAATTACACAAATAAAATTCAGTGGTGAAACACAAGAAGGTACAAAAACTTATACACACCAACCAAGCATATCAGCATAGTTTGGTAGCATCTTGAGAAGTCCACCAGTCAAATTTGATGGAAAATTGAGAGCAGGTAAAAACACATGCACATGTTAGAAAATCTGGAAAATAAAATGTGGCAGAAAACCACAACCAGGAAGACACACATACCCAACTCCAAACATCCTACCAGGCTTACCTGGAAGTAGTCAAAGAAATCGTGCATAAATTCTTGGAAAAAAATAGGGGGAATATCCATATCTGTAACCCTACACCTGAGTAATTTCAATATTTACTGGTATGAAATAGAGATAATATAAGGAAGACACCCCTAATCCATCCAAGGAATGGGCATATATCCATGTTTCATCCACTGAAGTTACAAATAACATTATTAAAATGGTGAAAGTGTGGACTCAAATTCATTCTCACATCCTACAAACCATCAAGTACATAATAATGGCAATGGTAGTGGGAGAGGGGTGGACACACAACTTTGTCCCCACATATGGGGTGACTCATCAGCACAAAACAATGGTCATTCCAAAGAAAACACGCACTTATTCTCCCATCCAAGAGGGTTTTGGGATAAATTCCACATCGATATATGAACAATTGGATTAGGTCCATACCCCCATTTTAATTAGAGTTAATTGACCTATTCCAATGGCCACTCTATGGCAGGCACCAACCCCTTTCAAATTTCTAGAAACCTATCTGAAAATTGTAATAGTGACATGGGAGCTAACCAAACAAGATTCCATATATGAAAACCATTTTCCCCAGCAAGTGGACTTAGTCATCAGTAAGAAGGCATATAAAAAGAAACCCCACCAATGGAGAATGGAAAATGAAGAAGTGCTCTACAATCCCACTCTACATAATGATAGAGTTATAAAAGCCCTCATACGTTTATCTATAATAGATCAAGATCCTACTATCCTATTTCCAAATTACAAAAATAGTAGTTATAGTTCTTAAGGTCCTCCCTTTACATATTACCATGAAGGCATACTTCATGTCTATAATCTGATCAATCTTGAGAGTCCATCTTCTGATGAGTGCCATGGTAGACCTTCGTGAATCTAGAAGATCAAATAGTATAGTGGTCCTCCCATTTCTATCATCCACCATGAAGGTCCTCCCAATTATATTCACAGTTGGAACTCTCTTTATAGTCATACATCAATCCATTATGGTAGTCCTCCCCATAACGTCATTTCACATCATCAAGGAGGTCCTCCCA
This sequence comes from Viscum album, assembly GCA_963277665.1. Taxonomy (NCBI): domain Eukaryota; kingdom Viridiplantae; phylum Streptophyta; class Magnoliopsida; order Santalales; family Viscaceae; genus Viscum; species Viscum album. Next base: position 2,039,823,987 of record OY728141.1, on the reverse strand, counting down.
TAGCCAATTTAATGATGAGAAATTCCTTCTACTATGATGCAATTGTAAAAAATGAGGATAGTCAGGCCTAATGTCTTGTCATTGACAAATGACATCCTTTTTCATATGAAAGATAGCCCAAGGAAATGGTTGTTATCTGAACCTTCTTTGTAACTTCTACCATCCAACCTAATAGGGTAATTCCCTAACAAAATTTTTATTTATAATAAAGTATAAAGGAAGTGTCCACTTTGGTTGAACCAAGTTGAGAGGAGCCTTTAGAGAAATATGAATGATACATGTTGAACATAAGGATACAATTATCAAAAGACAACATACCAGTCATATTCTGTCCTTTAGCCACTCCCTAATAAAGCATTCCAGAGGTGTTGTTGGAATATCGTGTACACAAAATCTACCTCAATATATGAAACACTCACTGTCCCTTGATATCAAAATTATTACCTTATGATGAATATATAATCCATGTTAAGTTAATATAATGGATACACCGCCAAATTTACTTAAAGGCTCTCCTAGATGTACAGTAAACAAAATTGGGAAAATAGAAAGGACCACAGAGCCTATAATTTCACCACTCTCTCCAATCATCAAAACCTACCAATGGTGACGACATTAATTTTCAAAGCTTTAGGCCAACTTCAAAAAATGTACATAGTTTGTGATCAATGGTGCACTCAAAAAAATCATCCCTGGTCGACTCTATTAGACTTCAAGCCAGAAGAGAGTGATCCATAAAAATAATTTTTCAATAGGAATCTTAAAAAATCTAGTAATCCTCCCTCTTAAGGTAATCTAATAGTTATATAGTGAAAATGTCTCAAATATCACAAATTTATTTTGAATTAAGTATCTTAAGTTTAGGATGTACCATGAATCTATCCAATGTTTGTACACAACTCGGTAAAATCAAGAATGAAACTATAGCAGTAACATCTAAAAAAATATAGGACCAACCCCAACATATAGGGTTGGGGGATTTCTTACCACAACCTTTGATATCAAAAAAACATACTTAAAAGGTAATATAATGGAGATAGGAATATCCACAACCCTTAATGATGGGGGATTTTTCACCTCAATGGTCTCCTCCTCAATGGAAGATGGTGTTTTCCCACCTAGGGGAAATACTGCAAAATGAATCCTCCTAATTCATCCCATCCCATGATCCATTATCCTCATTGGGAACATGCACGATAAAATTTTTTGGAGGTTACCTTCATATTACCATCCACTAAATAATTCTAAGAGGACCATCAAATGAGAGGAAGATGTCTCACAGGGGTATAAAAAAAGAAGACCCTCAAAGAGACTAATGAAATGCATTCAATGTGTTACGCATCGGTGAACATCACTAAAACCACCTAGTAGAACCTAAATAGCATAAGGAAAATACAGAGGAGTGGAAGGAGGAAGTTTTGGTTTATAATATAGTCTACACTAAAACAATCAAATGATGTGTATACACCACAAACCAGAGGATTTCTATAAATTTTTGGATACCATCAATCACTCCATTACTACCTCATTAGAGAGAATACACCAAAGAAAAGGGTAAAGGTAAGGTTGGGAATACACCACCTCCCAAATACGTTTCACCCTCTCACACTCAAGGAAAAATTCACTCAGTAGAAGGAATAGATTAAAAACTTGAGAAGACTCAACCCAGAATTACTCTGAGGCAATGTTCCTACTGGGTATGTTCAACAAGTAGAGCATCAACTAGCACTCTCATCTGACACACCTTAGCATAGAGGGTTCATCCCAGCATCCAAAGTAGAACCATAACATCCTATAAATGTGTAGTACTGATGACTAATATATTTGGACCCCATGGGAATGAGATATCATGTGTTCCCTCCCTTGGGCACACAACCATGGATGGGCCAAACACATCCTCATGAACCAGCCACTATAGGTTACCCACCACGAGTACGAGTAGAGAAACCACATATATCTCTACCTATTTCTACCCTTGATCAATCCTTAGTTCAAATAGATATCCCTCAAGGTCTTCTTCATACTATTGGTTTATTGACAACTATAATAAAATATATGGATGAAAAAAAAAGTGAACCAGTACAATAAGAAAAGAGGTCTTAACATGAATGGGTAGAATTGACCACTCCCCCGCCAAATTTTGAGAATACCACATTTAAAATTTTTAATGGTTTAGGGGATCTGAAGTATCATTTGAATCATTTTGTGTCCTACTACTATCTTGTGATGGGGAACCCTACATAATAAGATGTAGTGAAACTTTGATGCTTCATACAAACACTACATGGTCTATCCTTTGTATGGAACACCAGACTACTCTCTTGATCAATCATAGTATGGGAAGATATTAATCAATAGTTTCTCTTTCAATCCAACTCAACACTGAGAAATACAATAGTCCTCAACCTCTTGAACTGAAAACAGCGGGGAAATGAGATGGTATTAGATTTAATTTCTTGGTGGAAAGGTTTGACCTAATCCTTGAACCTACAAATTCTTCAAAAATATTTTTTTTCTATGTATATAGAGAATCTATACAATTATTTGTGCACAACACTCATCCCAGGGAAATATAAAGGAGGGTTTTGGGATCTTATCATATTCGCTCAAAAAATAGAAGATTTCATCTTGTGAACCAAGTCCAAGTCCCGAGTAATTCCATTAGCTTAAGGGAATAGATCAAGGAAAGAAGATTCTACTAAGACCATGTTTAATCTATCCCCTACACCAGACTCAACTCTAAATCCCATGAAATATCATGTGGAACTGCCTCTCGAGCATTAAAAATGACACATTACTTATTAGGATGATTGAATAGAGTAGCATAAGTACCCATTTGAGGAGATAAATAATAATATTTATTCATTATAAGAAAACTAAGTCCCTGGGTACTTCATTATGATCTTGGAAAATAACTTTCTCAAGTTGAAAAAATCCAAGATGCTTGATCAGGATTGTCTCAAAGATCTCCTAGACTATTTACCCTTCCACCAAACATTAGGTCACACTATTTAGGAATGCTTTGTTTTTAAAAACATCCTACAAAAAAATGGTGGACTCTGGAAAATTAAAGATAGAAAATACATATGAACAGGTATTATGTGTTTCTACCACCAATCTAGAGGAATATGGTGAATGGAAAGAAGTTACTAACAAATGTATATAGAAGTTTTGTGATTTTATGTTCAAAAAAATAAAATAAACTTATGATATAATTTGAGGATAGTTGAAATATCCAACTATACCCCTAGCTTCTCCCACTGTGGCACAGTTGACTCCATCGACACTATAGTACTCCAAAGTAAAATCTTCCGAGAAATGACATGGATGGAAGTGTGGAAAGAAAAAACAAAAATATAATCTTAAACCAAGGCCAAAGTTGGATTTGACTCTCTCAGATTTCATTCCTTCAGTCTCAAAAGCATGGTAACCACCTCTCTAAATGGTAAAACAAGAGTTAACCTACCATAAAGAGTCCAGAATAGACAAGTAATTAATCTATGGTTCCCTCAATACAATTTTCTTAATAGATTCATTCTCGGATGATGATTATAGATATTAAATTGATGTCTTCATATCATTTTGGTAACAATGGGAATAGGACATAGGGGATGAGAATATAAGGGAAGACATGGTCGTAGTAAAAGTCAATAATTCAATTACATCCCCACTCAGATAGTCTATAAGGCTGAAACTCATGGGAAAGACCTCCAGTGGGCCTAACAGGAGTAAGAAATATCCCGTGTATATTCCAGGTCTTACCCTGACTTGATCATCCTAGAATATCTACTAGATGGGACTTCATCACCAAATCATCCTCTATGCAAAGGTATACATATTCAACATAATCTATTGAGGATAGAAACACATTCAACTCTTATTCCAAGGGCCGTTCCACTTACATCATGTACTTCAATTCCAAAAGAACCTATAAAAGAGAATCCCTATGCTGGAAAGCATAGATTTTTATCCCATAGGTTTGAAATTTTAATGTAATTATCCTTGTTTCCATCCAAGTTGTCAATCATGGGTGCTCAAAGTCTATCAAAAGACCTCCAGAAATCCCTCAAAGAGGCTTTTCTATGCCATCAAGAATTTGAAGTAGAAGTTACTGCTACTGAAGTATATTATGCAAAGATAAATCCTATATAATGCAACATGATTATATTTTTCATGGATCGAGGAAAAGATTCCATTATATAGTGACACATCAGACTATTTTATATGTCTAGAAGGATAAATTGTGTAGATATATGAATATATTTTGTTGAAAATGTATCAGTATTCAACCATATTCCAATCTAAAAACATCATCGACTGGGTTATAGTGAGGCCCACTTTTCCCCATCCATTATGATGTTGTAGGGTTATGAAAAGGGATAGAAAATACTCTAAGCAGGATTAACCTCAAGAACTAATTTAGGGACCATGTATCCAACTCATAATTCATGTTTTTTTGGTAGGACATGTCTTTAAACATTCTACTTAGAAGTAATTGGTTGAATCAGGATGAAAAAATCCCCTTATTATACTATTAATGCCTCAAATACTGCATTAATCACAAGTTGAAATAGTGGATTCAACGTCGAAGATATGGCATCACTTTATTATAAACTAATGCAAAAATTATATACGAGAATTTTTTGGCACTAGTTTTAACATAAAATGATGTAAAAATTTAGTTTTCCTTTTGGCATCGGTTTTTTTAAATAGATTTCAAAAACACCATGAGAATTGATTTACGGTGTTGGTCTTTTACAAAAATGACACTGTAAATGGAAAAAAAAAATAGGTGCATGTTTTCAGTAAAACTAAATCCATAAATCAAAAAAAAACTTTTTAGAATTGGTTTTTTGTGAAAACGGACACTGGAAATCTTTTTAAAAAAACACAGGATCGCAAAACCCTCATTTTTTTAGAAAATTCAAACCCTCTCGACTCGCGATGAACTCGATGGTGACCCGATGATCCAAACATCAATTTGTTTTCTTTTCAATTATATTTATAATAATTTCACGATCTATGCTCTCAATTATTCATGCTATATCATTATTTCATCATCTATGTGATTATTTCTCTTCCAAAACCATTTTCCAACCAACCATCATTCTCAGTTTTATTTTATTTCTTTTTTCTTGTTTATTTTTCATTTCTACAAACATTTTTGTTAAATTTTATAATGTTTATTCCTCCAATGAATTTGAGGGAGAAATATTAAATTAGGGATCCATTTTTCTTGGTTAAATTCTATTTTTTTTTAAAAATATTTTTAACTTAAATTATTTATCATTTAGTTATATTATTGAGTTATTGTATCAATTATTTGTTTGCAGTTGATTCTTATTTATAAATTTTGTTCTTAAAATTAGTTATTTAGATAAATTTTTTATTTTATGAAATTATAAAATGGTCTTGATGATATATATTATGAAATGAACACTGTTAGACTATGTCATCATTCATCGATATAATATACATCACATGTAATGACTCCAAATTTTTCACCCGTTAAATTAATACAACCTTCAATACCTTTTGACCCACACGACACTGAAATAATATAAAAACTATATAATATGAAATAATACCTTTTAGATGATTGAAAATAATTAAATTATAATATGTATAAACCACATGTATATAATAATAAAATTAAAAAAAATACTATTTTTAAATTCAGAAGATATATAATTTATATTACAATAAGATTTTTTTCAAATAATATTTGTTAACCTTTTGTGTAATTGAACTTAATAAATTAAGTTGACCACTTTTAAATTATTCAAACAATATTTCCATATATGAACTAATATATTAACATTAATTAATTTTCATATTCTTTTGAAATAATTTTAAAAACAATAAATGTTCAAATGGTCATATTCTTTTGAAATAATATATTAGAATTAATTAATTTTCATATTGTTTTGATGTTTCCTATTTGATTACCAATAATTTTTATTAAATTTTTTTATGTTTAAAATTTATCTATTTATATATAAATATATATATAAATGTTTATATGTTTTAAAATATTCACTGATTATATTGAGATATCAGGTATTGAATGGATCATAATTGGAAACAATTATAGAGAACAACTAGTGAATATGAAAAAGTAGTTGATAAATTATTGGAATTTTCTAAATGAAATATTCAAAAAATAGATTTTATTTTTTGTCCATGTCTGAACTGTTTGAATATGAAAAAGTTAAACTCTAGAGAAATTAGGGATCATCTCATTTGTTATGGTTTTAGCCTTAATTATACACGTGGGTCTAGAATGGTGAAAGAATTAAAATTCAACATCTAATATTGATGAAAATATTTATAATGAGGTATATAATCATATTGAATAATTAATTCATGATTTAGGTGTTGAAACCATCAAATAACAGAAACTTTTGAATGATTGTATAGAGATTCTAAGAAACCTTTATTCCTAGGTTGCAGTAAATATACAATGTTATAAGCATTTTTTAGATTAGTTAGCATGAAATTAAGAAATTGGTGGACTGATAAAAGTTTCTCCAAAGTACTTGAGATTTTAAAAGAGACAATTCAATAAGGCAATGGGATTCCATATTCAAATTATAAAGTGAATAAAATATTTTTCCCAAAGGGATTAGGGTATAAAGAGATACATGATTTCCCCAATGATTTTGTGTTGTATAGGAAAGAATATGAATATTTATCAAGTTATCCTACATGTGGGACATCACACTATAAGATGGATGAAAAATTAAACTCATATTCATTCTCAGGTACTGACATATAACCTCATGAAAAATAAATTGTGTACTTCCTAACAATATCATCCAATAATTCCTTCATATAATTATGATAATTCAACTGTGATTCATTCTTAAGTACTATAATAAAATCAGATTATAATTAAATTTGGTACCCTCCAATAATTCCTTATTTGAAGTGTCTATTTTCAAATTCAATTGATGAAAAAAGGTTAATATTTCATTCAGATGAGCACATATTTGATGGTAACTTACATCACTCGACTGATTAACCATAGTGGAAAATATTTGATAAACAATTTCATGATTTTGGAACTAAATTTATAAATATCATAATGGGATTATGTACAGATGAAATGAATTCGTATCGGAGCCTAAGTATCCAACATAGTTCCTGGCCTAATTTTTTGGTATTTTACAACTTTTACACACATATATGTATTAATAAATAATATTTTATGATGAGATTGATGATTTTTGGACCAAAACTGTTGGGAAATGATATTAATGTGTATCTTTCACCATTGATTGATGATTTGAAACTACTATGGTATACATGTGTTAAAGTTTTTGATGCATACAAGAAAGTGTATTTTCTTTTGCATGCTATGATAATGTTCACTATAAAAGACTTTCCTGCATATAAAAACTTATCTGGATACAGTGTTAAGGGACATAAATCATGTCTAATTTTTGAAGAAGAGACTTTATATTATCAATTTTAGAATGTATGAAATACAGTTTAAATGGGACATTGAAGATTTTTTGTGAATTGATCATCCTTTTCATAGATTGAAAAGGTCATTTAACAGTTTATGGGAATAAAATATTCCCTCTTGATAATTTTTAGTTGAAGAATATTATGATAGGGTGAAAATAATTATTCAACATTTGAAAAAAAAATAAGTTCTGGTCTTCAAAAAATATGTGGAAGAAACATTCGGTCTTTTTTGAACTACCTTATTGAAGATTTTTAGAGATAAAACATAACATTGATGTTATCCATGTTGAGAAAAACATATGTGATTGTTTGATTGTAACTTTTTGAGACATAAAAGGAAACAAAAAATATGAATTTCATGCTAGATAGGACTTGATATCAATAGGAATGCATTTGGAGTTAACTCCCACTATGAAAAGAAATAGAACATATTTACCTTCATCTTGTACCAAATTAAGAAAGATTAAGGAGATGAATTTTTTTCCATGTATTCATGTTATAAAATTACCTAGTGGTTATTCTTCAAATGTAAAGAAATTATTTTCATTAAAAAATTGAAAATTAATAGGTATGAAATATCATGATTTTTATGTATTAATGCAACAACTTCTACCAGTCTCACTGCATGGTATATCATCGATAGATTTCATAATGACTATCATTAAGTTATGTAATTTTTTCAAATCCATTTTTAGTAAAGTTGGTGATCCAAGTTTTTTAGATGTGTTGGAGAATGAATATTCTATTATTCTTTTTCAACAAGAAATATATTTACCACCTAAGTTTTTTGATATAATGGTTCATCTGGTGATTCATTTGGTGTGTGATATAAGAATATATGGGCATGTATATTTATGGTGGATGTATCCTTTTGAAATATATATGAAAATATTAAAGAAAATATGTTAAAAATCCTTATCAACCAGAGGCCTCTATTGTTTAAAAATATTTTTCGAAAGAGGTGATTGAGTTCTACACTAATTATTTGTATAAAGTGGAGCATATTGGTCTCCCTATATCTCGACATATGACAGTAGATAGTGAATTTATAGGGATTCTAGGCTTAATGGTAAAGTTTATTCTACGTGATGAAGTAATGCAGGCACATTTATACATTTTGAACAACATAAATGAGGTTTAATCATATATACAATCTCATATTCCAAAATTAAAGTTACGATATCCAAAAAGAAATGAAATGTTCCTGATGATTGAGTATAAAAAGACATTTGTTTCATGCTTTAAAGTAAAATTCATCAAAAATATATATGGATCAGAAATATTAAAATGGTTGGAAGGGGTTATCTCTTATTTTGATCAAATGGTCTAGTTTTGATATTAATAGGTACACATTTTACACAAAGAAGCTATATTATAAGAGTACTATTCAAAAAAGTGGTGCAATGGTTGTCGTAAAAGTGCTTCATTGTTCGAGTGAAAAATATAAAAACCCAATTTCATCATCAACACCATATTTTAGAGTTTTTAAAGATATATGTGAAATTTATTGTATTAAATTTCAAGTCATTTTATTTACTTGTAATTGGGTTGAAAGTAATAGTGGTGTGAAACATGATGAATATTGGTTTAAACTGGTTGATTTGAAAAGATTTAGTTGAAATGAGGAACTATTTATCATGGCCACACATGCAAAGAAAATATTTTTATGCCATTGATCCATCAAAAAACTAGTGGTCCGTTGTTTTGTAAGGGAAGATGATCCATTTTTCTGATGATGATGATGATGATGTTATTGACTTATATGAGGATTATTCATCTATTACATGATTTCTGGATAACAATTACTATAACATAGACATAGTGCATGTAATACAAAAATTACCATGCTGAAGGGATATATGAAAACACTAAATTACTCTCCTAATTAATCTGGAAATTATTTACATTATATTTCTTTTTTAAAATTTACATGTGTAAAAAATGTATTATTTAATACCTATTTGATATTTAATTATATATATTTGATTTTTTATTTTATTTTTTTGTTAAAATTTTATATTACATAGTTATGGTCAAACATTTGTTCATTTAAATACCCAATGTAAATTATTATATTTTAGTTTAATTTACACATATGATAAAACCTTTTCAAACTTTGATATAAAAATTTTTAAATGTTTATATCTTTATAGAAGTAGTGTTTATATTTAATATTTCACCATGTAAATTTTTTTGGATAATAATAATAATATCATTATTATTTTTTAAACTTACACATGAATGACACTTTTTTACTTAAATATTTATGTTTTCCTATTTTCTAATTACTAGCTTGTCTAAATATATTAAGGTACATAATAATTTCATTACATTTTACTATTACAATGATAGATACAGATATAGAGGTAGAAGAACATTTACCAAGGTATTTTTCTTTCTTCATATTATTAAATATCGAGTAATATAATTATTTAATGAAATAAAACTTTTAATTTAAAAAAAATAATTGAAGGAAAACTGATGAGACTTTAGTGGGGAGAGTCTTCTACTTTTAGTATTCAGAAATAAAATTCTTGAGTTGGAAAATGTGGAATTACACGTTCATAAAAACTGTCACTATCTCATGGAGACGAGTGATTAGATATTATTTTTGATGATAATAATAATGTAACTGGCCCAAATATAACATAGTTTATCAACTATATCAGCATACAGATCCATTAAAAAATTTTAATTTTATTTCTTGATTGGAAGTCTATAAACAAGGTGGAAATAGATCAACTTTGGTAGGCTATAAAGGTAAAATATCTATATTTATTTATTTTATCTCATTTTTTTCGAATATGATATATTTTAAATGACTACTATTTATGTTATGAAATTATAGACGACATTCAATTTTGAATAAATAACAGAAGTTAAAAGAAGATGTCTTATGTTATCGGTAGTGTGATGGAGGTATTTCAAAACAATGTTGACAAAAAAATATGTGTTTTTAAGGAGACACAATGAAATCACATGCCTCAAGTATCCATTTTGAGATGAAGATAAATGGCATAAATTATTTTCCACTCGACATGATGAAACATTTCAGGTATGATAATTATATTATATTATATTGAGAAATTTCTTATATATATACTCAATTACTTATTAGTTGACTTCTTATATAACAGACCTCAAAAAATACCATCAAGACATCCAATTATAGAATGTATACCCTCATAATTTATCATGTGAAGGGTATCATTTATTAGAGAAAATAATGATTAAGGAAAATTTTAAAGCATTAAGAGCTCACTCCACTATTGGTTCTAATGAGGTCCAATTCAGTCCTCCATCTTCATCTACCCACCATGAAAAATGGTAAAGAGTGATAAGAAGAAATAATTAAATGTATCTTATAGAGAAATATAATGATGTATCTGAAATAATTGTAAGTAAATAATTATTATTTTTAATGAATTTTTGTAATTTATAAATTAATAAAACAAATATACCATTTTCAGTTTTCATTTCAGGATGAACTTCAGCAGAAATCAATATAGGGAACTTTTATGCCTGAGGATAGGATGCACATACTACTCACTTCTTTAGGAAATCTAGAATACTTTTGCCTCATAAGAGGATATGAGAAGAGTGTTAGTATTCGGAAAGATTTTTCTCATCAAAGTAAACAATCAAGAGACTTGTAAATTGAATCCTTAAAAGCTCTGCTAAAAGATATTAAATAGTTCATGAGAGATCAAATTCAAGTAGTTTTTCATTAGGATATGTTAGAATAATTGAAAAGATAGTCATAGTATGCCTAGCCTACCCATCCTACCTGCACAAATCCTCCACCTCCATGCTCAGACCCAACCTTATACTGTGAGTTGTATACAAGATATCTTAATGTACATATTGTATAATTTGTAGTCATGCATTTTTTAGTGGATAACATACATCACCATCCTATTCTGATGGTTCAAATTAGAGTGTATATACATGATATTATTGATCCTACTATTCTACTACAATTCCATACCATGGATGTTACCAGAGTTAGGGATTTTATTCATCATTTTTACTTTGTCCATCTAGCCTTCTTCATCATATTTCATAGGTGGTGTGTATTTTTTTAAATATTAATTACATTTGATTGAAAAACACTTATAATGTTTTCTGATATTTAACTTATATAGGAGTATCTAAAATCCAAATAAATGGAACAAAGGAAACAAAAGGTTCAGCAGCAAAAAAACTATAGAAACTTCATATATTTCTGATGGGATAGAAATATTATCTTATTCTTCTTCTTCCTTGGGTAATATCTATGAGTTTTGGATGTCGTCTGACATATTTGGAAGAGACTATCCATTGAGAATATTCAAAAAAGATATCATTGATCTAAATAATTCGGAAGAGCTCATTTTGCCTATGTTTCAGTTGTTTTCCATGTAAGTAAATTAACGTTTCATTTTTTAATTTTTTCAATAAATATGTTTAAACTGAGTAAATATATAAATTTTTTAATTATTTATCTACACACACTACATGTTCAAAATGACACCATAGGAATTTATTGTTTTATAGATCCATAATTCATTTAAATGGTTGTGTTATATGTGTTCATTGAAAATAGAGCAGCATATATATATATAAGAGGTTATTAATTACAATTATTGGGTATTGGTTTTTTTGTTTCTCAATGGGTAAGAACAGAAACATAATTATGAACTAATATTAATTATAATTTCATTAAATGTGTAATTTTTGTATTTTAGGGGGCATTGGATGTTAGGTGTATTTTGTCCAAGTGAAAACACATTATAATGGATTTTCTCTTTATTAAGTGGTGTTCATATAAAATTTCCCACCATGTAAGACAAGTAAGTTTATTTATTTTTTATAAAATCATTATGTTTAATTCTTATTGTTTATAAATTTATTATTAGTTGATATATATGAATATGTTGGTCATGGAAAAAATTTAAAAAAGATCACTTGTCAATAGCAAATCCAAATGCAATCAATTATGTGAAAGTAAAGGTAACTATTTTTTATATTAGATATTATTTTTATTTTTTAATATATATATATATATATATATATATTGGTTTTTATTATCAAGTTGATGTTTTATTAACTATAGGGTCATCGTCAACAAGGAAATGTAGAATGTGGTTATTATGTTCTACGATTCATGTATAATATAATCACAACTAGGGTAAAGACAATTTTTATCAGGTTATTTATATTAATTATTTTATTTTATTTTTCATAATATTCAATTTTTTAATCTTATATAATTCAACATTATTGTATATGTTCAATGATTTTGATTCGTACATGAAATATGAACTTTTCTATATTCAAACTTTGTTTGCGACATATTTTTTCAATGTGATTACAATTTAAGGTATGTATATTCAAATGTTTATGATTAATATTACATTTTTCTATTAAAAAGTGTTCCAAAATGAATTCTTTTGTAATAATAGGTGTTTAAACATAATGATATCAATTTAATGATTCAAAAACAATCAACAATGATCATGTTGTAAATTTTAGGTATGTATTTTTTAATTCTACTTTATAATACAAAGGCATAGATAATTTTTTGATTAACTTGTTAAAAATATTAATGTTTTTATATATTTTTAGTCACTGATAAATTCTATTTGATGGTTGTATAATGTTTTTCTATTACAGTGATTCTAATTTTTTATGGGGTATAATATTTATAATTTTCTAAAAAAATAACTTTCAACATCAGTTTTTCTAAAAAACGACGTCGAATCATTTAAAAAAATTGAATAGTTTTCGATGTCAGTTTTTATGAAAACTAACACTCAAAATCATTTTCAACATCAGTTTATCTAAAAAAATGACACCAAAAACCGATACGACTCACATTACGAAGCTCATTCACATTTTTGGCATTGGTTTTTAAAAAACCGACTTCAGAACCCTTTTTTTAACATTGCATTTATATAAGTCAGTTAAAAACTGACGTTAAAATTAAAAAAAAATATGTTAAATCATGTTTTTTCACTGGTGAATGGTCAAATCTAGACATTTTATGGTGATAAATCCTCATTTTAATCATGAAAAACTTAGTACATTGGGGCTGGATTTTACTAGAGGGCAAGAAATCAACCTATTACCAACGGTGTTGCTCAATTCATGGCCCCAAATAGTCAAAAAATGACCTTATATAATCCATTCAAATATATAAATGAAAAATATGTGATTCATAACCACCAAATGAAGTAATGGGCCCCAATTTAGGTACATATTCAATAACATTCATGATATTGATCATGAAAACTAAGTCTAGTAGTGCTGAAAAGGTCACTGACTCTCCAAATAATGGTAAAATATTGGATGAAAATACCCTCATTCCATCCATGGAGATCCAACAGGTCCCTAACTCAGAAACTCTGTCAGAATAGGTTGTCATATAACTATGAGATATTAAAGAAACTAACCCTCAATCCCTTATTTCCCCTTCAAAACATTAAAGATACCCATGACATCAGAAGGTTCAGAACGAGTTACTTTATCTTTCAGATTTCAAGATGTCAACTCATCTCCTAACTCTGAAAAAATTCCTCCATTACCAAATTTGCCTCTGAGTAAGGAAAAAAGAGGAAATTAAAGAGGAAGAGGAAGGGTAGGAGGACCTTATGGATTCCCCTCCAGAATTTGAGGAAGGTGTTTCTACCATCATTGATGAACTTAGAGAAATAAATCTGGGTAAAAAAGAAGACACATAGACCATATTGATCAGTTTGGCCTTTTATTCCAAAGAAAACATCGTATATACCTCATTCCTGAAGTAACATGAGGACTTGTTCACCTATAATCATACATACATTTCAAGACTTGATCCTGAGGTTAGCACTCACTGATTGAGATTTCTAGAAAACCACCAAGGATACAAACAAGAATCCAAAAGGACCTGTCTAAATCATGCCACCAAAATTGAGGATAGATTTAATAAGATTATCAAATATAATTTCATTCTAGATTTTTAGTTTCAAAAATGGATACCCAACACATTCCTGGTAAAGAAGAAGAATCGGAAAATCAGGGTCTATATTGACTTCAGAGATCTTAATCAGCATTATATGAAATATGATTTCTCAATACCGATTACAGAGCTATTGATTTATGAAATAGTCAGATACTCGAACCATTCCATCCTGGATGGATATTCAGGGTATAATAAAATCCAAATATCCTCATAAGATGAATAATCAACCACCTGCAGGTCCCCTCAATGAGTATTTTTCTATCAGGTAATGCCCTTTGTCTTGAATAATTTAAATGCTACATACCAGTGTTCCACACATCACTTGTTTAAACCCTTCTTGAGTAAGTTTTTCAAATTCCATGTTGATTAAATAGTGGTTAAGTCTCAATAGAGTTTCAACCACTTGGATAATATTGAGACTATATTCAATAAAATGAGATAGTGTGGCCTTAAGATGATCCCATTGAAATTAAATTTTGGGGTAACCTCAAGGAAATTTCTTGGTTTCTTTGTACGCTATCATGGAATAAAATTATGCAGAAAAAATAAAAAGGCTATTATCAATATGTCACCACCTACTAACCTTGAATATTTGAGGGGTATACAAGGAAACATTTACTACATTCAACACTTTATTTCCAACCTCATAGGAAAGTGTTTTCCCTTCCCCAGGTTGATGAAGAAGGGTGTCACATGTCATTGGAATGATTAATGTAAAGAATCATTTTATATCCTCAAGAAATATCTCAAGATTTTACTAGTTTTGATGCCACCTATTGATGTGAAACTGCTCATTTTGTATGTTACAGCCTAGGTAAAATCACTGGGTTCTTTCCTCACACAAAAGAATGATGTCAGGAATTAAAACAGGATTTATTATCTCATTTGAACCATGCTCAACACCAAGACTCATTATTCAAATATTGAGAATATTTTCATGATGTTTATATTTGTAGTTTAGAAGCTAAGGCACTACCTACAACACCATGAGGTCTATTTGGTCTCTCACGACAACCTATTCAAATATATCCTCAATAATCCTATGTTGAATATAAATTTTGAATGGTGGGTGGTTATCCTACAGTAATTTGACATATATTTTATACCTCATAAATCTATTAAAGGCTAGGATTTGGAAAATTTCCTTACAAAACATCCATCTATAGAAACAATGCTTTTGAATACTGAATTTCTCTATGAAGAGATATTTTCTGTTCAAGAGGACCCTAGATATGGGAGATGTATTTTGAAGGTGTATCTAGAATCCCAAAAGGGAAGATAATGGAATACCCCAAGCTCAAAAAATTTGGGTTGGGAGTTGTGTTCATATATATAGAAAAGTAATCATTTCCTTACTTTTTTCTATTGTCAGAAAGCTATAAAAAATGAGGCAAAAAATTAAGTTCTCATTTTAGTGATAGAATTAGAACTTCAAATGCCAGTAGACCACTTAAAGGTGAAATGTGAGTCATATTTGGTGATCAAATAGATCAAAGGGTATAATTCTATCATAAAATAAGAGAAAATCCCCCTTCATGACTATGTTTGGGGACTAATGACATAGTTCCCCTCAAATTCGACATTGACTCACATCCCACAATCACAGAATGACTGGGATGATGCATTGGAGAATGCAGTCATGGATTTGGCAGGTCTAAATCTAGATGAAATAGTCTTTATTATTTCTCACCACTGAATGGTCTTAACTTTTTTCTTCTCAACATAGAAGAAATGGATGAGATTAAGTCCATCTTAGAACAAAATGGTCTTATGATGGGTTGGAATATTCACATTGTGTACAAACAGAAAATTAGATTATTATCATTATAAAGATCTATAAAAGTGAAAATATAATTACAAGAAACCAATTTTACTCTTTATCATAGACCAAATTACCAGAAATTACACTATATATGAGGCTTTGATGGATTCCTTCTCAGATGCATTGATATAGAAGTGACCACTAGCATCATGAAATAAGTACATGCGAGATCCTATGGTTCCCACTAGTTAGGGTTCAGGATTTACAATAAAATCTGAAGTCTTGGATATTTATTACCTTAAATGACGTAGGATTGCAAAAAATTCACCAAGAAGTTTCATTCCTTCCAAGTGAATTCCAACTTCATACATCAATCCCTAGAGTTTCTACTCACATAAAAATAATCCTAGACATTTGTTTTATAGGGAATGGATGTTATATGTTTGTATCCTCCAGTTAAGGCCATTAAATTCAAGTACATCCTCACTAATATTGAATTCTTCTCCAAATGGTCTGAGTCCATATCCCTTAAATAATTCAAGCCCAAAAGCATTTTCAGCTTCATGAAATCCAACATCATTACTATATTTTGTGTCCATCATAAAATATCGATGGAAAATGGCACCATTTTTTCTAATTTAGAGAAGCTATATCATGAGTGTAACATCAATTACAACCATTCATCTTTATATCATTAAGCATCCAATGGATATATTGATTCCTTCACAAGACCCCATCAAACATACTCTAGAAAATGGTGGATAAAGATAAAAATTTATAGCCTAAAAAGATCTTTCATGCCTTGTGTGCCTACCATAATTCCACCTACACCACTACAAAGGTGAATCCATATTCACTTGTATAAAGGAAATAATAATTCCTACCCATTGAGGTCTAATTTCTATCACTCTATATTTCCATTTGTGATCAACTATCCATGGATGAAAAAACCCATAAATGGATGGATGAATTTGAGTGAATGGATGAGAAAATGTTACACACCTTGCATCACTTAGAGGTCCATAAAAATTAGATAGTATGTAATTTTAATAAGAAATTATTCCTTTGATAATTATTCTAAGGTGAAGTGGTATTGGTCCTTAGGAATCTTATTATACTGTGGAAGAAACCTCCAAAGCTCAAGCTAAAATGGGAGGGACCTTATTCTATACATAAGGTCCACTTAAACTGAGATTATTCCCTAATCTTGATGGATGGAGTGATCATTATGGCCCCTACCAATGAAATATTTCTCATGAAATACTTCATTTTATAGAATCCATTTAATCCACATAACAAGATAATAAATTACATGAAACCAGGGTCCTTATCGTATAATTTTAAATTGCATAAAATCATGGTCTTGTATGTAGGACCTTAAAAGTCACACCATATGGTCCTAGTTGAATAACTTAAAAATGCAAGATGTTATAGTCCAATATGTGAGACTTTAAACTATATATATTTATATCTTAGTCACAATACATTAAACTATATGATAATGTACTTGTCATACAATGTAAAAATTCACAGTTCACTTCCTTGTTGCATGATGTATAACTGTACAACATTTTGGTTTGTTCTTGATTGGATCATTATCTATGGTGTAGGTTTCCCACCATTACATTATTCAAGAACTATGTGGGGATTGATTCCATCCATCATAGAATACGTAGTGATGCCCAGATCTCCAATCCTGGGTCCAGCCGCAACATAAAAATGCCCCCCTCTTTGTGTACGAGCCAGACCTGTATAGTGAGCCTTATAAGAACTACATGTGGTTTTATTCTCATTCCTATGAGATACATAGTGATTCGTAGACTATATTTCCTAGGCCTAACCATGAAGAAAAAAAATCCCCCTCTACTATAAACCAATAGAGGTCTATGAAAGAGACCCTAAATCAACTTCCATCATCTGGGATACCATTATGGAAATAGAAATATTACTCTCCCATATATAATCAACAAAAAATTATGTAGAGGAATTCATACTCCATAGCTAATTCTAGTCTAAATGCTTCATTTGTGTTCAGACAAATTCCTTCCACACATCATACTCTTTTTTATCTAAAATCTAAAATCTCTAGAATTTTTCAATGTCCATCAGTAATGAAATGTTATATTCTTAAAGACAATGTTGTCTGAATATGTATAAATATGATCTAATTGGAATTTCATAAGTCACCCACCAAAAGGGCATGTCAGTCAGAGAATTTTGATGTTTGAATGTGCAGTAACATTCCCCATTTGTCTTTTCACAAGTCACTCTCCAAAGGGCCTATCAACCAGAGGAATATTCATTTTTATGAGAGACCTATTCTATCTCAATAATACCTAACAACTTTATGTCTGTAAAATGTTTTTTGAATATTATTCTATAGTAATTCCTTGTGTTTTTTGACATATCACCCATTCTGATCCAAGAATCCCCAATATCATGGTTTAAAATTCCTTTTTCATGTCCCAAGTACATCAGGGAATCATTTTCCTAGTAATCCTCATATCCCTCATTGTTTCCAAGACATATAATCCTAGATGTATGACCTAAAACTACAAGACAACATGCCATCCTAGTCACACGATGCTAAACTATATGATAAAGTCTTCATCACATGATGTTAAACTGTTGTGTTACCCTATATACCAAGCATAGGATTCCATGGAAACTAGATCGGGAATCCTAATATCATAAATATGGGATTCCTCTCATTATATAATTTTTTGAATTCTTGTACAGTGTTCATGAGGCATCTTACCTTATTTTCTATGTCAGGTAGCATTCGTCCTTACCACATGATACTAAACTGGATGGCTAACATCTCTTTTATTCTATATTATAATTCAAGGACTACATGTGGCTTGATTCAAATCATTATAAGGTATGTAGTAACACCCAAATCTCTATTCTTGGGTCCAACTAAAATATCTCTTTTTCACATTGATTCACTTTCATCCTCATCTCATGAAATTAAACTGCATGGAGGATGTCCTCACCGCATGACACTAAACTACATGGTTTCCCAGAACTTCATACAGATTGATTCTCATTCTAATGTGATACATAGTGATTCCAAAATCTTACATCCTATTCCATCCACCAAAAAATAAAAATGTCCATTTCATTCATTTTTATCACCTTTGTGTGGTGGAATAAACCTTTTGCACTCATTGTTTCTCACACCAAGCATAGATCATGTGAGATTAGTAGTACTGGTAAAGGATTTCATGCATGATTAGGGTATATCAATTCACGTCAAGGTTAATATGGTCATGGTCACAAGACCATAAAAGGAACAGCATATGTCCTTAACACATGTTGTTAAACTGCACAATTGAAATATCATTCATGACATAAATAAAAAACTATATGTGGATTGATTCTTTCTTTTAATAGAAACATAGAAACACTTAGACCCAATGCCTTTGTCCCATCTATAAATAAAATTCCCCTTACCAATGTATGTATCATTCCTACAAAGGGAAACATTTCTACTCGTTATTGATAATTTTTATATGAAATGATCCTCACATATTTAGGAACTTCCCTTCCACAAACCAAACTCTAGGTCTGGTAAAATCCAAATCTCCATAAGCTTTCCTCAACCATTGGTTAAAGGATGTTATATTTCTAAAGAATCCTTTTTCTGACTATGTAGTAATACACCCCAATTGGATTTTCTTATGTCACCCACCAAAAGGGAATATCAGCCAATGGATTCCACTATTTCACTATAATGTAATATTCCCCAGTTAGTATTGCATAAGTCAAAAAAAAGGGTCTATCAACCAGAGGTTCATATGTACCCAAGAGATACTTCTTCAATATTTGTAAGCCTCGACAACATTATGCTAGGAACCAAATTTTTGAACATTTTTATGTGGGAATTCCCTTCATACTTTTACTATATCACTCTTTATATCTGAAAACCCCCAAAGTATAGCTTACCAACCTTTCCCCTTCATTCTTGAAGATTATGGAACATTGTTATAAATATTACCATGAAAGGTAAAATCATTAATATTTTGGTCATAGCTAAAATACATTAAATTGTATCCCTCTACATCCTTCATGTAAGATGATAAACTGCACGGCCCATGTCCTAGTTTCATGATATTAAACTACATGATGCTTCAACCCTTTTGGGGAGGATCCTTTCCTTATGACTTTGGTCATCCAATAGAATGTTTCCTCCTTTACACAACCCAAATTCAAGTAGGATCGGTTCCCCATTCATGGCCAATGCCAATACAGAATCTATGTTCATTATTAGACACCTTCCATTGATAAAACACTATTCATGTTCTTGAGAAATATAGATCTTCACAAACTACCCAACCATCAATAATGAAATTTCATATTCTTAAAGAGTCATTTTCCTGACTATTCAGTAATATGCCCTAGTTATATTTGCATAATTCACCCACCCAAAAGGGTATGTCATCTAGAGGATTTCATTATTTAACTATGAAATAATATTCTATTGTTATATTTTCATAATTCGCCCACCAAAAGGTCATGTTAACCAAAGGTACATTCATCCTTGGGAGAGGCCTATTCTATCTCCATAAGTCCCAATAAAAACATCATGCTGGAAACTTATTTTTGAATATGTTCTATAGTCTATCCTTATTTTTTTCTCACATCATGTTTGAAATTTAGAAATCAAAAAATTGTGACTCAAAATTACCTATTAGGTATCTAAAAAATTTTGAAACATTATCAGCTAGCAATACCTTCTTAAATCTTCATTCCATGGTCAAATATTATCAACCTTAAACACTAGTCACATTAGTCTGGCTTGCAAGACTCTAAACGTCCCACGAGAAAAGACAAGAAACTCACCAGGTTAAAAAACCACAAAAGGGTACCCTAGGTAAAATTTGAGTCTCATCTCACTAGAGGTACATTTCAGATGGTCGAGTAAGAAAAATTGATAAACAAAAATAAATAGTCATAAAATTTGATGGGTTGAAAATCCTCAAAGGGTGGTCTAAGAAAAATTCAATTCTTTCCCACTAAATTCATGTCTATTTCAACTTTGGAAAAATTGGGTGATGACAAAAATGACATAAATATTGTAGGTTCCACCATATGACTCTTGAAATAATCGAACTATACTCACTAGGACAAAAAACATAGGCAAAAATTATATGATTTTCATAATTTTATCGATAATTGTTGAACTTTGACACAATGGATTTCAATTAGGTGATTAATTTTATATGTTATGATTATGATGAGGAAATAAACACAAAAATAGATAATAAAGGAACAAAAAATACTTCTTTATTTATGTTTTAAAATGAAGAGGAACTTATACATGCTAGAGTCTCTCTATAAAATTTAATAGGTGTTCCTCGACGTAGTCCTTGATAAGTTAAACTATGGCTTGAGAATTATCCACAGAATGATGAACCCCATCTATTTTTTGTGGTTGTGGTCTCTTCATCATGATAGAGTTTCTACTTCTCTGCAACCATAGAATCATCTCCCTATGCTAAGAACCTCTTCAAGGAATGGTGGATGGGGAAAATATATACCTTAATAGAATTTTTTTCTTCTAAAATATATAACATTTAGATAGATTTTTATTATAGGAATCACTGATACTCCTCCACCTCCTTGGAATGGATAAGATCCACTTACAATATAGAAACTATGAGATCTTAAAACTATCATGACAACTGAGCCTCAATGTTATGTGACCTTCACTCCACTTAAATTTTCTAAATGGTTAACTTCACTACTTGGTGGATCGTGTAATAATTAAAACCTATGTACCTTAAAAAGGAGAATAAGGTTAGTATTTAGTGAAGTAATAAAGGTGGGACCTCAATAGGAATCTCTGAGACTATCTTCCAAATGTCTCTCCAAATTATATGAAATGTGGTGTTAAGAGAATCATGTGTCTCCAAGTTTGAATTAGATTCAATTTTGGAGGAGGAGATTTATTGTAGGATTAACACACTCAAATGGAAACATAGCTCCACTCCCTCTAAAACCGTATCAACCCCGCCTTCTACTGTTTCTTGAGTTGGAATCGAATGTTGAGTCAAAATTTTCCTAATGAATTTTTCATACCATTATG
Organism: Viscum album; assembly: GCA_963277665.1. Taxonomy (NCBI): domain Eukaryota; kingdom Viridiplantae; phylum Streptophyta; class Magnoliopsida; order Santalales; family Viscaceae; genus Viscum; species Viscum album. Next base: position 2,039,801,679 of record OY728141.1, on the reverse strand, counting down.
TTTTGGAAATCACAAATGCCTTTTCCTTAATGATATTTCCTTTTTTAAGAAACCATGTGTTTTTTAGTCTTATATTTCTTTATTTAATAAACATTATGTTTATTAGACTTATATATTTCTTTCTTTAAGAAGCTTTATGTTTGTAAGACTTATATTTCTTTCTCTAATAATCTTTATGTTTGTTATACTTATATTTCTTTCTTTAAGAAACTTTATGTTTGTTAGACTTATATATTTATTTCTTTAAGAAACTTTATGTTTCTTAGACTTATATTTATTTATTTAAAAAACATTATCTTTGATATACTTATATTTATTTCTTCAAGAAACTTTATATTTATTAGACTTATATTTCTTTCTTTAAGAAACTTTATGTTTGTTAGACTTATATTCAGAAATATCTTTTATTATGATTTCCAGAAAATTATATCATAGATTTCATCAAGACCGATTATATTCTATATTAAAATGAAAAATAGGATGCATGTGCATATAATCAGAATTGTTATTTCTTAGATTACAAATCGCCCAAAAAATCAATTTTGAATCATGTGGTTTCTTGGATTCTGAATCGCTCAAATTTTTGGATCTGTTGTGTTTCTTAGATTTTGAATCAGCATGTTTCTTGGATTACGAATTGATTAAATTTTTGTATCCACTGTGTTTCCTATATTCCAAATCACCATGTTTCTTGGATTTCGAATCGCTCAAAATTTTTCCTCCATTTTGTTTCTTAGATTCTAAAACACCACATTTATAAGATACTAAATCGCTCAAAATTTTGTATCTGATTCACTTTATCAATCCTGATTTGTTGTGTTCATTTCCAAATTACCCAAAATATAAAATGATTTTTTCATATTTCTTAAAAACATATTTTCAAATTTCTTAAAGTTACTATATTTTCCCTAAGAAACCTATTTTCAACTTTCTTAAAGTTACTATGTTTTCCTTAAGAAACCTATTTTCAAATTTCTTAAAGTTACTATATTTTTTCATTAAGGATGTGATTTAATATCTTTCTTAAAGTTACTATATTTTCTCAATGTAATGTTTCTTACATTCAGATTCTTACATATTATGGCTAAGCTGATGTTACATATGACTATTTTTGTAATCTAAACAGTGTCGATATTTCAGTTACAATATGACCATTATGAATGCCACATATCCAAGTCCCTCCAAAATTTTAGTAAAAATATGACTATTGGAGGAAAATACGGTCATTGGAGATCTTGGATATAAATACCCAGTCATTTGTAAAAGCTTATAAATTTTGAATTTTGAGACACATGATACCTCTTCCAGAAATATTCTTTGTGAAAAATCTCTGATGAAATTAAGTTGTGAACATTTTGTTCAAAATAATAAATATCTTCAATGATATTTGTTCTACTTAGTGAGATTCCCATTGTTGATGATTATGATTAAGGGCTTATGTGGCTAGGAAGATAAAGCTTATGATTACCTGCTTAATTGAGGGCTTCCAAGTTGAAGGAAGACAAAGGTTCTGATCACCTTATAGATCAAGGGATTGTGGGGATATCAAGATAGATACAAATATTCATGTCAAGGGCTTACCCTAGTTTAGGTATGAATAACTTTCTTGAAAGTATAAATCAAGGGAAATTTATCTAGGGTGTTTTTGATACCCTACTCTTTGGGTTAAAATATTTGTATTCTTTAGATGTACTTTTATTTATGCTACATTTTGTTATAAATAGAAAGTGTAACTTTCTTACACTATCTCATTTGTGGTAACTCTAATATAAGATTATATATGCTTTAAGTTAGAATCTTACTTATGTATACCGGCATGTTTATTTCTTTATATAATCTTTATATTCAGACCTTGGGCCTTTATAATATCTTTATTAAATATAGTATAGTGTTTTGTGAATATTATTTATTTAAATTTGTTAAAAAATCCTTAAGGTTAAAAATTAAAGTTTTTAAACTTACAATTCAACCCACCCCCCCCCCCCCTCTTGTAATTGATTATCTATTTATCATATTTCAATCCTTTAATTAGTATCAGATCAGGTCTCAGAGATACTAATACTTACACTTAATATCCTAAGAATATTTTCATTGCTTAGTTTACTTACACTTTGTTTATCTTCTGCAAGTTTCTTAGAATTACTTTTATAATCTTTTTGTTTATAAATACATACTACACTAACGTGTGGAGTGGAAAAGTTTTGTTTTGAAAAATGGAAGGAATAAATGTTGGATCCTTAGACAGTATGAACCCTACTAGACCACCTATATTTGATGGGAATGACTAAAAATACTAGATAGATAGAATGAAGACTTTTGTTATCAATACTAGTGTAGATAAATTTTTTATGATTACTGGAGATTATAAAATACCTAACAAGAAAGTCAGAACTTTTACTAATAAATGAAAGAAAGAATATCATCTAAACTATATGGTATGTAATACTTTCTTTGATCTATTACTAGGAATATATATATATATATCAAAATATCTTCTTATGAATTAGCTAACAGCATTTGGAATAAACATGATGTTACACATTTTGGAACTTCTAAAGTTATTGAAACTAGAAGATCCATGCTTAGAGTAGATTATCATGGTTTTTTTATTATGAAGAACCAATAGTTAAAGTTTAAAAAATATTTTTAACTATTTTGAACATCCTATAGTCAATATGAGAAAAGGGTCTCGATGATGAGAAGTTTGTTAAAAAGATTATTGACATTATTCCTAATGAATAGGAATCAAAGAGAACTATTATTGATGAGTCTATGAATGTTACAATTTTTACCATTTATGAGCTATTTGGAACTCTCTTGCAACATGAGAATAAAATGAAGATAGATGCTAAGAATATAAAGATGAATAATGGGAGTGTATATTTTACTACTTCTTTGAATCAGATGAATTCCAAGACTCCTAATAATGTTTCCAAGAAAACAAAGTCTAATAATGTTGTTATTCAGTCAGACTCAAGCGAATCTGAACAGTCATAGAATAAATTAGACAATCTTGGTTGAAGGATGGAAAATATTATTGGAAATAATGATTTCCAATATAGATATAATAAAAATGATAGTAAGGATAAAAAATATTCATAAGTCACATGTTATGAATGCAAGAAAGATGGACATATCAGACCTGATTCTCTAAGGATTAAAAGAAATATTAAAAAAGATATACATTCTGAGAGGAATTATAAAATATATTATAGGCCTAAAGGAAAGAAATTATTGAAGGCAAATTATTCTTGGAGTGAAAGTGGTGGAGACTCATATGATGAATCTTAAAATAATGAACCCTCTAAATAGAATAATATTGGTCTTATTTATAGAATAACTATTGAAAATCAATGCTTCATGGCTAAGGTACAAACTGAAAAATCCTTAAACAATATGTCTTTAAATGCTAACTATCATAATAATGATGGATATATATATTTAGTTGAAGAATCTTCCTTAGTAGATGATACATTACCTTATTTTGAATAAGTATCTAGATTTTCTAAATTTCTTGAAAATGAAAATAATAATATTAATAATAAACTTAACCAGGGAAAATATAGAATCGATGTTTTAAAAAAAATAAGTATCATATCTTTCTAAAGATCTTGATGAAAAATATTTTGAAATTATTTATATTTCAAAAAACCTTGAGGAAGTTAATTTTGAAAAGGATAAACTTTATAAGGATCTTGAAAATTTTATTTCTAAGAAAAATGTTTTAGAGATAAACCCTAATCCTAATACTAATGACTATTAGGATAAGAATTTAGTCATTAAAATAAAATCTAATATATTTTCCTTACAGAAATATTTTTCAAACATTATTTCTGGTAAGGAAAGTTTTCATAAAATGTATTCAAAAATTCATCCTCTAAAGAATAGTTATGGAAATAGTTATTCTCATCCAAAACCTATTTTTAGTAACAACTATTTTGTTCTTAAAAGTTCCCCATTCTTCACTAAGTGTCAAAGTGGCATACATTGGGAGAAAATTTTTTATTTAAATAAAATCCAATCCTTAGGATTTCACAGAGCTTTCTTTTTTAAGAAGATGTGGATTCCTAAGAATTTATATTCTAACAATTCTAAATCCAAGAGAGTTTGGATTCTAAAAACCTAACTGATTTATTTTTAGGAAAATAAATGAAATACCAACAAAAATACATGGTACATGGAGAGTGGATGTTCCCAGAACATTATTGGTAACAAAAACTTATTTGAAAATATTATTAAGATGAAATGTGGAAGAGTCACTTTCAAAGTCAATGCTCAAGGAGATATTGTCGATATAGGTAACATTATTCTTCTTTGAAAAGTCTAAATTTCAAATGTTTTATTTTTTCAAGGTCTTAAGCACAACTTTATAAGCATAAACCAATTATGTGATGAAGGTTACCCTGTGAATTTTTGAAATGATAAATTCTTAGTACACAATTCCAAGGATGTGTTCATTCTCTCTGCCCATTAGTATAAGAATGTTTATAAAATTAACTTATAATACCTTAGGAGCCAAACTTACCTTTCCTAAGTGCAATGGAAGACCAATCTTGGTTATTTCATAAAAGGATAGGGCATAGTAACCTAAATAAATAATGTAAACTATTTAAGAAATGACTTTTTAAGGATCTACCGGATCATAGATTTTTCAAATGGATAGGAAAAGTACATCCGAAAATTTTCATTTATTAGGATATTCATTAGTATATTGTTCATACAAGAAACAAAATTCTATAGAACTTTCCACTGTTGAAGATGAATATATTGTAGCTGGAAGTTTTTGTGCTCAAGTGTTGTGGATGAAACACAGACTCATTGATTATGGCATGAGTTTTACTAAAACTCAAATACTATGTGATAACACTAGTTTCTTAGCCTTAAACAAAAACCGACACATCACTCTCATACAAAGCACGTAGATTTTAGGCATCACTTTCTTAGGGATCACACACTTAAAAGATATATTATTTTAAAATTTATCAGAACACAATAACAAATTACTGATATTTTTACAAAATCATTATCTTCTAATAGATTTGAATACATTAAACAAAAGTTTGGAATGATAACTGTAAGATAATCATTCATATCTTCTTTTCATGAAAACAATATCTTTATATTAAGATAATAATTTTTATGGGGGTGTACATTTGATTTCCTTAAACAAAAGTTTTTCATAACCTAATAAAGTTTGTTTTCTATTTTCGGAACCATAACAAAAGTTTTTGGAACCGTAAAAAAAATTTCGGAACCTATAATAATTTTCTAGACTCTAAAAAAATTTGTAATATAATAAATCTAAGGAGAATATTATCTAATAATAAAAAATATTCTTACAACTCTGAAAGGTACATTTTCTTACTTATTATTTTTTATCTTACAACTCTATTTGTTGGTATTTCAAATCTGTTTTAAGAAAAAACTCAACAGATTTGTCTTTCCTTAAATATGTTTTATTTCCTTAAAACCTCAAAATATTGGAACCTATAAACCTTATTTGGATAAATTTCAACCATTTGATCATATTATTTTAGTATCAACCATTGGATAAATCTAGGAAGACCAATTATCACTGTGACACCTATATAAAAGAGGTACCCCCTCAGTGTCCCACATCGCTTTCCACAGAAATTCTCGCTAAATCTCTGCTACCCTTAAATGCCTTTGTTCCTCTTTCCTTCATCTTCATTAAAGTTAAAAATTTCTCTTGAGATATCTTCTCAAACCTCAATTCCTATACAAAAATAACTTAAATATTGGTCCATCTTTAGAGAGAGGTTATTTGATTGAGATTTCTTCTAGAATTATGAATCCTTGATACAGAAGACCACTAAGTTCTAAGAATAGAAAAATGTATCCATTGAAAAGGATAAGGGAGAGAAATATCCTATATATGCAGACTTGGTATTCAAATTTCATCTAACAGTTGAATTATTTATCAAAGGTGGTAAGGAAAAGGTTCAGTTTAAGTCTTATGGGAATAATTATTCAGGAACATATAAAAAAGATCCTGAAATTCTTGAAATACCTTATAGTGGAGAAGAATTTTACCCTTCCCATAAGATACTATATTTATAAGGTTCTTTAGACAGAGTAAAGGAAATTTAATTCTTATGCCTTTAGGGAGTTAATTAACCCAAGATTTTTAATCTTTTAAATTACCATAGGATAGTTTCATTATGGTTACAAGGATTTTTGATACCGAGGAAAGGATATAAGGATACATTGAAAATCACAGACATATTCAAAATGGACTTTCAAGTTAATCTACAGAATATTAACTTGGTCAAATTTATCTTTCTTACAATCAGAAAAATAAAGGATGAATCTATCAAGTCACAAATCCTCGTGTTTCTAGCAATGTTTTCAAAGTTTATAATGAAATTCCTAGACTTCTACAATATTCCTTGAAATTATTATCCAAGGAAGTTTAAGATTATTTTGCTCTGTGATGACATAGTGAAGAGAATGAAATATTCTTTCAGTGATAAGACAAATGAATTTTTTGATCTTACGGGAAAGTCAGGATGAATTGGAGAAATTACAAAGTTTGAACCAAAGAAAAGAAGGGTTTAGGAACTGGAACCAGGTCATGCATCCGAACCTCAAAAGTCCAAGAAACAAAATACTTTATCTGATGAAGCTGTAAAAAGATGTAGAATACTCAAAGAATAAAGGAAAGAAAGAGAACCAGTGTTTGTTTTAGATCTGGCTGAAGATAAGGATTTAAAAGTTCAAGTGGTTGAAGATATTGAAAAGAAAACTAGAGATAAGAAGCTTAAAAAGAATATTTATGAAGAATAAATAATTCAACCTATTTTTATAGATATGGAATGAGATTTAAAACATATTCAAGTAATGAAATCATTTCTCCAAGAAACATAACATCCTCAACCCTATCAAAAAATGGAAATTGAGGTAATACCTTTAGAAAAGGTAAATGAAGTTGTTCAAGGTTCTACTCTGTCAATTCAAGAAAAACTCAAGAATAAAAAGAATAAGAAGAATGAGTAAAATAGGAAAGCGAAGAAAAAGAAATTGTAGACAAGATTCGTCAGATCAAAGAAACTCAAAAGCAAATTCCATCAGATAAGTTGTCTATAAGAACCTCCCAAGACTCATCTTCTAAGATCAAATTAGTTAAAAATTTGTTCATCTTGAATAAAATGTTTCTAAACTGAATTGAATAAAATTTTATCTGATGATGATGATGTTTATAAATAAGATAATGTTTTACAAGAAGATTTTGGTAGTAAAGATGTTGACGATGATGATGGTGATGAAAGGATTTTTCAAATCCATGATCAAATAAAATAAATTCAAAAGTATGAAAAGTTAGACTCTAAGAAAGATAAATGAAAAGAAATAGATGTTGGTACATCTAAGAAAAATTGTTTAAAATCAGAAATATCGTTCTCCTCCTTAAGAGAATACATTATCGTGCAGTCCTTGAAGTAGTTTATTGAATCCATTCCTTAATTCCCCAACATGGAGTCAATATTACAACTTCTTCAAGAGTTAGTGAATCAGAAGTCATAATACTTAACCCTCTTCATGGAGAAGTTATTAAAACTAGAATCAGAATTCAATTTTTTTTTTTGGTGAATTATAATTCTCATAGAAAGTATTGTGAATAAATGTCAAAGTGGTAAAAATAGTTCAATATTGATCTTATGGTATTTGATGACATGTTCAAGATAGTTAATGTAGCCATCAGAGAAATAAAATCCTCAAGAAAAAATAATCCAAGTAGTTTTTCCAAGAATTTGAAGGAGGAACAAGGAATCCAGATGCAAGAATATAAAGACTTGAATGGAAAAATGAACTTATTTAGCCCTGAGATAGAAAGGTTAAAGGCAAGAATATATGATTTGGTGGAGAAAATAAAATCTTGGTAAGAAATTTTTAAGTCTTAGCAAGATAAGATTCAAAGATAGCAACATAAATTGAGAATCTTTAGAAGAAGAATCAGGGGAAAGATGTTCTTCGAAAAAACTTTCAAGATGAACATAAGGAGTTAAAGAAGATAAAATCCATATTCATGAAACTTTTTCCAAATAATTATTAATTTTTCTTGTAATCCAATCTTTTATTGTATATAAACCTTTTCAATATTAAAATTATTTCATCCGTTGTTTTGAATTGTATATTTTCTAACTTTTTCAGGTACCATATACTTCCCTCCATTTATTTTTGAAAATCCCAATGGTTAAAGGGGAGAAGTTGTTATAAAAATAATATAAAACTAACTAAGATAATTTCTAATTAATGGGGATATTACTTTAAAAATACATACTTATGAAATAGAGGAGTTGTTTCCTAAAGAAAAGATAACAATTTTACAAATAAAATAACATGATCCTTAGGGAGATTCCTTAACCTAAGGGGGGGTTAGTTGTATTCACAGTAATTCATAAACTCAAGGGGAGATAAGTATTTATTCCAAGTTTAATATAAAGACATTATGGTCTAAATACTCTTTTTCTAAAAATGTTGTTTGTTCTTTCCAAAAAGGGGATATTATTGAGTCAAAAAAATTCTTATGAATTTTTCATACCTTTTTTTTTGAAATCACAAACACCTTTTCTATAATGATATTTCTTTCTTTAAGAAACTTTATATTAGTTAGACTTATATTTACGTATTTAATAAACATTATGTTTTTTAGACTTATATATTTATTTTTGTAAGAAACTTTATGTTTGTTAGACTTATATTTTTTTCTTTAAGAAACTTTATGTTTATTAGACTTATATTTCTATATTTAAGAAACTTTATGTCTGTCAGACTTATAGATTTATTTCTTTAAGAAACTTTATGTTTGTTAGACTTATATTTATTTCTTTAAGAAAATTTATCTTGGTTAGACTTATATTCAGAAATATCTTTTTATATACTTTCCATATAAGTCTAACATAGTTTTCATCAAGACCGATTAGATTCTGTATTGAAATTAATAATATGATACATGTGTATATAATTAGAATCGTTGTTTCTAAGATTACGAATTTCCCATAAAATCGATTATGAATCATGCAGTTTCTTGGAATTTTAATCTCTCAAATTTTTAGATTTGTTGTGTTTCTTAGATTCCAAATCACCTTGTTACTTAGATTCCGAATTGCTCAAATTTTTGGATCCACTATGTTTCTCAGATTTTGAATCACCATGTTTCTTGTATTCTAAATTTCTCAAATTTTTGGATCTTATATGCTTATTAGATTTTGAAACACCACATTTCTTATATACCGAATCGCTAAAAAATTTGCATCTGATTCACTTTCTCAATTCCAATTTTCCATGTTTCTTGAATTGTAAATTCCTCAAGATATCAAATGATTTTTTCCATGTTTCTTAGAAACCTATTTTCAATATTCTTAAATTTACTATATTTTCCTAAGAATCCAATTTTAAACTTTATTAATGTTACTATGTTTTCGTTAAGAAATATATTTTCAACTTTCTTATGGTTACTATATTTTTTCATTAAGGAACTTATTTTATACCTTTCGTAAAGTTACTCTATTTCCTTAATTTAATGTTTCTTACATTCATATTCTTACATATTATTGCAAATCTAATGTTACTTGTGACATTTTTTGTTATTTAAATGGTGTCGTTGTTCCAGTTACAATATGACTATTATGAATTCCACCTATCCATGTCCCTCCAAAATTTCAGGAAAAATGTGAGGAAAATCTAACCATTGGATATATCACCTATAAATAATCAATCATTTGGATGAGCTTATAAATTTCTTAATTTTGAGACATATGAGATCTCTGCCCAAAATCTACTTTGTGCACAAGCCCTGAAGAAATTATGTTTTGAATATCTTGTTCAACATACTTATGATCTTCAATAAGTTTTTTTTCTTCTTAGTTTGATTCTGATTGTTGTTGATTATGATTGATGGCTTCAAAAGATATCAATACAAAGGTTATAATTACCTATTTAATTGAGGGCTTCCAAATTGAAGGAAGATGTAGGAGTTGATCACCTTACAGATTGAGGGATTGCGGGGGTAGAAAGACAAATACTAATATTTGTGTCGAGGGATTAACCTGGTGTGGGTAAGATATACTTTCTTGAAACTATAAATCAAGGGACCTTTATCCATGTTGTTTTGGATACCCTAATATTTGGGTTCAAATATTTTTATTCTTTACATGTACATTTATTTCCGCTGTATTTTTTTATAAATATAAAGTGTAACTTTCTTACACTATCTCATTTATTGTAACTCTAATATAAGATTCTATATGCTTTAAGGTAGAATATTACTTATGTATACATGTGTTTTTATTTCTTTATTTTATCTTTATATTGGTACCTTGGACCTTTCATATCTCTTTGTTAAAGATCGTATAGGGTTTTTTGAATCTTATTTGTTTAACTTTGTTAAACAAAGATTATTTAAGGTTAAAAATGAAAGTTTTTAAACTTACAAATCACCCCTATGTAATTGAGTATATACATCTCATATTTTGGTCCTAAAATTGGTATTATATCAGGTCTTTGAGATATTGATACTTACACTTAGTATCATAAGCATATTTTCATTTCTTAGTTTACATACAATTTGTTAATCTTCTTCATGTTTCTTATAATTACATTAATAAACTTTTTGTTTAAAAATACATACTACACAAATGTGTAGAGTTGAAAAGTTTTGTTTTGAAAAATGGCAGGAATAAATGTAAAATACTTATACAATTTGAACCCTACAAGACAACCTATCTATGATGGGAATGGCTATGAATACTGGAGAGATGGAATAAATAATTTTGTTATAAATACTGGTGTGGATAACTTTTTTATGAATAATAGAGACAATAATATACCTAATAAGGAATTCGGAACTTTTACTAATCAAGAAAATAAATAATATCAACAAAACAATAAGGTATGAAATACTTTTCATTTTTCTATGACCGTGAATATATATAGCCAAATATCTTCTTATGAAGTAGCTAACATAATTTAGAAGAAACCTGAAGTTACACATTTTGGTACTTTAAAACTTATTGATACTTGAAGAGTCATGATTAGAAAATATTATCATGGTTTTGTTTTTTCCTTATGGAGAACCAATAGTTAAAGTTCAAGAAATATTCATGACTATCGTGAACAGTCTACAGTCAATGGGTGAAAATGGATATATTATGAGATGCTTGTTGACAAGATTATTAACATCGTGACTAATGAATTGGAATCCAAGAGAACTATTATTGATGTGTCTAGGAAAGTTACAACTATTACTATTGATGAGTTATTTGGGACTCTCATGTAACATGAGAATAGATTGAAGAGAGATGATGAGAATATAAAGAAGAAGAATCGGAGAGTTTCTTTTACTACTACTTCAAATCAGATGAAATCCAAGAAACCTGAGAAAGTTTCTAAGAAAACAAAGTCTAATAATGTTTTTATTTAGTCAGACTCAAGTGAATATGAATAGTTATAGAATAAATTATCCAATATTACTTAAATTATGTACAAGATTATTTTAAAGAAATATTTCCAATATAGATATAAGAAAAATTATAGGAAGGATAAGAAATATTCAGAAGTCGCATGTTATAAATACAAGAAATATGGACATATCATACCTGATTGTCCAAGGAATAAAAGAAAGGACATGAAATATAGACATTATGAGAGGAATAAAAAAAGATATTACAAGCCTAAATGAAATAAATTCTTGAAGGAAAATGATTCCAGTAGTGAAACTGATGGGGGGTCATCTAATGAATCTTTAGATAATGAATCTTCTAGACAGAAGAATATTGGTCTTATTTCCATAATACCAATTGAAAATCAATGCTTCTTTGCTAAGTTACACACTGCATAATCCTTAACCAATATGTATTTAAATTATAACTATCCTGATAATGATGTATATATTTCTTTGGAAGAAGAATCTTCCTTATAAGAAGATACCTTAACTTCTTTTGAAGAAGTACCTAGGTTTGAAAAGATGCTTAAAAATGAAAATAGTAAGATTAATAATAAACTTGACAAGGAAAAATCTAGAATCATTGTTTTAAAAAAATATCATATATTTCTAAATATCTTGATAAAAAATGTTTTGAAGTTTTTTCTATTTCAAAAAACCTTGAAGAATTTAATTCTAAAAAAGGATAAACTTTCTAAGGATCTTAAAATTTTCATTTCTAAGAAAAAAGATTTAGAGAAAAACACCAATCCTAAGACTAATCACTATGAGGATAAGAATTTAGTCATTAGAATAAAATCTGAGATATTTTCCTTAAATAAACGTTTTTCAAACTTTACTAATATTAAGGAAGGTTTTGATAAAATGTATTCCCAAATTCATTCTCAAAGAAATAGTTTCAGAATTGGTTATTCTCATACAAAACCTATTTTTATTCACAACTAGTTTGTTCCTAAAAGTTATTCATCCTGCACTAAGTGTTAAAGTGGTGTACATTGGGAGAAAATTTTTTCTTTAAATAAAATCCAATCCTTAGGATTTCATAGAGCTCACTTTTCTAATAAAGTGTGAATTCCTAATATTTTACTTTCTAACATTTCTGGATCCAAGAAATTTTGGATTCTGAAAACCTAACTGATTTATTTTTGAGAAAATAAAGGAATTACCAACAAAAATACATATTATATGGATATTTTATGTTCTTGACACATGATTAGTAAAAAAATCTTTGAAAATATTATTAATATGAAAGGTGGAAGACTCACTTTTGGAGATAATGCTCAATGGGATATTATTGGTATATGTAACATTGTTCTTCATATAAAATCCTTAATTTCATATGTTTTATTTTTTAAAGGTCTTAAGAACAACCTTAAAAACATAATCCAATTATGTGATGAATGTTACCTTGTGAATTTTATGAGTGAAAAATTCTTAATACGCAATTCCAAGGTTGAGTTCATTATCTTTTCCCATCAGTATGAGAATGTTTATACACTTAATATAGAAGAACTTAGGATCCAAGACATAAATTTACTTAGTGAAATATAATACTAATCATGGTTATGGAATATAAGGTTAGGACACTATAACCTATGGAACTTATATAAACTATATAAGAAAGGGATTATTAAGGATCTACCAGATCTTAGATTTATAAAATGGATATGAAAAGTATATCCAGAACTTGTATTTCTTAGAAGATTAATTGGTATCTTGGTCATGCAAGAAATAAGATTTTGTAGCACTTTATGCTACTGAAGTTGAATGTATAGAAGCTAGAAGTTTTTTTGCTCTAGTGTTGTGGATGCAACACACACTCACTGATTATGGCATGAGTTTTACTAAAACTCAGATCCTGTGTGATAACACTAGTGACACAGCCTTAAGAAAAAACCTTTAACATCACTCTCATGAAAAGAAAATAGATATTAGGCATCACTTTAATAGGTATCATGCACTTAAATAATATATTATCCTTCCATTTATCAGAACACAATAACAACATGCAAATATTTTTACAAAATCATTACCTTATGATAGATTTGAATAAATTAAAAAAAGTTAGTAATGATAACATTAAGGTAATCATTCATATCTACTTTTTATTAAAAATATATCCTTACATTAAGACACACCTTTTTATAGGGTAAGTATATTTTATTTCCTTAAACCAAAGTTTTTTGGAACCTAATAATGTTTGTTTTCTGTTTTTAGAACATTAAAAATAATTTTGGAACCGTAAAAAAAGTTTTTGGAACCTATAATAATTTTCCAGACTCTGAAAAAAATTTCATGAATCTAAGACGTCTAATGAGTATCTTATCTAATACTAAAAAGTATTTTAACAACTCTAAAAGGTACATTTTCTTACTTTTTATTTTTTATCTTTCAGTTTTGTTTGTTAGTATTTCAAATATCTTTTAAAAACATTAATGGATTCATCTTTCCATAAATTTGTTTTATTTTATTAAAACCTCAAATGATTAAAACCTATAAACCTTATTTGGAACAATTTCAATAGTCTGATCATATTGGTTTAATATCAAACTTTGGATCAATCTTGTAAGACAAACCCTCACTATGAATCCTATATAAAGGAGGTACCCCCTTAGTGTCCCACATCGATTTCCATATATATTCTTGTCAAAAATATGTTTCCCTTTAAATCCTTCATTATACTTTCCTTCATATTCCTTAAAGTTTTTAATGTCTCTAGATATATCTTCTCAAACCTCAATGCCTGCAAAAAAAGAGCTTAAATATTGGTCAATATTTAGAGAGAGGGTATTTGATTGGGATTTATTCTAGATATATGACTCTATGATAAGGAATATAATAGTGTTACAGTAATAGGAAAATGTATGCATTATAAATGATAAGGGAGAGAAAGATCCATTATATGCGGACTTGGTAATTTAATTTTATCTGAAAGTTGAATTTTTTATCGAATGTTGAAAGGAAAAGGTTCATTTAAGTCTTATGGGAATACTTATTCAACAACTTATAATAAATCTACTGACATTATTGAAATACCTTATACTGGAGAAGCATTTTACCCTTCCCATAAGATTCTAGATTTCAAGGTTTCTTTAGAAAGAGGAAAGGCAATTAAATCCTTAGTCATTCATAGAGTTAAGTCACCCAATATTTCTAATATTTCAGCCAACCATAGGATAGTCACCTTATGGTTACAAGGATTTTTGATACTGAGGAAAAGAGATATGGATACATTAAAAATCACAGACATCTTCATAAAGGGATTTCTATTTAATATAAGGATTATTAACTTGGTCAAGTTTATCTTTCTTATAATCAAAATAAATAAAGGATGAGTCTATAAAGTCACAAATCCCCATGTTTCCAGTAATTTTTTCAATGTTTATATTGAAATTATTAGAATTATTCAATATTACTTATAAGTAAAATCCAAGGAAGTTTAAGATTCTTTTTTTAAGTGATGACATAGTGAAGAGAATGAAATATGCTTTCAGTGATAAGACAAATGAATCTATTGATATTGCAGGCAAGGTAGGCTAAATTAGAGAAATTTCAAAGTCTAAACTGAAGAATAGAAAAGTTTATGAACTGGAACTATCCCAACCATCTGAACCTCCAAAGTCCAAGAAACAAAAGACTTACTCTAATAAAGTTGTAGCAAGATGGAGAAAACTCAAAGAATAAATGAAATAAGGATAACCAGTGTTTTTTTAGATTCAACTGAAGCTAAGTATTTGAAATTTCAAGCTACTTAAGAGCATAAGAAGTAGGCTAAAGAAATGTATCTTAAGAATACTATTTCTAAAGAATAAATAATTCAAGCTGTGTTGAAAGATAATTAAATATATTCAGAACATATTCAAGTTTCAAAATTGATTCTCTAAAAAACATAACTTCCTCAAACCTCTCAACAAATGGAAATATATTTAACCCCTTCAGCAAAGGAAGAATAATTTATTCAAGGTTCATATCTGTCTATTCAAGAATAAACTCATGAAGAAAAAGAAGAAGAAGAATTAGTATAAAAGTAAAGTGAAGAAAAAATTCCTCAGATCAAAGAAACTCAAGAGAAAATTCAATAAGATAAATTTTACATAAGAATATCCCAAGCCTCGTCTTCAAATCTCAAATTATTTTAGAAATATATTCATCAAGAAGAAAATGTTGTTGAAACTGAAGTGAATAAAATTACATCTCATGATGGTGATGTTGATTAATAATATAATGTTGGAAAAGATGATATTGTTAGTAAATATTTTGATAATTATGCTGATGATGATAGGGTTTTTCAAATCCCTGATCAAATGCAAGAAACTCATAATTCTGAAAAGTTAGACTCTAAGAAAGAGAAAGGAAAAGTGATAGATGTTGGTACATCTAAAAAAATTGTTTAGAATCAGAAATATCTTCCTCCTCATTAGGAGAAAAAAATTTCAGGAAGTCCTTGAATAAGTTGGTTGACATAATTCTTTACAACCTCAATATCGATTCAAGATGTCAAATTATTCAAGAGTCAGTGAATCCGAAGTCAAAATCCTTAACCCTCTTCATGGAGAAGTTAATGAAGCTGAAATCATAATTCAAATATTTTGTTCTGAATTTCAATTCTCATATAAAGTCTTGTAAAGAAATAACAAAGTGTTAAAAATAATTCAATAGTGATATTAAGATTTTTTATGAAATGTTCGAGATAGTTAATGGATCCTTAAAATAAATAGAATCCTCAAAAAAAATATTTCAAGTAGTTTTTCTGAGAAGCTGAAGGAGGAACAAGGAATATTTATGCAAGAAAATATTGACCTGAATGGAAAACTTGTTTTATTTTTTCTTGAGATAAAAATGTTAAAGGAAATAATAGATGAGTTTTTGTATAAAATCATCTCTCAGGAAGAAATTTTTAAGTCTTAGGAATATAATATTTAAATCCAACAACAGAAGATTTAGAATATTGAGAAGAATATTCAGGAGAAATAATATCTTCTAGAAAACTTTCAATATGACCATAAGGAGTTAAAGAAATTTAAATCTATAGCCAAGAAACTTGTGCCAAATAAAGAAATAATTATTCTTGTAATCTAGTCTTTTGTTTTATAAAAACATTTTTAATATTAAAATGTTGTTTTCCTTTTTTTTTGAATTGTATGTTTTCTAAATTGTTTAGGTACCTTATACTTCCCTCCATTTCTTTTTGAAAATCATAAAGCGGGAGAAGGGATAATTTTTTATAAAAAGAATATAAAACTAAGGAAGATAATGTTTAAGTAAGGTAGAGATTACTTAAAGAATACATCCTTAAGAATAGGGGGAGTTGTTTCCTTATGAAAAGATTAAAATTTTACAAAGACAAGAATACGATCCTTAGGGGGATTCCTTAACCTAAGGGGGATTTAGTTGTATTCACTGTAAGTTATAAACTCAATGGTAGATAAGTATTTCTTTCAAGTTCAATATAATGAAATTTTGGTCTAAATATTCTTTTGATAAAAATTTAATTTGTGATTTCCAAAAGGGGGATATTGTTGAGTTAAAAGTTTTCTTATGACTTTTTCATACCTTTATGTTATGGAAATCACAAACACCTTTTCCTTAATGATATTTCTTTCTTTAAGAAACTTCATGTTTTTGTAATTTATATTTCTTTCTATAAGAAACATTATGTTTTTTAGACTTATATATTTCTTTCTTTAATAAACTTTATGTTTGTTAGACTTATATTTCTTTCTTTATGAAACTTTATATTTGTTAGAATTATATTTCTCTGTTTATGAAACATTATGTTTGTTAGACTTATATATTTCTTTATTTAATAAAAATTATGTTTTTTGGACTTATATTTATTTCTTTAAGAAACATTATTTTTTTTAGACTTATATTTCATTCTTTAAGAAAAATTATGTTTATTATACTTATATTTATTTCTGTAAGAAACTTTATGTTTGTTAGACTTATATTCAGAAATGTATTTTGATATAATTTCTAGATAAGTATAACATAGTTTTCATCAATACTGATTAGATTCTATACTCAAAAAAAAATAGGATACATGTGCATATAATCATAATCGTGGTTTCTTAGATTTTGAATCGCCTAGAAAATTGATTTTGAATCATGTTGTTTCTTGGATTTTGAATCGCTCAAAATTTTAGATCTGTTTTGTTTCATAGATTCTGAATCACCGTGTTTCTGGGATTCTGAATCGCTCAATTTTTTTGATCCACTGTGTTTCTTAGATTCTGAATCACCATGTTTCTTGGATTCTAAATTGTTTAAAATTTTGGATCCACTGTGTTTCTTAGATTTTGAAATGCAACATTTATTAGATACTGAATTGATCAAAAAAAATTATATGATTCACTTTCTCAATTCTGATTTGTTTTTGTTTCTTGAATTCCTAATTACTCAAAATATCAAATGATATTTCCATGTTTCTTAGAAACCTATTTTCACTTTCTTAAAGTTACTATATTTTCCTTAAGAAACCTATTTTAAAATATCTTGAAGTTACTATGTTTTCCTTTGGAAACCTATTTTCAACTTTCTTAAAGTTAATATAGTTTTTTATTAAGGATTATATTTTATTTATTTATTAAAGTTACTTTACTTACTTAATGTAATATTTCATACATTTAGATTCTAACATATTATTTCAAACCTAATGTTTCTTGTGATATTTTTTTGTTATCTAAATGGTGTCGTTATTTCAGTTATAATATGACCGTTATGAATTCAACATGTCCAAGTCCCTCCAAAATTTTAGAAAAAAATATGCTCGTTGGTGGAAAATATGATTTTTAGAGATCTTGCCGATAAATACCTTGTCATTTGGAGGAGATCATAAATTTGGGATTTTGAGACACGTGAGAGCTCTTCCAAAAATATGCTTTGTGTAGAAGCTCTGAATAAATTTAGTTTTGAACAGCTTGTTCAACATACTCAAGATCTTCAAAAATATGTGTTCTGCTTAGTTCAATTCTGATTATTAATAATTATGATCAAGGATTATGAGGATATGAAGATAGAGTTTATGTTTACCTTCTTAATTGAGGGCTTCCAATTTGAAGGAAGATAGATGTGTTGATCACCTTATAGATAAAGGGCCTGCAGGGATTGAAAAATAGATATTGATCTTCATGTCGAGGGATTACCCTAGTGTGGTTAAGATAGACTTTATTAAATTTATAAATCAAGGAACCTTTATCCAAGGTGATTTGGATACCCTAATATTTATTTTAATAGATTTTTATTTTTTACATGTAATTTTATTTCCGCTTTATTTTTTTATAAAGAGAAAGTGTAACTTTATTAGACTATATCATTTGTTGTAACTTTGATATAAGATTCAATACACTTTAAGGTAGAATCTCACTTAAGTATACCTGTGTGCTTATTTCTTTATATTATATTTATATTTGGATCTATGAACTTTCTGATCTCTTTTTTAAAGATAGTAAAGGGTTTTTTGAATCTTTTTTTAACTTTGTTAAACAAAGATTCCTTATGGTTAAAAATGAATGTTTTTAAAATTAAAATTCACCTCCCCCTCTTGAAATTGAGTATCTACATATCATATTTTTATCCTAGATGGAATCTTCCCCCTCAATCCTAGATATTGAAGTTGATGGAACTAGATAGCTGGTGGAACCCCTCATTAACATCAGGAAGTTAACAAAAAGCAAGGGCAGTGAAACAACCAGAACAATTA
This sequence comes from Viscum album, assembly GCA_963277665.1. Taxonomy (NCBI): domain Eukaryota; kingdom Viridiplantae; phylum Streptophyta; class Magnoliopsida; order Santalales; family Viscaceae; genus Viscum; species Viscum album. The sequence continues at coordinate 2,039,782,516 of OY728141.1, read as the reverse complement.
ACAATGCTCACCCATTAGTGGGTCAATTGTTGGGATTGATTCCTCCTTAACATCCCTAGTCTCAATTCTTTTATTAGGGACCCCCAGGCAAAGAACTTCCTTTTGAGTTTTCTCAGTAACTAGGATGGAGGGATCTTGGGAATATCTTGCATTTGGGTACTCAGTTGTTACTCCCTTGGAAATGGAAGTAGAATAGAATTGGAGGCTTTGGTCATGAATTACCTTGGTAATTTTTTCAATGGAAAAATCTCCACACATCACACTCTGGTGTAAGACATAAAATTAAATGAGGCATACTGTGTTGAAAACGCAAAAAAAAAGAGAAAACTCACATTCGTCCAACTCACTAATAAAGTCTTGAAACTCCTCCAGAGAGGAAGGGATGTTAATATTTTTAAACATATCCTCAATTTATATTATTTAATTGTATATCATGAGAAGTCTCACAGCATCCTCGTCACTAGGGGTATCTGTGATGCATGGATCAGGACCCAAATTGGCTCTACTATTGATTTTTTATTCCGACCTCCCTTTAAACATTTATGTAATGGTGAAAAATCCATTGGTGGTTGTTGTAGGTCCCTCTAGTATGTATGATGGATCTAAAATATCATGAAGAAGAATGTCAGTGATCAAAAAATGCACCTTATTATATGAATTAGACATTACTAGGACCCTCCTCCATCTCTATAATAATGGGAGTGGATGCAGATTTATCTCTTGTCACTTCATCCATAAAAGGGGTGGATTCACCAGATCTAGTTTGTACCTCATTCAAAATTTCCCCATAGGTCCTCGACGAATCAGTATTATACCCCTTAAGTGGGGAGAGTGAATTTGAACCTGTATAAGGAAATCATAGTTAAAAATTTATGTTATGAAATTCATAAGATCAAATGATAGTGAAAATACTTATTGTGGGTCATATTCTAGGCCAAATTCTTTAACCACTTTTTCTCCTTCCCATGATATTGTGATGGGCCCGTATAGGTCCTCTCAGTCATGGGTACTTGAGGTGATGGTAAAAAAGACCCTACCACCATCTCTTCCACCATCATCCTTTGACCTAATGATATCTTTGAAGGATTATGATACTCGACCCCCACACGTATAAGGGTGCCTATCATTCCATATTTTTGTGACTCAAGCATCACCCTCGACACCACTTCATCTACTACCAACTACAAGGTGAATACCCTTTAAATAAGTAATGATGGATGAGGTAGAATAAGGAGAAGGGAAAATATAGAGGTATATCTCACTAGTGTTGATGTAGTCATCCCATTATTTTTTAGATTGGACAGATATCCCCTCAGCTGAAGCTTGGTCCATTATGTCAGTTACTTGCTTGGTAGCTAGGATCCAATCATCGATGGAATATATTTATATCTCCAACTCTAAAATTTATTACTCCACCTCAGTAAAATTACATTTGGGATGAATATAAAATGGTGATCAAATATCCCCAAACTCTGGGATATATAGGCCAGCCTGAAGAAAAATCCCTAAATCTCTCATATCTAGGGTCATACCCTGCCAAGATTGAATCACCAAAGGCTATAAGTACTTTTATTCTAATGTGGTTGGATGGGAAAAATACCCTGAATCCTTTGACCTTTAATCCCTTTTGGGTCTCTTTTCCCTAATAGGAGACTGGACAACGAGAGCTTAGGTATCCTCCTGGTGACGACAACTATACCACCTTAGCCCAAAAGATTTGGTCTTTTCATCCTTTCCCTACTCCATGAATCATGATCAAGACTATTTTGAAGACTTTTTAGATTCTTGAGATGCCTCCAAATCCATGAGGATCCAAAATTTTCTAGTCGTCATTGGATACTTCTCAAATTGAACATGTGTGGGGGAGATATATTTGGTTATTTCAGACAACAGAACTGGTAGGAAAATCGATATGGAGTATAGTCCTCACATATAATCTCACTATCAATTTGGGTCACCAGTACGATGTCTTTAAATGAAATCATATATGACCTCAGATCGTCATTGAATTGGCCATTGTTAATGAATGAAATGGTAGGCAGATCACTATATGGAAATAATTTGAACTCTCATAATATGTTAAAAGTATTCAAGGATTATTCATACATCTGGTATAAAGGAAGAAACCAAAAATAGCCTAAATGAATAGGAAAAATCAAACTTCAAGGACTTAAACTCCACCCATCACAACATAAGAGTTGGAGTTTGCTTTAATCCATCCCCAAATCACTTGAAATGGACTGAAAATCTGTTATGGGTCCTCCTTGTGTATACATGAAATAAGCACCAATAGATATTCACCCAAACATGAGTGACCAACCCTATGTGGATCCCTTCTGCTAATTTTTCCACTATCATGAATGTATTTGGCCTTAAACCACAATCATATTCACATACCAGTAGCAGGTTTTTGCTCAACCATATCACAAGGAAGCTGACCAAACGATTCCTCATGGGAATCTCAGACTTGAACTTATAGCCCCACTGGTTATACATTCCTTACCCCAAGGTGGTCAAAAATATTTTAGGGGTGCTTCGGTTATTTAGAAAAGTGAACCCCATTGGGTGCTGGAAGGTAGCACCTTCTCCTTGCGGCTCTAGGAAGACCTTTATCCAGGCCTTTGAATGGATATTTCCCCTCGATTAGGGGTCCTTCTTATGCACCTACCAAGCCAGCTTGAACAGCTCAAGGGATGAAGTTGTAATCCATTTATAATTATCTCATTTCATATTTGGTGGAATGAACTCATCATGCATATCCTCAAGGATATGTTCTCCCAAGATCTTGTAAATATCCCACAGGCTGATGCAAACTTATCCATGCATCTAATGAAAGGTATTTATTTAAGGGATCTAGAAACTCAACAACTCAGGGATAATGTCCTAGTTATTTTAAGCATACATATACTCCACCTATTTCACCTTATAAATTTCAACATTATTTAGATCAGTCTTAAATTTTACACAATTCTGGCATACCCAATATGCCCACATCCATTCTGGTCTGACTCCCCCTCTATATTTGATGTCCCAATCCTTCTTCTAGCCATGTAATTTGTCTATTTTATAATATCATAAGATTGAAGAATAGAAATTAGGTTTTGATTATGGGGTGTGAGGATTCAATTTTGGCACCCACAAGCTACGATGCATGATGCATATTGTGAGAACTTTCGCCTCCTTGATGAATACACCATTGGAGGAGATGTTGTTAATGGTGTAGTTGGTATATTATATGAAACTATACTATGAAAATTAACTTTGTATTTTCAGGATGAATATGTCTCTCAGAATCATGTGTCCATAAAATGGTCGATAATCACTACTTGGGTATTCATGCTGATACTTCTTCAAGTGGTTAGCTAGGTCAAGAAGGGTGTATTCATATATATCATAGTAAACAGGTCGGATAGCTTTAATCATCTTCAAAAAAATGTAGCAACATTTTTCATGAGAAACCATCTAAGTATCCATTGGAATCCTATAAAGAGACATCGATATTTTCATTAAATTTGGAAATGTCTAAAATTTTGGAAAAGGAAAGGCCTCATGAAGGATACTTGAAAAAGTACAATGTGCAGGCCACTTGACCAAGTGCCTCACATAGGCCACTCAACCATGTTCTTCATGCAGGCCCCTCAACCAAGTTCCACATGCAGACCTGTCGGCCAAGTTCCTCACACGGGCCCCTCGACCAAGTGCCTCACATAGGCCCCTCAACAAAGTTCCCTCATGTAGGCCACTCAATGAAGTTATCATGTGTAGATTGGTCCCTCAAGTGTTTATACTATGTGCTTGCATGAGTAAATTCTTCATAAGGTAGCATTGATGACTTGTGTGATGGGAGCATAGGAACAACATAAATTGAGGAAAAAACTATCGGGTAGTATGTTTTATTTATAGACTTGGCTAATCTATGTGGACTACCTCCATATATGACTTTCATGGATGTCGGGTGTGACCCTTCAGATGTTTTCATCCCTTTACCTCAGGATCATTCCCACTTCTTCTAATCAAATCCAATCCTGAGGGGGGGTTGAAACTTTCTTTTGTCGCAAATGGATGAAAATAATTAATGGAAATTACCTCCAAGAAATAGAGTTAAGATCACCAAGGAGAATCAAGGGTCTCACCTAGGCCAACCTATGCACACACATTCTACCTAACAAGAGGCTCATGTAGGCCCTGGCTGTGCAGACTAGAAGGGGAATCCACACCTACACATGACACTTGTTCTCTCACCCTAGGCAATCGATCTATGCGAACAACATCCCTCATCCAAGGTCTCATATTTTAATATAAATATGACCATATGGATCCTTTTTTTCCACAATGAAATAACCCATATAGGCCTCAAAGATATACTCAACCTATTATTTTTCTTAGGCCCTCAAAACCAACCACGTACTGCTCTAAAACCCGAGAGAAGAGGGATTTAAGGGTGATATTGGGATCAATGTCCCTATAGAGTGTGAAAAAAACACCTATGTGAGGATCTACGCCCTCATTAATCAATAGAGACTAGAGAGAATGTCCCCTCCTAAACCTGGGACCTATGTGAAACCCCTCCAAGGATACCTTAGGAGACCCTTGGAGCCTAAATAAATGCCTCGACCAAGTGTTGTTGACTAGGTTGTCCATCATCCAAAATTCATCTTCATCTCATTCAATCCTACCCAGCATGAATCACTTATGATCTACCCAGGCCTTACGCTACATGAGACCCCCTTTGGATCACCCATACCTCACTTGTGTGATCCTCCTTTTATACCTCTTCATGCCACCAATGGTAGGCCACCTACTTCCTTTGGAATCCCATCTGAGGGAGACTAAATCAAAGCCTCTACTGAATCCTTTAAACTTGCACCACCATGGAGAGAAATGCACCAGTGTGTCTCCTATTCAGTTATGAATTAATTTGGTTATAGGTGTCCCACACTTGTCCTTCCTAACAGGTAGTTTCATAAGGTTGTGTGTAGTTATGAATCCCTTTGGTCACAAGGATCCAAAGCCTAGGTAAAGTTCTAGGGACTTCTTATTCTAAAACATGAAGTCTAGGGTCTGGTCTTTCCCTCGTCATATTTAGGACCAGGGAGCTCTGATTCCATATAGTAAGGGAGGGGATTACACTTGATTTACTCTTTCTGGATTGGTGGATAATCCTCCTCTCATATCTAGAGCCATGTGCAGGTAATCCCTCCTAGATTAAGCCCCTAGACTTTTTCATGGGTTGTAGTTGTTGTAATAGTGGGTTCCCTAGACCCAACTATGCAGTAATTTTTATTAACATATCATGTATACAGTTAGTTATACATGATTTATTATTACCATTATAGTGTAGATATTTCTTCATCTAATATTTAATGATAATTTCCATAGATTAATTATCATATCAAAAGGTTATAGCAGATCCCAGGATATAATGAGAACCTCCAGATATAATGAAATTAATCTTTAATATATGTCATATGGTCAAGATACATCTTACTGGATAGATATAGTATATGTTTGACTATTAGGTACTGGGGGCTCATAATTATTGAGACTTCTTCTCATGAAGTTCTCACTTGGTGATCTCTAGTAGTGAGATCATGAGGACTAACCCGCCAATAGGAACACCCCATGTTTTGGGTGTCATTGGATGTTCCTATCTATGGACATGTGTAATGGTCTCCTAAATTTAGATCATTTCCAATGTCTTTCATTTGATCACATACTTTGATGCATGTCAAAAACCATGATAATGAAATTTTGGTGAGGAGCTTGTGTTGGGTGCACCATTGGTGGCATGGCATTGGTTGAATGGTCAAGAAATTATTTTTCACTTCCATCTTAAAGAAGTAATATATCTCAGGAAATATTGATCAGGATGGTAGTACCTTCATAATTACATGGTCATGGAAATTTAGATTAAATCCATCTAGTTAAATCAGCAAATAATAAAGAATGAAAAGGGTGATGACACATTTGTGGATCCTTCGTTATGAGATATTAAAGATAAAGAGATTATATTACACATTGTGTGTTCATAGGTTAGTTTTCACTACTGGGAATATCATTTTCTCTTTCAGGGCCAGGATAGGTTATTAGATCTCGCTCTTGGTTTTTGAATATTATTCACTACTATTGAGATAAGGGATGAAAGGGTCACACACAATAGCGTATTCAAGAATCTTCCATATTCAGTTGAATTGTTATATTGGACATGGGGAGCCCCACCTCTAGGTTTCGGGTTTTGTATAAGGATAAATGATCACCAAAGTAATAAATATATTCATGTTATTAAAGTTAAGAATAATTGGCATTGAATTTATTTATTAAATGTATTTACAAGTTTTAAATTAAATACATGGAAAATATTAATTGAATGAATATTAGTTTAAAATATTCAAGGTTCATTTAATATTTGCAGGAATGATGAGTCAATTTAATGAAATAATAATTATCACATAATAAATTTATTATATTATATGTCATGACCACCTCCCACAAAAGATGCCCCTCCTGAGATGGAAATGGTGAAAGGTAGATAATGACCCCCGAGTCCCGCCGCCAGTAGGCCCCGGGGTGGCGACTAGCACCAAGGGTATGAGTTTTCACAAATATGGGAGGCATTACCCTTTTTTTATTATTTAGGATCGGGAAATAGGACATGTCAACCACCAAAAAGGAAAAGAAACAAGTGTATATAAATAAACCCAAACCAAGCCCACATGCATGTTTAAACAGTTTATAACAAGGTACAAGTACAAGAAAGATCAAAGTACAATACCAAAATAAAACAAAGGTACAGCAACAGCAACAACTCCAACTGTCTGACTAGTAGGGTCCCGCACGACCCCGGTAGTCCTCCTGGAAACCTGAAAGTAAACGTAGGATGAGCATACAAGTATACTCAGTAGGGAAACCTAAAGCTCTCGTGCACAAGTGGGGAGACATCCTAATATCCCGTGAGAACAACAGAAGAAACCTAGCAAGGAATTCTATCCACCCAACCTCACCAACCACACTCACCAAAACACAAGCACAACTGGTAGTAGTATATAAGAAACAAGAGTATTGGGTACCCCGCACCATTTCCCTATAGTTAGTTGCTCTTCCTAACGACGAACGTCCTGACGCTGCCACACTCTCCCCGCCCGCACACACTTGGGCCTCACAACCACGTATCCCACCCGCACACACCTGGGCCTCACAACCACGTATCCTGCCCGCACACACTTGGGCCTCACAACCACATATCCCTCCGGCACACACCTGGGCCTCACAACCACGTATCCCACCCACACACACCTGGGCCTCACAACCATGTATCCCGCCCGCACACACCTGGGCCTCATCCCGAAGATTCTTGGGAAACAGTAGAACCTGCCCGAAGAGTCTTGGGCTAAAACCACCCCAATCGAAACCTACCCGAAGAGTCTTAGGTGTAAGGTCGCCTCAAGCCATCACAGCCTAGGGGAGAAGGAGCAGGAAGGAGCTAGTAACTAAGGTAAAAACACCCTCTCCCATAAAATGGGAGTGTTCGGCACTAAGTGCTCAACATGGGTGGGGTGTGATAAAAACACAAAAGATACAGATATATATATATATATATATATATATATATATATATATATACCAACCTCACAACCCAACCTATGTCTTCTAAAAAGAGAAACTGAGCACGTGCCTCGGCACTGCTACTACTAAGAATGCATACAACAAACAAACCGAACCCCCTTTAGGTTTTCACATTTCAGTAGAAATGGTTATTTAGTTCCTTAACTGTTGGGAAACTATCCACAACTAACCACACCAATCGTTCATAAAACATATCCCTGCCATCCAAAAAACAAGTTAGGAAAAACATAAGCCGCACAACAAAGTCCCTCTTATCAACCAACCAACCCCATTGATTATTATTTCTGTTTCATTACCACGCCCCACCATTCATTAATTCTTCCACTTTTATTTATTAATCACAACCCATAACTCGTTCACATTAAAACCCAACCCTGTATCCCCGCTTCCAACCGCCATAACCACAACCGCACCGAAACCCGTACATCAATATCCCTTTAATACCATTTATTGCAGCCCCACTGTCTGTTACCAACACAACATTCACACCAACCCACAACCAAGTCAATCGCAGCCCCGCTGCTCACCAGATCCACAACAACTCACAAAAAACACCCCCAACACATGCCACGTAACCAAGCCAACACCCACATGTTCATTATTCCATTTTTTTAACTGGGGTGATCACACAAGGGTTCCAGATTTTCATTTAATCAACCAACTTTATGTGATTATCCAATTTCCACATTCTACAAACTTCCATCCATAAGAAAATACAGAAGGAGAGGGAAACATTTAATTATGTAAGAAAAGACCCCCAATGACCATGATTTTCAGTAGGTAGAATCTCATTCAATTCACAAATATAATATCACAGGATATAAAAAGTAAAGTAATAGAAATCACTAACTTCCCAACCCCATTATTTAACAAGTTATGATCTTTATTTAATGGTTCAACTGTTTCTCATGAAAAAAAAAGGATACTCGCTCCGCATGATACAGAAATTAGAGAGACAAAGGTGAGATCCCTACCTTAACATGTTCCTATATCCTTCTACGAACACGACCACCACGATCACAAGGCTTCTCCCTGAATGACTGCACCCACCAAGGACGTCGCGGAACCACCGAATCAACAACACAAGAAACTTCCTCAACATGGAGATCACACGCCATAGCATGGAAAGAAAACGGGATAAGTAGGATCGGAAAGAGAATACAAGAACAGAGGTTTAACATACCTTTTTAGAGTCATTCGTCAAAGACCACTGTTCCCATCAATTATCAACAGTCTCCTCGATTGGAAAATGTGGAGGGGAAGTCGAAGAAGAGGGAACAGAATAGGGTTTACGGTGTTCTCCTTGCTGACACGATCCCACATCCACTGACGGATCGATAATCGGAGTCCGGATGGAGAAGTTAGAGGAGGAAGACTTCTCTATCATCCAAGAGCATCGTCGTGCGAAGAAGAAGCGATTGGTCTGGAAATAATCCGTGACCCTTTCTTATATAGGCAACGAATAGGTAAAATAGTATGAAACATGTATTAATGAATACACGGTGTGACCGTACACCCATTACGCATTTTGACTGGTCAACACACGACATGTCACACGGTTTCCACGCGTTTTAATAATAATGATAATTCTATTAATATTTGGTGTTTTGTTGACCTGAGTCATAAGTCATGAAAAGGTATTCATTATTGGTCTTAAAATGACCCTCTTAATTACAGGATTACACTGCCACTGACGGTTCGTCATTCCGACACCATATGAAGAAGTTACAGACTTTTTAAGTTTTAATCACCCAAAATAATAATACTATTATTTTATTATTATTATTATAATAAGTTAATATTTAGATCAAAAGGGCTTATGGCGTGAATCTCTCCTATTACTCCATGAGCACTCCCTTATATCATTATTGTATTACTATTATAATATATTAAATCAACATTATATAAAATATATGATATATTAAATCAAATTATATAAAAAATATACGATTTATACAAGGGAAAGGGGGCATTCACGCCTCCCCCTCCCCATGTCATGCGCCTCCCCATTAATTTATTATAATTTATTAAATAAAACCACTTTCCTTTTAATTTTATAATTATAATTATTATACGATCAATATTATTAATTTCATATTTCAATTTTGGGAGAACCTATGCACAACCATTCCATGCGACTCAAAACCATTTCATTTAATTAAATTAAAAGACAAAACAAAATTAATATAACTTACATATTCAACCCCATTTTAATACATTTAATTTTATTAACCTCTCACACATAGTTTTATTCCATCATTGTTATTTATTTTTCTTCAATAACAATAACATTTCATCAACTTATTTTATTAACTCGCCGACGTTATTGGTTTTAATAACAAAAAGATTTACGCTCGTCGCATTGACCTCGTTAAACCACCCTGTTGGATATCTGAATCTGAACATGCCACATCATTGTCGCATAACATCCATTAATTTAATTATTTTAATTCTATTTATTTTTATTTCACACTGATTAAATTGAAACCACTTTTATTAAATTAAAACCATTCAATTTAATAAACCCAATATAACGAACTCACCTTTAATTTTATGAACGCACCAACATGCTTCCACTTGAATCTTCATTTAATTGTTTGCAATAAATTCCATGACTCATTTAATCAATTTCTCATTATTATTAATATTATGAATAATATTAATAACACAACACCCATTACTATTATTCAAATTTAATTTCAACAATTAATCAATTTCTAACAAACTGCATGTTTCATTTATCAACGTCTAATGGATCACACACCTTCTCACTTCACATAATAATAACACTAATTAAATCATTTTATCATGATTATTCTTTTTAGTTTAATTAATCACACAATTTATGTCATCATCATTATTATTTAACATATTTTTACGTTATCATAAGTATTAAAATTATCATTATAACGCGCATCGTGTTGACCACATCGATTTCAACAAAGGAATGGACCGGAGGGGTCCGTTCCATTATATCAGATACCTCTCAAAACATTCTCGTCCTCGAGAATTAAAAACCAACCCAGAAAAAAAAAAGAATGGATCCGAACAACCACTCCGCAAGATACCTCTCAGGGATCTTGTCATAACAAGAAAAAACCGACAACCCTAATTATATGAGTTAGGAATTCCCTCTCCTATGTCGAGATATTATCTTCTTTAGGCGGCACTGACTCGCCTGCACGGGTTTAATCGTATCCACATTAATACGTCTCGATTAAGGACTGGGCCTTCCCACTTCCATATATTAGGATTTTCCAACTTACACTACCCCCAACACCGTACAACCCACACACTGCCCGGACACATGGCTTGGGGAATTCCTTCTCCCATGTCGAGATATTATCCTCTTTAGGCGGCACTAACTCGCCTGCATGGGTTTAATCGCATCCATATTAATGCATCTCGATTAGGGATTAGGTCTTCCCCTCCACACATGATAGGGCTCTTCACGTACATTTAAAGAAAAGCGGGAAACGACATAGCATTAAAAACTCACAAAAACAAGGTCCAGGCCTAAAGAATGAGCAAAATAGTTCCAACAATAGAGTGTAATTCTCCCAAAAAACATAAAGGAGATCATTCAAGAGAACCCAAACACATCTCTATCGATACCTGGTCCTTCTAGAGATGCTTCCTCTGATGCATGCAGCTATCTGCGCCCAGATCCTCTGCCTCTCTGTTGACGTCTGCCTCCTCGACCACGTCCCGATTGGGATCCTTGACGAACTCCTTGTGGTTGGCCACCACCTTCTCCATCTCCCCTCAGAGGGACTGAAGCCTGTTGCTGCTGGAAGGGTCTTGCCGGTGACTGGTGCTGCTGAGGCGGGCGCTGAACCTGTCCATCTCTACCGTACTGAGCTTGGGTCGGGCACCGACTCTGAACGTGCCCGAAACCTCCACAAGAAAAACACATTGGTCTTGGGCTCGTGAAAAAGGGATGAGGACCCGAAGATCTGAACTGGAACTGCTGGGTCCTGCTCCCTACTAGCCTGAAATTGGAAGGTCCCGTCGTAGGAGACCTGCTACTGACTGCCTTCCCCTTTGACGAACTTGGTTGGATCCCCTCACGTGGTGCACCTCCCTACGAGTGCATCCTTTATACAACCTCTTCCTTCTTCAGTACTTCCAAGTACGTCGGAAGGGTGAAGGGGGTGACAACATACTGGAGTGAAGGACGAAGCGCCTCCTCCAAACGTCTCGCCCGAGACTCCTCATCCAGAAAGAGATCTGGAGAAAAGCACAGGAGATCTTTGAACTTGATCCCCAGCTCTCGTACTGACATACTCCCCTGCTAAAGGGAGAGTAAATCCTGCCGCTTCTTCGCCTTGATCATGGAATAAAGGAATTCTTCTCGGAATTCCTACTCAAAGTCAGCCCATGGAACCTCTGCCTCTATCCTCTCTCCGAGGTAGAGCGTCCACCACTGTCGCGCCGCACCTCTCAGCTGACTGAATACTAGGGGAACCCAGTACTCCCTCGAATCACGGATCAAGTTAAAAGAGATACCTAGCTCTTCAATACACCCCTCTGTCTCCATATCTGAAGTACTACCCTCGTACTTCTTGAGGGTCTGCCGCTGGAAGGAATGGAGAGTCTTCTGCCACTGGCTATCTTCCTCCTCTCGGTCAATCCTCAACTGATCGACCGCCTGGATCTGCTAGGCCTCGGTCGTCTGAGCAACCCGGGGATGTCGTCCAGGTTCCATAGTTGTACGGTAAACAATAATTTCCTAAGCCCAAGTAGTAAGGAAATTTCTCAAGGTTTTATTTTATCACATTATTTCAATTTCTTTCCCAGAACACCCAAATCAAGTAAAACGCAATCATGATGATGCATGTACCTTCCATAGGGTCTCTACCCTGTAATCAATGTGGTATCACTTGGTCATTTGGTAGGCTCATAGTCCTTGCATCGGATCACGGGGGGCCCTAATATCCTGTTTCCTAGCTGGTCTTCCCTGTCCTATGTCATGCACCAAGATTAACTAACATTGTTTCCCTACCATCCCATGCAATCCTCACTGTGCCTAACTCTAGACTTCATCCTATCTCTCAACCATCAGCTCTGATACCATTCTGTCACAACCCCCTCCCACCAAAGATGCCCCTCCTGAGATGGAAATGGTGAAAGGGAGATAATGACCCCCGAGTCCCGCCTCCAGTAGGCCCCGGGGTGGCGACTAGCACCAAGGGTATGAGTTTTCACAAATATTGGAGGCATTACCCTTTTTTATTATTTAGGATCGGGAAATAGGACATGTCAACCACCCAAAAGGAAAATAAACAAGTGTATATAAATAAACCCAAACCAAGCCCACATGCATGTTTAAACAGTTTATAATAAGGTACAAGTACAAGAAAGCTCAAAGTACAATACCAAAAGAAAACAAAGGTACAGCAACAGCAACAACTCCAACTGTCCGACTAGTAGGGTCCCGCACGACCCGGGTAATCCTCCTGAAAACCTGAAAGTAAACGTAGGATGAGCATACAAGTATACTCAGTAGGGAAACCTAAAGCTCTCGTGCACAAGTGGGGAGACATCCTAATGTCCTGTGAGAACAACAGAAGAAACCTAGCAAGGAATTCTATCCACCCAACCTCACCAGCCACACTCACCAAAACAGAAGCACAACCAGTAGTAGTATATAAGAAACAAGAGTATTGGGTACCCCGCACCATTTCCCTTTAGTTAGCTGCTTTTCCTAACGACGAACATCATGACGCTGCCACACTCTCCCCACCCGCACACACCTAGGCCTCACAACCACGTATCCTTCCCGCACACACCTGGGCCTCACAACCACCTATACCACCCACACACACCTGGGCCTCACAACCACGTATCCCGCCCACACACACCTGGGCCTCATCCCGAATATTCTTGGAATACAGTAGAACCTGCCCGAAGAGTCTTAGGCTAAAACCACCCCAATCAAAACCTACCCGAAGAGTCTTAGGTGTAAGGTCACGTCAAGCCATCACAGCCTAGGGGAGAAGGAGCAGGAAGGAGCTAGTAACTAAGGTAAAAACACACTCTCCCATAAAATGGGAGTGTTCGGCACTAAGTTCTCAACATGGGTGGGGTGCGATAAAAACACAAAAGATACAGATATATATATATATATACCAACCTCACAGCCCAACCTATGGCTTCTAAAAAGAGAAACTGAGCACGTGCCTCGGCACTGCTACTATGAATCATGCATACAACAAACAAACCCAACCCCCTTTAGGTTTTCACATTTCAGTAGAAATAGTTATTTAGTTCCTTAACTACTGGGCAACTATCCACAACTAACCACACCAATCGTTCGTAAAACATATCCCTGCCATCCACAAAACAAGTTAGGAAAAACATAAGCCGCACAACAAATTCCCTCTTATCAACTAACCAACCCCATTGATTATTATTTCTGTTTCATTACCACACCCCACCATTCATGAACTCTTCCACTTTTATTTATTAATCACAACCCATAACCCATTCACATTAAAACCCAACCCTGTAGCCCCGCTTACAACCGCCATAACCACAACCGCACTGAAACCCGTATATCAATATCCCTTTAATACCATTTATTGCAGCCCCACTGTCCGTTACCAACACAACATTCACACCAACCCACAACCAAGTCAACCGCAGCCCCGCTGCTCACCCGATCCACAACAACCCAAAAAAACACTCCCAACACATGCCACGTAACCAAGACAACACCCACATGTTCATTATTACATTTTGTTTAACCGGGGTGATCACACAAGGGTTCCAGATTTTAATTTAATCATCCAACTTTATGTGATTATCCAATTTCCACATTCCATAAGCTTCCATCCATAAGAAAATACAGAAGGATAGGGAAACATTTAATTGCGTAAGCAAAGGCCCCCAACGATCGTGATTTTCAGTAGGTAGAATCTCATTCAATTCACAAATATAATATCAAAGGATATAAAAAGTAAAGTAACAGCAATCACTAACTTCCCAACCCCATTATTTAACCAGTTATTATCTTTATTTAATGGTTCAACTGTTTCTAATGAAAACAAAAGGATACCTGCCCCGCATGATACACAAATTAGAGAGACAAAGGTGAGATCCCTACCTTAACAGTTTCCTATGTCCTTCTACAAACACGACCACCACGATCACAAGGCTTCTCCCCGAACGACTGCACCCACCAAGGACGTCGCGGCACCATCGAATCAACAACACAAGAAACTTCCTCAACACGGAGATCACACGCCATAGCATGGAAAGAAAATGGGAGAAGTAGGATCGGAAAGAGAATACAAGAATAAAGGCTTAACATACCTTTTTAGAGTCGTTCGTCAAAGACCATCATTCCTGTCAATTATCAACAGTATCCTCGGTTGGAAACTGTGGAGGTGAAGTCGAAGAAGATGGAACAGAATAGGGTTTACGGTGCTCTCATTGCCGACACGATCCTGCAGCCACTGACGGATCGACAATCGGAGTCCGGATGGAGAAGTTAGAGGAGGAAGACTTATCTATCATCCAAGAGCATTGTCGTGCGAAGAAGAAGCGATTGGTATAGAAATAATCCGCGACCCTTTCTTATATAGGAAACGAATAGGTAAAATAGTATTCAATGTGTATTAATGAATACGCGGTGTGACCGTACACCCATTACGCATTTTGACTGGTCAACACACGACATGTCACACGGTTTCCACGCGTTTTAATAATAATGATAATTCTATTAATATTTGGTGTTTCTTTGACCTGAGTCATAAGTCATGAAAAGGTATTCATCATTGGTCTTAAAATGAACCCCTTAATTATAGGATTACACTTCCGCTGACGGTTCGTCATTCCGACACCATATGAAGAAGTTACAGACTTTTTAAGTTTTAATCACCCAAAATAATAATACTATTATTTTATTATTATTATAATAAGTTAATATTTAGATCAAAAGGGCTTATGGCGTGAATCTCTCCTCTTACTCCATGCGCACTCCCTTATATCATTATTGTATTACTATTATAATATATTAAATCAACATTATATAAAATATATGATATATTAAATCATATTATATAAAAAATATATGATTTATACAAGGGAAAGGGGGCATTCACGCCTCCCCCTCCCCATGTCATGCGCCTCCCCATTAATTTATTATAATTTATTAAATAAAACCACTTTCCTTTTAATTGTATTATTATAATTATTATAATATCAATATTATTAATTTCATATTTCAATTTTGGGAGAACCTATGCATAACCATTCCTTGCGACTGAAAACCATTTCATTTAATTGAATTAAAACACAAAACAAAATTAATATAACTTACATATTCAACCCCATTTTAATATATTTAATTTTATTAACCTCTCGCACATAGTTTTACGCCATAATTGTTATTTATTTTTCTTCAATAACAATAACATTTCATCAACTTATTTTATTAACTCGCCGACGTTATTGGTTTTAAAAACAAAAAGATTTAGGCTCGTCGCATTGACCACGTTAAACCACCCTGTTGGATATCTGAATCCGACCATGCCACGTCATTGTCGCATAAAATCCATCAATTTAATTATTTTTATTGTATTTATTTTTATTTCACACTGATTAAATTGAAACCACTTTTATTAAATTAAAACCATTCAATTTAATAAACCCAATATAACGAACTCACCTTTAATTTTATGAACGCACCACCATGCTTCCACTTGCATCTTCATTTAATTGTTTGCAATAAATTCCATGACTCATTTCATCAATTTTTCATTATTATTAATATTATAAATAATATTAATAACACAACACCCATTATTATTATTCAAATTTAATTTCAACAATTACTCAATTTATAAAAAACTGCATGTTTTATTTATCAACGTCTAATGGATCACACACCTTCCCACTTCACATAATAATAACACCCATTAAATCATTTTATCATGATTATTCTTTTTAGTTTAATTAATCACACAATTTATGTCATCATAATTATTATTTAACATATTTTTACGTTATCATCAGTATTAAAATTATCATTATAATGCGCGTCGTGTTGACCACATCGATTTCAACAAAGGAATAGACCGGAGGGGTCCGGTCCATTACATTATAGGAAAGTGATAATAATATTTATGACTTATTATAGTAGTCATAATATATTATTTATAGAGTGTTAATTATTCGGGGTCCAGAGAGGTAATACCGGATAATCTCCTAACAATATAAAAATAGATAAGGAGAGGGATTTACCATAAAATACTCAAAACAGATATCCCTCTTATTCTCTATCCTATATCCCAGAGAGAGAGGCTCTAGATTTAGGAGCTCGGATGAATCTTTCTCTCAAGAATCGTAATCAAGGAGATGTGGTGATCGTTGGAGCATTGAAGGAGTCTTCATAACTCTATGCTAGCACCTGGATTTCGATGATCGGCACTCCAATATATTTTTCAAACATGTGTGGACAACCTAAAGGAATTTGGATTCAGATTCATTGAGTAGTGATCACCAATGACAAAAAAACATCAAGTGTGGATTCATATCCAAACCAATTATTTTATGGTTTTAATTTAGTGCTTAATCTTCTTCACACGACATCCTCAACTTATACTGGAAAACAATTCAACAATGTCGAAAAATTCATGTCAAACATCGATGAAAAGTTTTAAAGCCCCATTTTTAGGGATTTCATTGCATTCCCGGTACCAAAAATTGGTATCAAATGGACATGTGATAATTTATTCCAAGTAAAAAATTAAATTTTCAATAAGTATAATATTTTTTTCATTATAGTCACAATATCACAGAAAAATTTCTAATCCAACCTCAGATGGCCATGTTACGGCCATTCAAAGTCTTAAATATATATTGAAATCTATTTTAGTGGGTATAAAATTTAAGAATGTATATATATAAATATATTTTATTTTATACTCGAATACTGATAGCAAAGTGAATTCTGTTTAAACCACATGTTATGATCAAGTTTACAGCTGGAACAATATTTTTTGATTGGATAAAAAAAATATTTTAATATAATAATAATAATAATATTTTTCTAAACCTAAGGAGATAGGTTAGAAAAAAATATGGGGGTTGTTGTTTGTTATCCATTGGTCAGCATATGGCCAAAACGTAAAAAAAAGGTGTGGGGATTTTTTTTAGAACTCTCTGTTGGCAGGTCAAAAAGGTCAATAAAAAAGGATAATACCCACAGGTCACTATGAAGGACCATGTCATCTCCTCACCTCTCATCTTATCTGTCGTTCAACTAGGCACTCCCCAACACTAACATAGCCTTCCTATCTAGCTGATTCTTCCCCTCTACTATGAAAAACATGGAACTGCCCCTAATCCTTTGTTGAGGCTTCCCTTTCCTGCTACCTCATTGGATACCCACTCCTCCCATTTGGGTCTCCTCCACTGTGGGCCTCCCCTATGGCGTATAACGTAGCTCTGGTGCCCTTCAGGTCACCTCCCCCCCCCTCCCCCCTCTGGCCTCTCACCCTCCCTAGCAGTTCCTTTATTTGGGAGAAATAGATCTAGTGGTCATCTAAGATTTGTTCATGTTGGTAGATGCCAAGGCAGACTACAACCCTCCTTTATCCAGAGACCGTGAGTCAGCATCCTCCCCGATTTAGTCTGAAGCAGCTGCCTTCGTCTGTCGTCGTCCACCGATGAGGCTGTTCCAGCTGGCCATTGTGACCTACACCACTGCAGGACCTCCCTCGCCACCCTCGGGAAGACTCAAGATGTTATACTAACCTTTGTCCAAGAAGACTTCATCCGCTCTGGAGACCACCGAACGCCGCCGCCTCCAGTGGAGAGGTAATATGTGGGTTCTGTTGGGTGTGATCAGTCTCAAATTGGATCTGGGTGGTTCATCCCAACCCAAAATGGTCTTGGGTGGGCATGCCTGACCCAGAACTTTCCTGCAAGGGGTCCACAGAGGCCATGCCCAGTTTTTTGGGGGCTCGGGTAATATTATTTAATCAAAAGTCAATTAAATTAATTAATTTAATTTTGGTTATAAATTAAATAAATTAAATATTAATTTTTGATTTAAAAATTTATTTTTAATTATGCAGGTTAAAATTAATTTAATTTTGGTGTTAAATTAAAATAATTAATTAATTTAATTTTTTGGTTTTAAAATTAAATTAATAACGATAATAAATAATTAAAATTATTGAATTAAAAATGTGAGTGAATTTTTAATTCAATAAAATATCCCTCTGATAAATAATTAATTTAATTATAATTTTTATTTTGGTATTTAATTTAAATATGTTAGTTAAAGTGTATTTGACCGGTCATGTTCCCTAGACCAACCAATGCATGTTTGGTGCGTTATTATTAATTTATTTAATTATTGCATGGTTTGTAATAAGTAGTTAAATAAAAGGTGATTTGTGTGTCATCTCAATGTCATTATATGTATAAGGGATCATGTGTCTAATTTAGATTTGTACTTTATACACCCCAATTCCCCTCTCCTACGTGTGATTAATATTTTATAATGATGAGATGAGCAATGACGCACTTCACACCTAGTTATGGCGATGCACTAGACAGGATATTGACACATTGGATGGGCAGGTGCCAAAATTTGTGTCACAAGAAACACAACTCAAGGTATATCCCCTAGTGTATAGGTTGATCCATTATTCACTCAATGCATCAACCATTAGAATCATATCATGATCATATCATCGTTTTATTTTTTCATGGTTTTTTATTTTTTGAATGTGTAGTTTATACGAGATCACATAGAATAATAAACTAGTATGCATAGATAAAATGAACATGTGAAGTGATGGATATTTCTATTTATTTCATAGTTATTTGTGAGTGTGATAACAGGGAACATTCTTAAAAAATATAAAATTATTTCTTTCATCTCATTAAAATACAAAAAACCCTCAAATAAATATTAAGTAATTACTGTCATCCATCATTCAAATTTGAAAAAAAACTAAGTGTTTGAGGTGCTCACCATGCCATATCTGAGAGTACCTCTTACTACCATGGAGTTCTTATGAGAGTGGTGGGTCAAATTAACTAAACTAATAGTGTTTATTATCCTTATCTGACTTGGTATCATTATAGAGTCAAGTGTTGAGTAAACCAAGTTAAGATTTTAGAAGTTGGGACTTCACTCAATATATCAAGGAACCACAAGTTAATACGGTAGGTCCATCAAAAGCATATGTTGAACCCTTTAATTAGTGGAATAGACAAAGATTGTACACTATAAGGGGAGGTTCATGGATCCTTTCCACTATAATACTCAAGTGATAGAGTATTCCAATTCTAGTACAGAGGGTTCTAAGAATTTGATAAAATAAGGGGGTGTATTTAATTTTTTAAATAATCAATAAAAATTTCTAAACCAATAATCAAGATAAAAATTACTAATCTTAAAAAAATAGAAAATGGAAATTTATACCATAATAAATTCTATAATAAATAATGTACAAAGTAAATTTCTAAACTATCATGAGTTTCCAAGTGTGGTATAGGAACTTGCACAAAATACTATGGTATGGAAAATTCAAGGTGTTGGTGTCCCCAATACCTGTTAAATTACCTCAAGAAGCGATGGTGAGAAATATGCTTATAGGAGAATCATGTGTTAAGAATGTGATGGTTATGTCATAATGTAATCACCAATGTATGATGCTAGTTTTGGTCACTATATCAGAACATAGTTGATATAACATGAAGTATCATCTTCGAGAAGTATTCAAGGTGAAAGTGAATCAAGATATGAATGAGATGATTAAATTGGCTATCTGTAAATTTTAATGTATATCATGATCTTTAATTTCATATTATTTATATACCCATTTACTCTTGTCATTTTTTAAGTTAAAAATGGACAGTATTAAGTAAACACTTCATTACATATTTAGAAAGGGTTCTCCAAGGAATTAATAATATAAAAGATGGATTAACCTTTAATTCATATGGAGAAAATTTTAATGGAAAGGAGAAAATGAAAATGGTAAGTAACACCATAAACACATTAAAAATGTTCTTAAATTCAATGATTTTGGTTAATTAACTGGTGTTTATTTTCTTTTCATATAATGAAATAAATTTATAGATGTTTAGTTGCAATAAACTAAATTAAATAATCAACTAATCGATTCTTCTGGAATATTCATCAATATAAAAGTAACATTTAAATCATAATTTTTGGTTAATAAATATAGTATTCCTTTCATATATGTGTATTTAAATATAGTAACCCAGAAATTCTAGAAACTTTATTATAATTTAGGTGTATTCTTCAAGCAGTTGATAAAGGGTGATTCCTAAGATAGTGGTGAGAAGTACAGGACTTATCTATTTCTAAGTGAATGATTCTTGTAAAAACATTATTGAGTATTACCAAAACCATTATCTCATTTTTCCTTTTGATACAATGAGACATTATTCCAGGTTCTGAAATTAATTTTGTTTTTGGTATCTTATTCTCAGCCAATAGTTTAGTAATACTTGAATCGTATGCAATTCATAATGAATATAAAATTTAAGACTTTTATACTCAGTTGTATAAAGATAATTATTTTTCAAGTAAAACTAAAAGTTTATGTCAAGTTTATACCTATTTTAGTATTTAGGATCAGTAAATCTAAACACCTTTGGTATTTTCAATGTCCTTAGTTTTGTACAAGGGAACCTTTAGAAATAAAGGTAATCCATAAAGCTTTTAGAATTAGTTCCACAAATGGGAATGAACTTTTCTAAGGGTAAGCTAGTGGTAAATATTCTTCATTATATTCTTTAGTTATTAAGGAATGTAAAAGTTAAGTATGATATATGAATGGTTAGTAGATATGAGTTGATTCATGCCAGTGTGTCAAAGAATATCTTGACCAAGCAATCATCGATCATTATAATGTATCATGGAGAAATTCATAAATCCACATTAACTTATCTATATCATGAATTTGGTGTTAATGAGGATCATCTATGATGAATTATTATATTTTAACATTGACCAAAAATATATAGCATAGATAAATTCCTAAATGCACAATTTATACATCAGAATTATGATGTAGGGGGTATTAATGATGCAACTTGAAAAAAATTCCATTATATTTCATGACGTACTTTGAAAAGAACAGTGATATCCTATAACCATATGCCAAATATCATGACCAATGGATGTCATATAAGTTATAGTATTATGAAAATCTATAATGTCATGAAACATGTGTTTAGATGTACAGAGTTTGTTAGGACATAAACAAACATGCATTAATAATAAACACAGTTTCCATCTTATTAAATATCCTAATGGTTTCTTATGATATTACATAAATCCCTAAAATATAAAAGTGGTAGTCAAGTAATATACTTCATTTCTATATAAGGGTGCACATATCTATTAGTGATAGTGGGAGCCATATTGACTTGGGTTTAGTCAATGCTTAAGATGCATAAGTAGTTGGCATAGGAACTAGTTCCATAAGTTCATGTGGAACAAGAATGTTCCATAGACACATATTATGTAGAAATATTAAAACCATGATGATGGTTTTGTATTCACTATGTATGGTGATCCCTTAATAGTCGAGAATAATGATTCCTACAAGTAAACAATGTATGTAAAATAGCTAAGATTGATAATATCGAATAAAATTCAATACTGGATTTCATGTTTCAAAGTGAAAAGGGGATTATTGTTTTGAATATTTTTGTGGGTATTCAAATAAGATTATACATGGATGATATAAGCATGATACCAATAAGGATTGATTGGTTAAATTAAGTTGTTATTCCTAAATCTATTAAAATTTTACCTGACATATCTACTTCCCATGATCATTTTATTGAGCATTGGATGTCATGACCACCATTCATGGAAGGTTTCTATATAACGCAACCAAAAAGGTATGGAAACATCACAAAATTATAATAAGGGTTTCAAGTTAATGAAATCTAGTTTAGTATTGAAGTAACCAACATGATCATAGAATATTCATTTGGAATGAATCACTTTCATGTGTCTACCAAAGGTTAGTGGGATCACCATTGTTTTTTAGGAAAAATATGTTTTGAAACATTTGGAAAATAGATATTGGTCTTTGAGTTAGTTAAGACTAGGATGAATTTTGTTCTCCAGTTATTGGCTTAATGTAGTAACCATTTTTTCTAGGGAAAATGATCTATTGATGTGGATCTAAAAGGTTTTGTGGACCTAGTCAATCATACATATAGTGACATGGTATTGAAAAACACAAGTTGGAACAATTTGAGTTATAATTTTTTCCAGTGTCGCATGACATAATCTTTCCAGGTTTACATGTTTGGGACATTGGAGGAGATTGACGTGATGAATTGAAATCCATAAGCTCGAGTGACGGATCAATAATGTATGTCATGATATGTATAATAATTGGTATTGTCAATATATACTTTATAGTTGTAATATATCAATTATATCTAGTAGTACTAAAGTGAAGTAGTCAAAACTATCTAAATATACTTTGGAAGGTATAAAGGATATGTACTTGGTAAGAGGAGAAGAATGGATACTAGTTTTTGAGGGGATGAAAACTAGTATTACTAAAATACATGTGATATAATATCACAATTAGGCTAAGGTGATGAGAGAGATGAGCTCATATAATCCAGTGGTATCAATACCTATAAATAATGAGTACTTTTTAGCTTTTTAGGTAGCTAAGAAGCAGTTAAACATAACAATTTTTTCTAGTTCTTGGAATCACACCTAATAAGTATAGGATTATTATAATATAAATTATGATACTCTTACTAGACCATATTTCAAGTTACAATAGTGGTAAAAGGTATATACTCAGGGATACCATCTCTTGAGAAGGATTACTCAAGGAGATGAGGTCAAAAATAGCATAATATCTATGCAATGGAATCGTGGAAGACCTAGCAACTAAAGTCATGACTCAATAGAAACATGATTGTGATTATGTAAGAGCCAACAAGTTTGATTAGAAAGTTTGATCTAGTTAAAGTGGGAGTATTATAATAGTGGGTTCCCTATACCCAACTATGAAGTACTTTTTATTACCATATCATTTATATAATTAGTTATACATGACATATTCTTACCATTATAGTGTAGATATTTCTATGTCCACTATTTAACGGTAATATCCATAGATTAATTATCATATTAAAAGGTTATAGCAGATCTCATACTATAATGAGAACCTCCAGATACAATGACATTAATCTTAAATATATGTCCTATGGTCTAGATACATATTAATAATTAGAAATCATATATGTTAAACTATTAGGTGTTGTGGTCTCATAATCATTGACACTTATTCTCGGGATGCTCTCACTTGGTGGTCTCTAGTAGTGAGATCATAAAGATTAACCCACCAATAGAAACACCACATGTTTTGGGTGTCATTAGATGTTCCTATCTATGAACATATGTAATGGTCTCCAGAATTGATATCATTAACAATATGTGTTATTTGGTTACATAATTTGATGAAAGGAAAAAAACCACGATAATGAAATCAGGGTGATGTATCTTGTTTTGGGTGTGTCATTGGTGGCATGGCATTGGTTGAAAGGTCAATAAATGATTTGTCTCTTCAGGTTTAAGGAAGTAATATATATTGGGAAATGTTTATCAGGATGGTAGTACCTTCTTAAGTCCATTATCATGGTAGTCAAGGGTAAATCCATCTAATTAGATAAACAAATAATAAAACAAGAATATGGTGATGACATGGGTGTGCATCTTGATTTATGAGATATTAAAGATAAATATATTATGATACACAGTGAATGTTTATAGGTTTATTATTGCTACTATGACTATCCTTTTCTATTTAGGGGCCATGATGTGTTGTTATATCCCACTCTTGGTCTATGAATATTATTCAATGCTATCGAGATAAAGGCCTAGAGGGTCACATATAGTAGAATTTTCACGAATCTTTTCTATTTAGTTGAATAGGTATATTAGACATGGTGAACCCCACCTCTGGGGTTTGGGATTTGTACAAGGATAAATTATCACCAAAGTAATAAATAAATTTAGGATCTCATATCAAAATTTCACTCTTGCATCATAAGAAAGGAAATGTGGTGATCGTCGAAGCGTCAAAGGCATTGTCAAAACTCTATACTAGCACCTAGATTTTAATAATCAATACCCCAAAGATTCTTGATGTGGGAGTGGATGATCTAGATAAATTCATCTTGGAATTATTCAAGTAGTGATCACCAACAATGAGTAGGAATCGAGCAGTACTTGGGATATAAACCAAGTATTTTATGGTTTTTTGTGTTTAATCTTCTTCAAGTGAGAATCTCAGCTTATACTGGCATCGATTCGCTGACATTAATTAATTCATGTTGATCGTCAGTGAAAAAATTTAAAAACCCATTTTTGAGGCTTCCGCTGCATGACCAGTACCTTTATCAGCCAGATGAGTAGTCATATGTGACTATCCTAGTTATAAAAATGAGAGAGGAGATAGGCACATCAAAGCACTTTCTTCTTCTCCTGTAGCCCAGGCCTCTTCCATTGGCAGAAGAAATAATATGTGGTTTTCTAGATCTCCTACTTCCTATTGTTTCTAACATATGAACATGGCTCATGTGGATGTATATGTTAGCTATGATCATGAAATACACACAGTTAGATGCATATCTTATCATATAATCCTTTTCTAGATCTTCCTCTCGCCTTTCTTCAGAGGGCCTCTATAGGCGTGGGTCCTCAAATCCATGTATCCATCTCAAAGGGTCACATTCTCTGTGAGATAATGAGCCTATTATTCAGTATAATTCATAACTCAATCCTCTTAAAGGGACACATTGTCACGAACCAGGCCGGGTCGCCATCTGACCCGGTGCCCGACCCGGTCCGCGACATGGCCCGAAGGGCGTTCCCGATCCCCACGGGCTGGCACAAGTGCCCGGGTATCAAAACTAACACATGGGAACGATTTTACCCTAAATAGTAAACACAAAACAATTTACAAGGTAAATAAACTAAAACTGAAACAGAAAATCAAACTGGACTTTACACAAAATCAATTTTAAAGATTTACAACTTGAACCAACATAAAAAAAAAGGTAACGTCAACGAAAGAAACTAAAACTCTAACTCAAACCTCAAAGCAACAAGAGAGGTGCGACATCCACATGTCACAAGCATCATCCTGCACGACAAGACCATCAACGACCAACCACCATCACTGAGCGTGATGCCTCAACCTGGAATACAAAGAAAACAGGCCCTACATACACCCAAAGGTGTACGTAGGGTGTGATCAAAGAGCCTAGTAGGAAGACACCCAATAAAAAGGTTCCACGCATAATTATTAGATGAAAAATACCTTTGCAATATTATCTAAAGAAAAGAAATAAAAAATTGAACAATTTAAAAGAAGAAGGAATTAAAGAAAACAGTTTCAAATGGAACAACATAAATTAAAACACACACACCCTTACTTTCTAAAATAACCAAAGTGTCTCTCCAACGAGCGTAAAGTAACTAATGAGCACTAACATGGGAGAGGTTGCATGGGTGTTAGCTAGCTTGGGTCCCTAGAGCTTCGTGTCTCGGTGAAACATGGATTAGAAGGCCACGACCCTCAGAAAACGTGGCTTAGAAGGCCACGACCCTCAGAAAATCATATGTTTAGTTAGTGTTGCAATCGTCAGTCCTACCAGTGAAACCAGGTCGAGTCACCTCCGGAACACTAGCGCACTAGTCTAGTCCACCCTCCTAGCTACCCGGGCTTCCCAGTTTTTGCTCAAACAAGTTTCAAGTTAATGTCACATGTCGTACTAATACATAAACTCTAAACAGGGTACTTACACACGCAAAAACATAGTTTGAACACCCAAAACCGCTTTTAAAACCATACGCACATCAAAATCTTTTCAAAAAATAATCTGCATAGGTTATGTACTAAATTAGACCAATTGCCGCAATGAAAAAAAACTTATCATTAAACAAACCACCACTCACACATATAAATATCATTTTGAAATAAGACGAACATTAAAACAATCTTTTTTTTCAAAAGGTTTCACACCATGGTCATGATTGAATAAACCATTACAAAAGCTCATAAAACAATATCACATGGCTTTAGACACACTAAAGTAATCATTTCCACATTCAAAACACATTCTAACATCGCACGCACTCAAATACCATTTTAAGGTGTGACCTGCACCACACTAATAGTTTGATGGAAGACCTTACACCATATGTAAAACACCTTTGCACAAATCACCTAATTAAATAAGCCAAAAATAAAAGTATACAAAATAGTTTAAAAGAAATCACTTGGATCTGTCGACTAAACCCACACCAAAACTTCTTTGTCAACCAGACACACACTAGGCCATGAAAAACATATATTTCGCACCACTTAAACAGATCAATAATCTAACCGCAACAATAAAAAAACACTAGCAACTAAATTGATATGAGTATTTAAGCAGAAAGAACACACATATCATAGACATGCTATTAAACAGTTCAAATGCATCTCAAACATCAAAGAAAAACAACTTCACATTACACAAATCAACTAAATGATATACTAAACAAACTAAACTTGCAAATTAATTTATCAAATAATAACTTAGGCGTGGAACCACCTACCTCAGGTGTTGGAGACTCCACAACATTTAGGGCGCGGCTCCAATTGCTCATCCAGCGCACCACAACAAATGAAAAAGAACCTTAGAAATAAGTATCAAAAAATGCATCAAAATTAAAACAACTTCACCCTAAAAATCTAACCCGACAACCTCTAAAAAAAATTAAGAAACAAACTCGAAGGTGTTCCGCAAGATTCAAAAATACTAAAAATGAAGTCAAACGTTCCTTTGTGACTCAACACAAACTGATGTTAAACCAGAGCAAAATTTGTATAATTTATAAACTACTAATAACCAGTTCAATATCAATTTTTCACATAAACCACACTTATATCGCATGCACAAATCAACTGAAACTACAAACATTATTCGCATCAAATAAACTAATTAAATAATATGCTAAATTAATTTAAGAAGAAAATTAATTTTTCAAAATATGGTTAAATGCGAAATCACCTTCCTTTGACGCAGAGACATCCAAGCTTGGGTGTGAAACACCAATTGCAACCAATTCGCATCACAACTAACTCAATTTATACCCTAAAACAAGAATTCATACCAAAATAGAGATTTAAAAACAACTCTTAACAAACGCCACACCTGCTGGAAAAAAAATAATAAAAACTCAAAGAATATAAGGGACCTATCTGGGGGGGTTGCGCATGTGGAAGAAGGTAGAGATGTCGGGTTGGGATGGAGCACCGCCAACCAGCGAGGGAGGTCGCGCGACGGCGCGAGCCGGCCTGGCCGGGGGTCGGGGAGGCTTTGCGATGCCATACATGGGAAAAAGGGAGGCGGCGCGCAACACAATGGCATGGTCGGGCGGGTGTGCGACTGCCGAGCCAAGGAGGTTCGCGCGACGGGGTTCCAAGGAGGAGGATGAGGCCGATCGGAAGCTGTGGGGTGTGGTCAGTCCAGCGGACGGCGCCGGCGAGGAGGCCAAGGGGAGAAGGTCGCGACGGGGCGATGTCGTGGTTGGCGAGATCTTTGGTGGTGTCACGGGCGGAAGACCAAGGGGGGCAGGGGAGATTCGGCGCAGCTTACAAGTGAAGCGGGAGCTGGACCTGCGGCCGCTAGGGTTCCAAGAAGAACCCGCAACACCCAGAGGAGAAGGAAAAGAAAACGCACAGGAAGAGGAGGGGAAAGAAGGAGAGTAGAGTGAAAAAAAATAAAAAGGGGGAAAAAGGAAACAAAAATGGGGGGGGAAATGAAATAACAAAATAATAATAATAATAGTAATAATAATATAATAAAATTCAACCAAATAAAAAAAAGAAATGCAGTAACAATAATAATAATAGTTAATAAAAATAATAGTAGTTAATACCTTAATAAAAATAACGATAATAATAATTTGAAAAGTTATAATTTAAAATACCATTTTTTTTATCATAAAAAAAATAATTTTATAAAACTTCCTTTTATTACATTATTATTAATTATTTTTATTTAATTAATTGAAAATAGGGAAGGTCATGTGGTGAATCGAGCGAGGCCACGTGGCTTCGACAGTGGCGCGCTAAACGCAACCAAGGGTGAAACATTTGTTTCTAAATAAGAGCTTAGAAAAATTAAGTCGGCCTCGACCCGAACTATCCGGTGCCCAATAAAAAATAATAACAATAAAATAAATTATATATAAAAAAAAGACGGGTGTGACAATTATCCCCACCATAAAGCTTTCCGTCCCCAGAAAGCCACAACTAGAACCAAACCCCAAAGCAGAAGACCACACTCCCTTAAGGTTCCAAAGGGAATCCCCATAAACACCTAGAAAAGAGAGGGAAAAGGCATCATGCTCAGAGAAAGTGACTCAAAGATAACATCAAGAAACGCATAAAAGGACTTTCTGATATGTGTTTCCCACCCCAAAGAGCTGAAAAACCTCCAGTTGATTGTTTAAGAAGATGAGCCCTCGCACCCACGGAAATCAACTTTACAAGACGAAATTTCCTCAAGCACTATTAAACGAAAACCACACCATTTTGATAGAAAGAACAACAAGGTCATACTACATCCACGGAACACGCTTATCACTTATCACCAAGCCATATTTAAAAATAGAAGAAAAAGATCAACATGGGGAGGCCCGAGGGGCTCCCCACTGTTACGAACTCACTGACGCTCGAGACGAGACTGGAAAACTGACACGAGGAAGTTTGGGCGGACTCCCTGCCATTAAAGAAAAGTCCAGCACTGATTCATTCTAGTGACATTCGTGCGAGACCCAATGTGGGTCTCCCCGCCATTAAGAACCTCCCAACGCCCAAGGAGAGACTAGAAAACCAACATGGGGAGGTCCAGGCGGACTCCCCACCATTCAGGAAAGGCCACCACCGATTTATTCCAGAGACCTTTGTATGAGACCCATCGTGGGTCTCGTCACCACTAGAACTAACAGAGGATATATAACTTTAAAAAATTTCCGATGGTGACCAAACACCCCAGCACAAGGGGTGGGGAGGGTGGGCCCGACTACTGGGGCATCAAAACCATGGTCGGCCACAAACCAACATCTCAAAATTTCCTGGATGAACACCATTCAAATTTGAGACTGGGTTACCCAACAGACTCTCATAAGGACCACTAAAGTGATTGCATCCAGTGGAACGCAACCCCCCAAGACTTTAAGGAAACGAGAAAAACACGCCTCCACATGGTCGCGAAAACCTTTTGCAACCAGACGGCTCATTCAGAGCATAACAACCATCGAAACAAATTATGTTGCTTTCACTCTCACCACCAATGAAAGAAATAAGGTCGGGGTCCCATACAATCCCGAGGTTCCTGACCACGCGCCAGCTTCACTCCGAGGCCTTTAGCTGGAGCTTTGATGTTCGAAGCATCTTCTTCCTCGTAGTCAGGCATGGAAGACTCCTAAACGGAGAATCTCATTTTGGTGCCACACGCAATCATATTGCAACCGAGGCAACACCATCAAACACAACACATTACAGTATCTGACTGATCATACGCGGAACATTCACCAACACTAGAGTTGAAATGGTGTCTGCGCATCACCCTTTGTCACACTGAATGAGAACACGACACCACCAATCGTCACCTGAACATGACCGTTGTTGTTGAGAGGAACATTACGCTGAGAAGGACTTTAAACCGCATCTTGAACACCATGTGATTCCTGCAAATGACCATAGAAACCTCATACGACTGGGTCTGCCAACCTAGTGGCCTAACATGAACCCTTAAAAGAAAAAAACCAAAGACCAGAGGTCATTAAAACAATAAATCGAACCAACAACTTAGGTTTGCTTCCACCTTCCCCACTGGAGTCTCCTTTACCGCTTCCAAAGGAAACCTTCAGACGCAACGATGTCAAAAATCATACCTGACAACTAAGACAACTCAAGGAGACCAAATTCCCCTTCAACTCCTCTCATGTCTGTCATCCCGCAATGAGAGGATCCACTTAGTTGCAAAAAGAAGAGGTGGGTTCAATTCTAGAATTCAAGAAGAAATTCCTTTGATAAACTGGAGGGTTGGCCAATGGCGAGTTTCCAGTAGCCACACTTCAATCACATGTCAACGATTTATGGGGGAGGCATACACTAGTCAAGAAAGGAAACATGGACCAAAATCAAACTGGTCCAATGATCAAGACATACCACAAGAAAACACCAAAAGTGCAGGGGAAACCACTGCAAGGGCTCCCCGGTGCACTTTTCAAAAGAATTAACTAGGTACCCGCTTGCATACCAACTTACAAATAAGAACTCAAACTCGAGACACAAACCATTCAAAAAGAATACTCAGATCAAAATGCCACACATCCAACATCTCAAAAACACAAGGACACGCCACACAAACACCATTTACCAAATTTTTCCTTTAACAAAACATTTTGAAAATAAGCAAACCCAGTGGGTTACACAAACACCAATGGCGTCCCGTGAGCCTTGCACATGCATGTTCTCATGCCACACTGGCACCCACCTTATATCCATACAGTCACTCATCCACTCGTTCCATTAACCATTTTTTCCCATATACACTCATGCATGTGGTTTCCCACAAGAACACCAAGGGTTAAAAACAAACCATTCAATTTTTCAAAACCAAAACATCCAACCCACACTTTTCAAACCTCACACACCATTTCATTTTCAAAGCGCTTCATTTGAAATATTTTCCAAGTCCAAAACATTTTTACTTAAAAACCAAATTCTCATGAATCTAAAGCGAAGTGACGAGAAACGACACAAGAGAAACTTGTGTCAGCGGGTGACTGGAACGTGTGGTTGGCGGCCATACTCCAATCATGCCACTGCCACAGAGGGTATTCTAAGACAGCATCCCCGGCTCCACATGGATTGCTAGACCCTGCGAGCTCACGAGGTCCACTGACCTTACCCCATTTCATTTCCTTAAACAAGATTAACCGCAATGACCAAAAACACATACAAACCTCAACACACTTTGGTAACTCGAGTCCCTCCATGAGGTGTGCTGGCCAGGCACATTGCTCGTAGATAGAATGCTGAGTTCATACAACCTTAATTTTGGTCCACTTTGACTCCATCTCAAAAGAAAATGACCCAAGAGAGCAAACCTTGCCCTCTAATACCATTTTGTTACGAACCAGGCTGGGTCGCCATCCGACCCGGTCCGCGACATGGCCCAAAGGGCGTTCCCGATCCCCACGGGCTGGCACAAGTGCCCGAGTATCAAAACTAACACATGGGAACGATTTTACCCAAAATAGTAAACACAAAACAATTGACAAGGTAAATAAACTAAAACTGAAACAGACAATCAAACTGGACTTTACATAAAATCAATTTTAAAGATTTAAAACTTGAACCAACATAAAAAAAAGGTAACATCAACGAAAGAAACTAAAACTCTAACTCAAACCTCAAAGCAACAAGAGAGGTGCGACATCCACATGTCACAAGCGTCATCCTTCATGACAAGACCATCAACGACCAACCACCATCACTGAGCGTGATGCCTCAACCTGGAATACAAAGAAAACAGGCCCCACATACACCCAAAGGTGTACGTAGGGTGTGAGCAAAGAGCCCAGTAAGACGTCACCCAATAAAAAGGTTCCACGCATAATTATTAGATGACAAATACCTTTGAAATATTAGCTAAAGAAAAGAAATAAAAACTTGAACAATTTAAAAGAAGATGGAATTAAAGAAAACAGTTTCAAATGGAACAACATAAATTAAAACACACACACCCTTACTTTCTAAAATAACCAAAGTGTATCTCCAACGAGCGTAAAGTAACTAATGAGCACTAACATGGGAGAGGCTGCATGGGTGTTAGCTAGCTTGGGTCCCTAGAGCTTCGTGTCTCAGTGAAACGTGGCTTAGAAGGCCACGACCCACAGAAAACGTGGCTTAGAAGGCCACGACCCTCAGAAAAGAATATGTTTAGTTAGTGTCGCAATCGTCAGTCCTGCCAGTGAAACCCGGTCGAGTCACCTCCGGAACACTAGCGCACTAGTCTAGTCCACCCTCCTAGCTACCCGAGCTTCCCAGTTTGTGCTCAAACAAGTTTCAAGTTAATGTCACATGTCGCACTAATACATAAACTCCAAACAGGGTACTTACACACGCAAAAACATAGTTTGAACACCCAAAACCGCTTTTAAAACCATACGCACATCAAAATCTTTTCAAAACATAATCTGCATAGGTTATGTACTAAATTAGACCAATTTCCGCAATGAAAAAAAAAACTTATCATTAAACAAACCACCACTCACACATACAAATATCATTTTGAAATAAGATGAACATTAAAACAATATTTTTTTTCAAAAGGTTTCACACCGTGGTCATAATTGAATAAACCATTACAAAAGCTCATAAAACAATATCACATGGCTTTACACACACTAAAGTAATCATTTCCACATTCAAAACACATTCTAACATCGCACGCACTCAAAAACCATTTTAAGGTGTGACCTGCACCACACTAATAGTTTGATGGAAGACCTTACACCATATGTA
Organism: Viscum album; assembly: GCA_963277665.1. Classification (NCBI taxonomy): domain Eukaryota; kingdom Viridiplantae; phylum Streptophyta; class Magnoliopsida; order Santalales; family Viscaceae; genus Viscum; species Viscum album. The sequence goes on along the minus strand of OY728141.1, from coordinate 2,039,749,256 downwards.
AAACACCTTTGCACAAATCACCTAATTAAATAAGCCAAAAATAAAAGTATACAAAATAGTTTAAAAGAAATCACTTGGCGTTGCCGACTAAACCCACACCAAAACTTCTTTGTCAACCAGACACACACTAGGCCATGAAAAACATATATTTCGCACCACTTAAACAGATCAATAATCTAACTGCAACAATAAAAAAACACTAGAAACTAAATTGATATGAGTATTTAATCAGAAAGAACACACATATCATAGACATGCTATTAAACAGTTCAAATTCATCTCAAACATCAAAGAAAAACAACTTCGCATTACACAAATCAACTAAATGATATACTAAACAAACTAAACTTGAAAATTAATTTATCAAATAATAACTTAGGCGTGGAACCACCTACCTCAGGTGTTGGAGACTCCACAACATTTAGGGCACGGCTCCAATTGCTCATCCAGCGCACCACAACAAATGCAAAAGAACCTTAGAAACAAGTATCGACAAATGCATCAAAATTAAACCAACTTCACCCTAAAAATCTAACCCGACAACCTCTAAAAAAATTAAGAAACAAACTCGAAGGTGTTCCGCAAGATTCAAAAATACTAAAAATGAAGTCAAACGTTCCTTTGTGACTCAACGCAAACTGATGTTAAACCAGAGAAAAATTTGTATAATTTATAAACTACTAATAACCAGTTCAACATCAATTTTTCACATAAACCACACTTATATCGCATGCACAAATCAACTAAAACTACAAACATTATTCGCATCAAATAAACTAATTAAATAATATGCTAAATTAATTTAAGAAGAAAATTAATTTGTCAAAACATGGTTAAATGTGAAATCACCTTCCTTTGACGCAGAGACATCCAAGCTTGGGTGTGAAACACCAATTGCAACCAATTCGCATCACAACCAACTCAATTTATACCCTAAAACAAGAATTCATACCAAAATAGATATTTAAAAACAACTCTTAACGAACGCCACACCTGCTGGAAAAAAAAGAAAACAAAAACTGAAAGAATATAAGGGACCTATCTGGGGGGGGTTTGCGCATGTGGAAGAAGGGAGAGATGTCGGGTTGGGCCGGAGCACCGCCAACCAGCGAGGGAGGTCGCGCGACGGTGTGAGCCGGCCTGGCCGGGGGTCGGGGAGGCTTTGCAACGCCATACATGGGGAAAAGGGAGGCAGCGCACGACACAATGGAATGGTCGGGCGGGTGTGCGACTGCCGAGCCGAGGAGGTTCGCGCGACGGGGTACCAAGGAGGAGGATGAGGCTGATCGGAAGCTGTGGGGTGTGGTCGGTCCAGCGGACGGCGCCGGCGAGGAGGCCAAGGGGAGAAGGTCGCGACAGGGCGATGTCGTGGCTAGCGAGATCTTTGGTGGTGTCATGGGCGGAAGACCAAGGGGGGCAGGGGGGATTCGGCGCAGCTTGCAAGTGAAGTGGGAGATGGACCTGCGGCCTCTAGGGTTCCAAGAAGAACCCGCAACACCCAGAGGAGAAGGAAAAGAAAACGCACGGGAAGAGGGGAGGAAAGAAGGAGAGTAGAGTGAAAAAAAATAAAAAGGGGGAAAAAGGAAACAAAAATGGGGGGGGAATGAAATAACAAAATAATAATAATAATAGTAATAATAATATAATAAAATGAAACCAAATAAAAAAAAGAAATGAAGTAACAATAATAATAATAGTTAATAAAAATAATAGTAGTTAATACCTTAATAAAAATAACGATAATAATAATTTGAAAAGTTATAATTTAAAATACCATTTTTTTTATCATAAAAAAAATAATTTTATAAAACTTCCTTTTATTACATTATTATTAATTCTTTTTATTTAATTAATTGAAAATAGGGAAGGTCATGTGGTGAATCGAGCGAGGCCACGTGGATTCGACAGCGGCGCGCTAAACGCAACCAAGGGCGAAACATTTGTTTCTAAATAAGAGCTCAGAAAAATTAAGTCGGCCTCGACCCGAACTATCCGGTGCCCAATAAAAAAATAATAAAAAAATAAATTATATATAAAAAAAAGACGGGTGTGACACACATTCACTATAATACAAACCTTTAGGGGGCCACCATAGGTGTGGGTCCTCAACCCAAACCAAAATACATGGGATTTGATTCCTACCCAAATAGTATACATAGAAATCCTCCCTAAGGTACAATACCAACACCCCAAAATAAACCCTAATTCTCTCTAAGATAAAACCCCAGTAGGTTCATATCCAATATGGGATCCCACATCCCTTGAAAGTTATTTGGGCCACTTTAGCGTAATTCCCACACCAAACATTGTCTAGGAACGTTTCCCTTAGATAACCTTATTACATGTCGTTAAACTGCATGGTTTGGTCCTTGTAGCATGACCTTAAAATGTATGATATGTCATGTTAATTGGAACTAAACTACATAGGTTCTGATTACATTCACAAGGATATGTAGGAAACCTATATAGTGGGGTCTTTCGCAACATCAAAACAACTTTAATTTCCTTGGATGATGATAAATTACAAAGTGTTACACTGTGTGTCTTAAAACCAGCATCGTGATAATAAATGACCAAAGTATCCTTCACCCATATTAAAAAGGGTGCCATTTATGAATAACATCATATACATATAGATTTATCTATTAATTAATAACCCTAGATACATATAGATTATTCTAAATTCATGCATGCTAATAATTGATTGTTAATTCAAGGGTGACTAGTGTCATATTTGGGAATTAATGAAGAATTCATGAACATGTCTTAAATCTTTAAGAGATACCTAGAGTGGGAAATAATTCTTCCAAAAGGATTTCATGAGTCCTACCTCACATACTCTTGACCAATGTGAGTCCCTAATCATGGTTGGACCATTTCCCCAGCAACTTCCTGCCTTTGGAAAGTAGGTACGTAGAACATCTCGAATAAGGGAACCATTGCGTGTTCCTGTCTCCATAAACTAAACTAATTGAAATCCATCAAAAATTTTGAACCTAAAATGAATGATTTTGAAACCATAAAAACCCACAAAATCAACCACCGAGGTCATGAACTAATTCCCTAGGAAACATTTATGAACATAAGTAACCAAAAATAACAATGAACATTCAGATTATGTGAGAAGAATTAGATGAAATAAGGAAATATTAAGAGAATATATAATAATAAATTTTCACCATAAGGATCATGGGTAAGTACCAAAAGAGATAAGTTTTGTAAATATTAGATATCTTTTATAGAATCATGTCCTTATGTTATATTTCAATGGGAGAACCATGTCTGCATGGTTTATTTTATATGGGAGTTCCAAATCAATGCGGTGTATTTTCTTGGGAGCACTATTTCTATTTGGTTCAATTTATATGGGAGAACCACATCCTAAAATTATCCACTCCATGAGAGTGAAATCTCCTCAAAATACTCCATAAAATAATTTTAATCATATCAAACCCAATTTCACATAGATGACTAACTAAGTATCTATCCTAAGTTACCACTAAAGTATTCAAGTTCTCTCCCATAAATTATTATATATAGTCATAGGATATATAATAACACCCTAATACATTAATAAAACAAAAAAAATACTACATTAATTAATTACATAATTAGTTAATATATATTACAAAAAAATTATATTGGATTTTTTTAAAATTAGCAGATAACTAAATTAAAACACACACACGCACACACATATATATATATATATATATTATAATCATATTTATTATTAAAAATGATAAAAAAAATAATCTAAGAGAACCTTTTTTAGATAATCAGGAAGAATCATGACAAAATAGTATCTTGGTTAGGTTTTGATATATAGATAAAAAAAGAAAACAATACTCAGGAGAAGAGAATAATGATTTGAAACTCGCTAATCTAATGTTGTAGAAGTTTAGAATCAAAAAATACCTGAAAAAAGGAACAAATTTGGAGGACAATATAAGGTTTCAACTCACTCTAGTGAAGGATATTAGGGATCATGGGTGAGTAGGGGAGGGGTCTAAGGGTTATGTGAAGACTCTATACTATCAGTTTTTTAAAAACCATTGGTATATGGTGGTATATACCAATGGTTTGTAAACACTATTCATATAACATTATATATACCAATGGATTATACAAACCATTGGTATATATTGAAACTAGGAACTCTATACCAATGGTTTTTGTAAGTTTTTTGTATAGATGTGTGGGGATATCCCCATTTTCTAGTAGTGAATCTTTGAGAAAGTGGGATTGGTGGATTATCAAGTAGCCTTACCACCAAGTTCATGTAAATAATGTGTTTTATGTTTCTTTATAAGTAAAAAAACAATTTACTATTCTTGATCAAAGATATAAATTGTTGTGAAATAGGATAAATTTTTTGATTAAAATTTTATGGGAAAATTATATGGTTCATGAATCAACATTATTTCATCCCACCTTTTTATTACAAACTTATCATTTTCATGGTAAAAACAGAGGATCTTTTAAAGTTTAGTTTCTTGGAAAAAAGGGGTACATAAAACATGAAAACTTAAAACATTATTATAATATACTTGAAAGTATTAATCATATTTTATTACTAATTAAATTTAATTAATCTCATAAATTGGGTACATACTTTAAAGTAAAGGGTGAACTTAAGGCCCAGTAAGGGAAAACATGGAAAACAGTTTACATGTGATTATGAGAAATATCAATAAGAAATTGAGGTATATTATAAAGGAATGAGAAATGGAAAAAAAATTAATATTATAAATAAAATAAAATTATTCATAACATATAAATTTGGCTACAACATTTAAATGATACATTCATAATCACAGCGGGGTGTCATAAAAATTACGAAGATTATTCACTAAGGTATCGTAAAACATGTCATCTCTATATATTATATTATTTACCCAATACAATGGAGTGATATCAGGGAGAAAACTTCATATTTATTAAATAATTTGATCCACATAGATCATAATAAAACACTTCATAAATAACCCATGGATAATAAAAGAAACAAATTTTATATAAAAATCATGGCATTCTTAAAAGTGCTTAAAGATAAGTTCTTTATGTCATTTATAACCCACGAAAAGGGAATAAGAGTTTTAGATATGTCAATAAAAGAATAAAATAAATTATTTTTACATATTTTTGATTAACCCTAGAAAATAAAGAGGTTTGGGTATTCAAATAAATAAAATAAAAAGGAATTTCTTGATGATAAGAGAGAAATTTTGAAAAGTAAAATCGGTAGCATGACTGGTATAAAAAATGGATTTAGAAAAGGGTTAAAAGAGATGGAACAAGGGATTAACATTTATAAAACATATAATGGAAGTGATGGAATGAAATAAAAGTAATTAATATAGATTTAACATAACATTCAGAATATATATACAAAAGAGGTTCTTGAAATGAATAGAAAAGAAGGATATTTCCCTTACCTTGAAGAGTAGTTCCTAAAAATTGAAGATTAGGACCTTGGGGGATTGAGAAAACCATGGGATGAATCATTGAGAATTAAAAATATCATATATTAATTTAGGAATAATTTTTAGTTAAATTAAACGGAGAAAATGGGTGGGTATTTATAGAAAAAGTGGAGGATTAGTTTATTAATTTCTAAATATGAAGGCATTGGACACGTAGGTAGTGGTAAATGAAAACCCATGGTCTTTTCCATGGTATTTTTCCATGTTATTGGACACTTAGAACATATTTAATTTAATTTAATACCAAAATAGTCAACCATAATTCTATATTATATATTTTTGCAAGGAAAAGTAAACTTTCCAAAAATATCATTTTTTATGTTAAAGTTTCCATTTTAAAATTTTGAAAGTAAATTATATATTTAAAAATTTACTAAAATCTAATAAAATAAAATAATTTGATTATTTTATTATGTTTAACTAATTATTACATCATTATTACATAATTATGATGTCACTAAACTTACCGAAAAACTCAAACTATATTTTTACTATTCACTAAAAAACAAAATATTTTAGAAAAATATCATAAATTAACCATAAAATAATTTAAATATGATGATTTAAAAAATGATATTTATTTTATCATAAAAATTATCTATATATGATAATTCTAAATTTTAAATTTTAAATTCCTTATTTATTAAAAATAATATCAGACTTAAAATGCATAGTGAAATTAATGAGACTTTTAGAAAAAATTATTTTATTATTAATATTTAAATAAGAATGTTTTTATAATAATATTTCATTAAAGTAAGTATTACTCATAATATATTATTTTATTATATTATTTATATATTTTATGAAAATTAGAATTTCTATTCGAAAAATCAATTTATCACATTCCAACTCAATTTTATTAAGAAAAACTACTCTTAAAACAAAATTGATGGAAAAATTTTTTATTTATACAATGTCATTAAACTTTAAGTAAATATGGCCTTGAAACATAACCCCTTATAACACACACATGCAATCTAAGGGTAAGGTGTGTGATGGTGATAGATTCTTTGGGCGGTTTGGATAACATCGCTTGAGTGGTCATTTCCATTAACTTGAACTTCTCACATAGAAGATTTCATTCAAGATTAACATGTTAAATCTCATATTGGTCTTAGTCAAGAGAGATGGCCAATGACGCTACCTCCCTCCCAAGATCTGACAAATGGACTTCGTACAGAACAACTCTACTAGTTGAGCCAATTGTTTCTCCTTTATGCATTAATTATACATTATCATTTCTACTTATAACACTAATTATAACGTCAAAAATATTATTGTAGTGTTTTTTCCAATAGTCGTATTGATAAATAGTCTTAATTAACTAATGTCCATATAACGGTTGAAACTCAGTGGTCACGTTTCAAAATATACTCACTTCATTATTAATTTGGTATAGTTTTGTTGAGTAAAAAATAATATAACCCAAATTTTTTAGAAAATAAATATCATTAAAAAATATTGGGTCATTACATTATTCCCCCCTTAATAAATTTTATCCCCTAAATTTAAACTCATTCCCTCAATTGATAAAAGGTGTGGGTACTTATGTCTCATTGTTTCCTCTAGTTCCCATATTACTTCTCCATATTTATGGTTCCTCCACAACACCTTGAAGAGGTGGGTATTATTTTTTCATAGAACCTTGTCACTACAGTCTAAGATCTCTACCAGATTCTACTCATAATAGAGGTCATGTTTTAGTTGTACGGCCTATAGATTCAGTACATGTGAAGGGTCGGGTATGTACTTTATCAAGAGTGATATGTGGAATACATCATGAACTTGAGCTAGATGTGGAGGAAGTGAAAGTTGATGGGCCACTGATCCTATGTGATCAAGGATTTCATAGGGGTCAATGTATATGGGGATAAGCTTCCCTTTCTTCTGAAAACCTCATGACTCTTTTCTATAGTGAAATTTGAAGGAAGACTTTATCACCAACATCAAACTCCAATTCCATTTGATGGTTGTCAGCATTTCTCTTCTATCGACATTGTGAATACTTTATATTTTTTGGATGGATTGAACCTTTTATATCATATCTTGAACAATATTAGGCCCAAGAATATTTCTCTCACCAGATTCATCCAAAAAATTTGTAGTTCTACATCACTTCTCATAGAGAGCTTCATACGGTGCCATTTCAATACTCGAATAGAAGCTATTGATGTATGAAAAATCAACTAATAGGTGGTTTTGATCCCATCCACCTTTAATAGTCCAGGTGATAGAGATAAGCATCGAGTAGGAATAACACTCACATGGGAGGCCTTAGCCAAAGGTACATGTGCGCATGAACACATCTCCAATACACATACAATGCTGAAAAGTAAAACTACAACTGATGCCCAATGCAAGAATAAAAATATATGCTATAATCAGAGAGTGAAAAAAGTACTAGAAGGAATAAATGGACAAATATAATCACATAAAAACCATAAAGGAAGTCCAACCTACAATATGGGAGGGTCTACAGTCAAATACAAACCCTGGTATGAATCATGGTATGTCTAGCTCAATTATGCCCCATGTGATTTTAGTCCACCAAGGACCATGTCTAATATCATATCATCTACATGAGATATGAAATGTGTGGGTAGATCCCATTTAGGGTTTATTATAACAATGCCCGATAGGACATCCTGAAATCACAAAATATAAAGCTTCAAGAGAGTAGTTACCTTATCGTAAGGTCATATCAATCAGAATATGAGACATACAATAATAACATCCAAATATACTCATGATAGACACTATGTCTCAGGGTAAGGTCATAACCATAGATTCATCCTAGTATTTTTCTTTATATTACAAGATAATACTCTTCTAGGAGAAATCACTCCATGATATAGATAACACTTATGGCACTCATCTGAGAGGTTATGCTCATCGAGTGTCTCCTAGAGGAAGTACGCTCTATAATTCATAACAGATCAATACATAGATATGGGATCACACCCAAGTCCATGGGGGGTACTGCAAACCCTAACTTGATTAACCAGGTAAGTATGGGATCAATGCTCATGTATATTGGTCACATCGTGTAATAACTGGGCCCCACTGATAGTACATACACCCTAGATTAACATATTCATCACGTCCTGGCCCTCAAGACACAACCAGTTTCCCAGAAGACATGTGGTCCCTTATCTAGAGACCACCAATTTACTCAAATGGATCATCAGACTAATGATTTTCCCCACCGAACAATACTTTTCTTTTAGTTTACTTTTTCCTCACTCACATATACCTTAGAAAACATCCCAGGAGGACACTCATATAAATAACTACTCTAGGACAAGCATTCCTTAATGTAAAGTTTTGATCATATAGGATCCCAAAAAGAAAGGATAACATTGTTGACGTGAGTCATATTCTTTATACTTTTAACCCTTTAACATTATAGGGTGTTCCATTCACCCCCCCCCCCCCCCTTAGCACAATGCCCTCATTGTGGACCCTACATATCAACCTAGGTAGCTCCACCGCACTTCAAGCTAGGTTCCTACCTTGATACCAATGTAAAAAATTGGGCCCCACTAACACCACAGATACCCCACCTTAACATGGTCATAGAGTCCTATCCCACAATATACCACCAATTTCCTTGAAAACTGGTGGTTCTGTACTTAAGGACCACCCACATTCCTGAATGAATCATTAAAATAATTATTATCCTCATAGGCCAACACGTGTTCTTTAAATGTTATTTTTCATCACTCTGGGAAAATTCCTAGGAATTAACTCATCCCAATCACTACTCCAAGATAAACATGCTTAATTGTGGAGTTTTAATTTGTTAGGTTCTCAAAAATAAAGTTTCACCTTATTGAAATGATTCATATCATTTAGACTTTTAACCCTTTAACATTCTAGGGTGTTACATGAAGATTCCTAGAACTCCACCTAGGGAAGAATATGTGATTGAAGTTCCCACCCTGGGCATCATAGGGGATTCCTACAACTCTATCAAAGACTAATCCCATAGATGGGGTTACATCCTATGCTCAAGACATGATTTCTCACTCTACCCTCATAGGGAATGAATTGAGAGAACACACCTTAAGAAAACTGATCCACGATGAAGAGAATAAGGTCCTAAATCTATCTTATAGAATGTACAAGGATTGCATTGGTAGTACATGATGTGTCTTTCCTTCCTTGGGTATGATCATGTGCTTCAACCAATACCCATGTACTCTAATTTTTTCTCGTGTACCAAGCCATTTACAGGTACCTGTTTGTGTCTGAGTATTGGGTCGTTCCCAAGTACTATGGTCATACTCATTTACCAAGACATGACTGGGAACCTAGTTGTGTCCATGTATCAAGTCGTTCCCATGTACTTTGGTAGTGCCCATGTACCTGGATGTATCTGTTCCCATGTACCCTGAGGGTATATGTAGGGTCACCAAGTTATATCACATGGTCTGTGACACATGTCACACATCATGTTCTACATTTATCTATGTGTAAACCTTAGTGTCCAAAACGGGGTACAACATGAAGTGTGATCTTAAAAATACATGTTGTGTAGTCTAGAATTTTTTAGAACCCCTGGGTTATTCATGCACTAATGCATTCTTCTACATCCATGATTTTTTCTTCAAATTTCACCCATGATTTCAAAATATAATTTGATCGATCCCTACCATCATCAATGGTTGTATTCTAGTCATCTGATTTGTTAGGTAATCATATCATGTCACTACACACCACTATCATATGCCAAGTCAAGAATTTTAAGTACTGATGTATTCCCAATCATTCGCAGTTTGTTCATACTATAATGGTGTCATCGATATCTAACCCAAATATGTAGTATCAATCTGTTGCACCAAAGAATGTGCAATGGTTGATTATCAAGTATTTTTTGGAAACACTAACCAAATAGAATGTCGATGATGAACACATAAATAACATGGAGAGAAAACCACAAAACAAAAATGTGAGGAATTAACCCTATCCATTGTTTAGGTTGGCCTGAAGTTTTTGTCATAGGGTGGTGAACGAAGATGAATAACAAGGCATAATGAAATAATATGAATTATAAATATTCTAAGAAGATAAAACAAAACCTGAAATTCATCTTCCAACCCATAAATCAAACTATTAGAAGAATTTATTTGATTTTGATTGGGATAATTGAAAATTTTATAATATCAAAAACAAAAAATCATACCTCGAATTTGGATCAATCATTGGTGAAGAATGGTTTCATGCCACCATTGTTGGTGAGATCTATGAACTCTATTAGTGTACTAATCACCAAGGCATGATCTAATGTTGTTCATCCATTAATGATCCTCCAATGGATCCTCTATTAATCCCTAGTGTTATGAATAACCCTAAGTATTTATCATAACCATGATTATATAGAGGATTCAAGGTCATGGAGATATAATAAGTAATAAATTTATTTATTTATTTCTTAAATTATTAATCCATCCACAATTGAACCTTCACAAAATACCTGAAATTGGAAAAGGTTATGTCATTCCTAGGGTAAAACCCAAATTTTGGACTCAATATATATATCATATTTCCAATATGAGTCCCTATTTGGGTGTTATTCCATTATTTTAGAAAAACTATGCACACATGATATAATATATTTAATATTTATATTATTTCAACACTGAGGCTCATCGGGACTTAGAATCTTGCATTATCTCAGGTCCTGGCTCCAAAAATATTTCATAATATATTACAAAAGTATTCCAAAGAAAAAATAGGGATGTTACATTCTCCCCACCTTAGGGATTTTCTTCCTGAAAAGAAAAGATCCAACTCAAAAAGATGAGGGTACCGGGATCACATATTGTTCTCCCATTCCCAGGTACTCTCCTAAAGATTATCATGCTGTGAAAGGACACATACCAAGATAATCACTCACCCGCGAAGGATATTACCATGAAAATCCCCGATCTCTACCAGATACTATGAAAAGTTATCTCTATCCTCAACATCCATATTTCCCTAGTCGATAACACTTGATGGTTCATGCACATATCCCCTTAGCTGTGACACATGGAAGACCTCATGTAACTAGTCTAAATGTGGTGGTATATCCAATAGGTATTACACCTTTCCAAATCTACATATTATTTGGAAATGGAAATTGAATCTTAAAGATAACATTCCACCCATTCCAATTCTTCACAATCCATGTTTAGTTGAGACCTTCAGAAACACATGGTCTCCCCCCTAAAACTCCAAAGGCCTCCATCATCAGTACACTTAAGAGTTTTGATGGATCTGGGTAGTCCTCATCCACTCATAGATAATATAAACATTTTATGTTGTTTCTCACACCAACTCTAGACCATGAGTGCTGACTCACCTATATTAGTTCAACATAGTGTTGTCCTATAGGGTCTCCCATACAAGGACTCTAATTTAGTCATATTGATGGTGAAATGGTAACAATTTTTGTTTGGAAACTCCATCAAGGGTATTTGATCCTCCAAAATACTTCCAAATTCCAACATGAAATCTCACACCATGTCCTTTAGAACATGAATGGTCTGCTCAGTCTTCCCATCAGTCTCGGGGTGAAACACCATCCTCAAATGCAACTGAGTGTCAAAGGAATCCTAAAATACTCTCTATAATCATTATGTGAAGTGAGCATCATGTTCTAAAATAATATTCAAGGTATCTCTATGAATTCAGTCTACCTCCATCACATAAAGGATTCATAAACTTTCCACTGAACTCTACTCTCATATAGCTAGGAAGTGGTCCGATGTGGTGAGTCGTTCTATGATCACCAAGATGGAATCATGTCCTCTATACTTTCAAGGTAACCCAATAACAAAGTATTTGTGTGTGTATATATATCATCCCAATTCCACTCTAGAACCTCAAGGATTTTCTCTAAACCCGCTAGAACCAATTGATCAACCTTTACCTGCTAATAAGTTATCCATTGAGAGACAAACTCTACTACACACTTCTTCATCCCTATCCAAAAAAACTGATGTCCAAGGCCCTGGTACATATTTATGACACGTGGATGTACCACCAAAGGGGATGTATGAAACTCCCTCAGCACCTCCCCATGATATTTCATTGGTACCATCATCCATTCTCAAAAAAAATATGTAACCCACCGTTGGAAATACATAAGTTGCATGTCAAGTGGATATCTAAGTACGGAAGGTCTCACAATTAGTGTCTCCAATATGAGCCTCTATAAAATGTTGTAGAATCAGTGGGGTAACAATCATTAACTAGAGGTAATTTTCTCCACCCTTATTCACTGAGGACCATTGTAATGAGGCTAACTACTCTAACACCTCACTCAACAATTATGAACAATATCTCTTGTTGAGATAATATACCACCATGTACCCCTTACTAGGGGTATATAATATCTCAAAGTCATAATCTTGGAGAAACTCTAACCATATCATATGTATCATGTTAATATCCTTATGCATGAATATATACTTTAGGCTCTTGTAGTTAGAATATATGATTAACTTCTCACCCATAAGGTAGTTTCGTTGCATCTTCAAGGCGAAAACAACCACTACCAGTTCAATATCATGGTTCATGTAATTATTCTCATGTGGTCTCAACTATCAGGACCCATAGGTAATCACCACCTTCTAAGGCATCAGAACACATCCAAGTCTAGTCCCATAGGAAACACATAACACTACATACTCGACACCCTCCACTAGGAATCTCAATATGGGAGCACTCGTTAACCTCTGTTGCGACTCCTGAAAAGCTTCCTGGAACATTCCTCTCCACATGAAAGGTTTCCCCTTCTAGTTAAAAAATTTCAATGGTGTCAATATCTTAGAGAAATAAAACATGAAACTCCTACAGTAGCCTACTAACCTAAGGAATATTTACACCTCCATCATGCTCTTGGTTGGCCCTCATGATAACACAACATAAACTTTTTTTAGACTCACTTCCACACCGTCTAATGAGATTACATGTACTAGAAAGTGGACTTCTCAAATTAAAAACTGACACTTCGAGTGCTAACCATAAATATGGTGCTCCCAAAGTAGGTCCAAGACCATCCTCAAGTGTCTCACATTCTCATCCTTGAACGTTGAGTACACTTGGAAGTCATTGATTAAGAGCACCACAAACTGGTCTAAGAAAGGATGAAAGATATGGTTTATGAGTCCCATGTACACTTTTAGGCTATTTTTTACACCAAAAGACATCACCATGTACTCATAATGATCATAGTGACATTGAAATATCGTCTTCAGTATATCTACGCCTCATACTCAGATATGGTGATAACCCGATCTGAGGTCTATCTTCAAGAACCATCTCACCCCTCTCAAATAATTGAAGAGGTTTTTGATCCTTGGTAATGGATACATATTCTTAATATTCATCTAATTCATGTGATAGTGATCCACATACAAACTCAATATCCAATCCACCTTCTTGGAGAATAACACTAGGACTTCCTAGGGTGACACATTGGATCTAATAAATTTCTTCCTTTGTAAGTCCTCAAACTGTACCTTTAGCTCAAGAAGATATATAGGATCCGTCTGATATTCTGATGTAGATATCAAGGTAGTACCTAGGAGAAATTATATTCATAATTCAATATCTTGGTGGGGAGTTAAGCCTGACATGTCCTCGGTAAATATGTTCTCATACTCTACCAATACTATAGGAAGATTAAATCCCATAGCATCTACTAATCCAAAATAAATAATAGGAAACTAGTGAGTAATTGGTAATACCCTTTAATATATTATCATATCCTACTATGTCTAGGTTTCCTTCTCACCAACATATGAAAACATCATCCCATCTACACAGACACATTGTATTATCTACCTAAAATGGTAAATTTATGCATGAATAGTGTATAGTTAGTACATATCTTGTATGACATCATAAGGCCCCATCACCACTAAAAAGATATCCTAGAGGAATATTTCTTCTCCTAGAGTCAGTTCACACTACTAGAAGAAGTGTGTGATTACTAAATCCTATCCGGTAGAAGTCTCTGAATGAAAGGGTAGAGACAAATACTCAACTATTATCTTTAAGTCTTGAACTAGGGATGTAGTATGAAAAGAGTGGCTCATTACTATGTCTATCAGTACTATAGATAAGGTATAAAATACATAGATCATACCTATAATCATCCCTTGAGCCTCTAGGTTATAGAACTACACTACCTTTAGATATCATTATACCTTTCCTCTAACTCCTTGAGTTTGGTGGGGACCACCTTGTAGTGGTGGTGAAAGTAGGTCAAATCATCTATCAACTCCATATACTCTACCTTCTCCTCTACCACATCTATCACCCTATAGACCTACCTATTCCTTCCACTATCTCTTCATAGGAATCTCATCCACTATCTCTCTATCAGCTATAAGTAAGGTCGGACAATCTTGTGTGAGATGTCCCTAACCATCACAGGAGTTGCAGCGCCTCTCCATAGGCTTACAAGAATCGTCCTGAGCACCATGAACCACAGACCATATATCCTGATTTTTCCTCATGAAATGCCTCACACATCCGGATCCCTACATCTATCATGATCTACCTACTATTGAAGTATAAAATCTTGTGTTCCCAACCCTATCACCCATTAGTAGGGTTTGCTCGACTAGAAATTTCTCTAATACCAAAGATTGATCCAACACCCCAAAATAGGTAGAAATGTAATTAAATATCATGCTAGTATGTATATCATATAATAGGCCCTTCTTGAATATTTATTCCCAAAATAATGAATCATGAACTATATCCATAGAGTATCGTGAGAGGTTAGTGAACATTGATGAATACTCAGTCACAATTGTGCTACCTTGTTGAAGATTTAGAATCTCTTAGATGTGAAATTTTTGTTACATAGCTGGTGAGAACTCCTCTATGAAAAGGTACTCAAAATCTATCCATCAAAGATTCATATCATCATACAATAGAGTCACTAGGACCCACCATCAACCTCCAGATCCATGAATAAAGATCGCCGCCATGACCACCATCTAGTTTGTAGGTTTCCTAATGAGGTGAAAGACTCATGTAACTACCTCAATATACTCCTCATCTTACTAGGGGTTAGGATCACCCTGAAACATAAGGGGTATCTATCACTGAAACTCATAAAGTGTTTTTATCCAGTTTACCTCATCTATTGGTACTACTGGCACAATCTGTTACTTAATGGGTGGAGGTATTTCTATTCAAATCACTTGAAGGTATCACCTCCTAAACAGGTCCCTATATCAAATCCCCATCACTAAGGGGATTATCCTCATGATCATGTTGTGGAATACTATCTAGAAAACATCATGGAGGCATCCTGAAATAAATTATATATACCACAATCAACAGTATATATAGGGAGATGACTCGAGAATGAAATGGAAACTACATCCCATTCCTATATGATTCATGTACTAATGGTTTCCCTACAACTAGTGCCTACATGTATCGAGTCAACAAGAAGGTTATCAGAGTCTTTGTGAATGGATATATTGTTCACTGAACCAACATTGGATTCCATGACTTGAGAGTTAAACTCAAAACACTCTAACACTATTTTCATAAATCCCAAACCAAACCTCATAGCTAGATAATATCCAAATTGTGGTTCTAAGATGAAACTTTCTCTAATTCCACTCTTTCATAAACCGAACCACTAGGTCCCACCTAGATAGAGGTAATCCAAGTTTTACACCCCATGACCACCTCCAATATTTCAGGGGATGGAGACAAGCACTGGGTAGTCATAACACTCACATGGGAGACTTTAACCTAAGGTGCTTGTACACATGCACACATATCTGATACACATACAATGCTGAAAAGTAAAAATACAACTGGTTCCCAATGAATGCATACAACTATATTCTGTAATTAGAGTATGAAAAAATTACTAGAAGGAATAAATTACTAAATATAATCCCACCAAAACTGTAAAGGAAGTCTAACCTACTAGTAGGAGGGGAATAAAATCAAATGGAACCCTTGGTATGAATCACTACCAATCTAACTCATCTATTCCCCCATCTACTTATGGTATACTAAGGACCCCATAAAATGGAATTTCATATACATAATACATGAAATTTATGGTAAAAGACTATGTAGCAATGAGTATGATAATACCCAGTAGGATACCCCAAAACCACCAAACATAAAGTATCAAGATAGTAGTCATCTCATCATAAGAGAATATCAAACAGAATATAAAACATTAAATAATAACATACATATATAATCTTGATAGACACTAAGTCTTAGGGAAGTTCATAACCAAAAATACATCCTAGGATTCTACATGAGATTACAAGATAACAATCATCCAAAATAACTCACTCCACAAGCCGGATAACACTGATGGTGCTCATCCGAGAGGTTGTTCTCATCAGATGTTTCCAAGAATAAGTACATGATAGAATTCAGAATTGATTTTTATATAGGTATATGATAACTCCCAAGGAAATGGGAGACACCACAAACTCTAACTAGATTAACCCACTAAATAGTGGATCGACACCCACATATGTTGTTCACGCCGATTCCTAGAACCCCACCTAGGGTATATGATATGCCAGCGGATCCAACCCTAGTCCTCATGGGATATTCCTAGAACTCTATCCAAGAATAATCCCAAAAATGGGATCATATCATATGCTCAATACATGATGCCTCACTCTACCCTCAGGTGGAATGAACTAAGGGAACACGACCTAAGGAAACTGATCCATACTAAAGAGAACGTGATCCTCAAGCTATAATGAAGAAATTATTTATCATGTATTGGTAGTACATGATGTTTATTTTATACCTTGGGTCTACCCATGTGCTTCATCCCATTCCCATGTACTCCCGGTCATTCCCATGTACTTTGGTCATACCCATGTACCTGGTCCTGTCTGGGTACCTGGCTATGTTCAAGTATCAAGTCATTCCCATGTACCATATTGTGTCTGGTACCTAGTTTTTTCTAATTACCAGGCCATTCTCATGTACTCTGGTCATGCTCGTGTACCTAGTTCTGTCTTTTCTCATGTATCTCGACGGTACATTCCAAGTTTCCAAGTCTTTTCACACAATTTGTGATACTTTTCTCTACACATAAACCCTACCACCACCTAAGGGGTATTACACGGAGTGTGTTCATTATAATACATTTGATGTAGTCATAAATATTCTAAAAACATTGTTTTTTCATGTGTATATGTTCCCTACTTTCGCGATGGGTTTAATCATAAATTTCACCCATGATTTTTAGATCTGAGTTTACTAATCCCTGCCATCATCGGTGGCTGGAATCCAGCCATCTGATCCACTCAAGAATTATCTCCCATCACTCTTCACCTCTATAATACACCAAGCCATTAATTTCAAGTCCTGGTCCATTCTTGATAATCCACTATTACTCCACACTGTAAATGTGTCATCGTTATCAAAACTAAATTCACGATATCAATTTGTTTCTCCAAAGAACAGTTGTGCAACGATTTATTACCAAGTATTTTTAAAATCACCATTCAAATGTAATATTGGAGATGAATGCATAAATAATGGGGAGAGAAAATCACAAAACACAAATTTGAGGAATGAACCTTAGAAAATTTTTGGGTTTTCATCAATTCATTTTCATGTGATGATGAATTAAGTGGGAAAAAAAGAAACAATAAAATAATATAAATTCCTAATATTCTAGGAAGATAAAATAAAACTCACAATTCATCCGTCAACCAAAAAATCAAACTAGTAGAATAATTGATTTGAGTTTGATGTAGGATAATCAAAATTGTGATAAAATTCATAAACAAACATCCTACCTCAGTATTGGATCAATCATTTGAGATGAATGATTCTATGCAGTCGTCATTTCTAAGATCCATGAACTTTGTTGGTCAATCAATCGCCTAGGAATTATCCAATATTGGTCATCCATAGATGATCCTCCAATGACTTCTCTCTCAGTTCATATGGTTATGAATCTGACCCTCGAGATTTTCCATAATTGTTCTTATATAAAGGAGTCTAGGTAATGGATATATAATAAGTGATAAATTAATTAATTATTTTATTAAATTATTAATATTTTCATAACTACACTTTCAAAAAATACCCAATGAAAATAATGGTTATGCCATTCCTAGGTTAAAACACACATTCCAAATTCAATGAAGGTCTTGGGTATTTTATATGAGTCCCCATTCAGGAGTTATTACATTATTTTAGAAAAATTGTGCATGTGTGATATAATATATTTAAAAATTTTATTAAATCGACACTAAGTCTCAACAAACCTTGAAATATTGTGTTTTATCAATGACTGACTATGAAAATATTTTATAATATATTCCGAATCCTTACAAGGAAAAAAAGGATATTAAAACTTGTTACAATAAACAACATTATTTAACCAAGGGTATGATAATACTTTGATGGATTTATATGTGGAGGTTTCTAATATCCAGTAGTAGCCTATTATTATATGAAGATAGTGTAAAAAAGAGTTGTTAAAGAAGGTACATCCCAAGAATATGAGAATCTTACATATCATTTGTAAAAAGATAAAAAAAATTATCACTGAGATAATATTTAAGAGTATTTTGATGATAATTAAATGTCTAATGATGTAATGATTATAAAAAATAGTGATAATGAGGAGGAAGTTGGAGAAGTTGTGGAATAATTAGTTAGAAATGAAACAGTTTTACAACAACCTAGATGCATGATGAATTATCCACCACTATTTTCATCTTGGTAAAAAGCTATGAAATATTTTATTGAGTTCTACTATAATATTTTTACACCTAAAACTAAGTTTATTGTAGTTTTAGATGATAGATTTGGAAAAATAGACATAAAATTATACATTAGGAGAGATTTTACAAGAAAATATTCCATAAAAAATATACTAAAACAATTTCATATTATTAGATTCTCTAGATATGTAGTTTTGGAGTCAAAATAGGAAAAATAAACCTTATAGTGTTACAAATATAGTAATGGTTATATATTTCTCTTGAGGTAAATTTTTGAAATTTCTTTTAGAGGGTATAGAATTTCTAATATCAAGGAATATCATACTTACATGTATCCTAACCTAAAATAAGATCATATATTATTGTATATTGAATTTGTGTCATCTATTATTATTGAGATAATCAAAACCTTCTAATATGTGTATGTATCCCTTGTGTAGGAGAGGATACAACAAACTTTTTGGTATAATATTTCCTATAGAAAAGCATGGATAGAGAAATAAAAGGTAATTGTCAAGGTGCATGGTGATTGGGATTACTCATATCAGTTGTTTCTATAATTTCTATTAATACTATAATAAAACAACCAGATTTTCTTCAACCATAATATAAATGAACATATGTCTCTAGATAATTAACTCGATCCTTCTCATGTCAAATTTCATCGGTTGTTCTAGGAGTTCATTCCATATATTTCCACACTTTCTTTCTGTAAACAGTTTATATTGATTGACATAAAATTTCTATATGAAAAGTAAATAGTTATATTATTGATTATGGTAACCCAAGATGGTAATCGTACACCTTTGCTTATTTCATTTTCTATAGTGGAGAAGGAAGACTAAGAATATTAGATTTGTTTTTTGCATGTATTAACAACCATTTCACCCACATTTGGGGGGTATCCTTGATATCTAATAATAATTAAGAAATCAATGAGGCAATCAATGTAGATCCTATTATATGTAGATCCACAAATGTGTTGTCCTAAAGAATGGATAACTAAAAACTAAAGAGGGGTGGATTGAGTTTTGTAAAATCTCTTTACTTGAAAACCACTTTATTCAAGGTATTAAGGGTATAATATTTTCTTGAACAAAATCATCCAATGGAAATATAAAATTTTAGAGGAAAAATATCAAACATAAGAGATTTATAGTGATTATAGGTATATAAATCCCCTAGTTCACTCCACTAACACTCTTCTCTATGATTTTGGTGATGTTTACTATACCAAACCTTTTTCTTGGGGATCCCAACTGAGTGTAAGTAGTTATTACTTGATACAAATATATAAAATCTTTTAACTAGACTACCCCTTCACAAGACCTATCCATTGGCTTAACACACCCAATTACAATGAGTGCAGTTGAAATAGAGATAAAAAATGAAGGGATGATGCAACACACAATTGAAAGAAGCAGCTGGCAGTAGATAAAGACACATCCAGATAAGATGATCTTTAAAGCACAACTCTAGAGGTTCTTCGATTGTAAAAAATAAACTTGTAAGAATAGTACACAAGCATTGAGTGGATCGCATATGTTATTTCTTCAATTCACGTGAATTTTTTCTTCATGTTATCAGTATGTTCGTATGTGTGTGTGTAATCCTCTTCATGTAGTGACTAACTTTTCTATTCATATCTGCTCATTTAATTTTAACTAAATCATACTATATAATCATAGTGGTCGAGATAATAATATTTTTAAAAGTTGATAATATGGGTTCTTAATGCCATGTGTCCTTCTTTTCCAAATATGAAATAAAATTCTGTGACAGTGATGTCAGAAATATTATTCTTCTAATCTTTCCATTCTTGGAAAATGACTCTTTATCCAAATAGATATTTCCTAATTTAGAAAAATCCATTTCTCATATGTTTAAAATCATGAAATGACTTATTGAGAGATTACAATTACATTATGAGTGTAAGCATGATGATTTTCATGATAGCTTGTTATTTTCAAGATAACCAACTGATAGTATTGTTCTCGTAAGATAAATTTCTGAGCAGCTTTATAAGATAAAAAACTTCATATCTTGTGCTATATAAGATAAACTAGATTAAATGTTTTCCTAAGATAAATTGTTTTTGATAGAACTTGTTATATGATCGTAATATATTCCTTCTACGAATGTCCTTTTTGAAAGATAAAAGTCTTATCATAATTTTCTTCTGAACAATCTAACTAACTATTAGTCAAATAAAGTTTCTCAATAGGGGGTGAATTGAGTACCTAATAAAAAAATTTGTTAAATCAAGTTAAAATAAAATCCTCCATATAATTAAAACATACCAGTTAATCAAAATAGCATATTGATATAAGTTCTGGTCTTTTGAAATATTTCTCAAAGAGTGATTAAGTATCAGTTAAAATAATATGAAAACTATTTTAACTTTTGAAATCAAATTACTTTATAAAAATCTTATATAAACACTAATTAAGATTAACTATCAAAGTAGTGGTTTTGTTTATAGTTTAAAAAAATTAGTTGAATGCATTAAAATGAAACAAAAAAAACAGAAAATAGAATAAATATAAAAGGTTCAGTCTCAATAAGAGTATTAATCCTCTTCACTTGGAAATCACCTAATTCCAAGTAGATTATATAAAATAATATTCATCCACAACCTGGATTGAGTATACACAATAGATAACCAGTTTTTCAGGTCACACAAGGACCTCTTCCATAATAACCATGGAAAGTAATATAAGTATAGGACACACAAGTACCTCTTCCACAACACTATGGATAAAAAAATATAAATGAAGTCAAGAAGATATCATGTATCTTCCAGTTAAAGTGCAGGAGTCAGTGTGTGTTTAATAGATAGGGTAAACTACACACTGTTTGAAAATTAAAGTCAACAGAAAAAAAATAAAGATAAATAAAGGATGGTTTTTCATAGTCTAATGTGATCTGAAGCTTATTACTCCTCAGATGTAGCTTGGATAGAGGCTTGAGTTATTTTTTAGAAAAAACATAGTAAAATAAATCATCATAAGCTCCATTGTTCTATTAGTAGGAAAGTATATGAATGTTCATTATGCTTAATTTTCTCACAATCATGTGTAGATAAGGATGCGGTGTGTAATATCTCCCAAAAATATCCCTCTTTATAGAACTCTTCTAGTTCTTTCAATATGGTTTCAGCTCACATCACACACATGTATATGTACAAGGGATTATGCTTCATAATATAACAGTAGGATGCAGGAGTATCCATTTTCAGAATAATCATCTATATTTTTTTCACCTCATACTGAATGTTGACACAAAATTTAATGCATGTCTACAATAGTTTAAGAATAATCATTAAAATAATTCTCAGCATTAAATTATATAATATTGTTGTTTGGAACAATTTAAGTTGAATATATGGAATATAGATGGTGACTCTTATGATGGAGATAAAACTATGGTGATGAGTCATCCTAGTGGTGACTTAAGTCGGGAGTGAGTCAGGACAATGGTGATTCTGGATGACAGTAGGTCATGCTCAATGGTCAATCATATCAATGGTATGTCATTTCAACACTTTTCCAAATTTCTTGATGGTAGGTAATGTCTAACAGTAGAGTAGATGGTGGTGATTCATCCTCAATGGTTACTCCTTTCTAGTAGTAGGCCTTTTTTAAAGCCAAAATTATATTCTAATAGTGACTTGTCACTGATGGTGGGTGATTCTAGTACTTTCCCAAAATCTCATTCTAACGGTGATTCTTTCCTGATGGTGACTCATCTTCAATGGGGATTCATTTCTATACTTGGACATATTTTCACCAAAATACCCTATAGTATAAAATATTATGATAAAACATATAACTCATTAATATCATAATAAATATGATTTTGTGATCGTTAAAACAAGGTTCCCAACAATCTCCCCATTTTTGATGATCAAAAATCATGGCATTTTAAAAATATGGTACCAAAAAGATTAAAAAAAACGGTTATTATCAAGGGGATAAATTTAAATACCTTTGGTATCAAATACATTATGTAGAAAATAGTAGTATAGGTAGTTAATAAAGAATATATCAAATAGATAAACTAAATAAATATTGTATCAAATGTATGGTTTCAAAAGATAATGATATTATAAAGGATAAAATCACTATAAAAATAGTAAATAAAGTCCATATTCATTATAAATTATTTATTCATTCTCCCCCATTTTGAGATTATCAAAACGTGTAAATAAAACCGGAAATGAAAGGAAATAGAATATGAATAAAAAATAATTTCTATTGAAAAATTAATTGAAGTAAATCCAAAAAAGTGATAAAAGTCATACAAAAAGTCCCTATAAAAAACAAAGCCTAATGTCAATGCTTCTCAGTTTGGGTAGTAGGAATAAGAGGTGCCTTTCCTTTTACCTTATCAAAAGAAGAGAGAATGGTGGTAGAATTTGAGGTAACTATAGGGATGGTTTTAGAGATAATAGGTAAATAAGGAGTATATATGATAATAATGGGCTTGAGATGCTGGACAGCCTCACTGGGAGTTAGGATAAATGGATGAAACCAATAAGGTAAAGGCTAATTGGGGTCGTGGGTAACACCTGTTCTAAAAAATTCTAGATCATGGGCTAGAGGATTGGGATGATAAGTTACTGGAATGGATTCCTGATCCACTACTGCAATTCTAGAAACATGAAGAAATATTTTAATCATATTGATGAAGTCCATGATGATATCTCCTCCTCTTTCCATAGCACTGAAAAGGTAATTTTTCTTCTCTATACACAACTTGAGTATCGAATTCATCACTTTCATCTAATTTGCATGTTCTTTGAAGTCTTGATTCACTAGAGGCATCCTAAGGTTCACAATAAGGAACTTGAAATGAGATTTGAGCTCATGTTTTGTATAAATATGAGAAAGATAATACTTTATAGCCTTTGTAATTTTCTCTCTATCAGCTTTTATATCCTTCATACATTCTCTAACCATCATATGCACATGATCACTATTATGCCATATTTGTCTCAAACTTTCCTAATGAATGTATGGATCATCACCTAAAATAGATCAAAGATCTTCTCTGACTATTGATTTGATAAACTAAATATCTAAAGAAGGAGGTGGATCACTCAAAGTAGAAGTCATGGAAGTTATTTTATCCACCATTTCTAACAAAACATATATAGAATCTGTAAAATAGGATATCATATCGTCCAATGTAGACTTAAAAGTCTCCATGTAATTTTCTAACCTCATCTTCTCTATATCTACTTCTTGAATTTGATGCATCATTTTGGGTTGGATGTGATATATCACCAACTCAAACAAATATCTATCATTTCTTTTACTAATACCAGTGAAAAGAGGTGTCTGATTTCTCAGCATCATACCAAACTCAGAGATAAGCCTCTCTCTGAAATATTCTAATTTGGCTATGGAGACAACATATACTAGAACAGAAGCAATGTCATGTGAGAGAAATGGTGAAGAGGTAATGATAGGTGGCATAGTAGCCTCTACTAGCTCAGAAATAGAATACATAACTGAAGTAAATCTATATAACTCCCATATAGCTTCAATCTATTCCACCATTGATCCCTTAGGATCCATATCTACTTGAATAGTAGGACTCTTATCATCTAAGTCGGTGTATTCTAGACCAAGTATGATATATCCAGGATACTTTTCCCATTACACAGACATAGCATATGCTGAATAAACAAGAAAAGAAAATGGTATTCCCCATTAATCTCAATTACATCTAGTATTCTCATAATTTCACCCCTATTCAGTTCATCCATTGCATCCTCATATACAAAGTTACCACTGTCACTCTAAATATATCCTTGGTAGCCATTTGAGACACCTTAGAGAGGGACATTTAGAAATTGGTCCCATTTAATTGAATAGAAAACATATTTTTGCCCATTTATTATACTTCTAAACTAGTCATCGTCTTCTTCAAAGATAAACTCAACATACCGATAAAACTAGTTCACTAACCTAGGATAGAAGGTACTCTAATTATTAGAGAACCACTCTACCCATACCTAGTTTTATTGAACTTTAAGCACAAAAGACTGTCTTGAAATCAACCACTCAGCATGAACTTCATTTTTATGTACTACTATCTGATGCACAAGACACGGGTTCACTAGCTCAACGGATGGATGGATTTCTTCATTCTAACCATAGATAATGATTCAGAAGGTTTGAATGAGGTCAAGGGAAGTCTAAAAGTTGGGATAGAGAGTCTGTGGTGAGGTTCAAAGGAAAAGTAATGAGAGAGTAAGCTTCCTTCAAAATTAGATAGGTCCCCAATTTATATCATTTAGGGATTTATAAATTGAAAAATGAAATATCATTTGAAACATATTGAAATTAAATAATTAAATAACTGATAAAAATAATTAGTAATGGTTTCTAAAAAACCAATGAAGGGTTATTCCAACTGTGGGTAAAACTCCAATGGTGGGTAAAACTCCAATAGTAGTTAAAACACCAATGGTGGGTAAAACACTAATGGTGGGTAAAACTCCAATAGTGGGTAAAACTCCAACCATTGGTAAAACTAGAACTGTGGTTAAAACTCTAATGGTGGGTAAAAATCGAATAGTGAATCCCCTAAAATTAAGTTTAACCAAAACTAATCATGCCTAATTCATGTTTCATGTAGATCATTCTCTCAAAATTCAATGGCTTAGTAAAACATATCATCAAGTTGAGGTTCAATACCTTTGTATTCAAGATTTATATCACACTTTTGAAAATGATATCATAATAAGTGATTACTAACATCAATGTGTTTTGTTCTAGAGTTATATATAGGGTTTTTTAAAATATTTATAAACCTCATGTTGTCACAATTTATATGTACATGTCCAAATTGATATTCTTAGTCTAGTAAAGTGTGTTTCATCCACAAAATTTGAGCATAATATCTACCTACAGATATTTATTCATCTTTGGTAGTAGACATTGCAATAAAATTTTGTTTCTTACTACACAAAGAAACTTGTGACTTGTCCAAAATGTGACATGTTCTAGAGGTTCTTTTTCTATCTAACTTTCAACCACAAAAATCAGCATATGAATAACTAACTGATTCAAATGATTTTCCTCTTTGGTAAAATAATCCCAAATTAGTTTTATATTTGAGATATTTAAAAATAATTTTAACATCAAATAAGTGTGACTATTTTGGGTTTCCTTGAAAAATAGCACACATATACACACTAAACATAATTTCAGGTCGACTGGAAGTTAAATAGAGAAGAATTCCAATAATACCTCTATAAATGATTTGATCCACTGATTTCATAGCTTCATCAAGATCCAATTTACAGGTGATACTCATAGGAGTGTCACTAATCTTATTTTTCTCCTATTCAAAATGTTTTAAAAGGTATTTAGTATATTTAATTTGATTTAAAATAATTTCTTAATTATTTTAAAAAATCTGAAAATCAAGAAATAATTTCAGTTCACCCATTAAACTCATTTCAAATTCATTTTGCACCATTTTTTTAAAATTCGGTACATAATAAATTTTTAGATTATCCAAAGATAATGTCATCTACATAGATTTGAAAAACTAAAAAAAATTGAAATTATTTTTATAAATAGGGTAGGATCAATTATAACTTCTAAAAATCTTTTTGAAATAAGAAAATAGTTTATCCTTTCATACCAAGATCTCGGAGATTGTTTTAAACCATGTAAAGCTTTTGTTAATTTAAAAACATGGTTTCTAAAATGAGGGTTTTCAAACCCTAGGGATTGTTCTGAAAAAACATCATCAACTGTATACCCATTCAAGAATGTACTTTTGACATCTATTTGATATAGTTTTAAATCTAAATGTGATGTATAGTCAATAATTATTATAATGGATTCAATTATGGATATAGGTACAAAGGTTTTGTTCATAGTCTATACCCTCTTCTTGAATATACCCTTGTGCAACTAATCTATCCTTATTCCTCACTATTGTGCTAGATTCACCAACCTTGTTTCTAAACATCCATTTAGTGCCTAAATTCAAGGTGTATTTGGGTTTATCAACAATTTCCCAAACTTTATTTCTTTTAAATTGATTAAGTTCTTCTTGAAAATCCATTACCCAAAATTCTTCATTAATTGAATCATTGATGTTCTTAGGTTCAATCAGTGACAAGAAATTTTATCTTCAACCTAGATTCTTAGAGAAGCTCTTGATTATTTACCTCTATAAAAATCTCCAACATCATTATCTAAAGGATGGTATTTAAGAGTCCTAATTGCTCTGGAAAATTAAGGGCTGGTCACCTCATGGTTTTCTACAGTTTTTGGATTAGGTTTTGAATGTTCCTCAGCACTATATGGTTTTTGTGCATGTTTTATAATAGAATCATAAGGTTTAAAATTTATCTTAAAAGTGGATAAATCATCCTCAAGGTTTTCTAAAGTATTCTTAGGTTCATTTTTATCTCACTCATCAAACTTTACATGGATTGACTCTTCAAAATTTTTGGTTATTTTATTAAAAACTCTATAGGATTTACTTGAATTTTAAAAAGCAAGGAAAATTCCTTCATCACTTTTTAATGAAAACTTATCAATATTATCCTTAGTGTTAAGAATAAATACTTTGAAACTAAAGACTCTAAAGTAATAAACCTTAGTCTTCCTGTTATTCTATAGTTCATTTGGGGTTTTATTTAAGATAGGTCCAATAAAAACTCTATTAATTATATAGAATGTTTTATTCATAGCCTCTTCCCAAAATTCAATAGGTAAGTCATATTTATTTATCATTTTTTGGGATATCTCTTGAATTGGTCTATTTATTCTTTCTACAACTCCATTCTTCTAGGGGTCCTAAGAGTAGAGACGTTATGTTTATATCTATTTTGTGAGAAAAATGATTCAAAGTCTTAATTTTTAAACTCACATACATGGTTAATTCCTAAGGTCTTAACTCTATGTCCACTTAGGTTTTTTGTAGATTTAGCATACTTGATAAAATAAGATCAAGATTACTCTTGTGATCTAAAAATAATTACCAAGTATAACTATAAAATTCATATACAAGTACATATACATAGTGCTTCCCATTTAAACTAGAAACTCTAGATTTTACAAACAAGTACATGTGAACCAACTCAAGAGGTTGAGATGTTGAAAATTCTTTATTTAATTTAAAAGAAATTTTTTGTTGTTTCCCTTTTCGATAGGGGTTACAGACTTTGTTATTTTGGAATTAAATTTTGGGTAGATCCCTAACTAACCCTTTTCTAGTAATCTTTTGAAGAGAGTGGATATTATATAGACCTATTATCCTATTCCAAATCCAATATTATCTATAAAAGTCACTTAAGTAAGAAACATTTTGTTAAATTTAAGAATCAATATTAACAACATACACATTCTCATTTCTCAAAGAAGTAAATACTAAAGAATTTTTAGAATTAAAAAAATTGAAAGCATTATTTTCAAAATTAATATGAAAACCATCATCAAAAATCTATGAAATGATAATCATGTTATATTTTAAACCATAAAAAAGTAATTTAGAAATTAAAACTGAATTTGAGTTGTGAGTTTGGTCAAGGACAATGATTTTTCCTTTAATATTGTCACCAAAGGTGACATAACCACCATTATACATTATCAGGTTCCCAAAGCTCAAGTAATCTCTTGTTATATGTCTAGATCAACTACTTTTAAAGTAACATAGATTTATATAGTATATTTTCAAGTAGTTTTCCTACAAAACCAAGTTTAAACCAAGAATGATTTTGGTACCCAAATTTTCTTGGGTATAGAAATGTTAGTGATGATGGATTTAGGAACCCATATTTTCTTGATGGGTTTCCTATAAGAATATTTTAAACTATTTGAAATAAAAAAAAATTATTCAGTCCACTTGAATAAAAATTAACAATAGAAATTCTAGAATTAGACTTAGGAACAAAATTGATCTTAACAATTCTTCTCTCTCTAGGTTGGTAACCTAAATCAGAAATATACTTTGGAGAAATTTTTTAATCTAGTATTTTAGTGAGAGTTTCCCTTACATTAGTGAATCTCTCTAAGTATTTCTTTATCTTCTCATTTTAAAATACTAGTTCAGTATTTTCTTTTAATAATTTATTATTCTTTTCTTTCTCTATAGAAAAATCAGATTTAATATTAGCATATAAAGCATTTTGTTTCTTCTAGAAAATTGTCTTTAAGATCATTAAAATTGTATTCAATTGTATTTAAATATTCAAACATTTACGCTTTTTAAATATCATCATTATTCTGTTCATTTCTATAATGATCATAATTATGATCAGGATATACAGTGGGTACCTTAGATATGTTTTTCATGGAGCACATATTTGCTCTGTCAGGCTTCTCTTCATGAGTTGAGTTGGAGTCACTGAATCTATCCTCAAAATCACTCCAAGTGGCTTTCATTTTTTTCTTATACTTTCTATCATTATCATCATACCACTTCTTGTACTTTAACTTGGGATAGTCAGCCTTAACATGTCATTTTCTCTTAGACTCATCATAGGTAATATCATTTTCATTATCATATATTTTACATCCCTTATTTCAATTACCTCTATTATCATTCTTTCCCTTATAGATTTTTTTTCTAAATAATTTCTTATTCTTATTGAAATTATTAAACCTTTTAGCCAGATGGTCCATTTCCTCATTACTTTCAGCTAGTAATTCCTCATTACTAGAGATTTCTACTTGTGCCTTTTATTTTTATTTATTTTTTTGATGTAGTAGTCTTGAAGGAAATAGATTTCCTCTTTGTTTCATCATCATCTTCATGATTAAATTTATGATATTTTTCATACATCATCAAATTCCTAATCAATTCCTTGGCATGTAGCTTACTGATGTCATAAGATTCTATTATTGAAATAGATGTCCCTCTATATATCTCTAGAAGACATATCAGTAGTCAAATGATTTAATCTTTTTCTAACATTGGATTCCCAATGGAGCTGATTGTGTTCACTATCTCGTTGCTCCTAAGATACATATCAAAATTTAGCTCAGCATGTTTCATTTTTATTTTATCATATTTAATTGTATAAGATTTTGATATCATTTATTTAACATTAGTAGTTTCTTCATGAGAAATAGATAATGTATCCTAAATTTTATAATAATTTTTACTAGAATATATCTTATTAAAACAATCATATCCTAAGGCACAATAAATAGAATTCATGGATTTTTAGTTATTATTGTAAGCAAGTTTAGTATCATCACCTAATGTATTCCTAGAAGTCTTAGGGAATTCATATGTATCCTCTATAGCATACCATATTTCAAAGATCATTCTTTTATTATGAATTATCATTTCTATTTTCCATTGAAAATAGTTATTTCCATTAAAGAAGTGAGGTTTTTTGGTAGTAGGTCCTTATTTTGTATTATCTATTTAAAAAAATAAATTTAGAATTGATATAAATTTAAGATCATTAAAACATAACTAAAATCATAGTTGAAGAGATTTTAAAGATCCTCTAATACCAAATTTTAGTCAGAGTGAGTATCTCAAGAGGGGATCTGAATTGAGTATACAGTAAAATTTTATGTTAAAAAAAGATTAAATAAAATCCCCAAAATAATTAAAATAGCCCAATTAATAAAAACAGTAGATCGATATAAGATCTTATCTTTTAAAATATTTCTCAAAGATTGATTAAGTCATAGTTAAAATAATATAAAAACTATTTTAACTTTTGAAATCAGTTTAGTTAATCAAAATCTTTTATAAACACTAATTAAGATTAACTATCAAAATAGTTGTTTTTTTTTTCAAATTTTAAAACAAATTCACTTTAATGCATTGAAATTAAGAAAAAACAAACAGCATAATAAATACAAGTGTATTAGTCTCAATCCAAGGACTAATCCCCTTAACTTTTAAATCACCTAATGCCAAGCAGGTTTTATAAAATAATCTTGATCCTCAACTTGGATCGAGTATCCACTATAGTTAACCAGCTATCCAGGTCACACAGGGACCTAATTTACAACAACCGTGGGAAATAAAATAATCATAGACCACACAAGGACCTCTTCCACAACACTGTGGGTAAAAAAAGTGTAAGTTAAGAATATATAATGTATCTTACAGATAAAGTGCATGAGTCGGTGTGTGTTTAATAGATAAGGTAAACCAAACACTGCTTGAAAATTAAAGTCAAAAAATTGAAAGATCAAGTATAAAGAAAAATAAAGGATGGTGTTTATTGGTCTATTGTGCTCTAAATATTGTGAATACATAGATGTAGCTAGGATATAATCTTGAGTTTTTTCTCATAAAACATATTAAAATAGAGCATTTTAATCTCTCTTGTTCTGTTTATAGGAAAGGATCTATATTTTTATTATGCTTCACTTGATCATAGTCATGTGTAGATAACAATGCAGCATGTAAGATCTCTAGAAAATCTCACACTTCACAGTAATCTTCTAGTTATTTCAATATGGTTCTAGCTCACATCACACACTTGTATACGCACAAGGGGGTATGCTTCATAATTTAATAGTAGCATACAAGAATATCCATTTTAAGAATAATCATCTGAATCTTTTGTTCCTCATATGAAATTCTGACACAAAATTTAACGCATTTCTACAATAATTTTACAATAATCCTTAAAATAATTCTCAACATTAAATTTGATAATATAGCTGTTAGAAACAATTTAAGTTAAATATCCATAATAGAGATTGTGAATCTTTTTATGATGAGACAACTCTGATGGTGAGTCATCCTAGCAGTGACTTAAGCTAGCAATGATTCAGGTTATTGGTGATTTAGGATAATGGTAGGTTATACTCAATGGTGACTCATCTCAATGGTAGGTCATTTCAAAAATTAGAAAAATTTCCTAATGGTGGGTAAAGTCTGACGATAGATCATTTGATGGTGAGTCACCCTCAAATGTGACCCCTTTTTGGAAGTAGGTCTTTTCCATATCCAAAATTCCATTCTGATGGTGACTCGTCTCTGATGGTAGGTCTTTTTAGGACTTTTCCAAAATCCCATTCTAATGGTGAGTCTTTCCTGATGATTACTAAGCTTCAATATTGAGTCATTTCTGTACTTATCAAAATTTTCACCAAAATTCATTATAGTATAAAATTCCATCATAAAACATAAACTCGTTAATATCATAATAAACATGATTTTTTTATCATTAAAACAAGGGTTCCAACACTAAATTTGAAAAAAAAAATCTCCATCCATAATATAAATTTTCCAAGGTAGTGGTAATTATCTTAATTAGGATTGCCTCGGAGCAGCCTCTCCTTTCTCTCTCGCAGCTCCTAGGGTTTCTCCTCTGTTCTTCTGTTTCTTCCCTCCCCGGCTCTCTCGTCCTGTTTCTCCTCACTTTGAATCGTCCCTCCGGCTTGGCTGGCTCGGCATGTCGATGTCTCCATTTGTGAGACTTGATTGGCAGGGCCTGGTTTTTTCGGAGGTAACTTCTTTTTCATTGTGGTTGACGATATATCTAGAGTGTCCTGGTGAGGGGGGGTTTGTTTCTTGTTTTATTTGTGTTTTTTTTTCAGTTTTGAAGGTTTTCGCTTAGCGGTTTACGCTTGAAGCTGGTTGCGCTTGGGTTCTCGCCGCTGCCTCTTCCCTCTGGGGATCTTTCTTAGGAGGTATCGGGTGCTCGCTACGATGGTCTCATGGCGTTCTCTTCTTGTTTTTGCATTGCGCATGGAATTCTTCATCTCCGATGGTCTGATCCAAGGGCGTAATACCGGATTCACCGGTGCACTCTACGGAGCATCCAAGGGTTTTCCCTTGGTGATGAGTTGTTGTGCTGTGGCGGTTTTTCAACTGGTGGAGGTCTTCATCTGAGCTACGGTGGTGGAGTGCGATTGAGGGTTTCTGAGGGTTTTCTTCGGTGGTTAGGGTGGATGTTGTGGGGTTTCTCTTTTATGTTTGGATTTGTGATGGTCTGTGGAACGCGTGATGCTTGCAGTTCCTTGATTCTGTGAAGGAGACGACGGGTTCTTTCCGGCGTTACTACGGATGGTTTTTTGTTCCGTGGAAGGTCTGGTGTGTCTCTTCGGTGACTTGGAAGGAGGTGAAATTGGGATTCGCGAAGGCTCGTATCTCGAGTTTGATGCGGATAGGAACGTGATGTGTCTGATCGGTGACACAGCAATCAAGTGACTACAGTTTTCGAGGTCGGCGCGTGATAGGCTGCGTGTCGGGGCTCGTGGCTCAAGGTGATGATGGAGGTGGAGCGGCAATTTGAAATTTGAATTTGAATTTGAATGTTTAAAGTTTGGATTTTGAGGTTCTGTATGGTTACCAATTTTCCTTAAACCAGCTTTGATAAAATAAAAAAAATTATTTGCAGGCCAACTATATTTTCATCAGATAATTATGTTACACGTAAGATAATCACTAAGTGTAAGATAAATCAAACTATTAAAATCCAGTAGAATAGATGAATTTTCATTTTCATATGATAAATTCATTTGTAATAAATAACTCACCTTTTATTATAAGATAAAATCTAAAACACTTCAAAAAAACTCATTAAAATAAAAACAGGAATTTTTTAATCATCAAAACACATAAAAAATTGAGATATTTCGGAACAACATAAGTCCATCCAACAATATCCCCCTTTTTAAGGATCACAAAACCCATTGAATGATAAAAAAAATTTCAAAAAAAATAAAAATAATAATTTTTTAATTTTTTTTATCCTCCCCTTTATTCTCCCTTTTTTTTATATCAAAAAAAGTAGAATAAGGAAAAAGTAGTATAACTAATTTCATACAAGAACAAGTGTGAATGTTTTGAGTAAGACATACTGAATATGAATAGAATTTGGAATTGACTTGTTCTGAAAATATTATTCATGAGATATAGAAAATCATAACATAATTAATTAGTTAATTAGAGAAACATATAAAAATAAATCAAATAAAAATCTTTTTTAAATTAATGAGTGAGTGATCAATGAAAATAATAACTAGTAAAGAAATATATGATGATATTAATAAATGAGAACTGAGAATGATAAAATTAAAAAACATTAAGAAAATATATAAATAATAAAACATTTTAAATAAATAAACATATAATAAATAAATAAATAAATTCATTAAAAACAAGTAATATAAGTAAAAAAATATTTAAATGTTTTTGGGGTTCCATTCATTTAAACAAACCAATCAAGAAAGTAAGTAAATTATATGGTGTTGGTCAATTTTTTAGAGGTGTAATCCAAAAATACTGAGGTTAGATAACTAGTAATTAGGATATAGTCATAGTATCATCAGTACTTTCTATAAAAACATCATCTAAATTAAGTAAATATCCTCCAAATCCATTTGTATCACCTCGAGCAAACCTTATTGAAGTGTATTGAATGTTTCAATTAGTTTGTTGAGATTTAAAAAATTGCAATTGATTTTCATGTATAATTGATAACTTTAAAAAAATAGGTATAGGTAATGAAACCTTTTCAGAAAACTTTAGGTTCTCCCTTGAGAAGATTTAAGTGGGATCAAGGATTTATTTAAGTCTCTGAGAGGTGGATTCATGGTGATCTGATATGGGAGGTCCAAGATAACATCTAGATTTTGGATGGTATAATGAATCCACACACATATAAATTAACTTTACCATATCATTTTTTTCATAAGTCTAATAGAGTAGTAAACCCATTCCACACTCTCTAAGAGAAATTTCCAAAGTGGTTCTACAGATCCCCTATATTAGCATAAGTCTAAATCAACTTCTTTAACACCTCAAACTGGTAATCTGATAGACTAACCAAAACAGGTTTTGATCCTTCGGTAGAAATTTATTTTCCTTTTTAAGAGTCTCAATGCTCCTTTGTCCCACATAATGCATCCTCTTAATCAGAAGAAGAATATTATTCCATGTTTCATGCCACTAACTGTTGTAGATGTCCAAATTTTTCTTCCATCACTTCAAAATTATTGTCCAATGATCCAACCATTTTTTAACCAATTATTGTAAAACTATTTTCCTTTTGTACTTGAATATAAAAATTCTATATTATTGGTATTTTATCCATTATTAAAGAATTTATTTCTTTCTGAGAATAGCCAATATTCAAAATATAGCTTTGTGGATTTATAGGCATGCTCTTAATTTTAGAAACCACATATTTCTAAATATCTTGAAACATTTTATTAGAGAGGAGATCGCATTTCAAAGAATCTTTGAATAAGGATATTATAAATATTGGTATAAAATTTATTTATTATTTTTTACTAAGTCAATATAATGATAAAATTCATTTATGTTTAATATGATCTCTTTTGTGTATTATATAATCTATATCAATAATGATTTAAAAAATGATTGGAAGGAATTCATAGGGATAATCATGGAGCGTATGATTACATGATGAAGATTCAAATAGATAAATGGAAATTGTCATGTGATGGGGGAATAGTTACGAACACATATCCACAAACATTTTGGAGTGCATCAATGGTGCCTTAAAGGGGATTCACAATTTTCCTATAAATGGCCTAGTTCAAGATACATTTTATCATTGTGTAAAGTACTTTGTAGAAATATGTAACTATCCTGATGATGGGATTCATCAAGGGTTGTGGTACAAATTACATTTTCAGCGAGATATTGATAAGAACGTTGATGAAGCTTCTACTTATTGAGTACAATTTTTCAACTGATAAGATAGTCGATTAGAAGTGAAAAAGTTCCAAGACCACATCATAGGTAGAAGTGGTCGAGTGTTAGTGGTATTTCAGTACATGAGGCACTATGAATGTGAAAAAAAATAGGCATTGTGGTTTTTACGCACACACACCATTGTGGCATGTTCCTCTATGAACATATCGTGGGAACTATATGTTGATACATTATACTGGATCAACACCATTTTTAATAATTATAGTGAACCATGGATTCTTATTAGGGATTTTCTAAATTTCCCAAGGCCTAAAGATAATCCCTTATTGATACCTAAAATTAATAGGTTGTGAACATAATGGAGACCTAAGACCAACAGGATTCATATTGAGATGGACTAGCCTCAAGAACAAGGTTGGTGTCTGAGATGCAGAATATGTCATTGGGAAA
Source organism: Viscum album (assembly GCA_963277665.1). NCBI lineage: Eukaryota > Viridiplantae > Streptophyta > Magnoliopsida > Santalales > Viscaceae > Viscum > Viscum album. The sequence continues at coordinate 2,039,712,928 of OY728141.1, read as the reverse complement.
GTCATAATAGGAAGAAATGCACTAACATTATTGGAACGAGTTCTAATTCTTTGTCATGATGATATATTTCAATTAAATAATTAAATGTTCTAAGTCTTTAATTAGATTATGGTTATACATTGAGTCAGCCTTTTGGGTGATTTTTTAAAAAAAATCGTGATTGAAAATCAACCTTCTGAAAATATATTGCATAAAAATTTGAAAATCAACCTTCTAAATATACCCAATCAACTATAGTGATTGTTTAGAATATTATAATTTTGTTAAAAGTGATAATATAAGTAAAAATTTAATGTTTTTAAAAGTACTCATGAATAAGATCAATGGAAAATGGTCAAATAGGGTTTTCAAGAATAATGAAGATGCAATTATGCACAATAAACTCAATGATGAAAAAATAAAAATCTGTGTTATCAAATAAAAAAATATCAATGGGTGTTAAAAGAACTATTATATCCCACATTTTACCAATCATAACATTCTACTAACACTAACATTGTATTTACATTTCACACTTACTTAATAGTTATTTCATTTTTATGTATAGAGATGGGGGATATTACTCTACTCACTGAGTATTTTAAGAATTTTTTTTGTGATTTGTTAGTAGGTTGTGAGTTTTGATGGATTTGGGTGTGTAAGGAACACCATTATCATCACATTATGCTTCCATTTAATGTTATACCATACCTAAAATGTGTCATCTTCAATAATATCACTATATTATATTATATATTCATTTATCATCACCTCCTTGCTTCCCCCAATAAGATATGGAGACTTGAAAATCACACATTATAATTTCCTGGGGGAGATATGAACATCGCCCTAAAGTATATGGTATTTATGCTCAACCCAGGGTAATGAACTTATAGGACCCACCCATATATATTGGTCCAAGCTTGTACAATGATTGTTATGCCTTAATATTGTGGGTGATGATACTTCTATATAGGGTAATTATCTATCTATGAGTTGGATATACATTCACTTCACACATTTACCCAATGACATTGATGATCATAATGTCATGCATCATGCCCATGCATATATTTTTCACCTCATTAGAGGGACAATGTGTGTTGATCACTCTGGTATGCATATCCAAATGATATTTTGGGGGCTAATTTAGGATTTTGATTAGGTTGGGAGATATAGTTGGGCATATGTGTTCTTGGTATACACATTGATGGTAATATTAGGACACTTAAGAGGGGGGTGAATTGAGTTCCTATTAAAAATTTCTATTAAAAGGTTTATTTAAAATATTCCCCTAATTTAAAATAAAAACAGGCCAGTTAATCAATGTAGTAAAATTATAATAATTTTACTGTTCAAATAGTTTCTCATAAGATTGATTAATTCTCCGTTATAACAATATGAGATATTAATATAGCTTTTGAAATTACTCTAATAATGAAAAACAGTTAAAACTACTATCCAAGACTAACTATCAAAGTAAAATTTAGTTTTTTGAAATATAAGTTAAAAAAAAGAGAAAGACTAAATTGAAAACACAATGGATATGAAACAAGAGGTTCAATATCAAGTAGAGACTTAGTCCACTCCACTTGGTGATCACCTACCACCAAGAAATCTATATAGATAAATATTTTGATCCACACCCTAGATCAGGGTTAACACAACAGTACACAAACTGTCTAGGTCATAAGACCTCTACCACAGTTCTACATGGGAACAAAAACAACCAGGTCACACAGGACCTCTTCCACAGTTCTTCTTAGGATTAATGGGTGTAAAAAGAATATTATTTGAGGATATCTAGTATCCTCTAGTTTAGTGTAAGAGACAATGTGTGTTTTATCATAGACACACACACACTACTTGAAAGTTTATTTAAATATCACACAACAGAGAAGAATATATTAGTAAGGGATTAGATATTCTCTAATTATTATTCAAATCATCTCTGGACTCTCTGATGTATCAGAGTTGAAGCTCAAGTCCTCTTCTTGAAACAGTCACTGAAAATAGATTGTTATGGAGCATTGTGTTTTGTCTTCTAGGAAGGTGATAGGTTCTTCTCCTTTGGTTTTGTTGGATGCTTCTAAGATGATGGAACTTTGATGATCAGTAGTTATTTGTTTCACAACAACTAGGAATGAATAATTCCTCATGTGTTATTATTTCAGTATGGTGCTTATATCTTCTTTAATAAACATGTCTTCATGAGTTTGTTTGTATATTCTTCTATGCGCTCTCCTTTGTATATATATTATTGAATCCTGACAATATGCATATTTGAGGTAGACACTATACCTTGTATTACTGACATCCTCATTTAAGATGTCTACAATAAGCATTAAATTAACCAATCACATTAAAACACTCAAAATATGATCGTTATAAATAATTTTAAATAGAATAAAATCTAAACAGTCTATCAGTGAGTCCTCAATCGGTATCTCCTTCTATTGGTGACTCATCCCATCAGTATGTAATTCTGTCAGTCTTTCCATATGTTGGTGACTCATAGCATCGGTGACTCATTTTAACTATCAATGATTCCTTACATCGGTAGCACCATGCATTGGTAAGTCATTTGAACTGATGGTAGGTCATTTGTGTCGGTAGCTCATATATGTCAATAGGTAATCTACATTGGTAGGTCATATGCATTGATAGGTCATCTATGTTGGTAGAACATCCACGTAGGTAGGTCATCCATATTGTTAGGTTAGTTGAACTGTTGGTATCTCATCTCTTATGGTGGTGTCATTTTGTTATAATTAGAATATATTTTTGTTTGTACTGTCTTACAATATAAATGTTAACAAAATGTACCAAATTTATGTGATATCATAGATAAACATAATTGCACATATTGAAAATTAAATAATTATGATTGAAATGTTTATACATGAATAATAGGATTTGACATGATTTTTGATTATTAAAACTATTAATACTAGAGGGGATGACCAACAGTCTCATATGGGCCTACAATCTCCTTATTTTTGATGATCACAAATCATGGAATTATTCAGTACAATTTTTTGATGTGGAATGAAATCATCTTACTTATCATTTCCCATTATGGATGATGAAGGTAAAGGAAATAATGATAATGTCAAATTGGTTCTCCCCCTTTTGGGATTATCAGAAAGAAAATAGGGAGTGTAGACATAAAACGTATCATAATGGCATAGATAAAATAGAAATAGAGGAAAGACAAACTTCCATTAATCAAGAATGTAAAAGTTATTACAATTAAAAAAAAATCAATCTAATAACCCTATTAGAGAATGATCCACACTATGGTTAACAATTAAGAGGTTCATTTCCTTTCTCATAAGGATCAATAGATGGTCTAGTAGGTGGTGGTTGAGAAACTAGAGGGTCTGAAGAAATTTTCAGAGGAGGTAGGATCACTCCTTCTGGAACATTAGGTACAAGGATGGATTTGTGTTGGGAAAAAACTCCTCCAATGGCCCGAAGGCCTTCATTTTTTTTTATTTTTGATAATCCACCTTTCAAGAGGTGAGGTGGAACCCTTACAAGGACCGTAGGCGTAAGTATTACATGACCCGTAGGCCTTAGAGGAATTCATTGCCCATAGTCTTCAAACATTACATACAACCCAGACTAACTACTTGGAACTGCTCCTCCCCAGCATCTTCATCGTGAAATCAGCTCTCCACCTTCACATGGTTGTTCGGCTAGGCTTTCCCGTGCATGCACAGTCTTGTCCCGATGGTAGGTTTCATACCCTCTCATTCTTGTAATCTGTTTAACTTCTGCTATGGTGAAAGCTCCTTGCTCCTCCTCCTTCTGAAGCTTGTTCCTTATAGGTTTTCTGGTTTTCATCTGCACTTTAAGGTGGCCCTAAGGCCTTGAGGTGGCCCGAAGTCCTTACTGACCTGAAGTCCTGGGTGGCCCGAAGGCCTTAAAGGACCCGGGGACCAAATCGGTGGCCCGAAGGCCCAAATGGGGGCATATTCCTGACTGTGTTGGGACAACACAGGAGGTTGAATATGTTCTTAGATCACTGGGTGGATCTAAGACAAAGTGTGAGCAATTGACATTTGAGGTGGAGGCACTGGTCCAGGAGGTCCAAGAGGTGCATCAGCAGGTACTAAAATTTCTTCACTTTATACATGAAGGTATGTCTATAATATCTTGATGAAATCCTCAATAAACTCACCGCAATACTTCACTTCTTTATCAAATTCATCCTTATTCTCCAAGAATTTGTCCAAAATAGGAGTGAAGTCCTTCAGTTGCTTGACTTGTTCTTTGAATGCTTTTGAAACTGGGGGTAAATTCAAATTGTCTTCCAAATACTTAAAGTGGATTGTAAACTGGTGCTTGGTGTAAATCTTTGAGAAAAAGGAATTAATCCTCTTTGTAAGCTCTTCCTAGGTGGAAATTGCTTCCTTAGTATAGAATCTGACCATATCATGCACATGATCACTATTCTTCTCAATATTTTCTAGGTTTCCCAAACCAAATGCATCAAATAGAGCTTTAATCTCTTCCTTTAAAATAGTTCTGACTACCTCAAAGTCCAAAGTATAATAATTCTGACCAGATGTAGAAGAAATATTAGTAGGATTTGAGGTATGAGACTTCAATGTTTTAATAACAGTCTCCACACAACCTTTGTACTTTGAGTTCAAGGTATTTATTACAGAAGCAAGCCCAGTAATTTCTTTTTTCAACTTGGTAGTACTTTCAACAATTGTCTTAGCAGTTGTAATAATATTGGGTTGAATATTTTATATTACTTTCTTTGCAACATTAGCTGCATTAGACTCACTTTTACCTACAGTCTAAATTAGAATAGAAACCACTTGTCCAGACTGCCTCATTTATGTTATTGAAAATATGATAGAGTGTAATTCATTACTCATCTCAGTTTTTTCTCTTCTAGCTATTTGAATCTCATGCACTATCTGAGATTTAAATGATATACTTACAGCTGAACATACTTCTCCTTTAAACCATTCAAAATCTACTTTAGTGATAGAGTAAGTAGGAAGGGTCTCATCCATCGATTCTCTTGAAATAGGTACAAAAACTTAATCATCTGAATCTTCATAATCTAATCCCAGTGCAACATACCTAGGATTTCTTTCCCATTAAACCATTATATCATCATCTAAAGGAGTTATAGTATCTATACTTACACTTATAAGTTGATGTTCTTTTCTAGCTTTATCTTATTTTTCTTGAGGATCCCCCTTAATCTAAGCTATCCTCAATGGTTTCTCATATCCAGCATGAGGTATTCTTCTTTCGTAAACTATATGAGGTGCATGAATTTCATGAGCTTCTACTTCATCAATAACTTCAGGATTTTCCCTTACATCAACAACAACTTCATGAGGTTCTTCCAACCATTCTTGATTCACATCTTCAACCATTTCAACATCTTCACCTTGATCATTTCTATGATGGTCATCATCACTATCACTGCTTTCATTATCATCATGTTCAGAGACATGTTATTTATTTTCATTTCTATCATCATCTTATTCACCTTCTTCTTATTCACTACCATTATCACTTTCATTACCTTCACTTTATTCTTCTTCTTCAGAGCCACTGGATCTACTTACATATTCCACACTACCTGATACTCTTGTCACTACATCTACATTATCTTCAAGTGTGGTCTCATTAGAGGGTAAGGCAAGTGGAGGACAATGAGGTCCAAAGGAAAAAAACCTTTTTGAGGTTCAGTGGTGTCAGGATCACTCCTATCATTGATAGGTGATCCATGATCTCTAACTGGAGTGAAATGCTCTTCTTCTTATTCTAAATAGTAAATAACTTCCTCATTTAGTCCCAGACCAAGATCAACCATATTTTTAGGCCTAGTTAGATAGTCCATCGGATTGAACTTAGCATAGATCTTATCTTTATCTCCAACCCATTCTTTCTTCCATGGGTTCCATTTGATTTATATCCTATTACAGATATCTTTACAGAGTTAGATCCCACTACAATCATAAAAAACTTATTCTTCTTAATTTACACAACCATTCTATTTTAGAATTGCTAAGATCATACTTGGATAGAATATGGAATTAGTTTTTCATCGAGGTTTGATCATTTCATTCATGTGCATAGCAAGGTATCTACATAAATTTACCTTGATCCCTTTTCTTAGTAGATAAACCAAGAATACATCTTAATATTTTAGAGAGGAAAAGTTCCATTTCTTGGGATATATTTGATGCTAAATAAACTTAAACAAGATTCTACATTCTCCTCTTAACTCTGTAGCAATGGGTCTTTTTTTATAATCATTATTAGTAATCTCCTTCAGATTTGTCTCAAAGAAGAACATTTCACTCTCACACAGAGAGGTACCTTGATAATCATCAAATAAACCTTCATGTGGAACTTTAAGACATTCATCCCAATGTCTTGAAAACAAAGAGATTCCCTTACCTATTACTATGTAATTGATCCAGGTGACATCACTTCCTTCCAACAAAAACTCCATATTCATGTAAAATTCATGGACTAGATTCGAGTAAAAGAGTAGTTCATTATCTGAGAACCAATCAAGCCATACTTGATCTTGTAGTACCTTGAGAAACAGAGACTCACTTTCCAACAACCATTCCGCAAGAACATCTTTTTCTAGAGTCACAACATGGTTCCTCATAGCCGTATTTACAAGTTTTGAAGATTTTCTCGATTCACCCTTTTATTTCTTAGAAGAATGATACTTGCCACCATCAAGAGCTTACTTCACATGTGCCATTACAATCATCTTAGTCTAGATGTCAGAAGTTGGAAGGTTAGGGGTAGAGAGAGAAATGGATGAGAGAGTTTAGGGGTAAAAAATTAGAGTGGATCGATTCAAATTTTTAACATTTAGGGATTTTAAAACCACAAAATCATGAAATCATTAACTAGGTTCAACAAAATTAATAAAACGGTTTTGTTTTGGTAAAAATGTAAAACGTATAAAAATAGAGAGTCATCAGTGTCAGTATGATAGATTTTTCATAACACTGACAGTGTTATCATGATAAAAAGTTGGTTTCAGCATGACAACTATGTCGTCATGACATAGTGTCGGTGTCGACATGACTTTTTCAACATCATACTGTCAGTGTTGATATGACAACTTCACTTAAAATGGTCAAAGAAATAGCAACATAAGGTCCTATATATTGATCATTCCTAAATCATGTTTGATGTAGTTCATTATTTCAGTGTTCAGTGGCTTAGTGAAAATATCATCAAGCTTATGTTCAATGCCAATGAACTCTAAAGTTATATCACCTTTTTGATAATGGTCTCTCAAAAATTGATGTCTTACATAATTTTGTTTTTTCATAGAATGTGAAACATGATTATTAGAAATATTAATAGCACTTTTTTATCACAATTTATTAGGACATGTCTGAATTGATATCCATAATCTAGTAATATGTGTTTCATACACAAAATGTGTGCACAACAACTACTAGTAGCTACGTATTCAGCTTCGGTAGTAGATAATGAAACAGAATTTTATTTCTTACTACACTATGAAACTAGAGACTTTCCCAAAAAGTGACATGTGCCAGAGGTGATTTTTCTATCTAACTTATAGACACAAAAATTAGTATCTAAATAACTCACTAAATCAAATGATTGTCATCTAGGATAGAACATTCCAAAATTGGTTTTATGTTTGAGGTATTTAAAGATTCTTTTAACAGAATTTAAATGAGACTCCTTGGGTTTTTCTTGAAAATGTGCACAAATGAAAACACTAAACATAATATCAGGCCGACTAGTAGTTAAGTAGAGTAAACATCAAATAATTCCTCAATAAGTGGTTTGATCAACTGATTTACCATTTTCATTAAGATTCAAATTATAGGTAGTACTCATTGGAGTATCACTAATTTTAGTGTTGTCTAGGACAAAACATTTTATAAGATCTTTTTTATATTTTCTTTGATTTATGATAATACCTTCTTTATTTTGAAATATTTGAAATCCAAGGAAGAATTTGAGTTCACCCATCAAACTCATTTCAAATTCAATTTTCATAATCTTTGAAAAATCAACACATAAATAATTTTTAAAAGATCTAAAAATAATATCATCTACATAAATTTGTACTACTAAAACATCATTGAAAATTCTTTTTATAAATAGATTATGATCAGTTATACCTTTTGTAAAACCTTTAGAAATAAGAAATGTGTTGAGCCTATCCTAAAAAATCTCTTGGATCTTGCTTTAAGCCATATAAATTTTTTGTCAATTTAAAAACATTATTTGGAAAATGAGGGTTTGTAAAACTATGGGGGTTTTCAACAAAAACATCCTCAACTATAGACCCATTTAGGGATGCACTCTTGACATCCATTTTATAATGTTTTAAATTGAGATGTGTTTCATATTCAAGCAATTTTCTAATGGATTCAATTCTAGAAATAGGTGTAAAAGTTTCTTCATAGTCAATTCCTTCTTCTTGACTATAACCTTGTGCAACCAATCTAGCTTTGTTTTAAACTATGGTACCAGCTTCATCTACTTTGTTCCTAAACACTCATTTGGTGTATATAGTCAAGGTGTATTTGGGTCTATTGACAAGTTTACAAACATTATTCCTTTAAAATTGATTTAACTCTTCTTGCATAGACATCACCCAAAATTAATCATTGATAGAATCATTCATATTTTTTTGGTTCAAGCTGTGACAGAAAAGCTTGAGGTTCAACCTGATTTCTTAGAGAATCTCTAGTATATGTTCCTTTATCTAAATATACAAAAAATGAATCTAGATAATGGTTCTTAAGGGTTTTAACAGATCTATAGAAAGAAGGGATATTAATTACAGATTCTTCAAGAGGTTCGGGTTCATTTTGACTCAAATCTGGAGAATTTCCAAAACTGAAAGTTTTAATAGATTCCTTCATAGGATGGTCAGAGGATTTAGCAATGATGTCCAAATTTGACAAATCATCAGTGATTTCTTAGGTTCATATGGATTTATTTCATCAAATTTGACATATACATATTCTTCCACACATTTGGTTCTTTTATTAAAGACTCTAGGCTTTACAAGAGATTGAATAATCTAGGAAAATTCCTTCATCACTCTTGGAGGAAAATTTGTCCAGATTATCCTTTATGTTAAGAATATATACTTTGAAACCAAAAAATTTGAAGTAGTGACCCTTGGATTTTCTACTGTTCCACATATCATAGGGATTTCTTTTAATTATTGGTTAAATCGAGACTCTATTGATTATATATCATTCTGTATAGAAATATTCTACCCAAAAGTATATAGGTAGGTCATACTCACTAAGCATGGTTCTAGAAATTTCTTGCAAGGTTTTATTTCTTATTTCTACAAATCCATTTTTCTGAGGTGTCCTATGGGCAGAGAAGTTATAACTATGGAAATTTTGTGGGAAAAAGGATTCAAACTCTTGGTTTTCAAACTCACATCCATGGTTACTTCTCAGGTTTCTAATTTTAAGAAAACTAAAAATTTCTATAGTCCAATCATACTTGGTAAAATGATATCAAGCTTCACTTTTGTGAGCTAAGAAGAAGTTACAAGTATATCTAGAGTAGTCATCTACAAGAACATAGACATGGTTCTTCCCATTAAGACTTGAGACTCTAGATGGTCCAAACAAATTCATGTGAACTAACTAGAGAGGTTGAGAAGTTGAAACCTCTTTCTTTGGTTTAAATGAGATTTTGTGTTTTTTACCCTTTTGACAAGGATTGCAGACTTTTTCATTTGGAAACTAAAGTTTGGGTAGGTCCTTTACTAAACCTTTTCTGGTAAGATTTATAAGTTATTGTATATTTTAGTGTCCTAATATCCTATTCCAAATCCAAGAATGTAATATTGTGACCCCTCTAGACCGGAGCCAGTGCATTACTTATTATATTGGAATGGTTAGAAGGAATGAAAATCCCAAAGGAATGATTAGTTTAGTAGTCTTGAAGAAAATAGATACATAAATGTAACTGAAATTACATTAGAAAAGGTTACAAAATACAATACATAACAAAAACAAAAAATTACATCCACGGGAACTCAATAAATGATATCCACTTCATCACCTGTTGAAGGTAAACAATGAAATGGGTGAGATCAAATACTCAATAAGGGATAAAAATGGCACAAGAATGAATCAATAATAACTGAATTGTAAACAATTTGACATAATCAACATGTCATGGTGAATAAATGAAAAACTCATGCCATTAATAAACTGAGAATGAAACTGCATCCATAGATTTTGCCACAGTGAAAACCTCATGAATAGAAATAACTCATAATGAATAAAGAGAATGATTATTAATTGGAATTAATGTATCTAGAACATGATACCATAATACTATAAAAATGGTTTAGTTCTGTGGGTAGAAACCCGTCTGATTTTTGGAAACAAACTCGAAGGGTTTGTCACCAAACTGATTTGTCTCATGAGACCTATCGATGCATCGAGGGGCTATAGAGGGCCCCACATGCCACTGCATGTACAAATAATTATTTAAACATTTATTCAATACAATATAATTATGTATTTTCAATATCTTTATAGAGTAGGGTATACAGATTCATCAATATTTCCATAGTTAAAATATCTTTCCAAATAAACACCGTATGTAAAATGGTATACGGTTTAGACAATAAACATATCCATGATATGAGATTATGTATATGTAATATAAATATAATTTCAAATGAAAATTGATCTCAAATGGGTAGTAGGTACACCACATAAGGATTATTAGGTGCACAATACAAAGTTAGTCACAATAAAATAGTAGTTGAGACAAAGTCTCTTACCACAATATAATCGGTCGAATCATATGACCAGAACATAATAACCCTCAAATTAATAATTCAATAACATGAATATAAATATAATAATTTTATTATATATCAAATTTCAGTACAAATATACCACATACAAGAAATAAGTGGTAAACAATGAAAATCTCACAGAAATGAAAGTGAGATGAGAAACCCCATACCTTTTGCTCGAGTGTGTTCTTCGTTTGTTTTGATGACCTGGATAATTAAATTTAGATTAATTAATTAATAATTACAGAACCTTTTATATATGTAATTAATTTATTATAACCTTATTAGTTTCATTCATGGCCCTTTTAATGGGTTTAGGAGGTTCAATTTTATTGTTTTGGAAGCATTTTCTTTCTTGGTTTTCATGATTTGTTTACTTGAATTCATGAATGGAAGTTTGTTTGAAATGTGGTTAAACATACAGAATTTTAAATATATATTATTAATGATATTAAATAGATATAAATAATCTTATAATGATTCTATTTTATATACTTGAGGATGAATCGTTAGTTAAAATTTTTTGATGAACGCTTGGATTTAGCTTGGCAGTTTTGTATACAATGAACTTGTTTTGTATTATTATTCCATATTATGAGTGTGTAAGTATTATATAACATTAATGAGATGAAATAAATATATTATTATTTGGTTCAAACATTAAAATGGTTTCATGACCATTAATTAAGGAGAAATTTAAGAACAAAACTCTACCGTCTACAAAGGTTATAAATTGAAACCTCATGGATGTTGATTTCGTTTATAAAAATAAAACGGGGGGAGTAAGAATATTGATGATGGTTATTATATTCACATGATATAATTCTAGTATATAGATGATACTGGAGTTTATCATGGTCATTTTTATATAGGATGTGAGAATAGAAAAAGAAAAGAGATGAACTTGAAAATAAAAGAAAAGTTGAGAGATTCCTTATGAAAATTCGGTAGCCTAACAGCATCGCTTAAAATTTCATAAAATGAAATGATGAGAACAAAAGGGTATCTCATCATATTGAAATCAAAATAACAGTAATAAGAATACATAAAATCAAACCGCAACATATGAGAATGGAAATTCAAACAGATAACATAAAATAAGTGTCGACTAAAAGAAGAGAATGATGGATTTCCTTACCTTGTAGAGTAACTCCTAGATCTTGATAGATGGGACTTTGGGAGATTAAGGACACCTTGGGAGGACTCCTATATAGGTAAAACCACGAGATATTTGAGGATGAGGGATTTTTAATGAAAGAAAACGAATGGATGAGTGGGTATTTATAGAAAAAGAGAGGTAGTTTTTTAATAATTTCAAAGGGACACCTCATTAGTGGTTTTTGCCAAACCATGGGCTTGACCATGGTATTTGCCCATGGTTTTAGCCACTTGGGACACCTCATGTCATAATTTACTGTAAAAAAGTAGACCATACTTTTATATTTAATTATTATATCATTATGATGTCATTAAACTACAGAAAACTCAAAACTGTATTTTTACTATTCATGAAAAATTCATGTATTTTAGAAAAATCCAAAAAAATCACCATAACCATTTTTCGATGTGTAGATTTAAAAAATGAAATCCATTTTTTGAAAATAATTTTCTAAGTATTTTTAATTTAATTTTTAAATAAAATCACAGTTAATTCAAAAAATAACAATTTTAAAGGTATAATTAGTTCTATATCACATTGAAAAATTAATTAAGATCTCATTATCTTATTACCTTAATAAAATAAAATATTATCATTATTTACTATTTATAAGGGTCATATTACTATTCATAAGGGTATGTTACTATTCATAAAAAAATCAAGTTGGTTCTATCAGACTCCAAATGACTTACTGGTCACAACTCTAGATGACTATTTTTCGAAATTCAAAACATATAAGTGAAAAATTTATGTTTAATGGAATGGTTTTGACTATCTCATAAATAAAAAAATTTTGTTTCAAAGTAATGCAATGCTTTATGAAATATAGGCTATGAATAGAATGTATTTAATAGAAGCATACCATAAAATGTTTGGGGTGTTATATTATTCCCTCCTTCAGAAATTTCATCCTCAAAATTTTATGTATAAAACCCACCAAAAAGATGTGGGTGGTTCTTCTTCATAACATCCTCAGGTTCTCATGTTGCTTACTCCATATTCTGGTTTTTTTAAAGAACCTTTACTAGATGAGTTGTTTTATTTCTCAATACCTGCTTCCTTGTGTCAAGAATCCCAATAGGCTCTTCACAGTATGATAAATCAGGTTTCAGTTCTATTTTTTCATAGGTGAGTACATGCATTGGTTCTGGCATGTATTTCTTCAATAATGACACATGGAATACATCATGGACTTTGGAGAGACTTGGCGGAATTGATAATAAGTAAGCTATATCTCCGATTCTTTCTAGAATTTCAAATGATCCAATGTACCTGGGGATCAGTTTCCCTTTCTTACCGAACCTTAAGACACCCTTCCATGGAGATACTTTCAGAAAGACATGATCTCCCACCTGGAATTCCAAATCCTTTATCCGGATGTTAGCATAACTCTTCTACATACTTTGGGATGCTTTAATATGGGTTTGGATTGTCTTCACCTTTATCGTGGTCTCTTCAATAAGTTTTGTGCCTATAAGTTTCCTCTCACCAACTTCATCCCAATAAGTTGGAGTTCGACATCTCTTTCCATGTAATTCTTTATATGGAGCCATTTGAATACTAGAATGGAAACTATTGTTGTATTAAAATTCCACCAAAGGTAAGTATTGATCCCACATACCTTGGAATTCAAGAGATCATGACCTCAACATGTCTTCTATAGTTTGAATGGTCCTTTCAGACTATATGTCAGTTTGGGGGTGATAAGTAGTACTCATACAAAGCTCAGTATTCAAAGACTTCTAGAGGATTTTCCATAATTTTGATGCAAACTGGGGATATTGATCAAATACAATTGATATAGGTACACCATTAAGTCTTAAAACTTTATTTATATAAAGTCTTTTCAGGTGATCAAGTGTTAAATCCTATATTATAGGAAGGAAATGTGCTAATGTTGTGAGACAATCAACAATTACCCATATTACATCATTCTTTCTAGGTGTCCTCAGTAGTCCGGTGAAAAAATCCATCGTAATGGTATCCCAATTCCACATTGGAATATGTAGAGGTTGCATCACTCCTCTGGTATTTTATCTCTCTTCCTTCACTTGTTTACAAACTAGACACCTTGACACGTAGTCAGCAATTTCCCATTTCATATTATCCCACCAAAAATATTCCTTTAGATCTCTATAAATCTTTGTGATACCTAATTGTATAGAGAAATTTGATCTATGAGCATCACCTAATAGTTCCCTTTTTAGCTCAGGTACTGATGGAAAGCATAACCTCTTCCCAAACTTCAGAACTCCTTCCTCATAAACAAAGTCTTCCAATCTCCCATCCTTAAACAACAATAATTTTCTTGTGTAGATTTTCATCATCAGATTGAGAGATTTTTATCTTCTCTAGTAAATATGTTTTATCAATCATTTGAAAGAGGAAAGATGTTTCCCATTCCTTAATAATTCCCATATCTATATTTAGTAGATCCATGAATATAGGATCTCTCTCAATCCACATTTGAGTTAGAAGTCCATGATCCTTCCTGATTAATGAATCTTCCACCTTATTTTTCTTTCGTGGGTGGTAGTGTATTGAACAATCATAATCTTTGAGTAACTCGAGCCATCTCCTTTGCCTCATGTTGAGTTCCTTTTTTGTAAAAATATATTTCAAACTCTCCTGATCTATGTATATCTCAAATTTTTCACTATAAAGATAATATCTCCATATTTTCAGAGCAAAGATTACAGCTGCTAACTCCAGATCATGTGTTGGATAATTTTTCTCATGATTCTTCAACTACCTTGATGCATAAGCAATAACTTTAACATTTTTTATAAAGACAAAACCCAACCCATTCTTTGATGCGTCGCTGTATATTACAAATCCATCACTTTCAGATAGAAGAGTCAAAATTGGATCATTGACCAATATTCTTTTCAATTCCTTGAAGCATTATATACATTCTATCGTCCATACAAACTTAACCCCTTTACGTGTGAACTTGGTTAGTGGGTTAGCCAGTCGGGTGAAATTCTGAACAAAACACTGATAGTAACCTACTAAGACAATAAAACTGTGTTCCTCAGTTATGTTCATTGGCGTGGGACACTCTTGGATTTCCTTTGTTTTTGCAGAATCAACTATGATTCTATCCTTAGAGACAACATGGCCAAGAAAAAAAACTGATTGAATCCAGAATTCACACTTGCTAAACTTATCATATAATTCATTTCCTCTAAGAGTTTTCAGGATAGTTTGAAAATAATCCCCATGGTATTCACAGCTTTTTGAGTATACCAGGATATCATAGATGAATACCAAAACAAAGTTATCAAGATATTTCTTGAAAACTCTATTCATTAAATCCATGAAAATAAAGAGTGCATAAGTTAGTCCAAAAGGCATCACTGTAAACTCATAATGCACATACCTGGATCGAAATGTTGTCTTAGGAATATCATCCTTCTTCACACACAGCTGATGATATCTAGATCTAAGGTCAATCTTCGAAAAGTATTGTGCTCCATGAAGTTGATCAAATAAATCATCAATCTGAGGTATAGGATACTTATTCTTTATTGTAATAGCATTGATTTCCCTATAATCAATGCAAAGCCTCATGGATCCATATTTCTTCTTGACAAACAAGACTGGGGCTCCCCATGGAGAAACACTAGTTTGAATAAATCCTTTGTCACTCAACTCCTCTAGTTGTTTCTTTATCTCCACTAACTCTATAGTGGTCATTCTATAGGGATTCTTTGATATAGGTCTTGCACCAGGAATTAAATCTATAGAGAACTCAACTTCTCACTCTGGAGGATTTCCAAGTAAATACTCTGGAAATACATCAACGTACTCTTCCACTATACGTACATATTCAATTTGAATATTTCTTTCCTCGCCCATAGATATTGGGTTCTATTGCTCTCCAATAATTGCATTCAATAGAGCTACTGGGGGTGGGTCTAGATAAGAATCAGATGGCGAGGCATCTTATCTAAAGATAAGAGATTATACATCATTTTCAAAAATTGTAACTTTCTTTTTCTTGCAATAAATCTTCACATCATAATTTGACACCCAATCCATACCGAGAATTATATCAAATCCAGTCATTGGTATGATGATATGGTTAGCAACTAAATCACATTTATGTGTCATAAGGGGGACTAGTCGACATGCCTTTGTTGCAATGATGCATCCCCTAGGATTTTTGACTAATAAATCCTTTATTAAATCAAATTGGACATGTCTAATTTTCATGGAAAACTGGGAAGATATAAATGAATGTGATGAACCAGAATCAAATAAAGTGTTGGCTAAGTTTGAGAAAACAATTAAAGTACCTACCACCACACCATTAGAAACTTCAACTTCCTCAGTTTTAATTGCATAAGATCTCCCTTATTCTCTTGGATTTTTCTGAGGCATGTTTCCTTGGATCTTAGGAAACTCATTTTCATAGTGTCTCATCTCTCTACAATTGTAGCATTGAACATCATCAAATTGTTTCATCCTCTTGCATTCATGATATTGATGACCCTTTTCTCAACACTGATAGCATACTCCCATGCCTTTCAAGCATTTCCTAAGATGATTCTTTCCATAGTTCTTGCATAATGGGAAATTATTCATTCCCTTCTCTTCTTTGGTGCTTCACCTTTCCCTTAGTTATCTGAGTACCACTTTTTTATATTGGTTTCCCTTGAACAATTTTGATCTAGAAAATTCCTTCTCTATTTTGATGGCACTTGAAACAATTTCATCATATGATGAAGAATTTTTAGAATCCAGTACCCTTCGAAGACTTGGATTAAGACATTCAATGAAATGATCAATCTTGTCTATTGAGTAACATACATAATATATGGTATACCTAGATAGCCTTGTGAAGGTATCCTCATACTCTATAACACCGTCTTCTTCCCTTTGCTTTAAGCTAAGGAATTTCCTCTTCATTTCGGTTCATTGCTCATGAGGGAAATATTTTTCAAATAATATTTACTTAAAAGTAATCCATTAAATATCTTTTATTTCTTCTTCCCCTATGATATTCTGAATCAAGGACCACCATTGATCAGTTTCTCCCTTGAGACAATATACTGCCATTACTACCTTTTCATTTTCATTTCATCCTAATTCCATGAATATCTTTTCAAGGGACTTGATCCATTGCTCAGAAACCACTGGATTAGTATTTCCACTGAAATATGGGGGAATCTTCCACATAAAACGATCCAACACAGGTGTGGAATGGTTATTTGTTACAACCTGAGTAAGTTATCCCAATATGGTCATGATCTGATCTGCTCCAACATTGACTGTGTTGACTTGCTCAGTGGGGATATCCCTACGTTTCCCACGAGTATTGATTCCCCTTCTTCTATTAGATTCCATTTCTAAATAATGGCACACACTATATTAGGTTATGAATCATAATGTATAATATTAACTTAATAAAATACTTGGCATAAATTGAGATCGTACGCATGACTAATCCCATAATCAGAAAAATGGTTTCTTTGAGAAATAATTTACATTTCAATCCTTCATAATGACTTGTAAAGAAAACATGAATTATCCTAATCATATTCCCTGGGATTGTTGTAACCAAGAGTTTATCAAGGCCCATTTTTGTGTACTAGGATACCCCAAGTCAAGCCCAAAACTCCTTGTCGAAGCTTTCACTCCTAGGTACATCTGTGCCAGAGCCGCCTCTACTTGTTCGTATCCAGACAGGGATGTATTTTCTAGAAGGATCCACATAATCTATTCCTTACCAAAATACCAGGATATTCTTGTACGTTTATCCACAAATACTACCTTAGGTCTTTTTTCCCTACTATACATTTCCTACTCCTCTGATACCAACTGTAACACCCCGACCCCTCTAGACCAGATCTGGTGCATTACTTGTTATATTTTCATGGTTATAATGAATGAAAATACCTAAGGAACGATCATTTTAATAGTATTTAAGAAACTAGATACATAAATGTAACTCAAATTACATTGGAAAAGGTTACAAAATACAATACATAAAAAAAACTAAAAAATGAATCCACAGGAACTCAATAAATGATCTCTGCTTCATCACCTATTGAAGGTAAATAGTGAAAGGGTTGATCTCAAATACTTAGTAAGGGATACAAATGGAAGAATAATGAATCAATAATAACTAAATTTTAAACAATTTGACATAATCAACATATCATGGTGAATAAATGAAAAAATCACGCCATTAATAAACTGAGAATGAAACTGCATCCATATATTTTTCCACAGTGAAAACCTCACAGATAGTAATAACTGATAATGAATAAAGAGAATGATTATTAATTGGAAATCATGTATCTGGAACATGATACCATATTACCATAAAAATGGTTTAGTTCTGTGGGTAGAAACCCGTCTGATTTTTGTAAGCAAACTCGAAGGGTTTGTCGCCAAACTAATTTGTCTCATGAGACCTACCGATGCATAGAGGGGCTATAGTGGGCCTCACATTCCACTTCATTTCCAAATAATTTTTTACACATTGATTCAATACAATATAATTATTCCTTTTCAATATCCGTATAGAGTAGGTTGTATGGATTCATCAATATTTCCATAGTTAAAATAACTTTCCAAATAAACATCGTATGTAAAATGGTATACGGTTTAGAAAATAAACATATCCATGATATGAGATTATGGATATGTAAAATAAATATAATTTCAAATGAAAATTTATCTAAAATTGGCATTAGGTACATCAAATAAGGATTATTAGGTGCACAATACAAAGTTAGTTACAATAAAATAGTAGTCCAGACAAAGTCTCTTACCACAATATAATCGGTCGAATCATATGACCAGAACATAATAACCCTCATATGAATCATAAAATATCATGTATATAAATATAATCATGTTATTATATATCAAATGGAAGTACACATATACCACATACAAGAAATAAGTGGCGAACAATGAAAATCTCATAGAAATGAAAGTGAGATGAGAAACCCCTTACCTTTTGCTCGAGTGTGTTCTTTGTTTGTTTTATTGACCTAAATAATAAAATTTAGATTCATTAATTAATAATTAAATAACCTATTATACATGTAATTGATTTAGTATATCCTTATTAGGTTCATTCATGGCCCTTTTAATGGGTTTAAGAGGTTCAACTTTATTGTTTTGGAACCATTTTCTTCCTTGGTTTTCATGATTCGTTTACTTGAATTCATGAATGGAAGTTTGTTTGAAATGTAGTTATACATATAGAATTTTTAATATATATTATTAGTGATATTGAAGATATATAAATTATCTTATAATTATTCTAGGTTATATACTTGAGTATGAATCATTAGTTAAAAGTTTTTGATAAACACTTGGATTTAGCTTGGTAGTTTTGTATACAATGAACTTGTTTTGTATTATTATTCCATATTATGAGTGTGTAAAGATTACATAACATTAATGAGATGAAATAAATATATTATGATCTATTTCAACCATTAAAATGGTTTCATGACTAGTAATGAAGGAGAAAGTGAAGAACAAAACTCCACCGTCCCCAAAGTTTATAAATTGGAACCTCATGGACGTTGATTTCGTTTATAAAAATAAAAAGGGGGAAGAATATTGATGAGGGTTTTTTGGGAAAAAATCCCTCAAGGTAACATTGCAGTATTTTTCGGGTTGATTGTGTTTGTTGACAAAGAAAGTTTCCATGGAGAATTGTTGAGTTCCAGAGAATTTGTTGACAATCCTTGTTGACAAAGAACGATGACAAAGGAAAGGACGATCTGGAGGTGGTACAAAAGAGCAGTACAAGGTGGCACCGTTTCCCAGTGTTTGACAAATTTTTGGGGTCCAAAATTTGGAAGTTTGGTGAGCATCGTGAAAATAGGATATCCTTGAAGATCATATTTTAATATGGCAAAGGCATGAATTTCGCGAAGAGAGGATGCATGGATTGGATTTCGTGAAGATCAGAAAAATGGAGGCGGTGATACTTCGTGATTACATCAAAGCTTCACGAATGGCAGAGTTGAAGCGCATCACGGCGGTGAAGGGATTTGCAAGGGAGCTTCACGGCGAAGGCACAAAATAATGGTGACGGTGATGCTCCGCGATTACGACGAGCTCCGTGATCCGAAAATTGCTGAGGTGCTTCACAGTTTGGATAGAATTCCGGCAGAAACTTCAGAGCTTCGCGGTTGGCGATGACATGGAATTGACTTCGCGCGGAAGGGTTGAGGTTCGGTGGAATCGCCTATAAATAGAGTTCGACCCCCTCAAGAGAAGAAGAGATATTTTTCAGAGAAAATCATTTGCTCTCGGTTCGTGAAGGTAGTTCGCATAGCCTGTGTGCTTCGCGAAAGAAGAGCTTCACGACGTCTATTGTTGCTCTGCGAAAGTTGTGTGCTCCGCATTGGCTCAGTGAGCTTCGCGAGAGAAGTTTCTCTGCAAAGACTTGAGCTTCGCGGTAGTGCTTCGCGGTAGAGCTTCGTGAGAGTGCTTCGCGAAAAGGTTGGAGCTTTGCGAAGGCTTGTTTGAGCTTCGCGAAATTGGTAGCCTAGCGAAGTAGGGTGATTTGAGAAGGTGTTTCCAAAGTGAATTGTCCAGTGGTTAAGAGGAAAAGTGGTATTCATCAGTGGATGAAAGTTGGACTATAACAGAGCATCCAACAACAGTTAAGGATGCATGTATTCATGCAATTGAAGAGACCTACAGGTCTATAAACTGTGAGCAGATTCCCTTCCAGAGCAGTGAGCTTAGAAAGAGGAAGAAGGTGATACTCTCCACCGGTAGTGAGCCAGATAGAGAGAAATAGGGAGTGACCCTTGGGAAAGCAGTGAGCTGACCCTAAACCTTGCAAAGGCAGTGATCCTGGGACAGAGTGACTGTACCCGAACATTGTAATCCACAGCTAGTGAAGTATAGTAGAATTTGGTACGACCGGAAACCTGTCGGCATATGCTCCTTGGAAGTAGCCCTTAGCGTTGAACCAAGTAAAATTATTGTGTCCTATGCTTGCTTTACTTTATGTTTATATTATGCAACATGAAAGAGAGAGAAGAGTGGTTTGCTTAACAGTGAAACAAGATCAGAACGGGCATTAATTTTAAATTAGTCATAACCTGATTCACCCCCCTCTCAGGGTATTCATCCTTGTGGACCTAACAATTGGTATCAGAGGGAAGGTTGACAGTAGTTCTTCTCTCAATGGAGGTCACTAATCATAAATGGATTCCGATCTTCGATGGGAACAATTTTCAACTATGGAAGAATCGGATGCAACACTACTTCCAGTCTTTAGGAATAGATGTGTTCACAGCAGCAATGCATGGTATAACAGCTGACATCAATAGTGCTGCATTATCAGAAGCTGAGCATAGAGAGCTGGATGCTGATGCCAAAGATATCAATACCTTAGGGGGATCCCTATCCAATCCTATATACACAAAGGTGATGTCATGAAAAACGCCACATGCCATGTGGGAAAAACTATTGAATATATATGAAAGAGATACAAAGGTAAGAGAAGAAAAGCTGCAAGTGATGTGGAATAAGTATGAAGATCTGAAGATGAACCCGAATGAGTCTGTTGATTCATTCTTTGATAGGGTAAATATTGTTGTTGAAGATATACGAGGACTTGGTGAAGTCATTGAAGATATAAAGATCATAAATCACATCTTGAGTAAGCTTCCACCTCGGTTCAATCTGAAAGTTTCAGTACTAGAAGATAATGATCCCAAAGAGCTGACATTGGACAATTTTCACAGTACCTTGGTTGCATATGAAATGAGGAATGATGATAACGAGGCTGTGGAAAAGAGGAAATCCAAAGAGATGGCATTTAAGGCCATGAATAAGCTCACCATTGAATATTCTTAGGGAGAAGAAGAGACAGATGAGGTGATGTCATTCCTTTCTTCAAATCTGCAAAGAGGAATAGGAAAGTTTAAAGGGAAACTTCCACTAGAATTCTTTCGATGTGGAAAGGTTGGTCATCTTGCAGCAAGGTTCCCCAAAAAGTTTTAAGACAACGATAATGATGATGACGAAGTCGAAATTCCCAGGAATAAGTCTTCAGCGTTTGTGAAAGGGAAGAAACAATTCAAGAGAAATTTCTTCAAGAAGAAGAATATTCTTTCACAAGAAATATACAGTTCAAACAAGTCTAAGGATGAAGAGGTTGAGGAGTTTGAAAATTGTATATATCATGGACAAAATGCAATGGTGGCTGTTGTCGGTAGTGCTCAAGAAAAGGAAGAAACTAACGTTGATGAAGAAGAAGAAGAAATTGAAGGCAGAGTTGACATGGAAGCTGAATTAGAAGCAGCTCTTGAAGAGATAGATATTTGGAGAGAAAAAACAAAGAAATCCAACAAGGTGGTACATGATTCCAAACTCTACATGCAACAGCAGGAAGACGAGAAGTCAGAGCTTATAAAATAAATAGAAAACCTTAGGTCTTCAAGGCTAGAGAGAACAGAAAAGGTTGATGAGAATAAGCTCAATATTGAAGAACAAAAAAGGGATATCGATGGCTTGAACGGAAAATTAAAAGATCACGTCAAGCGTATCGAAGATATTGAAGAGGAAGTTGTCGTTCTGCGGAGAAAATTCAAAGAACAAGAAAAAAAATTGATTCCTAACACATTATTGGGAAAGAAAGTTATTTTAAATACTGAAAAGATAAAAGAGGAGCCTATTAGTTCAGCAGGGAAGAAGCAGCATTTGAGCTCAGATGTTAAAGTTGTTTCAGGGCTTAATCAGAAACAAAAATCTATGACAATTGAAGTCAGACCGCAAGCACCAGTCCCAAGACTGAAGGTTGATTTGGGCACAAAGCAGAATCAGATTATTCAGAGATCCCAAGGGGAAAATCGTAGTGATGAAGTACCATGAAGGAATGCACTATATATCAGGTGTTATTGTTGCGGGAAGATGGGACATTCACAATATGTGTATTCCATAGCCAAGAGATATCGAAGGGAACAAGAACAGAGGTGGCATCCAAACAGAGAACAATTGTCCAGAACATATTTTGAAGGAAATTGTTTTTGGTGTGGAGTATTTGGACACATGGCTAGGTACTGCACTTAGATCATTCAAAGAAATATGCCAAAGCAGAATCAAAACGTTCGCAAGCAGCAGATCAATAAATCCACAAGTGAGTTAAAAATGCAGAATAGATTTGCGGCTTTGCAAGATGAAGTTGGTCCATCATACTCTGAGAAAGAACAGAAGTCTCAATCTATGTCAAGTGTGAAGGAAAAAGTATGGACCAAGAAGAAGAAAGAAGAAAAGGTAGTAGTTTCAGAAATTTCCCTTAAAGCATCAGATCGATATGGTGTGTGGATCCTTGATAGTGGTTTCACATCCCACATTACGGGTAATAAGGATCTTGTTACAGGCATAAAATATGACAAAGAAGGGGTTGTCAAATTTGGAAACGATGAAGGCCTAAAGATTGTTGGCTCAGGTAAATCCAATTTTGGGGGAAAAGAAATGAGACGTGCTGATGTCTTGGTAGTAGAGGGTCTTAGTCATAACTTACTCAGTGTCAGTCAACTATGTGACTCTGGGAACTCTATCCGATTTACCAAGAAGATGTGTGTTGTGAAAGGAAAAGATGGAGCAGTTGTTTAGTAGGGAAAACGACAAAGGGAAATCTCTACCTTGTAGGTGGGGAAGAAGATACATGCCTTTTATCCAGAGAGGAAGAAAACCAGCTATGGCATAAGTGACTTGGTCATCTATGCCAACCATCTATGGAGGATCTGGTAAAGTGTGATGCAGCTAGAGACCTTCCCAAACTATCACGTGATCGCACTCATATGTGTGATGCTTTCCAACAAGGAAAGATCATCAGAAAGGCATACAGGCCAAAGGAACAGAAATCAACTTGAGTGCTCAAATTGGTTCATGCTGATGTATGTGGACCTATCTCACCACGATATATAAATGGGAAAAGGTACTATGTTCTTTTCATTGATGATTATAGTAGAATGGTCTGGGTATTTTTCATTACCCATAAGACAGAGGTGTTCAGTTGCATAAAGCAGTACAGGAGGGAATCAAAAAGGATGCTTGGGCAGAAAATTTTGAAGTTCCGTACAGATAACAGTACAGAATTCACAAATAGTCAAGTAGAAGAATATCTCGAGAAACAAGGGATAAGGCATCAAGTTTCATCAGTGAGAACTCCCCAACATAATGGAGTTGTTGAAAGGAGAAATCAGATCATCAACAACATGTCCATAACTATGCTTATTGAAAAGGACCTACCAGAGAAATTTTGGAAGGAAGCAGTTTTGACATCGGTATATATTTCGAACAGGTCTCTGTTGTGTCTGAAGCAAGGGAAGACTCTGTATGAACTGTGGTATGGAAAGAATCCAACGTTGAAATACTTTCGAATCTTTGGAAGGAAGTGTTTCATTCTCAATAAAGAAAATCACAGGAAGTTTGAGTCCCGAGGATATGAGGGGATATTCCTTGGCTACTCCGGGAAAAGCAAAGCATATAAATGTTTCAACAAAAGGCTGGGAAAAATCATTGAGAGCAATGATGTCACTATAGTTAAAAATGAACAGAATACTCAACGACCCAGTGAACAGTTCCTGAATGAAAGTGATGATGAGGTAAGCAACCCAGGGGGAGAATAAGTGGTAGAAGATGACTCAGAAGAAGATACTGATGATGAACAAGAAAGTGTCAAGTCTGTGTCTGCGAGGAAGCCAAAGAGTCGAGCTGAAATTGATAGGCAGAATATCATTGGTAATCAGATAGCTCCAGTTCAGACTCAAAGAATTAAATCATTACATAAAACATCGTTTTTTTCTCAAGTGGAGCCGAAATGTTTTTCCGATGCAGCTGAAGATGAAAACTGGGTTTAGGCTATGAACGAAGAGCTTGATCATATTGAGAAGAACCAGACATGGGAGATTGTTTCAAGGCCAGCAGACAAGAATGTCATCGGGACTAAATGGGTTTATCACAACAAGATGAATGAAGATGGCACGGTGATTCAGAAAAAAGCACGACTAGTGTGCAAGGGATACTCCCAGATAGAGGGAATAGATGTTGATGAGACATTTTCACTGGTTGCAAGGCTGGAGACAATCAGATTATTTTTGGCCATAGCAGTGAAAAGAAAGTTTAAAGTGTTCCAGATGGATGTAAAATCCACATTCTTGAATGGAGTTCTATAAGAGGAGGTGTATATTGAGCAGCCAGATGGTTTTCTCATTCATGAGGATGAGAACAAAGTTTTTAGGCTGAAGAAGGCGTTGTATGGGCTAAAACAAGCACCAAGGGCATGGTACTCAAGGCTTGATAAGTATTTGAAGAAGCTTGGTTTCCAGCATAGAGGAGTTTATTACAATCTTTATTTCAGCAATGACAGTAATCAAAGAATGATGGTGCTGGTGTATGTCGATGACATAATTTTTGGCGGATCAGATGAAGCTCAGTGTAGATAGTTTTCCGAATTCATGAAAAATGAGTTTGAAATGTCAATGATTGGAGAACTAACATTTTTCTTTGGTCTATAGGTGACACAAGGAAGGAATGGAACATTCATTTCTCAATAAAAATATACCAAGGAGGTTTTAAGAAGGTTTGGCATAGAAATTCCAAGGAGATGAAAACTCTGGTTGCTACCCGGATGAAATTATCAAAATATGAGGATGGAAAGGTAGTTAATATCACGGAATACAGGCAAATTATTGGAAGTTTTTTGTACTTGACCGCGACAAGGCCGGATATTGTTTTCGCCACATGCCAAGCAGCGAGATATCAGAGTAATCCCAAGGAAAGTCACATGCTCGTAGTGAAAAGAATACTTTGGTATATCAAGGGCACGGTGGACTTCGGCTTGACATATAATGACAAATCTCAGACAAATTTATTGGGATATACTGATGCATACTGGGCTAGTTCAGCGGATGACAGGAAACCAACATCTAGAGGTGCATTCTATCTTAGTGGATTGTGTATTTCTTGGCTAAGCAAGAAGTAGGATTTAATTTCGTTGAGCACCATGGAAGCTGAGTATATTGCAGCCACTCAAGCATGCACACAGTTATTGTGGATGAAGCAGCAGCTTAAAGATATGGGAGTTGAAGTGAAGTCTCCGATCGGAATCTAGAGCGATAACTCAAGTGCTATAAATCTCAGCAAAAATCTCGTCCATTACTCAAGGAAAAAGCACATTGAGATCAAATATCATTTTATCAAGGAGAAAGTGGAGCAAGGGCTTGTGAAGTTGAAGTATGTGCCTACAGAGTTACAGGTTGCAGATATTCTGACAAAGGCCTTACCTAAGGAAGCATTTGAAAGGCATCGACTGGCTCTGGGAGTTCAGTCGATTCCCCGCACTTAAAAGCATGTGGATGTGAAACACCCCCTCTCCCCGAGGTATGATGTGTTTTTCCCTAATGTGATGATATGTGTTCTCTACAATGTTACAGACTACAAAGGTGTAACCTTTGGGTTCATTGAAAAAGGGGGAGAAAATAGTGATTGTTCAAGGGGGAGATAGTGTGGCTATTTGATAAATCATGAATGATATGGGGAGAAGCTGACAGGTGGAGCAGCCAGATAGGGGGAGTGCAATGAGATAGGGGGATTGTTTTAAATCTGATGATGCTAGAAGTGATCGATCAAAGCATAGAAATCATGACAGCTGAGGATCGTGATAAAAGCGGAACAGTGGTGTTGGAATGGTGAGAGAAGGTTTCCAGCTATCACCAATTGGGATCAGTGTGGTTCAACAATTGGTATCAATTTATGAATTGGTATTAGGTTGGAATCGACAATTGGTGTTTGACATGAAGTGATTCATTGATGAACTTTTCATAATACTCTTGTTTCTCACGCTGATAATTGCTCATGTGGGCTTAGAGTATGTGTTAAGTTAATCCTTGAACGTTATCAGAATCGAAAGAGGTGAATGGTGGTAGCGACTGGAAGAAGACTCAGTGAGGTATCAACGTGCAGAAAATCATTCTGATAAGAGTTATGAAGAATTGTCAACAAACCCAAAGGGGAAGATTGTTGGGCAAAAATCCCTCAAGGTAACATTGCAGTATTTTTTGGGTTGATTGTGTTTGTTGACAAAGCAGGTTTCCATGGAGAATTGTAGAGTTCTATAAAATTTGTTGACAATCCTTGTTGACAAAGAATGATGACAAAGGAAAGGACGATCTGGAGGCGGTACAAAAGAGAAGTACAAGGTGGCTTCATTTCCCAGTGTTTTCCAAATTTTTGGGGTCCAAAATTTGGAATTTTGGTGAGAATCGCGAAAATAGGTTATCCTTGAAGATCATAGTTTAATATGGCAAAGGCATGAATTTCTCGAAGAGAGGATGCATGGATTGGATTTCGCAAAGATCAGAAAAATGGAGGCGGTGATGCTTCGCGATTACGTCAAAGCTTCGTGAATGGCAGAGTTAAAGCGCATCGCGGCGGTGAAGAGCTTTGCGAGGGAGCTTCGCGGAGAAGGTGCGAAATAATGTTGACGGTGATGCTCTGCGATTACGACGAGCTCCGCGATCCGAAAATTGCTGAGGTGCTTCGCGATTTGGACAGAATTCCGGTAGAAACTTTGGAGCTTTGCGATTGGTGATGACGTGGTGTTGACTTCACGCAAAAGGGTTGAGGGTCGGTGGAATCGCCTATAAATAGAGGCCGACCCCCTCGAGAGAAGAAGAGAGATTTTTCAGAGAAAATCATTTTCTCTCGGTTTGCGAAGGTAGTTCGCATAGCCTGTGTGCTTCGCGAAAGAAGAGCTTCATGGCGGCTATTGTTGCTCCGTGAAGGTTGCGCGCTCTGCGTTGGCTTAGTGAGCTTCGCGAGGGAAGTTGCTCTGCAACGACTTGAGCTTCGCGGTAGAGCTTCGTGAGATTGCTTCACGAAAAGGCAAAAGCTTCATGAAGGCTTGTTTGAGATTCGTGAAATTGGTAGCCTAGAGAAGTAGGCTGCTTTGCGAAGGTTTTTCCAAAGTGAATTGACCAGTGGTTAAGAGGAAAAGTGTTATTCATCAGTGGTTGAAAGTTGGACTATAACAGAGCATCCATCAATAGTTAAGGATGCATGTATTCATGCAAATGAAGAGACCTACATGTCTATAAACTGTGAGCGGATTCCCTTCCAGAGCAGTGATCTTAGGAAGAGGAAGAAGGTGATCCTCTCCATCGGCAGTGATCCAGAGAGAGAGAAATAGGGAGTGACCCTTGGGAAAGCAGTGAGCTGACCCTAAACCTTGCAAAGGCAGTGAGCCTAGGACAGAGTGACTGTACCCGAACATTGTAATCCACAGCTAGTGAAGTATAGTGGAATTTGGTATGACTGGCAACATATCGGCGTATGCTCCTTGGACGTAGCCCTTAGCAGTGAACCAAGTAAAATTGTTGTGTCTTGTGCTTTCTTTACTTTCTGTTTATATTTTGCAACAGGAAAGAGAGAGAATAGTGTTTTTCTTAACAGCGAAACAAGATCAGAATGGGCATTAATTTTAAATTAGTCATACCCTGATTCACCCCCCCTCTTAGGGTATTCAGCCTTGTGGATCTAACAGTTTTATTCAATTAACATGATATAATTCTATTATATAGATTATACTAGAGTTTATCATGGTAATTTTTACATAGGAGGTGAGAAGAGAAAAATAAAATAGATGAACTTGAAAATAAAATAAAAGTTGAGAGATCCCTTATGAAAATTTGGCAGCCTGACGACGTCACTTAAAATTTCATAAAATGAAATGATGAGAACAGAAGGGTATCTCATCATATTGAAATAAAAAGGACATTAAGAAGAATACATAAAATCAAACCCCCAACATATGATAATGTAAATTCAAATAGATAACATAAAATAAGTGTCGACTAAAAGAAGAGAATGAAGGATTCCCTTACCTTGTAATGTAACTCCTAGATCTTGAAGGATGGGACCTTGGGTGCTTAAGGACACCTTGTGAGGACTCCTAGAGAGGTAAAACCACCAAATATTTGAGGATTAGGGATTTTTAATGAAATAAAACGAATGGATGGGTGGGTATTTATAAAAAAAATGAGGTAGTTTTTTAATAATTTCAAAGGGACACCTCATTAGTGGTTTTTTCCAAACCATGGGCTTGCCCATGGTTTTAGCCACTTGGGAAACCTCATGTAATAATTTATAGTACAAAATTCCACCATACTTTTATATTTAATTATTACATCATTATGATGTCATTAAACTATTGAAACTCAAAACTGTATTTTTACTATTCATGAAAAATTCATGTATTTCAGAAAAAACCCAAAAATTCACCATAACCATTTTTCGACGTGTAGAATTAAAAAATGAAATCCATTTTTTAAAAATAATTTTCTAAGTATTTTTAATTTAATTTTTAAATAAAATCATAGTTAATTTGAAAAATAACAATTTTAAAGGTATAATTTGTTCTATATCACATTGAAAAATTAATTAAGATCTCATTATCTTATTACCTTAAGAAAATAAAATATTATCATTATTTACTATTTATAAGGGTCATATTACTATTCATATTACTATTAATAAGGGTACGTTACTATTCATCAAAAAATCAAGTTAGTTCTATCAGGATCTAAATAACTTACTGGTCACAACTCTAGATAATTTTTTTTTTGAAATTCAAAACATAGAAGTAAAAAATTTATGTTTAATGGATTGGTTTTGATTATATCCTAAATAACTAAGTATTGTTTCAAAGGAACACAATGCTTTATGAAATATAGTATATGAATAGAATGTATTTAATAGATGCATATCATAAAATTTTTGGGGTGTTATAAAGAATCTTTGTAAAATACACTTAAGCGGGAAACATTTTAAGAAACTAAATAATCTAAGTAAAGAGCACAAACATTTTCATTTATAAAAGCATAAAATACTAATTCATTCTCATAACTAAAAACATTGAAAGCATCATTTTCAAATTTAACATGAAAACCATAATCACATAACTATAAAATACTAAGTAAATTATATTTTAATCCATCAATAAAAAGTACTTTAGAAATTAAAACTGAGTTAGAGTTACCAATCTGGTTGAAGCCAATTATTTTCCCTTTAGCATTTTCACCGAAGGTGACATGCCCACCATAAATATCTATCAAGTTCTGGAAGCATGAATAATCTCCTATCATATGTCTTGAACATCCACTGTCCAAGTAACGTAATATTTTATAGGGGCTTTTCAAACAGCTTTCCTATAAAATAATCAAACAAAAACAGATTTTGGTACCCAGATTTGTTTGGGTCCAGTAACATTAGTAATCAGTGATTTAGGAACCCACATCTGCTTTGTGGGTTTCCTATAATCATTATGTAACATGTTATAAAAATAGACTCTATTTTTTATAGAAAAATTAGAGGTAGTAAAAGATATTATAGAACTAGAACTAGCAACATAATTTTTATTTTTAGGTAGAAAAACAGATTTTCCAGATTTTGTTATAAACTTGTTTTGGGTGAGATTTCTTTTACCAGGTTGGTATCCTATACCAGTAGTGTATCTATGGGAAATTTTTTTACCAATAATCTATGTATGAGTATTTTTTTCATTGGTAAATTTTTCTAGGTCCTTTTTCAATTGCTCATTAGATTTATTTAGTTCATTTTTCTTCTTGAGTAATTGAACATTTTTCTCTGTCTCTATAGTAAGCTCATATTTAATAGTAGTAGTCAAGGCATGTTGTTTCTTTAGGGATTTTTATTTATGTTTTAGATCATTACAAGTGTCTTCTAGAATTTGTAAGTATTCAAAAAATTCTTCACTATACATATTTTCCTCATTGTTAGATTCATCTCTATAATAATAATAGTTATGTATAAGATATTCTTGGTTTACCTCAAATGTGTTTGTCATGAAACATATATTAACTTTTTCATCCTTTTCATGAAAGGATTCTGAGACACTTGAGTTTTCCTTAGAATCAATCCAAGTTTCCTTCATAGACCTTTTATACTTTATGTCCCTATCATCATACTTCTTCTTGTAATTTAGCTTGGGACAGTCATCCTTTACATGTTCCTTTCTCTAACATTTATAACAGACGATTTCACTAGAAGTATCACCTTTCTTCCAATCCTTTTTCTAATGGACCTTGTGATCATACTTACCTTTGTAGTTGGTATTTCTATATAATTTCTTTGTTTTATAAAACTTCTTAAATTTTCTAGATAATTGAGTCATTTCCTCATCACTATCAGATTTTGAATCTTCATTACTTGTACTGTCAAAATGAGGTAATATCCTTTCCTTTTCCTTATTCTTATAAGTAGTGGTTTTGAAAGCCATTGACTTTCTCTTCAGTTAATATTCATCTTCCTTATTGACTTTTAGTTCTTCCTCATACATCATCAACTTGCCTATAAGATCCTTTACTGGTAACTTTCTAATATCACAAGACTCTCTAATTGAGACAGAGGTTCCTCTCCCTATATCTGGTAAGAATATAAGTATTCTCATAATTTATTCCTTGATTGTAACATCTCTTCCTAGAGAGATCATAGTATTCACAATTTCATTAAACCTGAGATACATTTCAGAAATAGACTCATGAAGCTTCATTTTAAAGTTATAATATTTAATAGTATATGTGTTAAGTCTCATTTCCTTAACACTAGAGGTTCCTTCATGTGAAATAGATAAAGTATCCCAAATTTAATGGGTTGTTTTACATACATAAATCCTATTGAACTCTTCATCTCCTAAATAACAGTATAAGGAATTCATGTCTTTGCACTTATTGTTATTGGTAGCCTTAGTTTGGTCATCTCAAGTATGTCGATCCGTAACAGGAATCTTGACCAAATCTCAAAACCCATACTTTCTAGGTGCATTTTCATTTTAATTTTCCATTGTTCATAACTTGTTCCATTGAAAAATGGAGTTCTGTTAGTAGAAACACCTTACAATATATTATATACAATAAATAAATAAACTCTTAAAGAACTAGAAATTTAGAACTAACAAAAATTTAAAGATCTTTAAAATACACAACTAAAATGATAGATGAAAAAGATTTTAAAACAGATTTAAAATTTTGAAAACAATAATCTTGGAAGAAAAAAACAACTCTATGATACTAAATGTTGGTCAGAGTAGGACACTCAAGAGGGGGTTGAATTGTGTTCCTATTCAAAAAATTTGTTATAAAATTTATTTAAAATATTCCAACAATTTAAAATAAAAACTATTTAGTTAATAAAGGTAGTAAAACTATAATAATTTAACTGTTCAAATAGTTTCTTGGAAGTTTGATTAATTCTTAGTTATAATAATATGAGATATTGATACAAATTTTGAAACTAATCTAATAAGGAAAAATATTTATAACTACTATCCAAGACTAACTATCAAAGTAAAATTTAGTTTTCTGAAATATAAGTTAAAAATAGAGAAATACTAAATTGAAAAAACCACAAATATAAAACAAGAGGTTCAGTCTCAAGTAAAGACTTAGTCCTCTCCAATTAGTGATCACCTGCCACAAAGCAATATATATAGATAAAGATTTTGATCCAAACCCTGGATCAAGGTTAACACAACAGTACATAGACTATCTAGGTCACAGGACATCTACCATAGTTATTCATAAGATCAAAAACAACCAGGTCACACAGGACCTCTTCCATAGTTCTTCATGGGATGAATAGGTGTAAAAATAATGTTGTTTGAGGATATCTAGTATATTTTAGTTTAGTTCCAGATAAAGTGTGTTTTTTAGTACAAACACACACACACACTTCTTTAAGTTTATTTAAATATCACACAATAGAGAAGAATATATTAGGAAGGGATTAGAGATGCTCTGAGTGTTATTCAAATTAGCTATGGAATCTATGATATATCAAAGTTGAAGATCGATTTCTCTTCTTGAAAAAGACACTGAAGATAGAGTGTCGTGGAGCACTGTGTTTTGTCTTCTAGGAAGGTGAGAGGTTCTTCTCCTTTTGTTTTGTTGGATGCTGCTGAAATGGTGGAACTTTAATGATCAGCAGTACTCTAATTCATAATAACCGGGAAGGAAGAATCCCTTTTGCATTCTTCTTTCTGTGTGGTACTCATATCTTCTTTATTATGCGTGTCTGCGTGAGATTTTCTGTATATTAGTTCATGTGCTCTCCTTTGAATATATATTATTGCAGCCTAATAGTATACATATTTAAGGTAGACACCATACCTCGTATTTCTAACATCCTCATTTAAGATGTCTGTAAGAAGCATTAAATTAATCAGTCGCATTAAAACACTCAAAATTTGACCATTAGAAATAATATTAAATGGAACAAATTTTAAATTGTCTATCAGTAATTCCTCAGTCGGTATATACTTATGTTGGTGACTCATCCCATCAGTATTTCATTCTGTAGATATTTCTATATATCGATGAATCATAGCATCGATGACTTGTTTTAACTATTGATAAGTCCTTGTGTCGATAGCACCATGCATCGGTAGGTCATTTTAACTGACGGTAGGTCATTTGCATTGGTAGGTCATCTATGTTGGTAGTTCATCTATTTTGGTAGGTCATCCATGTTGCTAGGTCATCCACATTTCTAGGTCATCTGTGTTGGTAGGTCATTTTCATCGGTAGGTCAGTTGAACTATTGGTATCTCATATCTTCTGTCTGTATCATTCTGTTATACTTAGAATATATTTTTGTGTGGAATGTATTACTATATAAATGTTAACAGAATGTACCAAATTTATGTGAGATCATAGATAAACATAATTTCACATATTGAAACTTTAAAAAAATATGATTGAAATGTTTAGACACGAATAATAGAAGTTGACATGATTTGTGATTATAAATACTATTAATACTAGAGAGGATGACCAACAGTCTCATATGGGCCAACACACATACAGGTCATTATGAACGGTGTGTCGATTAGATCATAGTGACCTTGGGGAATGTTTTATCCTCATTCCAATGTGGTTATAGAAGTGAATCTCTCTTCTATTCCCTATTATTGATGGTATTGAGCTTGATGTGGAAGTGTCGTGTGATGCTCTGCATGGATATTGGTATGATCAGACATATTTATTGTTTTATAACACTAATATAATTTATTATACTTAATTTATTATTATTTATTACTTTATATGTTGTATTTTATAGGTGGAGTCAAGAACACTAGTATGTTAGTACACCAATAAAAAATTTGGTTGAATACTATCTCATATTGGAAAGTATAATACCAACCGATGTAAGTATATAAATTCTTCTGTTGACTAATAAATTTCATAATATTATCATTTTTTTAAATTAGTAACAAAATATTTTAAGAAATTTCACATTTCATTTCAGATTTCATGGCATCCATATTGAGCTATATTAGACTAGATTCCTATATACTACACTGATGGACTTGATGATACAATGGTTTTAGTACCTCTTTTAAATTTTCATATTATTGAGTGAAACTATCCCAAAAAATTCTTGTTATAGTTTGGATTTGTTAAGAATATTCCATTTCCACCCAATCAAGCATAGCACTTCATTCCTGGAAGTTAATGGGGAGGTAGGATGTTGACTAACAACAGCAGCATGCACTGTATCTCAACATCTGAGATATATGTGCATTATTTTATATCAAGGGCATGTGTATTATGTAATTACATCTATCAAAGAATATTGATTATGATTCATGGTATAGACAGAAGCCTATATTGTATCTTACACCACACAATAGAGGGATTCGGGATCTTGTTAGCCAATAACTTTACATTAGTTTGTTTGTTGTACATTTTTTTTAATTAGATTTTAATCTATTTACAATATAATCCAGTACAACATACTATCCACATGTCTGATTTGGAGGATGGTGATGTATTTAGTCAGGTAGTGTACCATAATACAACATAGGACATAATGCCTTCATATCATTTTGTACCTGATAGTATCTTTGATTTTCCACCTCAAGGAGATAATATTCCTACTCATTGAGAGGAGGTTTCTACTTAGGAACCACCTCTATGAGCTATTTATGTTGATTATCTATAGTTATGATGACATATACAATGTCAAAATGCATGTGTGGCCTCACCTACTCCATAGGAATAAGCATCACCTCCAGCAGATGAGCCCCAGTCGATTGTGGATGCACACCATCAAGCATGAGATCCATTTCTATTATCATTATATCCACAGTTTTCACCAGGTATAGCTAATCCAAGATTGTATCTAGAGTCATTTATCATCCCTCTATCTTTAATTATTGAGCCTTCACAGGCCTTATGGTTCCCCCATCAGATGTAAAGTACTTCCACTTACGTAGTGAGAGAACGATCAAGTTCATATCTTAACATCTGGATGAAACCTCCTCCTAATGATTCATATATAGTGTTGTAAACAATTAAAGTTCTTGCACCTTAGGAAGATCCCCCTCCAATTCATCATATTTCACCCCGATAAAGAGGTGGGTGATCTCGATACAGTTTTCCCATTCTCACACTAGATTGTGGGATGGGACCTCAACATAGACACTGATTATACTCATTGATTTATATGTTTATAATTGAATTAAAGGATTTAAAACAAAAATGTTTTCTATCATTTATATTATTTCTTTTCTATTATATTGATGAAATTATTTTTATTTTCAATTATTTTTATATGTTTATCCTATGTTTTAAATTTCATTTATATTGTACTTATAGTATAGATTTTAAAATCTTTCAAAGATGACCACTTGAAACATAGAAAACCTTATTGAATTTAAAGTAAGTAACTTTAAAATCTTATAAAATATAAACTATAAATAAAATATTAATAAAACTTAAGGAATGGCCTAAACATATATAAATAGTTGAAAATATAATTAATATAATATAAAAAAATTAATTTACAGGACATAAACATTATTGATTAGAATCATAATATTTATAAATTAAAAATATAGGCACATAAAATATAGTATAATTGAAATATAAATTAAATTTATAAAATTGACTAAACAAATAAAAAATAACTGAAAAGAAAATTAATTTTGGAAAAATTATATATACAAATTTTAGGTTTTGAAATAATAATATTTAGTGTCATTAAAATTATTTTTCATTAATTTTTTTACATAATTTATTTTTATTTTAAATTATTTTTTATATTTTTAGTTAGTGTGTAAAAAAATTGGTTCAAGACACCAGGAGCTCTTTTAACTTTAAGGGTGATTCATTGGATTGTGTTTTGAATATTAAACTACTTAAGAGAAAGATGAAAGTTTGGAGTCAATATTTCTTAAGGCATACTGATGAAACCATTGTTCTTCTTGAATCATCACTTCACATCATTCTAGAAAATAACACCATTAGTGATTTCTCTATAGGAATTTTGTAGGAAAATGTGATCGCTCGTGATCTTAATAACCACTTAAATATCAAATAATGTATGCATAGAGAAGATTTTAAAATTAAATGGATTAAGGAGGGTGAAAGGAATACCAAATTTTTCAACTCACTTTAAAGAATCAATAAAATCAAGAGATCATTCAATATTCTCAGTGATAGTGGGTAGTTTTTTTGAAAATAAAAAGGATTTGGATGCTAATGTTGTCTCTTATTACTAAAAACCTCTTTAATGTTCACAAAAACAGTATTAATTTAATGGAATACATCATCCTCGGGTTTTTCAATCATGAGGATAATAAAAATATTACTGCAATTCCGCTTGAATTTGAGATCAAATAAGTTGTCTTTGGTAAAAAATTTGGTAGATCCCCTAGCTTGGATGGGTTCACCAACTATTTCTTTCATACATTCTAGGTGATTATTCATTTTGATGTTTGTATACCTATCAATCATTTTTTAAAATTTGGTTATCTAACACAGGGGTTCAATGCTCAATTACATTTCCTAATTCATAAAGTAGATAATGTGTATGAGAATCATATTTTAAGGCATGTGGCACTTGTTAACACAATATACAAAATTATTGGAAAAATTCTTGCTAACAGGCTAGCCAACATTAACAATGGGATTGTGTATCCAAATTAATTTGGATTCAATAAAGGTAAAACTATTCAATATTTCCTTATGAATACTTTTAAATGTGTCAACCTTCTAAGGAAATCCACCAGAGGAGGTAACATTTCTATAAAACTTGATGTTAAGAAATCTTTTGATATGCTAGATTGGGGTTTCATTGGTAAGGTTTTAATTAGCTATGGTTTTGATTAGATCTTTATAAAATGGATTAGAATCCTCCTAATCTCATCCCATATTTTAGTGATTATCAATGGTTCTCCCAAGGACTACTTCACATGCTCGAGAGGTGTCAGACAAGGTGATCCTCTCCCAACCATTATTTTCTCTTTTTCTGGATATTATTTAAGAAGGCTTCTTATCAATATGGTCAACACCAAAAAAATCAAATCCATTATAGTTTTTAGAGGCCTATCTTCCCCCACTCATTTATTGTATGTGATGAAATTATCATTTTCATTCAAGTTGAAAAAAGAAAAATTAAGAACATCAAGAATTATCTCCTTAATTATGAAAAAGTTTCAGGTCAAGAGATCAATTGGAAAAATCATTCTTATGCTTTGGAAAAAATATTCATGCAGCTATAAAAATGGATATCATCAATCAGTTGGGAATCAGAGAAGGTGTTCTTCCCTTCACATATCTTGGTGATCCTATGTTTTGTGGAAAACCTTGTTTCTGTCATTTTTATCACATTGTGAGATAAATTATAAATCAGTTGGCTTCCTGGAAAGGAAAAATACTTTTGATGGAAGGTAAGATCAGCCT
Organism: Viscum album; assembly: GCA_963277665.1. Lineage (NCBI taxonomy): Eukaryota > Viridiplantae > Streptophyta > Magnoliopsida > Santalales > Viscaceae > Viscum > Viscum album. Next base: position 2,039,675,184 of record OY728141.1, on the reverse strand, counting down.
TGTGAAATATATTATTGTTTCAATATATGTTTACTTATTTATGGTCTATAAATGACCAACTACCCTTACTAATAGAACAACACTTCTATCAAAAAAAATTGTCTAGAGTGGAATCATACTACAAATAAGGCTTCTTACTATCCCATAAAAACAATGTTTTAAACCAATTAACTATAGTGGGATTGGTATTAAAAATCTATGCAATTTCAACCAATCATTACATGCTGATTTTATGTGGAGGCTCATAAATGAGAAGTTAGATATTCTTTCATTTTTGATATCCATATTTTTAAGTAGGATCAATGTTGGGAATTTAAACTGTGTGGACTCTTCTATTTGGTCTACCCTCAAGGATTTCATTTCTGCTATTTTAGTGAATTCTCACTGGCTGGCCAATGTTAATTCAAATCTCAAGTTCTAGTTATAAAGCTGGATAGGTATGCCACTTCTTAACCTCTTAAATTATCCCATCACATCTCTTGATACAAATTCATCAATTAAGTAGAAAATGGAGAATTATTTGGACATGCTTCCTACTGAAATCATCTCAATGGTTTTGAATTAAAATTTCATCAATGGATATGAAATTTTAGTTTGGGAACCTTCCTTAGTGGGAGGATCGCCTCCAAATTGTTTTACCGTGAGGTTTTTCAGGGGAATATGAATAGTTGGGCTAGAGGTTTGAGCAGAAGCTAGATTATTCCATCCAGATTCTCTCTTGAATGGAGGTTTATGTATTCCAAGATTCCTTCTGATGATTATTGTAAAAATCCAGAATGATAAAGGGTTAAATGACTAAATGATGTGACTCGTGTCAACAAGGTGCTCCTTTCTTTTTAGGAGTCTTCCTGAATATAACTCCACATTTAAGTGTGCTTGGACTGGATTAGTGATCATCATATGTGACCTTCTGGGAAGCTTCCTCAGGTGTGTGTGAGTGAGCACAAAACACACTAAAATAATATGTGTTGTTCTGTGGGGATATTCATTAGTCTGATGACCTGTTCGGGCATATGGGTGGGCCCCAGTGAGGGGACCATGTGTCTGTGGGGAAACTAGTGGTACCTAGCAGGCCAGGACCTGACATTCATGTTTAGTTGGGGTGTCTGTGTTGTCAGAAGGTCCTGGTTGATACATTGGTATCAGAGAAGGAACCCAACCCTAAGTGTTGTGGCACTGCTTGAGTTGAGATGTAGGGCCCATAATGAGGATATTGTGCTCTAGGGGGTAAATGTTACAACACATAATGATAAAGGGTTAAATGACTAAATGAAATAACTTATGTCAATAAGGTGCACCTTTCTTTTTGGGATCCATCCTGAATATAACTCCACATTGAAGTGGGATTGGCCTGGAGTAGTGATCAGGATGGGTAACCTTATGGGATGTTTCTCAGGGTGTGTGTGTGTGAGGAAAAAATGCACTAAAATAATATGTGTTGGCCTGTGGGGATAGTCACTAGTCTGATAACCCATTCGGGTATTTGGATGGGCCCTAGGGAGGGGACCATGTTTTACGGGGCAACTGTTGATACCTAGTTGGCCCGGTTGTTACATTGGTATCATAGCAAGAACCCAACATTAAGTGTGGGGGCACTGCCTGGGTTGAGATGTAAGGTCCACAATGAGAACATGGTGATTTAAAGGGTGGGGTTGAATGTAACACCCTAGAATAATAAATGGTTAAATGAATAAATGATATAACTCATGTCAATCAAGTGCACCTTTCCTTTTGGGAGAATTCCTGAATAGAAATTCACAGTTAAGCATGCTTGGTCTAGAGTAGTGATCAATATGAGTGACCATCTGGGAATTTTTTCATAGTATGTGTGTGTGAGTAAAAACACACTAAATGAAAATGTGAAGGTCTGTGGGGACAATCATTAGTCTGATGACACATTCGGGCATGTGGGTGGGCCCCTGGGAGGGAACCATGTGTCGGCGAGGTAACTGGTGGTACCTAGCAGGTCAGGACCCGATGACCATGATAAGGTGGGGTTTTTATGTCATAAGCAGGGCCCAGTTGTTGCAATTATATTCAATCTGTTGGCATCACACTGTGTTCGAGATGTTTCCTATGTAATGAACATAAGGATGACATCAACCACCTATTTATTAGTTGTGTTACGGTTGCTGCATTATGGAAAGTGGTTTCATATTTTTTTCAAAGTTTGGTTTTCCTAGGTAGTCAATATCCAGGAGAATATATTTGTATGTTAGAATTTTCCTCTCTTCCAGCAGCTACTAAATATCTTCCTTGTGGACAACATTGAAATTATTCATGTGTTGTAAACCAGGAGGAACAAGTTGATTCATGAGAATACCACTTTCTGTCATCAATCAGCATTAGTTAGGATTATGGTTGCTATGAAAAGTAAAAATACTCTTCAAAATGGATATTGTAATAATTCTATTTTAATAATTTGGTGTCATTTTCATAGCCCAGTTGTTACAATTATATTCAATCTATTGACATCACTCTGTTTTCAAAGATGTGTCCTATGTAATCAACTTAGGGATGACATCAACCACCATTTTCTTAGTTGTGTAACAGCTGCTACATTATAGAAAGTGGTTGCTGATTTTTTTAAAGTTTAGTTTTCCTGGGAAACCAACATCCAGGAGAAAATATTTGTATTTCAAAAGCTACCTCTCTCCCATCAGCTACTGAATCTCTTCCTTGTGGCTACCATTGAAATTATTCATGTGATATGGACCAGTTGGAATAAGTTGATTCATGAGAATACTGCTTTCTATCATCAATCAGCATTATTACAGATTATGGCTGCTATGAAAAGCTCAAATACTCTTCAAAAAAGAATATTTTAATAATTCTATACATGATATTACAGTGCTTAAGTGTTTTGAAATTACAGGTAATTATCGCTCTCCTTCTGGAACCTTTAATGTCATGTGTATCCCTCTATTCTCAGACTGGATCAAATGAAACATGGATGCAACATCAAGATGAAATCCAGGTCCTTCTGGATATGGAGTGATCATCAAAAAACACAATTTCAACGACATGAGATACCTTTATGGTCTAATTGGAGTCACTACATCTCTTGATGCTGAAATTCTTGACATTATCATTGTGGTAGAAACGGAAAAGCAACGAGGTTTGCTCAACTTGTGACTTGAATGTAATTCCACCACTATTGTGCATGATATCAAAAATGGCACTATCTTTCATGGAATTTGACCACCATATGGATTAATATCATGGACTCTCATTCATCCATGAATTATAACATCATGCATGCATATCGTGAAGAAAATTATTTGGCAGATGGACTTGCAAATAAAGGGGTAGCCTCTCATGATCTGACCTAGCTCAATGATGTACCTAAGGATGTTCAGGGGCATATGAATAGTTGGGAAGGAGGTTTGAGAAGAAGCTAGATCCTTTCATCCAGATTCTCTCTTGAATTTAAGTTGATGTATTCCAAGATTCCTATTGATGATTATTGTAACACTCTAGAATGATAAAGGGGTAAACGAATAAATTATATGACTCATGTCAACAAGGTGCACCTTTCTTTTTATAAGTCTTCCTGAATAAGACTTCACATTTAAGTGTTCCTAGACCAGAGTAGTGATCAAGATATGTGACCTTCTGTGAAGCTTCCCCAGGTGTGTGTGAGTGAGCACAAAACACACTAAAAGAAGATGTGTTGTTCTAATGAATGTCCCCAAGACCTGATGTTCTTACTAAGGTGGGATTTTTGTGCCGTCTGTGGGGCCCGATTGATACATTTGTATCAAAGAAGGAACCCAACCTTAAGTGTAGTGGCACTGCCTGAGTTGAAGTGTAGGGCCCACAATGAGTATGTTGTGCTCTAATGGGGGTGAATGTTACACCACAGAATGATAAAGGGTCAATTAACTAAATGATATAACTTATGTCAACAAGGTGCACCTTTATTTTTGGGATCCAGTCTAAATAGAACTCCACATTTAAGTGTGATTGACCTGGAGTAGTGATCAGGATGGGTAATCTTCTGGGAAGTTTCTCAGGGTGTGTGTGAGAGAGAGAAAAAAATGCACTAAAAGAAGATGTGTTGGCCTGTGGGGATAGTCACTAGTCCGGTAACCCATTATGGCATGTAGATGGGCACCAGGGACGGGACCACGTGTTTACGGGGCAACTGGTGATACCTATTTGGCCCGGTTATTACATTGGAATCGGATCAATAACCCAACCTTAAGTGTGTTGGAACTGCCTGGGTTAAGATGTAAGGTCCACAATGAGGACATTGTGCTCTAAAGGGTGGGGGTGAATGTAACACCCTAGAATGATAAATGGTTAAATGACTAAATGATATAACAAATGTAAACCAAGTACACCTTTCCTTTTGGGCACATGCCTAAATAGAACTTCACAATTAAGCATGCTTGGTCTGAAGTAGTGATCAAGATGAGTGACCATATGGGAAGTTTCTCATAGTGTGTGTGAGTGAGGAAAAACACACTATAAGAAAATGTGATGGTCTGTGGGGAAAATCATTAGTCTGATGAAATTTCCAGCCATGTGGGTGGGACCCTGGGAGGGGACCATGTGTCAGCGAGGTAATCGGTGGTACCTAGTAGGTCAGGACCTGACAACCATACTAAGGCGGGGTGTTTATGCCGTTAGTAGGGCCCAGTTGTTGCAATTATATTCAATCTGTTGGCATCACACTGTGTTCGAGATATGTCCTATGTAATGAACATAGGGATGACATCAACCACCTATTTATTAGTTGTGTTACGATTTTTGCCTTATGGAAAGTGGTTGTGGATTTTTTCAAAGTTTGGTTTTCCTAGGAAGCCAACATCCATAAGCATATATTTGTATATTGGATGCCACCTCTCTCCCAGCTGCTACTAAATCTCTTCCTTGTGGCCAAAATTGAAATTATTCATGTGTTGTAAACTAGGAGAAACAAGTTGATTCATGAGAATAATGTGTTCTGTAATCAATCAGAATTAGTTAGGATTATGGTTGCTATGAAAAGTGCAAATACTCTTCAAAATGGATATTTTAATAATTATATTATAATAATTTAGTGTCGTTTTCACAGCCCGGTTGTTACAATTATATTCAATCTATTGAAATCACTCTGTGTTCGAGACGTGTCCTATGTAATCAACATAGGGATGACATCAACCACCTATTTCTCAGTTGTGTCATAGCTACTACATTATAGAAAGTGGTTGCATATTTTTTCAAAGTTCAATTTTCCTAGGCAACCAACATCCATGAGCAAATATTTGTATGTCAGAAGTTGCCTATCTCTCATCAGCTACTGAATCTATTCCTTGTGGACACCATTGAAATTATTCATGTGATATGGACCAGTCAGAACAAGTTGAATCATGAGAATACTACTTTTTATCATCAATCAGCATTAGTTCAGATTATGGTTGCTATGAAAAGTGAAAATACTCTTCAAAAAGGATATTGTAATAATTCTATTCATGATCTTACGGTGCTTAAACGTTTTGAAATTATAGGTAATTATCGCTCGCCTTATGGAACCTTTAATGTCATGTGGATCCCTCCATTCTCAGACTGGATCAAATGAAACATGGATGCAACATCAAGATGAAATACAAGTCCTTCTGGATATGGAGTGATCTTCAATAACCATAATGTTGACACCATGAGATGCCTTTATGGTCCATGTGGAGTCACTAAATCTCTTGACGTTGAAATGCTCGACATTATCATTGTGGTAGAAATGGAAAAGCAGCGAGGTTGGTTCAACTTGTGACTTGAATGTGATTCCACCACTATTGTGCATGCTATTAAAAATGGAACTATCTTTCATGGACGTTGACCACCATATGGATCAATTGCATTAAATCTCTTTCATCCATAAATTATATCATCATGCATGCATATCGTGAAGAAAATTATTCTACTGATGGACTTGAAAATAAAGGGGTAGCCTCTCATGACCTGGCCTAGCTCAATGATGTACCTGAGGTTATTCAGGGGCATATGAATAATTGGGATAGAGGTTTGAGCAGAAGATAGATCCTTCCATCCAGATTCTCTCTTGCATGGAGGTTGATGTATTCCAAGATTCCAACTGATGATTATTGTAACACTTCATAATGATAAAGGGTTAAATGACTAAATGATATGACTCGTGTCAACAAGGTGCACTTTTCTTTTTAGGAGTATGCCTGAATAGAACTCCACATTTAAGCGTGTTTGGCCCAGAGTAGTGATCAGGATATGTTACCTTCTAGGAAGCTTTCTCAGGTGTGTGTGAGTGAGCACAAAACACACTAAAAGAAGATGTGTTGTTCTGTGGGGGCAGTCATTAGTCTGATGAACCATTCAGGCATATGGGTGGGCCCTAATGAGGGGACCACGTGTCTGTGGGGGAACTAGTGGTACCTAGCAGGCTAGGACCCAATGTTAATGCTAAGGTGGGGTGTTTGCGCCATCAACGGGGCCTAGTTGATACATTGGTATCGGAGAAGGAACCCAACCTTAAGTGCAGTGGCACTGCCTGAGTTGAGATATAGGACCCGCAATGAGGATGTTGTTCTCTAAGGCGGGGGGGGGGGTGAATGTTATACCACATAATGATAAATGGTTAAATGACTAAATGATATAACGTATGTCAACAAGGTGAACCTTTCTTTTTGGGATCCAGCCTGAATAGAACTCCAAATTTAAGTGTGATTGGCTTGGAGTAGTGATCTGGATGGGTAACCTTTTGAGAAGTTTTTCAGGGTGTGTGTATGAGCGGAAAAAATGCACTAAAAGAAGATGTGTTGGCCTGTGGGGATAGTCACTAATCTGATAACCCATTTGGTCATGTGGATGGGCCCTAGGGAGGAGATCACGTGTTTACGGGGCAACTGGTGATACCTAGTTGACCCGATTGTTACATTTGTATCGGAGCAAGAACTCAACCATTAGTGTGGTGGCACTGCCTCGGTTGAGATGTAAGGTCCACAATGAGGACATTGTGCTCTACAGGGTGGGGGTGAATGTAACACCCCATAATGATAAATGGTTAAATGAATAAATAATATAACTCATGTCAACCAAGTGCACATTTTCTTTGGGGAGCTTGCCTGAATAGAACTTCAAAGTTAAGCATGCTTGGTCTGGAGTAGTGATCAAGATGAGTGATCATATGGGAAGTTTCTCATAGTATGTGTGACTGAGGAAAAACACACAAAAAGAAAATATGATGGTCTGTGGGGGCAATCATTAGTCTGATGACACGTCCGGGCATGTGGGTGGGCCCCTAGGAGAGGACCATGTGTCGGTGAGGTAACAGGTGGTACCTAGCAGGTCAGGACCCGAAGACCATGCTAAGGTGGGGTGTTTATGCCGTCAACAGGGCCTAGATGTTGTAATTATATTCAACCTGTTGGCATCACACTATGTTTGAGATGTGTCCTATGTAATGAACATAGGGATGACATAAACAACCTATTTATTAGTTGTGTTACGGTTGCTGCATTATGGAAAGTGGTTGTTGATTTTTTCAAAGGTTGGTCTTCTTGGGAAGCCAACATCCAGGAGCATATATTTGTATGTCGGAAGCTACCTCTCTCCCAACAGCTACTAAATCTCTTCATTGTGGAAAGCATTGAAATTATTCATGTGTTGTAAACCAGGCAGAACAATTTGATTCATGAGAATATTGCATTATGTCATCAATCAGTGTTTGTTCGGATAATGGTTGCTATGAAAAGTGAAAATACTCTTCAAAATGGATATTGTAATAATTCTATTATAATAATTCAGTGTCATTTGAGGAGTCCGGTTGTTACAATTATATTCAATCTATTGACATCACTATGAGTTCGAGACGTGTCCTGTGTAATCAACATAAGGATGACATCATCCACCTATTTCTTAGTTGTGTCACAACTGCTACATTATAGAAAGTGGTTGCTGATTTTTTCAAAGTTCAGTTTTCCTGAGCAACCAACATCCATGAGCAAAATTTTGTATGTCTGAAGCTGCCTCTCTCCCATCAGCTACTGAATCTCTTCCTTGTGGCCACTATTGAAATTATTCGTGTGATATAGATCAGTCGAAACAAGTTGATTCATGAGAATACTACTTTCTATCATCAATCAGCATTAGTTCAGATTAGGGTTTCTATGAAAAGCGCAAATACTCTACAAAATGGATATTGTAATAATTCTATTCCTGATCTTACGGTGCTTAAGCGTTTTGAAATTACAGGTAATTGTCGCTCGTCTTCTGGAACCTTTAATGTCATGAGGATCCATCCATTCTCAGACTGGATCAAATGAAACACGGATGCAACATCAAGATGAAATCCAGGTCCTTCTGGATATGGAGTGATCTTCAAAAACCACAATGTTGATGCCATGAGATGCCTTTATGGTCCATGTGGAGTCACTACATCTCTTGATGCTCAAATGCTCGACATTATCATTGTGGTAGAAACAGCAAAGCAACGAGGTTGGTTCAACTTGTGACTTGAATGTGATTCCACTACTATTGTGCATGGTATCAAAAATGGCACTATCTTTCATTGAAGTTGACCGTCATATGGATCAATTGCATGGACTCTTTCATCCATGAATCATATCTTCGTGCATGCATGTCGTGAAACAAATTATTTGCCTGATGGACTTGCAAATAAAGGGGTAGCCTCTCATGATCTGACCTATCTCAATGACGTACTTGATGAGCTTTTTTCTTTATTGCAAATAGATTATTGTAAAAAACCTTATCTCAGACTTCTGTAATTTTTCTTTCATTCAATAAAGGAGGTTTGTCCATTCGAGCAAGCTCTCGTGCTCAATATATATATATATATATATTTATTAATATTGATGTTATTATTAACAATTTATTTTACAATTAATAATCATTTATAATAATCATAATAGTAATGTTTATTTGCATAATTGTGTGTGTGTGTGTAACAAAACAAAAATTTAAATATACAAACATGTGTGTGTGTTAATTAATTTGTTTGTTTGTTTTGGAAAAGACATTAAGGTATTTAACGCCTTTTCCCAATGTTTGCATTTAGAGTTTCCACGCCTTTGCCCATTGGAAAAAATCTCAGTCATGAAGACCCTTAATGTCTTTCATGCTTATTTTTCAGAAAAAAAAAATAACATAATTATTTGCACATTTTTTTCTTTTAAAAAACTTATTTAAAAAACCCTGTTTTGAGATATTTGTGATGGTTTTTTATTTGTTATAAAGCCCCATCACAAATGATATAAACACTTATTTCTTATTTACGTCAAATACAAAATTTGTTGATAATATTTTATCAACAATGAAATATATATCATTAAAAATACATTTGTCACAGTATGTTATGTGCATCTTATTGCAGGAAGGTGCGTCAAAAGTATGTGTGATGAATGAGTAATCTGTCGCAATAACTCATGAAAAAACATATCTATTTTTAACATAAATAATATTCCTTGCAAATAAGTTTTTCCAAATGAATTATATGTGAGATTTTTATCCATTGCAAATATAGTTTATGTGATGCAACAAAACTTATAAGAAATTATATAGTCGACCATACATAACAATTATTGTTTTTAGAAATTTTCAGCATGGATAGTTGAAATCGCATTGTAAGGTAAGCATTATATTTTAACAATAATGATAAGATCAGTTATATAATTCATGCTCGGTTATTATATTAAAATAATAATTTTATCATGTGATTAAAAATAACTAAAAGAATGGCATGTGCATAGATAAACACATTGAGTCTGTGTTAATTATTTTTAAAATGCGGAACAGTTTACAAGCTGTATTAATTATTTTTAAATTTTATAATGTTTTTAGGATATCCGGAATATTAATTGTTTTTATAATATTATCAAAGTAACGATTAATATATATATATATATATATATATATATATATATATATATATATATATATATATATATATATTCTGGCTTCGAATACCCGACCGAATATTGTGGTGATTACAAACCTAATCATGACGTCCATTGAATTCCATCATTAATTATGCGCTAATGCACATGCTTTGAACAGTTTTAGTATTATTATCAATTTCCATTCCCGAAAAATTACAACCACTAATTGTGTCTAGCAGATGAATTGAGAGAGATTCGCTTCATTGTTAATCGTTTAATTATAATTTAATTATTATATTTTTCTTCTGTATAATAAAACATATTTTTTAGTTAATTTGTTCGTCATATATGCTTTTTTTTTGTTATTTTGTTCAACAAAAACACATAACATATAATTTGTTTGAATTTTTTTTATTAATGTTTACAATAAATCATGTTTTTACTACAATTTTCAAGCAACATTGAGGCAATAACGTATGTTTTGAATTAGTTTATTATCTATAAAGAATTACTCTTGTGTTATGTCATTAAATAAAATATATATATTATATTATGATCTTTTGTAGAAATAAGTATATTTTTAATGAAAAAACACGTCCTGTTATCATTTTTAAAAAAAATATTTACAATAAAACATGTTTTCAATATTTTTTATTTTAATTTTACATAACATTAAGAACATTGTGTTTGTTACTTTAATTAATTTTGTATTATGTCTTGAAAACAAAGGTAATGAAAACTCATTTTCTTTTGATGTTGTTGGTCCGAGCATTAATTAAAAATTAAAATTTATATAAACCATTTTTATGCTAAACTATAAGAGAATGACCGGAGGATTCTTGAAAACAAATGACGTAGATCAAATGAGAATCATCAATGAAAACAGTGAAGGAGAAGAGTTTTATAGGGTTAAATGTCTTAAATTATAAGTAAATCTCACTCACATTGATTTTCATTCAAAATAATAGTTGATGGATCATAAAACATGTTAAATATGTATAATGATTTCTATTAACGATACCTTAAACATTATCTGATGGTCAGTATAATAAAAAAATCCAAAAGTGCTTCAAAACTCACATTAAAAAAATGTTATATAAAAAATATTCTCTCAATTGCAACCGGTGCCCCTTTGTTGATGATCAAGAATCACTGAGAGGGGTAGTGAACCTGTCACACCTTGACCTTGAATATTCTTTTATTTTTTTTCATGACATTGGATCTTTTTTTTGAGGTTCAAGCTGAGTACCGCTTTGAATTTTTGAATTTGGGAAGTCTCACGTGAGTTTTTGGTTTGCGCACGATTTGGAGAAACCGTGCGCCATTACCCTGTAACTGTGTGATTGTTTTGGGGTTCAAGGGGAAGGCTCAAGAGTTGCGTACAATTTGGGAAACAATGCAGCAACTGTGGGTGAGGTTCTGTCCATTTGGACAGTGGCGACCACACGATTTGCGCACGGTTTGTCTAATCGTGTGGCCTAACCGCGCGAGCTGCCCAGTTTCTTAAAATTTTGAAATTCCAAGTTTACCCCTTTGTGTTTTAAGCCTAAATCGAGATTCTCCTCCATTGCTCAGCTTAGGCACATTAGGGGGTTCTCTAAGCTCCCTCTCCTTTGCCTCCCTTCCATTTTTGAAGGCCCTTGAAGGTTCTAAGGTAAGATTCCTTTGATTTTTGATCGTTTTCTTCTTCTCTTATCCCTTCTCTCTTGAGACCTTGATCTCTCTTGGTGGGGTTTCCCTCTTGACTGAACCTTATGAGTTGTAATTGATGTGTAGTTCATTTTCTATGATGATAGGGTGTGCGGTTCGTCTATAGGGTTTAATTCTTCATTTCCTTGAAGTTTCATCGCATTTTCACTCTGTGAGGTAGGTGTTTCCATCAGTCTCCTTTCTGATGCATTCCATTTGGTGCTTGGGTATTTTTAAATAATATCTAAATGTGTTTCGTATGCGTGTGGTGTGTTTTGTTGGCTTAGTATGGTGTTCTTATGTTGGAAAAAATTAGTGGATTTGGTTTTAAAGGGGTTTATTTGATCATGTTATGAAGTTATGCACACAAGGTGTTTGTTAAAATGTCAAGTGCTCCTTTAAAATGAAATTATGTGTTTTTGAGTAGTGTTAAACCTTGGTTATGTTATGATATAATTGTTGGATTGTGAATTTGATGTTGTTTGTGGAAATTGGTGACTTTCGTGTGTAAGGTTTACATGTGGTTTGTTATGTTGGTTTGAAAACATGTGACGTTCCTTTAAAGATACTATTTCAGTGATTTCATGTAATGCTTGACTTGTACCATTGGATGTGGGCGCATACATGTGTGCATGGGATGCACACATGGATGGACACACAAATGATAATGGTCTTAGATAAACTCGCTCAACTTGAAAACCCGGATTTTCAAACACTTATCCCTCCTCCTTTCCTTCTTTAAACACTTGATGCTTTACAAATGATCCCTTGGTTTCAAATGTCTCAAATGTGATTTCAAATGTTATGTTCAATGTTATGGCATGTTTGGTACTTTATAAAAGATGGTTGGTTTCTTAATGATATGGAAGCTTGTTTGGCATCATTAAGTATATTGTGCAATCTTTTTCACTTTGGCTTGAAATGGTGTTAGAAATGGAATCATATTTGGAATATAAAGGCTTATTTGTCACTGCGCATGTGAATGTGGCATTTCAAATTATTTCGGAAGTGGTTTGGAAACGTTTGGTAAATATATTTGAATGGGAATGATGTAAGGCCCGGTTGACACTTTATAATGTTTTGGAAATGAATTGTGGTTTTGGAAGTACAATTGCACGGTTGGCATCTTAACAAGTTTTTGAGAAATGGTTTGAAACTTTGCGTGATATGACAACCCGGTTGGCACTTGTGAATGCCTTGTGTATGACGACCACCAATATGGAGGATTTACCTATATGGGTTATCGCGTGGATGGTGTCAGTGATTGGGGTAGAGAAGTGCGGTGGTAGAAGGTAAGGTGAGTCACGCATGCAAGAGCCACTCTTTTCACTGTGTGTTATTATTATTACTATGAGATTCTTGAGCGTCTTTTAGAGGGTCGAGTGACGGTTTCTTGTCAACCCTGATTAGAGGAGTTTGTACCCCCTTTACTTTATAGGGCTTGGTGGGATGTGCCACTATATTAAAAGTTAGAATGACCAATTGGTTATTTACAATGGAGTTGCACCATATGCCGACAGGTGAGTCCAATCTGAGTACGTCAAGGGATCGCTCTAGGGATGTTTAAGAAATTCTCATGGTTTACTATCTGTATGTACCTGTTTATATTCTGCCGCACTTGGTTTCCTATTTATAATGCTCATCTACTTTCAAGCATAGCTTATTATTGCTTTGTTTGGATTTTGGTTTGGGATTTAGGTTTAAAATGGTTATCTGTTTTGAAAATAGAGATTCAGTGTGTATTGTTTTGAAAAAGAGAAAGATGTGTTTGTTTCTTTTGAAGCGAGGAAAACTTATTTTTATATAAGTATTCCAAACTAGTGTTTTTGGATTGTTTTGGGAAAGGATGTGTATGGATTCTATGGTGGTTGCTGAAACGCACGGCCAATTGTCGCCTATCGACCGGTCAAAATTCCGGTGCTCTGCTAATGTGTATAGCAGCACTCGGGTCGAATCCTCGGCGATGATACTTTGTAATAGTCGTTTGTTTTTAGTTGATTGTATTTTGATTTGGGGGGTTTGTTTGCAGAGCTTAATTGAAATGATTTATGGATGATGTTTGATTTACCAAATTGATAAATATTGGGGTGAGTTCATCATTGGGGAGTTAAGCATGTGATATCCTTGAGCCTTACTTTGTATTGCATTAAATTAACACCCATGTCATAAGTTCACGTTGATTGTAATTCCTAAGTGTGAAGGATTTAATCCAAGCCTTAACTTAACTTAGGGTTCTAATCTCAAACAAAACTTATTTATGGTAGTGTATTTATGGTTCCAATAATCCATGGAAACCACTCGTTAAACAAAACATACCATTAATCCATGACATATTAAGTTTAACATACACAATATTAATTTAAAGAATACTCATCGATCAAAACTCTCAATCACTTAACATCCCCGAATTATAACTCACCCCAATGAGAGATTTACTCAGCCATTTTGATGTTTAATATTCTGGTTAAAATAATTATGATGATAAATTAAGAATATAAGAAAAAGAAAGGGATTAGAAAAGAGTGGTACGTTGACACACACACACGAACGACGATGATAATTAAAAATGGATTTTCGATTGAATGAGGAAGCAAAAGAAGGGAAGGGTATTGAACTGAATTTAAAATATTTTAATAACATAAATATTAAACTACAGAAGGTGGATGAGAATAAGAGATATTGAAGAAGTAACTTGCATTAAAACAGAATTACAAAGAAAGGACTTACAAAATTACAAAAAACGAAGAACACAAAAGTAAGTGAAAAAAAAGAGAGGAGGAAAGGTCTCTCAAGTAAAAACTTGAGTATGGAAGGTCCTCCCAAGCCTTTGGAAAAGCTTTGGTCGTGCCAATATGATCTCCTCTCTTCTGAAATGCCAACCCCTCTTAAGGAGAGAAGGGGAGAGTATTTATAGCCCAAGGAGTGGACTGTTTGCATTCCTAATCTGTCCCTCCACTTGCATCGCCAATTTGGCTATTCAGACATCCGAATATCCAAATATCTCCTTCTTCAAAGTTGTAGATAATAAAGTTTTCCGACTACTTTCAAAATATGGAGCCATTTGGACAAGTGGAACCAAAGTTATGGCGGTTTTATTAAACAAAGGTAAACTGTCCATTTCTATCCATGATTTTTCGATGGCCAAAATGTGAATGAATTTTTGAACAGGAATATGCCTTCAAATCTGAATGACTTATTCAACAAAGTCGGCCACCCATATCTCCTATTTCACACTGCAAAATTTCAGCTCGATTTTATGCTTACATCATGAGATATGTCATGAATAGTATACTGATTTTAATTCTCGGACAGAATGGTGGGCTGGATTTAAAAGCTTCATTTGGGCCCCTTGTACTTGGATTTGGGCCATGAAATTTTTATAAAAGATGACATGTAGTGTCCCCCGAATTATGGTGGAGAGTTAATGTTTTTGGACTTATGTATTGATCCCAGTAAATCAATCTTCAAGGCTGGTCCAGTTTGTTCACAAATTCTTTGGTCTTGTTTGTGGGGACCATATGATCCTTCAAATGGAAGAATTGGATCATGGTTCCTTCTAATGAAATGTTTTATATTGAAAGGAGAATCCTACAAAACAATAACCACACAATTTGGATCAGTATAGTGATAGTTATAATTAAAACATTAAACTGACTCAATTGGACTACTTCTAAAAAATGCTCAAAAATTATACTTAATATTAAAACATTAATATTTCACACAAATTATGCACATTTCATATAAAATAAGTAAAGGAGGAATATAATAAGTCATGAAAATATTAATAAAATCAACTCCCCCACACTTAGTTTTGCGCGTGTCCTCATGTGCAACAAATATAAAAATATGACAAAATCATTTTCACTCACCAACAAATATTAAAATTTTGTTTTCTCCAATCAGGGGAGGTTTAGACTATTTCACTCATCCATATTGAATTCCATCACAAATTTGGTTCACAATAATGCATCGGAAACAATTCATTTTTTCATGTTCAAGGTTTTAATTGGAAAATGTATGCACTCAAAACTTACTCCTCTCAAGATGATAAAAATGTATTTTAGGAGGTTCACTCATTCACCAACAAAAAGTGAAAATCAAGAGTTTGTAAGAGCTCTCAGCTTCCATTCCCAAATCTAATGTGTACAAGAATCAAGAGGTATTTTAAGGGGTTTTTTAGTGGCTATGGGACGGTAGATATATAATGTCCAAAGGAAAAGAGGGGTTAAAAACACCAACATGGAAGAATCAATGCACATTTTTTTGAAATTTGATTTGAAAGGAAATAGAAACACATATTTACAAGGGCATGAATGTGTGATGAATGAAAAGTGAGGGAGATAGAAAATGGAATAGGGTGAGATGATGGAATATGTACAACATGGAAGACTTCCAATAATGACACAATACAAGATGATTCAAGTGTTCTTTTTTTTCTCTTTTTGCTCTTTTTTTTCGAAAGTTGTGCTTGAAACAATTCTCACAGTCATCTCCCAACCCATGTTTGATCTTCTCATGGAACTAATTTTAGTAGTTATAACACGATCAAAGGTTTATGATGAATGATTTTTGACCCACCCAAGACACAACCCATTCCTTTTTTTTCATTTTTTTTAATATAATTTTTTTTTCATTTTTTTTTCATTTTTTTGAACACTTTTCAATGACTTTTGTACAAATGAAAATTACACATATACACCCCAAAGCTCACAGAATTACAACCTCTCCCCCACACTTGAATGGATTCTTGCCCTCAAGCATATGATGACACATTGGAAATCAATGAAAGTACGCCCAAAAATGAAGTCCATCCCCCCCACACTTAAATTTCAATAAATTGTACAATGAAAATCCATGAAGATGTTGGGTGGGACAAGGTATTAGTCTTGTAATGTGGCTATCAAAAGAAAGGTTTTCATAGGCTCAAAGGGGATTTCAAAAGTAGGATCAATTTAAGGGTAACGGGAGGCTATTTGGCTATTCTGATTCTCATGTGGATTAGAAAATGCCTCTATCATATTAATGCACACAAAAGATGGAAATTCAGCTCGAAGGCCCACAAACTCAAGACTCACAATCAGTGGTAAAGACACACAATGAAAAAGATGGCCATAGATGACCTTGGCATGAAGGCTAATGTTATTCCTCACGGTAGGGGAGAATCATTTTCCACCAAAAATTGTTCATTCAAAATGTTTGTTATTGACACAAAATTGTTTACCCAAGTTTGAGATAAAAATTCAATATATTTGAGTTGAAAACAAGCCTTTTGACTCCCCAAAATGGTTGGACAAAATTTCAATATTGGATGATGAGTAATTATGACACCCCTTTTGTTTTAATTTTTTTTAATTATTTTATTTTTAATGACACATCCACACAAAAGAGAAAATAGAAAAAAGGTTGTGGAAGAATGTTGTAAAAAAAATGAGAGGGGGAAAAAGAAATAGAGAAAAGAAGAGAGGGAAGAGAGATTGAGGAGAGAGAGAGTTAAAGGGAAAGAGGTTCCCCCTGGTTTGGATTTGGCGGGTCTCCATCTAGTGGTGGTTCTATTGAAGTGGATGGGGTTTCGATGGAAGTCGACGTGGTTCCTGGATTGTGAGACCTCTCATGGTGATGCTTTAACCGATGTCCGTTAACCGTTAATGTCCTTTTGGAAGAGGGGTCTTGGACTTGCACTGCACCAAATGGGTAAAGGTTAGTAATAACAAAAGGACCTTCCCAACGAGAATTAAGCTTACCTGGGTGAAGTCAAAATCGAGAATTGAAGAGCATTACCTTTTCACCTTCATGAAATACCTTTCGAAGAATGTGCTTGTCATGGAGTGACTTTTCCTTTTCTTTGTAGATAATGGAGTTCTCATACGAATCAAGTCAAAGCTCCTCCAATTCAGTCAACAGCAACAATCTTTCTTCACCAGATTTTTCACAATCAAAATTACATGTTTTGACAGCCCAAAATGACTTATGTTGGATTTCAACTGGTAAATGACAGGCTTTATCAAAGACTAGCCTAAATGGAGACATCCCAATGGGTGTCTTATAGGCTGTTCGATAGGCCCAAAGTGCTTCACCAAGTCTATCGGGCCAGTCTTTTCTTGTGGGCTTAACAATTCTTTCAAGCACTCTTTTCACTTCTCTGTTAGAAAGTTCATCCATTCCATTTGTTTGAGGGTGATATGCAGTGGATGTTTTATGTACAACCCCATTCTTTTTCAAAAGTGACTCCATGGTTCTATTACAGAAATGAGTTCCTAAGTCACTTATCAAAGCATGTGGTGTTCCGAATCGATGGAAGATATGGGTTTTGAGGAACTCACTCACAGTTTGAGCACCATCTTTCCTAGTGGGTTTGGCCTCGACCCACCTAGAAACATAGTCAACAGCAAGGAGAATGTAGGATAATCCATTGTAAGGGGTAAAAGGTCCCATGAAATCGATGCCCCAAACATCGAAAAGCTCACAGAAGATTAATGTCTTTTGAGGCATTTCGTTTCTTTTGGAAATTGTGCCAAACTTTTGGCAAGTGGGACATGATTGACAGAACTCGTGTGAGTCCTTGAAGAGTGAAGGCCAAAAGAATCCAGAATCTAGGACCTTTCGAGAAGTCCTTTGTGGTCCAAAGTGGCCACCTCCAGGCATTGAGTGGAAGAATTCCAAGATGGAGGATTGTTTAGTTTCATCAACACATCTCCTAATTACCATGTCAGCCCCAGTTTTCCAAAGTTTATTATCTTCCCAAAAATAATTCTTTGAATCACTTTTCATCTTTTCTTTTTGTTCTTTTGAAAAATATTCAGGGAAAACACCAGAAACCAAGTAATTGACAATTGGGGCATACCATGGTAACTTTGGAGTGAGAGATGAGAGGTGTTCAGTTGGAAATTAGGGATCAATTATTTCAGAATGAGAAGAATTAGAAATTCTACTCAGGTGGTCAGCCACAGGGTTTTCTTTTCCAGGTTTATCTTTTATCACAAGGTCAAACTCTTGGAGCATTAAAATCCATCTTATTATCCTTGGTTTGGAATCACTTTTCTTAAGTAAGAACTTTAATGCTGAGTGGTCCGTGAAGATGATGATTTTGGCACCTAAGAGATAGGGCCGGAATTTATCCAAGGAAAAAACCACAACTAAAAGTTCTTTTTCAGTCACAATGTAGTGTGATTGAGTTTCATCCAATGTTTTTGAGGCATAAAAGATGACATGAGGAATGTTTTCTCTTCTTTGACCAAGAACAACCCCAATGGCCCTATCAGAAGCATCACACATCAATTCAAATGGTAAGGACCAATCTGGGGGTTGGATTATTGGAGCAGATGTGAGAGAAGATTTGAGTTCAATGAAGGCTCTCTTTCAAGCCTCATCAAAATTGAATGTGACATCATTTTGAAGTAAACGAGTGAGTGGGAGGGAAATCTTTCTGAAGTTCTGAATGAATCGCCGATAGAAACCGGCATGACCAAGGAAGGACCGAATGTCTAGAACTGATTTGGGTTCAGGAAGTGATTGGATCACCTCAATTTTGGCTGGATCAACTTGGATACCCTCTTGAGAAATTATGTGCCCTAGAACAATCCCATTTGAAACCATGAAGTGCCATTTTTCAAAATTCAGCACAAGGTTGCACTTGACACACTTTTGAAGGACCAAAGAGAGTGAATGTAAGCAAGATTCAAATGACTCGCCATAAATGGTAAAGTCATCCATGAAGACCTCCATGCAATTCTTAATGAATTCAGAAAAGATACTCATCATACACTACTGGAATGTTGCAGGAGAATTACAAAGGCCAAAAGGCATTCGCCTATAGGCATAGGTTCCAAAGGGGCAAGTGAATGTAGTCTTTTCTTGGTCTTGCGGTGCGATTGGAATTTGGAAGTAGCCGGTGTAACCATAAAGAAAGCAATAGTGTGACTTTCCAGTCAATCTCTCAAGGATTTGGTCAAGGAAAGGAAGTGGGTAGTGATCCTTTCGTGTTTCAGCATTCAATTTGCGATAATCGATGCACACACGCCATTTGTTTTTCACTCGATTTGTAACTACTTCTCCATGTTCATTTGTGACAACTGTTATCCCGACCTTCTTAGGAACGACTTGAATTGGACTAACCCATTCACTATCAGAAATTGGGTAGATAATACCAGCTTGAAGAAGCTTGGTAATCTCTTCCCTAACTACCTCAAGTATGAGTGGATTGAGTCTTCTTTGAGGTTGCCTAATTGGTTTGGATGATTCCTCTAGATGGATGTGATGCATACAAAGGGTGGGGTTGATTCCTGGAATATCCTCTAGGGTCCAACCTAAGGCATTTTTGTTTTCCTCTAACACTTGAACAAGTTGGGACTCCTCAGTTTTAGAAAGTGAAGCAGAGATAATGACAGGGTAGGAGGGATCATGGAAAAGGAATGTATACTTGAGGTGTGAAGGAAGTGGTTTTAGATCAGTTTCAGCCTTGATTTGAGAGCTAGACAAGTTAGGAGCAGGAGAAGGGATTCCAGATGGGTTTGGATCATTTTCCTCAACACTGTCCAAGGTGGAGCAGTAGAGATCAGAGTTGATGTGGGATTCAAGAGAGTTTTCAAGTTCCTCTAGATTGATGGAGTCTATGAATGAGAGGTCCACATCAACTTCACCATTTATGACTTTGTTAATCATGGTGCAGATTTCACAAGATCCTTTATCATTAGAACATGAAGAACATGGTGGATTTGGGTTCGATTGAATCTTAGAAGTGTCCTCAAAAGCATGGATTGAGAATGCAGAGTGATCCTCAGATGGGTATCGCATGGCTTGGAAAATGTTGAACTTGACCAGTTGGTCACCGAATTCCATAGATAAGATGCCTGAATGGACATCAATCTTGGTTCTCACAGTCATGAGGAATGGTCTTCCTATAATTAGGGGAGATCGAGAAGAGGTCGTCTCACCTTCCATGTCAAGGACATAAAAATCAGCTGGGAAGATAAGATCATTGACCCGAACAAGAACATCCTCAATTATCCCCTCAGGACTGGTAGTGCTTCGATTGGATAATTGAATGACAACACCCGTTGGGTGCAAGGGACCTAGACCAAGGTTGGAGAAAATGGATTTGGGCATGACATTTATTGAGGCTCCAAGGTCTATGAGTGCATCATCAAAGTTGGAACTCCCTATTTGACATGGAACCGTGAAGGTCCCTGGATCTTTGCACTTCATGGGAATGGACTGTTGGGTTGAAACATTTTCAATGTTCCTAAGTTGCCTCTTATGGGTGCACAATTCCTTAAGAAACTTGGCATACTTAGGGATTTGTTTGATGGCATCTAAGAGGGGGATGTTCACTTCAACACGTCTAAACATGTCAAGCATTTCAGGATCAGGTTCAAAGGACTTCTTAGGCTTGGAGATGGCTTGAGGAAAAGGAATTGGGTTCCTTAGAGGAATGTAAGGAGGTGAAGGAGTGGATTCAAGTTCCTTTTCCAGCTTTTTGTTCTTTTCATTTTCTAGATCAACATCGAAAGGGGAGGTAGAGCAATTAGCATGGGGCATAGCAATTTGCTTTCCCGATCTAAGTGCAATCGCACTTACATTACCCTTAGGGTTGGGTAATGGTTGAGCTGGGAGTTGGGATGAATTGGATGGTTGTTGTTGGCTAAGGTGGGATGCAAGTTGACCTATTTGGGTTTCAATGTTCTTGAGGCTAGAACGGGTGAAGGAAGCAAGATCCTCTACAACACTTTCCCATGGTTGTTTAGAAGAAGAGGCTTGTCCCAAATTGGGTTGGCCTTGATTTTGGTTCTTGGGAAAGCGATTGTATTGGGTGGGGAATTGGGAAGGCTCGTTAGGATAGTGGAATCCAGGAGGAGTATTGTTCCTTTGGGGTTGAGGAACAAAAGGATAAGGTTGATGGATGTTACCACCACTTTGACCATATTGGAACTGGTTTGGATTTTGATGAGGGAACTGAGGAGGATGAGAAATGGGATTACCATACCTCAGAGGTGGGTTAAAGGTAGAAGAGAAGGGCTCAGAGTGGGGTTGGTTGAAGTTTCTAACAAACTGACCTGATTGTTGAGGGTTGAAGTTTCGCTGAGCATATGCCGCATTGAGCTCCATTGGACTAGATAAATCAGATGGATCATCTTGAAGTTGTGGACATGTGTCAGTCGGATGAGATGGAGAGTTGCAGATTCCACAATTCTTGATAGGTCCAGGGAATAGTGACTGTGGAGAAGATGAGGTTGGGGCTTTGGTAGCCACCGCTAGTTGACGCACAAGACCTGTAAGTTCACTCATCCACTCAGTCATCTTGTTGGGCTCTATGGATTGATTCTCTTGGGCTTGCTTCACTTGAGCATGTGCTCGAGTATGGAATTGCTGCGTGTTTGCAGCCATGTTGCTTATGAGTTCTCGTACAGCTACAGGAGTTTTGTCAATAAGAGCACCGCCACTTGCGACATCAATGAGAGTTCACTCCATATCCAATAACCCCTCATAGAAATATTGGATCAGGAGTTGGTCAGGGATTTGATGGTGTGGACAAGTTTCCACAAGATTTTTGAACCTCTCTCAATACTCATGGAGTGATTCATTAGGGAATTGACGGATGCCGCTTATTTCCTTTCGGATAGAAGCTGTTTGGGAAGCGGGAAAGAACTTCTCAAGGAAAAGTCTCTTCATGTCAACCCATGAGTTTATGGAACCAGGTGGGAGGTAGTAGATCCAAGACTTGGAAGAATCCGCTAGGGAAAAGGGGAAAGCTCTAAGCTTGATTTTTTCTTCAGAAACCCCTTGAGGTTTCATGGTTGAGCAGACCACTTGGAACTCTTTGAGGTGAAGATGAGGATCCTCACCAGCTAGACCATGGAAATGAGGAAGAAGATGAATCAAACCCGACTTGAGTTCGAAGTCAACCTCTATGTTTGGATATTGAATACCAAGAGGTTGGTAATTCATATCAGGGGCAATGAGTTCTTTTAGGGTTTGTTCCCTAGGATTGGCCATTTCAATTTCAATTGGTTGGATGAGGACTGGTTCTTGAATTATTTGAGTATCTCTTATGTTCCTCCTAAGTTGGCGAAGTGTTCGCTCAATTTCAGAGTCAAACAAATCTGAGAGATTGTTTGGAAGGCTACGGGGAATTCATAGAGATTTTGGAAGAAAGAGGAAGACTGGTTTTTCTTTGTATTTTTTCAGTTTATGATTTTTAAGAGGAAGATGGGTTTTTCTTTGTGTTTTTTTTTCAATTTTTTTTTTAAATTTTTGTTTTTTTTGTTTTTTTTGACAATAACCAGAAACTAATGACTACTTAAAGCACCATCCCCGGAAACGGCGCCATTTGAAACGCATGGCCGATTGTTGCCTATCGACTGGTCAAAATTCCGGTGCTCTGCTAATGTGTATAGCAGCACTCGGGTCGAATCCTCGGCGATGATACTTTGTAATAGTCGTTTGTTTTTAGTTGATTGTATTTTGATTTGGGGGGTTTGTTTGCAGAGCTTAATTGAAATGATTTATGGATGATGTTTGATTTACCAAATTGATAAAGATTGGGGTGAGTTCATCATTGGGGAGTTAAGCATGTGATATCCTTGAGCCTTACTTTGTATTGCATTAAATTAACACCCATGTCATAAGTTCACGTTGATTGGAATTCCTAAGTGTGAAGGCTTTAATCAAAACCTTAACTTAACTTAGGGTTCTAATATCAAACAAAACTTATTTATGGTAGTGTATTTATGGTTCCAATAATCCATGGAAACCACTCGTTAAACAAAACATACCATTAATCCATGACATATTAAGTTTAACATACACAATATTAATTTAAAGAATACTCATCGAGAAAAACTCTCAATCACTTAACATCCCCGAATTATAACTCACCCCAATGAGAGATTTACTCAGCCATTTTGATGTTTAATATTCTGGTTAAAATAATTATGATGATAAATTAAGAATAGAAGAAAAAGAAAGGGATTAGAAAAGAGTGGTACGTTGACACACACACACGAACGGTGATGATAATTAAAAATGGATTTTTGATTGAATGAGGAAGCAAAAGAAGGGAAGGGGATTGAACTGAATTTAAACTATTTTAATAACATAAATATTAAACTACAGAATGTGGATGAGAATAAGAGATATTGAAGAAGTAACTTTCATTAAAACATAATTACAAAGAAAGGAATTACAAAATTACAAAAAACGAAGAACACAAAAGTAAGTGAAAACAAAGAGAGGAGGAAAGGTCTCTCAAGTAAAAACTTGAGTATGGAAGGTCCTCCCAAGACTTTGGAAAAGCTTTGGTCGTGCCAATATGATCTCCTCTCTTCTGAAATGCCAACCCCTCTCAAGGAGAGAAGGGGAGAGTATTTATAGCCCAAGGAGTGGACTGTTTGCATTCCTAATCCGTCCCTCCACTTTCATCGCCAATTTAGCTATTCAGACAGCCGAATATCCAAATATCTCCTCCTTCAAAGTTGTGGATAATAAAGTTTTTCGACTACTGTCAAAATATGGAGGCATTTGGACAAGTGGAGCCAAAGTTATGGCGGTTTTATTAAACAAAGGTAAACTGTCCATTTCTATCCATGCTTTTTCGATGGCCAAAATGTGAATGGATTTTTGAACAGGAATATGCCTTAAAATCCGAATGACTTATTCAACAAAGTCTGCCACCTATATCTCCACTTTCACACTGCAAAATTTCAGATCGATTTGATGCTTACATCATGAGATATGTCATGAATAGTATACTGATTTTAATTCTCGGACAGAATGGTGGGCTGGACTTAAAAGCTTCATTTGGGCCCCTTATACTTGGATTTGGGCCATCAAATTTTTATCCAAGATGACATGTAGTGTCCCCAGAATTATGGTGGAGAATTAATGTTTTTGGACTTCTGTATTGATCCCAGTAAATCAATCTTCAAGGATGGTCCAGTTTGTTCACAGATTCATTGGTCTTGTTTGTGAGGACCATATGACCCTTCAAATGGAAGAATTGGATCATGGTTACTCCTAATGAAATGTTGTATATTGAAATGAGAATCCTAAAAAACAATAAACACACAATTTGGATCAGTATAGTGACAGTTATAATTAAAAAATTAAACTGACTCAATTGGACTACTTCTAAAAAATGCTCAAAAATTATACTTAATATTAAAACATTAATATTTCACACAAATTATGCACATTTCATATAAAATCAGTAAAGGAGGAATATAATAAGTCATGAAAATATTAATAACATCAGTTTCCTACTGAGTTGTTATATTCTCACACCCTACTTGTACCATTTGGTGTCAGTAAACCCGAGCTGTTTCGCAGGTGCAAGTTTCTGGTTCGGTAGATTGCCTTTGGAACAGGTTGGTCTTGAGGTAGGTGGTGACCAAGCAGTCACGTGGAGATCGTATAGTTTAGTTCGGTCTCAGTTTTGTATTCAGTTTCAATTTTTTTTAGTTTTTGTATCTGTATGAGTTGTATATTTATTGAGATCCAGTCATTATTGGTTCTTCCACTTGTTTAGTTCATTTATTTGATCCTAGTTTATTAGGCAAAAATCATTCCCATTGTGATCACTTTGATGTCCGACACTAGTTGTCAGCCTATGGGGATTGGGAACGCCCTTCGGGCCATGTCTTGGATCGGGTCAGGTATCAGATGTGATGACATCCCAACTTGGTTCGTGAAAAAATGGTATCTGAGGAGACCCTTTGTTATTTGGGGTGTCAGATAGTTGGAGATTAGGAATATCGGGACTCGGGAGGTGGGTACGGGATGTATGTCACAAACTGTCATGACCCATCCCAATGGGGCCCATGCTGCGACTCCCCAAAACCACCCCATTATTCTAGAGGATGGTGACTATCACCGAGTTGGCATGTCACTAACATATGAGGCATTGCTTATACCTGTATGCACACACGCATCTCTAAGCCCAGAAAATGATGAAAAGTACAAACCACTAAGAACCAAATGCATTCATACCACTATATCCCAAACAGAGTACAAAAAGAGAGTAAAGTGCAGTAAAATAAACCAGGATAGAATATAATTCCATCAAAATGAATTCTACAACCACAAGTCTAACCTGTAAGAATAGGTACTGGGACTGTTTTCTGTAGCCGTAGGAATTCACCTTAGCTTATCTAATCTCACAAGGCACCGTATGGTCTTAGTCTGCCTAGGAAACCATCAAAAGGTCACTTGTATGCACAAGACACAACACAACACGTGTAGGAGAATCCTGTACAGAGGTGAGTATAACAATACTTAGTAGGACACCCCAAAAACACAAAGAAATACACAAATGAAATATACAGTCAGCTCTACACAATATATGTCTAGAACACATATAATAATGATATCCAAATATTCTCAATCCAAGACATGCAGTCTAAAGGTAAGTCACAACTACCAAATACTAATGATAGGGATCTAACTCGAATATTCCACAAATTACTTATCTGAGAGAACACACTCCTGAGTCTGATAGCTCTGATGACGTTCGTCCAAGAAGTATTGTTCGTCGGGAACTTTCATGAGAGGGATACACTGATAGATATGAAGAGAGAGATATGACACACATATGAAGATCATATCTAGGGCCATGGGGTGATACCAATAACTCAATCTAGATTAACCTTCTAAGTAGAGGATCCATGTGTAGTAGGATTGGTCGTGTCAATACCAAAGACTCTACTTAGGGCACAAAGATGAATAGAGGATCCCGCACTGGGCCTCTTGGGGGATTCCAACAACACTATCTAGGAAGTCCTAATGAAGGGATCATACTTTTATGAGTAGGAAACAATACCCACCAACCTTTAGGGAAGAGATAAAGGGAATGATCCCTAATGAAACACATCCAAGATATGGTGGAAAAGTGGCGCATGCCATGTAGAAAGGGGATATACGACGTGTAGTAGGGTCACATGCCGTGTCCCTTAACCCTGAGTACTGATCATGTACAATGTCCCGTGTCATCAGAACATGTCATATAGAATATGGGTACACAACATGTAGAATAATTCAAACGATGTGTCCTTCCATTCAGGGTCCAACCGTGCACTCCGACCATGTGTAAGTATATGGTGTCAACCCATGTGCCTCTGCTAGTGTACCAGTACGTAAGGTAGTCTGTGTACTTAGTCTAGGACAAGTCATGTGGTGGGTACACACCCTAGAGGAAACCCATGTACTCCAACCTATGTCTTTGTATCTCTCATGATACACACCAAGTGGTCCAATAATGAACACACGCCGTGTAACCCATACTACACGCTACATGTTCTCGAATTTTCAGAATGCCAAGTTCTTCCTCTCACACGTCGGATGATCTTTCGGCTTCCTCTTCGGTGGTATTTTCACCTCAAATCTCAATATCTAGGGTCATCCAATCACCCTAACACCGAATTGAGGTGTTTCAGGCCTTCAATCGGCTCATAAATGAACTTTAAATCTATCTGATGAAAACCGTCTGAAGAATGATATCTCTCAAATAAATTCGATTTGTCTATCACCGTCACTGCCGCACCTCCATTAGGTCATCCCAGTGTTGGATCTTCAATTTTGAATCATTACACCATGAAACAAAGGTGCAACAATCATTCATTCATAGCCCCAAAAATAATGAAGAACACACGTAGAAAACGAGGTAGATAATTTTACATGGAACAAACTCGAGAAACGAACCATGACCATTGTTCATTATAACCTTGATTCATTCATATAAGAACGATCAATAATTGAATCAATATAATAATCAAACCCATAAATCCTGCAATTAAAACCCATCCCGCAAGAATGATCGAACTGTGGATCAACCTATTCATTGGTTGGTCCGCATTCGTTATTGAATCAAAGAATGGGGAAAATAATATCAAAACAACATGCCCTACCTAAGAATTGGATCATTCACTGTTGAAGACCGATTGCTGTTGGAGAATCCCGTCAAAAAAAATCCTCAATCCAAGTCTCTATCATCACTGTCGAGAGAATTCTCCAGGGTTTCTCTCTAGAGCCTCCCGGGTATTTCCAAGGTTATGAGCCTAACCCTAAATACCTTCATAAAGGATTTATTAAAAATTAAAAGCATAGATGTGTCACTGTATCGACTAAATGATAAAATAAAATAAATTTATAATTTATTTTATTCATTAAAAATGCCTGAAACTACTTTTCACAACCGACCCAGATGTTAGGCTTCACCTATGGTAAAGTTGCTACTCTGAACGCAAAAATTCCCTCAAAATTCTGATCTGGGTACCTGTTTAGAAGTTATTCCAATTTTTCAAGAAAACTATGCACACATGCTAATTAATATTTTAAAATGTTTCAAACAATTGTTTCGGGAACACTAAGACTCATAATCGCATGGAATTTCAAAACCTGGTCTCAAATTTAATCCATGTAATATTAAAAAACAATACATTGAAAATATAGGACATTAAATTATCCCCACCTTGGGGATTTACATTCTATAAAATCCCAAAAAAGGATACTAAAAAATATTAGGGTACTGAGCATGAATCTAAGCCTCCCACTCCCAAGTTCTTTCCTTGAGATTCCTATGATGCCACCAGAAACACATTAAAGGAATCACTTTCCCATTAATGATCCTCTCTTACTGATCCTCGATCTCCATTGGGTACTCAACAAAAGTTTCTCAATCCTTGATGCCCAGATCTCCCCAGTCAATGGTGTGTGATGAGTCATGCACATACCTCCTTAGCTATGAAACATGGAAGACATCATGTACCCAAGCTAACTATGGTGGTAGAGCTAAGTGGTACACCACCTCACCAACTCTATGCAGTATTTTAAAAGGGTCGATAAACCTAAGAGATAACTTGCCTCCCCGACCAAATCTCCGTAATCCTCATCAAGGTGAAACCCATAGGAATACATGGTCTTCTTCCTTGAACTCCAAAGGCCTCTTCCTCCTATCAATATAATATTTATGATGGCTCTAGGTAGTCTTAATCCCATCCTAGGTGATATTCACCTTCTCTATAGTAGCTCACACCAACTCTAGTCCCACAAGTGTTGACTCTCCTTGGTCAATCCAAAAAAGTAGTGACCTAGAGGGTCTCTCGTACAAGGCCTCAAATGGTGCCATACTAATGGTGGAATGATAGATTTTTCTGTATGAAAACTCCAACAATGGTAGGTAATACACCCAAAGATGGATGAATTCGAACATGAAATCTCACAACATGTCCTCCAGAACCTAAATGATTCGCTCTGTTTGGTTGTCCTTATATGGGGGAAATGATGTGCTCAAGAATAACTGGGTTTCAAATGCCTCCTCCAATCCCTTCCACAACCGGGATGTAAAACAAGCATAACAACCAGCAATAATCATTGTTGGAACTCTATGGAGTCGAAATATATTCTAAACATAGAGGCGTCCCAAGCTCTCTACTAAGCTCAACTCTTGGATAGCTAGGAAGTGGGCCGACTTGGTGAGTCAGTCAACAATCACCCATATGGCATCATGTCCCCTAGAAATACATGGTAAAACCATCATGAATTCCAATGATATCCCATCCCAATTCCATTTTGGCACCTAAATGGGTTGATCTAAACACACCAGAACCTAGTGCTCATCCTTCACTTACTAACAAGTACGACATCGAGAAACAAACTCTGTCACTCCTTTCTTCATTATTGGTCACCAAAACTGACATCATAGGTCCTTGTATATTTTCACCACACCTATATGTATATCCAAAGGGGATGTATGAAACTTCCTCAAAACTTCCTCCTATAATGTCATTAGTGCTACTATACATCCTCTAAAAAGGACGACGTGTTCCCCATATTTCGAATATCCATCAAGATCATTCCCTATGGATATCTGAGCATGTAGAGTCTTTTAATCAATATCCCTAATATGTGCCTCCCGAAATCAGTGTAGGAGTGGAGGGGTATCAACCATCGACTGGAGGTAAGCTGCTCCATCTCTATCCACTAAGGATAACTATAACAAGACCAATTACTCTAATTCCTCGTTCAAAAACTGTGAACTAGATTTCCTACTGAGAGAATATACTAACACTTTCCCCTTCCCAGGATTATAGATAATCTCAAAGTCATAGTCTTGGAGGAACTATATCCATCACCTAAATCTCAAGTTTAGATCCTTCTGAGAAAATATATACTTGAGACTCTTGTAATCATAGTAGATGATAAATAACTCTCCCATCAGGTAGTGTCACCAAATATTCAATGAAAAGACTACCTATACTAACTCAAGATCATGGGTCACATAGTTATACTCATGTGGTCTCAACCAGCATGAACCATAGGAAATCACCACTTGAATCTACATTAGGACACAACCAAGCCCGATTCCTAATGCATCACAGAACACTATGTACTAGAAACCCTCCTTCGGTAATCTCAAGATTGGATAACTCGTTAAACTCTACCTCAACTGCTGAAAAGACTATTGGAACTTCTCAGTCCACATGAAATGATTCCCCCTTCAATTCAAAGTTGTCATAGGTGTTGATATCCTGGAGAAATCAGGTATGAATATATGATAATAGCCTACTAGCCCAAGGAATCTCCACATCTCTGTCACACTCCTAGGTGGATCCCATGATAACACTACCTCAACCTTGGATGGGTCCATAGACACTCCATATACTAAGATAACATGTCCCAAAATGTGGACCGCTTGAATCTAGAATTGGCACTTTGAGAGTTTCTCATAAAGCTGGTGCTCTCATAGTATGTCTAGAACCATCTTTAAGTGTCTCACGTGCTCCTCCTCAGATGCCGAGTAAACAAGGATATCATCGATGAATACTACCATGAACTGGTCTAAGTAAGGATAAAATATCTGTTTCATGAGTCCCATGAACACTGTTGGGTCATTTGTCATACCAAAGGGAATCATCAAGTACTCATAGTGACCGTAACATCATCTGAATTTCATCTTCAGTATATCCCCATCCTGTACTTGTAGATGGTGATAGTCTGATATGAGTTCATCCTTTGAGAACCATTGTGCCCATCTCAAATGATCAAAGAGGTCATCGATTATCAGTAGTGAATACTTGTTCTTCACGGTCACCTGTTTCAACCGCCGATAATCTACACACAACCTCAAGATCTCATCTTCTTTTTTAGTAAACAAAGCTTGGGCCGCTCAGGGTGAAACACTAGGTCTCAAAAATCTCTTCTTTTGCAAGTCCTCCAACTGCACCCTCAGCTCACGAAGCTATGTAGGAGCCATATGATATACTGGTGTAGATATCAATGCCATCTCAGGGTGTAAATCATTACATAATTCTATCTCCCAGCAGGGAGGTAATCCTAGAACATCTTCAAGAAAGACATCCTTGTAGTCCTCCACCACTCCAGGAAATTGGTAACTCATAACATCCACTGCACCAAGGGTCAAGATAGCCAAATTATGAGTAATCGGCTTCACCCTCCTATGCATGAGTCCATCCTATACTGCCTGGGTTTCCTTTTCACTGATAATGGAAAACATCATTACATCACTGCGGACACACCACACCTTCTCCTAAAACAATCAATCTGAGTATAGAATGTGGATAACCAATCCGTACCAAGAATGGGATCGTAAGGCCTCAACACTTCAACCAAGAGGTTCTAACCTAAACTCTCACCTCCAAGGGTAAAGTTACATTATCATCATAAATTTTTGATCACTGATTCTTCTCTAATAGGTGTCTCTAAGCGTAAGAGTCGAGTAAAGAATTCAACCAGAATCTCTAGGTCTCAAATAAGATATGTGGTGAGAAAGGAATGACTAGAACCTATGTCTATCAGTACTACAACTAAAGTAAAAAAGGCACATATCATACCTAGAATCATTCCTAGAACCCTTAGGTCATATGCCTTGACCACATGCAGCTGTCCCCACCCCTGTCCGCCAGCCCCCTAAGCCTGGTGTGGAACACCTAAGGGTGGTAGTGGTAACATGTCAAAATAATGACCACATCCTTCTACCCTCCTAGATCCTCTACCACATCCACCAGACTCCGGATCTACCCACTACTATTTCTGTCTATACCTTGGTGGTCTATCCACTATTTCCTTGTCAACAACACGATGGTTCGGAAAATCTCAAATGAGATGTCCCCTTCCATCACATGATTAAAACTGCCAATCCCTAGGATGACTAGACCCAACCTATGAGCCCTTATCTGGAGATCCTCTATCCT
The DNA here is from genome assembly GCA_963277665.1 of Viscum album. Taxonomy (NCBI): domain Eukaryota; kingdom Viridiplantae; phylum Streptophyta; class Magnoliopsida; order Santalales; family Viscaceae; genus Viscum; species Viscum album. The sequence goes on along the minus strand of OY728141.1, from coordinate 2,039,643,446 downwards.
GGAACCTCCTCCTAAAACATCTCCCACATCTGTATCCCTAAGACTGAAGTCAGCTCCCTACTACTGAGGTCTATGTACCTGATCGTTCACTGCTGACTATCACCGGATGCATCTTCTCAGCCAAGAAGATTTCAACCACCAAATCTCGCTCAAGCACCCCATCATATTTCATAATTCATAGAGGGATAAAATTGGATCATATGACTCTATGATGACCTCACTCGAAGGTCTGATCCCTGAAGTAATGATCTCTAACCATATCTATCCAGTACCTGGAAAGGTTGGTGAACCTTGATGAATAATCATCCACTATCATGCTACCCTTATGAAGCTGAAGAAGCTCATGCATATGCACAATGAAACTGGTGATAACTCCTCTATGAAGAGATGCTCAACCTATATCCATGAAAGAGTCACCTCATCATGAGTTTGGATGACAAAACTCCACCATCTCCCTACTGAACTCTATAGAAGGCTCACTGCCAGGACCACAATATGATTCACTGGTGTCCTAACTAGATAGAAAACTCAGGTTAACACCTCAAGATAGTCCTCATCCAACTGAGTGTCTAGCTTGCCTCAAAACCTAAGGAGTATCTATCTCTATGTCACGACCCGCCCTCGAGGCCCATGCCGTGACTACCCCAAGCCCGCCTTCCATAGGCCAGGGGCTGGCGACTAGCACCAAAGGCGTAATTCCTGATAACTGGGAAGACATTGCCTTTATAAAAGTAAACAAAACACCACAGAGTACAAGCGGAAGTAATACAGTAAATACAAAAGGAAGTGCTAAAAAGTAAATGGGCCAGAATACAAACCCAATCGAAAGTACAACTAAAACTGAACGAAAGTACAACATAAAAAGAAAAATAGCTGGAAGAAGACACGCAACTCCTGGATCGTCCACCATGGATACTACCTGAAGGGTAGGTACAAATGCCCTCCTCAGCACTCCACGTCCGATCGTCCATCCGTCTGTCTCCTCCGGGTACCGAATCGTCGTGAGATCTACCTACGAGTACCGTCCAGTCCTCGAATGCTCGACCTCCGTCAGCGCTGTCCGTCATCTGCATCCAACACAACGAGGTGTGGGCATAGCCCGTGCAGGGGTGAGTATAACGATACTCAGTAGGGACCCTGAGATCCTCAAGGTCTCTCTAAATCCAATAAGGATAACCACAAAGCAGAAACTCAACAGATAACTCTTACTTAGGTATAAACCCTTACTTATACCTAAGTCATCAGTAACCCATCTCAATCATGAGGAAACACAAAGGTTATGAAATCAACGGATAACCTCTACTTAGATATATGCCCATACATATACCTAAGTTATCAAGTGACCCATCTCAATTATGAGGTAAACACATAGGTCATAGAATCAGCTCAAACCAGGGTTTTATTTATGATGTCGAAACCACGGCTGCTGGAGAACTCCTCCTCTGTCGAGTACAGTGGGCCTGCCGCTACAACCAAGCGTGTACCACTAACCTTGGACTGCTGAAGTACTCCACCTGTCGAGTACTGTGGGCCTACCACTGCAACCAAGCGTATCCCACCATGGGTCTGCCGCTACAATCAAGCGCACCCCCTCATAGCCTACAAAGGTACTCCTTCTGTCGAGTACCGCGGGTCTGCCGTTACAACCAAGCACACCTCCACCGTGGGTCTGCTGCTACAACCAAGCGCACCCCACTGGGCTATCCGAATCACTCCGAGTCGATCGATCAATAGTCATCAAGTCTCAGTCAGCTACTAGGTCTCTGCACTCTGCTAGCTCGTCTCAGAGAGGGTCCGCTCCACGAGCTACAGTTGATACTCCAAGTATTACAAGTCCCATGAAGAAGTATCTCAAAGGACCGCCTCGTCATAGGGGTCTCAACGCAACAGATGACGCGTCAATCAGACGCCCAGTCTGTGAGTTATTAGCCTTTTCATTCCAGGGGCCCGGTTGGTTTCGTGTACGAACCAACCCAACCGTATCTCAACTGTACCCCGAAATATCATAGGGTATACCCATAGGGACCGTTTCCCAACGTGATCACCAACGCCGCTGACGGTTCGTCAAACGGACGTCCGGTCTGAAAGTTATCGGCTTTTCCGTTCCAGGGGCCCGGTTGGATTTCAGGTACAATCCAACCCGGCTATACTCCAACTGCGTCCAAAACTCAGGAGAAGTATGCCAAAAGTTCCGTCTCATCAAGGGAAATCCAACAAAGTCGACGGCACGTCAATCAGACGTTCGGAGCTCGAGATATAAGCATTTCTGCTCCGAGGGCCCGGTTGGTTTCTTATCCGAACCAACCCGGCCATACTCAAAGTTCTCCAAAACATTGAGTGCAATATACCAAAATGACCGTCTCGATCCAAGGATCGCATCGTAGCTGACTGTGTGTCGTTTAGAGGTCCATAGCCCATGATTTGGGAAAAAGACCGTAAGAGGTCCGCGAATAGGGGGTTCGGGCCCGGTCCGACCCGGCCCGATACCCCCTGGGTCGGCCCGAACCGGGTCGACCCGACTCGGGTCTGGGCCCGGCCCGGGCTGGCTCGCTCGGCCTGGCCAGGCGGCTCGGCCGTAACGGCCGAGCGGTAGGGATGCGAGGGGGGGGGGGGGCGCTGCCCCCCGCCTGTTCGTGAAACCGCGACCCCCATGAGGGGGGCTGCTCCTGCTGGCCAGTCGGGGGTTACGACCCCCGGCTCTTCTCGGAAGCTGGCCGGACCGGTCCGGCCGGCTGGTTGCTGCCGCCGCGGGACCGCCGGGGTCTCGCTCTCCTGCTCTGGCGCCGATGACCAGAAGTCGGTCACCACTTCCTGCTCCGCCGCGGCCTTGGTCCGACCGGCGCGGTGCGACGGCGCGACGACTTGTTCGATTTCAATGGCGCGGCGTAACGACGCCGCGCTTCTTCGCCCTTTCTCATAGTTTCTGCACGGTGCAACGGCACCACGCCACCTTACACGAGCCACAACAAATTCAAATAAACAAGAGGGGAGGAGGGTCGTCCGTGTTCGTGCAGTCCGACCTCCTCCCGTTATTGCGATAACAGGAAACCCAATTTGAAATGAAGAATGGCGATAGAAGAGACCACGAACAAAAATAAAATAAACCCCTACCTCAAAGAAAAAGTTGAATGAAGGTTCGTCACGGAATTTCACGTTGCGGAAGAAGGCATCGCGGAAGGAGGATCGTCGCGTCACAGAGAAAAGATTCGTCGGCGTCGCGTCGTCAATCTCCAAGGATCCAGCATTCTTGTCGACCTTCGTCCGAGGTCGGCATTCTTCGCGTTCTTCGTCGAGGAAGAAGAACTTCAAGACTTTGAGCAATTTCTCCCAAGCCCTCACGCACAATGAACCCCTTAATAAAATAATACTTGTCTTATTTTATTAACACACAAGCCAAATGTTTGAGAAATTCAAATTTGAATCAATCGATTAATTGAATTAATTGCAACGTTTAAACCGCCCAATTAATAGAGGCGTTTCATAATTAGTTAAACGCATGAGTTGACTTCCATTTAATGGGGGTGCAGGTGCGTTACCTATTTAATAGGGGGTTGAGGAAGTTGAAAGGGTGGGGTTCGTGTGGGCCCCACTGCCCTCATAACCTATCTAGGATAGTTTTCCAACTTCCACACAACGGATAACCACTTAGTGAAAATAAAATAAAATTGATGCTCAATTTTATTTTACCTTCCACAATTTTTTTACGTCTCCTCCCAAGAAAACAAAACTCTGGAAAAGGTGTTCCTAAGAAATTACTGGCGCTGCGATTCCATCGGTGCCCTCGGAATTCAATTCTGAGCACCGGTCCAAAATTTAGGAAAACCCACTCGTTCGTTCACTGAACGTACCCGAGCTAAACTTCAAAAAATGATTCCGGGAACACCGGGCCTCGGAATCAGGTGCCGTCAGAAACTGCGTACTCGTAAAATCCCAAAAAAAATTAAGAAAAAATTTTCCTTGAAATTTCTGGGTCTTTACATTACTCCCACCTAAGATATTTATGTCCCTGTAAAGCTTTAACACATACTAGGGATACAAAAGCGGTACTGAGCATGCATCTGAGCCTTCCGCTCCCAGGTGCTCCCCTGGAGGTTTCTGTGCTGCCAGTGAAAGCGCATATGAGGAATCGATCATTCACGTAGGACCTTCTCCCATTGATCCTCGATCTCCACAGGAATCTCCGTGCATGTCTCCCTGTCATCGATGCCCAACTCCCTGAGGTCGATGATGTGTGAAGGATCATGCATGAATATCCTCACACGAGGTATGTGGATGATTTCATGCACCCGGTGCAACTGAGGTGGAAATGTGAAGTGGTAAACCACCTCTCCTACCCAGCTGAGGACCTGGAAGGGTCCGATGAAGTGCGGAGATAACTTGCCGCCTCAGCCAAATCTCCGCAATTCCACGTCGAGGTGAGACCTGTAAGAAAACGTGATCGCCATCCTCGAACTCTAGTGGTCTCTGCCTATTGTCAGCATAAAGCTTCTGTCGGCTCTGAGCAGTCCTCATCCGCTCTTGGATGACTTGGACCTTCTCTGTCGTGGCCTGGACCATCTCTGGTCCCACAAGAGCTACTATGATTTCTTCTTTTATGATAATAGAAATCCGGTCTCATCCCCTGGATGAACCACGTTCTTTGCCTAATACAGTCAATCCGGACATGAATGATGTATTCATGCCATGGATGATGTCGTAAGGCCTCGACGTTACTACCAAGAAATCCAACCGTCACTATCTCCTCTAAGGGTTGAGTCACACTATCGGTATCAGTGTGTGGTCACTAGGTCTCCTCCAGTAGGAATCTCGATAGTGAGGGTCAAGTCAACAGTTTAAACCGGAACCTCTTAGTACTCAAAAAGGAAGGAAGCAAATGTCACAAAGGTAAGTGTCTTTATATTATTGCAGCTCATAGTACAAAGAAAAAAAATGTAACAACAACATGGAACTAGAAGTATGAAGAACAAAAGGAAACCACTAGTTCCGCTCCTGTCCACTTGCTTCCGGAGCTCCGTAGTCGTATGCTTCTGCTGCCTAAAGCTGAGCTCTCCCATGTCCACCTGTTCCCTGCAGTCGGGGTGGACCTCCTGGTGGTTGTGGTGGCAACACCTCGAAGCATTTTCCACCTCCAGCTGCACGACCAACTTCCCTGCCACGATCTCCTGCTCCTTGCGGTCCACCTCGATCGAACCTCTTCCTCTGCCTGGGAGGTCCTTCGTTTATCTACTAGTCATCTGTATGGAAGGTCGGATAGTCACGTGCCATGTGACCAACCCCGCCGCAGGTGTAACTCTGTCTGCTCCTGGTAAGTCTCTCTCCACCCCGGGTGCCTCGCACACATGATCCTGTGTCATGCGGTCGACCACCTGTAGGTCTGGTCCTCTTGGACCTCTGCGTCATCTGTCTACTGCCCACTGCAGAAGACTCTACCACATGTCGGCTAGTGGTGGGTCCTGCTGCTGGAGACTGCTCAGCAAGGAAACTCTCCACTAAGAGGGATCCCTCCAACACCCCTGTCTGCGTCGGGATGCTGTGAGAAATAACAGAATCTCTAATCTCTCGCCTGAGCCCCTGCTCAAAGGTTCGGGCCCTGAAGAACGGGTCCCGTACCATATTTGTGGAGTAGGGCGAGAGGTCTGTGAACCTCGCTGAGTACTGCACCACCATCATGCTACCCTGATGTAGATGCAGTAGCTCCTGAATACGCACCGCTCGAAGGGTGGAGGGTACAAACTCTTCCCGGAACAGGCTCTCGAAGTCTGCCCACAGAAGTGTCGCCTCGTCATGCATCTGGAGCATTAGGATCCACCATCTGCCTACTGGTACCAGAAGAAGGCTGGAAGAAAGGATCACCATGAAGTCTGCTGGCATCCCCACTAGCCTGAAGACTCTCACCACAGACTCCAGCCAATCCTCAGCCGCCTGCGGGTCCGTCTCTCCCTTGAACCTAGGTGGCCTCTGGCGCTGGAACTCGTGCAGTGCGCTCAAGCGACATGCACCCTCTGCTGCTGGGGCTGGTGGCATCGGTGGCCCAACGGGTAGTAGTACCTCTGGTGCCTCTGCTGGTGCCTCAACTGAGATAGGGCCCTGTACTGAGGCCATGTCGCTCGGCGGGCTGTCAGTACGTACAAATCTCGGGGATCTAGCTGGTCGTCCGCGGGGAGGCATCCTGAAAGAAACAAACATGACACGGTCAAATGATTTATACCCGGTGAGCTGACCTGGTTTGATCTGACTTTTAAAACTTTTCGAAACACACACGCAATCAGTGTTTTCATGCACAAAGTCGGAAATCAGTTGTCAGGGTCCTGGTGTATGGATACGTCGGACGCCCGCACCAACACTAGAATACCTGAACTAAAAACCACACTCAGTACTCTTAACACTATCACTTTACAGAAAGAAAATATCAGAGTTATTAGTTCTGCAGTAGAACCGACTCCTCTGATACCAATTTGTCACGACCTTCCCTCGAGGCCCGTGCCGTGACTACCCCAAGCCCACCTTCCATAGGCCAGGGGCTGGCGACTCGCACCAAAGGTATAATTCCAGATAACTGGGAAGACATTGCCTTTATAAAAGTAAACAAAACACCACAGAGTACAAGCGAAAGTAATACACTAAATACAAAAGGAAGTGCTGAAAAGTAAATGGGCCAGAATACAGACCCAATCGAAAGTACAACTACAACTGAACGAAATTACAACAGAAAAATAAAAACAGCTGGAAGAAGACACGCAGCTCCTGGATCGTCCACCATGGATCCTACCTGAAGGGTAGGTACAGATCCCCTCCTCAGCACTCCACGTCCGATCGTCTGTCCATCTGTCTCCTCCAGGTACCGACTCGTCGTGAGATCTACCTCCAAGTACCGTCCAGTCCTCGAACGCTCGGCCTCCGTCAGTGCTGTCCGTCATCTGCATCCAACACAACGAGTTGTGGGCATATCCCGTGCAGGGGTGAGTATAGCGATACTCAGTAGGGACCCTGAGACCCTCAAGGTCTCTCTAAATCCAACAAGTATAACCACAAAGCAGAAACTCAATAGATAACTCTTACTTAGGTATAAGCCCTTACTTATACCTAAGTCATCAGTAACCCATCTCAATCATGAGGAAACACAAAGGTTATGAAATCAATGGATAACCTCTACTTATATATATGCCCATACATATACCTAAGTTATCAAGTGACCCATCTCAATCATGAGGTAAACACATATGTCATAGACTCAGCTCAAACTAGGAATTTATTTATGATTTCGAAACCACGGCTTCTGGAGAACTCCTCCTCTGTCGAGTACAATGGGCCTGCCACTACAACCAAGCGCGTCCCACTAACCTTGGACTACTGAAGTACTCCACCTATCGAGTACTGTGGGCCTGCCGCTGCAACCAAGCGCATCCCACCATGGGTCTGCCGCTACAACCAAGTGCACCCCCTCATAGCCTACAGAGGTACTCCTTCTGTCGAGTACCGCGGGTCTGCCGCTACAACCAAGCGCACCTCCTCTATGGGTCTGCTGCTACAACCAAGCGCACCCCACTGGTCAATCTGAATCACTCCGAGTCGATCGATCAGCAGTCGTCAAGTCTCAGTCAGCTACTTGGTCTATGCACTCTGCTAGCTCGTCTCCAGGAGGGTTCTCTCCATGAGCTACTATCGATACTCCAAGTATCAAAAGTCCCAAGAAGAAGTATCTCAAAGGACTGCCTCTTCATAGGGGTCTCAACGTAACAGACGGCACGTCAATCTGACGCCCGGTCTATGAGTTATTAGCCTTTTCGTCCGAGGGTCCCGGTTGGTTTCGTGTATGAACCAACCCGACTGCATCTCAACTGTACCCCTAACACTCATAGGGTATACCCATAGGGACATTTTCCCAACATGATCACCAACGCCGCTGACGGTTCGTCAAACGAACGTCCGGTCTGAAAGTTATCAGCTTTTCCGTTCCAGGGGCCTGGTTGGATTTCGGGTACAATCCAACCCGGACATACTCAAACTACATCCAAAACTCAGGATAATTATGCCAAAAGTTCCGTCTCATCAAGAGAAATCCAACAAAGTCGACGGCACGTCAATCGGACGTCCGGAGCTCGAGATATAAGCATTTCCACTCCGAGGGCCCGATTGGTTTCGTATCCGAACCAACCCGTCCGTACTCAAAGTCCTCCAAAAACTTGAGTGCAATATACCGAAAACGACCGTCTCTATCCAAGGATCGCATCGCAGCTGACGGTGCGTCATTCGGAGGTCCGTAGCCCAAGATATGGGCAAAAGACCGTAAGAGATCCGCGAATAGGGGGTTCGTGCCCGGTCCGACCCGGCCCGATACCCCCTGGGTAGGCCTGAATCGGGTCGACCCGACTCAGGTCTGGGTCTGGCCCGGCCTGGGCGTGGCCCGACTTGGCGGCCCGGCCTGGCTTGCTCGGCCTGGCCAGCGTGGCCAGGCGGGGCAGGGATGCGGGGGGGGGGGGGGGGGCGACCCCCATGAGGGGGGCCGCTCCTATTAGCCAGCCGGGGGTTACGACCCACGGCTCTTCTCGGAAGCCGGCCGGCCCAGTCCGGCCGACCGGTTGCTGCCGCCGCGGGACCGCTGGGGTCCCGCTCTCCTGCTCCGGCGCCGGCGGTCGGAAGCCGGCCGCCACTTCCTGCTCCGCTGCGGCCTTGGTCCGACCGGCGCGGCACGACGGCGCTACGCCCCTCAGCCGCGGCCCCGCTCCGGCCGCGGCCCGTTCGATGTTCTCTGGCATGGCACGATGACGCTGCGGCTTGTTCAATTTCAACGGTGTGGCGCGACGGCGCCGCTCTTCTTCTCCCTTTCTCATAGTTTCCGCGCGGTGCAACGACACCGCACCGCCTTACACGTGCCGCAACAAATTCAAACAAACAAGAGGGGAGGAGGGACGGCCGTGTTCGTGCGGTCCGACCCCCTCCCATTATTTCGATAACAGGCGGCCCAATTTGAAATGAAGAATGGAAACATAAGAGATCACGAACAAAAATAAAATAAACCCCTACCTCGAAGAAAAAGTTTAACGAAGGTTCATCGCAGAATTGCACGTCGCGGAAGGAGGATCATCGTGTCGCAGAGAAAAGATTCATTGGCATCGCGTCGTCGATCTCCGAGGATCTGGCGTTCTTTTCGACCTTCATCGGAGGTCGGCGTTCTTCACGTTCTTTGTCGAGGAAGAAGAACTTCAAGACTTTGAGAAATTTCTCCCAAGCCCTCACGCACAACAAACCCCTTAATAAAATAAGACTTGTATTATTTTATTAACACACAATCCAAACGTTTGAGAAATTCAAATTTGAATCAATCAATTAATTGAATTAATTGCAACGTTTAAACCGCCCAATTAATAGAGGCGTTTCATAATTATTTAAATGCAAGAGTTGACTTCCATTTAATGGGGGTGATGGTGCATTACCTATTTAATAGGGGGTTGAGGAAGTTGAAAGGGTGGGGTTAGTGTGGGCCCCACCACCCTCATAACCTATCTAGGATAGTTTTCCAACTTCCACACAATGGATAACCACTTAGTGAAAATAAAATAAAATTGAAGCTCAATTTTATTTTACCTTCCAGAATTTTTTTACATCTCCTCCCGAGCAAACGCAACTCCGAAAAAGGTGTTTCTAAGCAATTACCAGCACTGTGATTCCATCGGTACCCTTGGAATTCAATTCCAAGCACCGATCCAAAAGTTAGGAAAACCCACTCGTTCGTTCACTGAACGTACCCGAGCTAAACTTCGGAAAATGATTCTAGGCACACCGGGCCTCGAAATCAGGTGCCGTCAGAAACTGCGTACTCGTAATATCCCAAATAAAATTAAGAAAAAATTTTCCTTGAAATTTCTGAGTCTTTACACTCTAAAACTCATTAAATATGCTCAGCCTTTACTCCACATCTTCTAGTACTATGGGTACCATGTGGTACTCCATAGGTGGTGGCATGAATAGTGCACCACCCAGAGGTAACATCTGGGGAACTAGTCCTTGTAATGAAGTATCATCACTAAGGGGGTCATCCTCATGATCAAGATTCTTAATCCTAGTTGGAATACATCTTAGGGGAATCCTGTAAGAAAACAAGATGTACCACAATCAATGAGTATATTTGGAGAGCTAACTCAAGAAGGACATGGAACCATAACCCATTCCTATACGATGCATGTCCCATTATTTTCCCAGCAACCAATTTTCTCATATACCGAGTAGAAAATAATGTTATCAAATTTCTGGTGTATGGATATGTCGACTGCCTTCACCAACACTGGAGTCCCTATCCTAAAATATGAACTCGAAATACATAAATACTATTTCCCCAAACCAATATCACAAGCTCCCAGTCCTAAAGTAGAACTAACCCCCTCTAATACCACTCTGTCATGACCTATCTCAGTGGAGCCTGTGACGCGACTACCCAAGCCTACCCTAATATGTCAAGGGCTAGCGATTAACACCGAGTAGGCATATCAATAACATTGGAAGAATTTCCTATGTACATGTACGAAAACACATATCCAATCCCACAAAATTGTGAAACTTAAAAACCACTAAGAACCAAATGCATGCATACTAATATATCCCAACTAGAGTACGAAAGGAAAGTAAAGTGTAGTAAAGTAAATTGGGCCCGAATATAAGCCCACCAAAAAGAATTTTGTAACCACAAGTCCAACCTATAAAAAGAGGTACTGGGACTTCTATTTGCATTCATAGGAATACAACTTGTCTTTTCTGATCTCACAAGGAACCATCTGGTCCTGGTACGCCTAGGACTCCATCAAAAGGCCACTCATCTACACAAGACATGAAATGTGTGGGCAAATCCCTTGAATGGGTGAGTACGACAACACTCAGTAGGAAACCCTAAAAATAAAAATCAATACACAAAGGAATGATACAGTCTTCTCTACACAACATATGTCTACAACACATATAACAATTATATACAGGTATTCTCAATCTAAGAAATTCAGTCTAAGGGTAAGTCACAACTACCGCATACCAATGCTAGGGATCCAACTCGATGATTCCACGAAGCACTCATCTGAGAGAACACACTCTTGAGTCTGATAGCACTAATGACGTCTGTTCAAGAAGTACCATTTGTCAGGAACCATCATGAGAGGGATACACTGACATATATGAATAGAGAGATACGATACACATATGAGGATCACAACTAGGGCCATGGGGTGATACCAAAGACTCCATCTGGGTTAACATACTATGTAGAAGATCGATGTCTGATAGGATTGGTCATGTCAATACCAAGGACTCTACCTAGGACACACAGATAAATATAGGATCCTGTACCTAGCCTCTCGGGGGATTCCAACAACTCTATATAGGAAGTCCTGCTAAAGGGATCATAATCCTATGAGTAGGAAACGATGCCCACCAACCTTCAAGGAAGAAATAAAGGGAACTAACCCTAATGAAACTTGTTTAAGATATGATGTAAAAGTGGCTCAAACCATGTAGAAAGGGGATACACGACATGTAGTAGGGTCACATGCCGTATCCCTTGACTCCGGGTACTACCCGTGTACAACAACACATGTCATCAAAACATGTCATGTAGAAGATGGATACACAACATGTAGAATAAGTCACACTCCGCGTCCTTCCATCCAGAGTCCACCCATGTACTCCAACTGTGTGCTAGTACACAATGTCAACCCGTGTGCCTCTGCCCATGTAACAGTACATGGGGTAGTTTGTGTACTTGGTCTAGTCCGAGTAATGTGGTTGGGTACATATCATGTAGGCAACCCATTTACTCCACCCTATATTTGTGTATCTATTGAGATAAACGTCGAGTGGTCCCACAATGAACACATGTTGTGTAGCCCATACTACATGCCATGTGTTCTGGAATTTCCAGAACATCAAGTTATTCCTCCCACACATTGACCGATCATCTGGATTACTATTCAGTGGTTCTTTTTCCTTAAAACTAAAGATAAAGTGTCACACAATTTCCCTAAAAGTGAATCAAGGTGTTTTGGGCCTTCAATTGGATCATAAAACAATTTTAAATCCATCTAACGAACACTGTCCAAGAATAATATCTCCCAAATTACTTAGATTCATTCATATTCATCACCATCGCACTTCCTCTAGGTTGTCCCAATGTTCTATCTTTAATTTCAGATCATTGCGCCAAGAAATGATGGCTCAATGATCATTCGTTCATAACCCCATGAATAATTAAGAAAACGCATTGAAAACGGGGGTGATAATTTCACAAGGAACAAACCTGAGGAATGAAACTAGATCATTGTTCATTATAGCCTTGATCCATTCCTATAATAACGATAAATAATCGAATAAATATAATAATCAACCCCATAAATATTGCAATTAAAACCCATCCCACAAGAATGATCAAACCGTGGATCAACCTGTTCATTGGTTGGTCTGTGTTCATTATTGAATCTAGGAATGGGGAAAAGAATATCAAAACAAAATGCCCTACCTAGGAATTATATCATTCATATTTGATGACCGATTTCCATTGATGAATCCCATAAAGAAAGATACTCAATCCAAGTCTATATTGTCACCGCTAAGAGAATTATCCAAGGTTTCTCTCCAGAGACTCTAGGAAATTTCTAGGACTATGAGCCTAATCATGAATCCTTGCCTAAATTATTTATTAAAAAGAAAAAAAAATAGCTGCGTTGACAAAATAGTAAAATAAAATAAATTCACAATTTATTTTATTCAATAAAAATGCCTAAAACTACTTTTCACAGCTGACCTACATCGACTGATGTTAAGCCTCACCTAAAGTAAAGACACTGCTTTGAACACAACAGTGCCCTTGTATTTATAAATTGTGAAACTATTTAGAAGTTATTACACTTTTTTTGGAAAATTGTGTGTGCGTTCTAATTAATATTTTAATATTTTTCAAATAATTTTTCCAGGAACACCGAGCCTCCTAATCTCACATCATCTCAGAGCCTGGCCTTTAATTTAATCTATATAATATTTAAAAATAATACATGAAAAATCTGGGACAATACATGAACCCTTTCTCATTATGATCTTCGAGTTTCTAGGGGTAGTTTGAGACTTAAGTCTTTTGTATTTTTTTTGTTGAGTAATGACAATGGAGTTTAATCAGTGTTATATCACGATCTCACATGGAGTAGTAACCCATGTGTATTCCACGTACATGGTTCAAGTCCTTCTTGATTGTTAATTCCGACTTGGCATATGGCCCACTAACCACATCGTTGAGTTTGGTATGGACACTAGTTACTCATTTCGGTAGTAAGGTGTGGTTGTGTTTCGTATCAATATTTATTAGAGTAATTGAGGTTTTAAAATGAAAATTAATTCTTTCAAATGGTTTTGGATTGGAAATTTGGGAAGTTCTTGTTTTTTGATAATGAAATGGTAAGTGTGACCCTTAGTACTCCTTATGTACATTCACATATATGAAGGTATGTATAGAAAGTACATGTTGGAATGTATTCCTAGATAATGTAAATGGGAGTGGGATGAACACATATTCGATGGTTCATAGGGTTCCATGGGTGAGTGTTTAAAATTAAAGGTTTGTCTTGGTTTTTTAAAATGATTTTGGTAAATGGATAATAATTTTAGGGATGTATTTTATTTAAAAAGTGGATACTTGTTTTGTGAAAAAGATATTTTGGTATTTGGATAGTGTCCTTGAAAGAAAGAAATTTTAAAATTGAAAGGAAATGGTGATTTTTGGAAAGAAAATTTTGAGTTTTGTTTGTGATGTTTGGTCTGTGAGCCTGTTTTTTTGGCATGAGGTGTTCTTTGGGTTATGTTTTGTTTAGATGTTTATTATGGTTTTTTATTGTATGTGATGTTCAGAGTATGCTTCGCAGAAAGGTCCATATGTTTTCCAGTGAACCTCACCTAGTTTTTGGTTCTTCTCGACTATTTTTAGTCCTTCATGGTAATCAATATCTATTAGAGGTAGTGGGATGGATTAAGGAAGTTGAGTGTGTCTTCATATATTTGGTAACTCCTGAATCTATGAGAGTCTGTGCTGTCTTGGGTTTGTTTGAGGGTCTATCTTTGGATGAATGGAAGATGATTTTCTCATTGTTGTTTCATGTTGGGATGACCTGGGAAATCATTAAGACCACATTCATCCAAAGGTTCATACCTGGGGAGGTGAAGGTGAGGAAGGTGGCAGAGATGTGGAATGTTTGATGGGGACAAAATTCAGTGAAAGCTTATGTAGACCACTTCAAAGAGTTGGTTTCCTTCTCTCTAGAGGCAGTGGAAGAGGATTAGATGAAAGCTCCTCTTTTCATTTGGGGTCTTCATCTAGATATTGTGGAAGACGTGCTCTCATCCAATGAAACCTATTTCGAAAAGTAGGTGGATGAGGCTTTCTTAGATGATTTGGTTATCGGGGTGCAGTCAACGGTGGTTGGATCTCATGAAGGTTCCCAATCTAGTAAGAGGGTTATTCCAGATAAACCATTATATGAAAAGTGTCATTTTTTGGTTCTAGCTACCATTTCATTAGACCGTTCCTTTGTGTTCCACCAGTGCGGTCAGTTTGGGAATTCAAATCCATCATGTCACAATCCTCTGAAGACCAACCATCGTTGTGTATATCTAGGTCACATGGAGAAGTTTTGTAAGAATCATTTCCTAAAGAATATGTTTTGATCATAGGATATAAGATCATGGCTGTGAGGATGTATATTCTTCATTCATTAGGGCTCCAGCCACAAATCTCAGAGTGAAGCTCACATGTAGTCAGGAACCGTCGAGGGTGTGGGGAAAACTTGGTCCAATTTTTGTCTCTAGTATTAGGGTGGAGAAGTTTTAAGTTTTTTGTTGTAGTTCTTGCTGCTTTTGTGAGTTTCTCCTTCATTATAAAAAACATGGTGGTTATTTTTATATGAATGTGGCACTTTAAATATTTTGTTCTTATTTTATTGTGCCTATCACTTATATGGGATGGTCCCGGTTCTAGTTGTGATCATTTGAATATACTTGAGTTTAGTGGAATTTATGGTTTGTGGTTTCAGTTTTATATTTGAATTGATTTCCTTTCATAGAATTTTCCTAGTGTTGGGGGTTTAGTTTGTGTGAGAAATTTTTAGTTTTGATGGAATTATTTTTTCTCTCATGTGAAGAAGTTTTGTATTGTGGTTTTGGGAGCTCCTAGTCATGGTGGGGGTGTTTCTCAGTTAATATGAAAAAGTTTGTGTTATTTTCCTTGTGTTTGGATGATATAAAGTATTACTATTTTGTTAGTCAGGTCCTTGTGGTGGGGATAACCCTATCATATTTTGATGTTTTTATTATGCTATGGTTCCCTCTAAAATATTTTTGTGTGACTTGTTAAGAGAAAGGTCACCCTGAGGTCCATGGTTTCTACTGGTTTTGATTGATCTTGGAATCGAGTTTCATTATATTTTGGATGAGTGACTTTCTGGGGGAAGAAAGTGTTTGTGGTGGGGAGAATTTTAAAACACCAACCTTGAAAATCCTTTTATTTTATTCTTTTCTCATCTTTTTATATTTTTGGTTGAGGTTCGGGGTGATTCCCTGTTTAAATTTTTGAATTTTGGATGTCTCGGGTGAGTTTTTGGCCAACACAATGTTAGCATACAGTTTGGGGAAACTGTGAACCATTTTCTAGGTAACCATGTGGCTTGTTATAGGGTTCAAGGGTAAGGTGAACAGGTTGAATATGGTTTGGGAAACCATGCGGTAAACATGTATGAGGTTCTGTCCATTTGGATAGTGGTGATCACATAGTTTGTGCGCGGTTTGTCAAAATGTGTAGCCTAATCGTGTGAGCTTCCCAGTTTATTAAAATTTTGAAATTACAAGTTACCCCCTTCATGTTTTTAACCCTAAATCAGGATTATACTACCTTACTCAGACTAGGAACACTTAGGGGTCCCCCAAGCTACCTCTCTATTACCTCCCTTCCATTTTTGAATCCCCTTGAAGATTCTAAGGTAAGATTCCTTCATTTTTGGTCGATTTCTCTTTATCTTCTCCATTATCTCTTGAGATATTTGTCTCTCTTGGTAGTTTTTCCATCTTGTAAGAAAACTATAGGTTAGTATTGATGTGTAGTTCATTTCATATGATGATAGGGTGTGCGGTTCGTTCGTGGGGCTTAATTCTTCCCTTGAAGTTTCGTTGCATCCGTACTCTGTGAGGTACGTGTTTCCATCCATTTCATTTCTAATGCATTCCATTTGGAACATTGGTATTTTTAAATAATATCTATATGTGTTTTTCATGATTTTGGTGTGTTTTATTGGCTCAGTATGGTGTTTTTATGTTGGAAAAAATTAGTTTAAGTGGGTTTAAAGGGGTTTATTTAATCATGTTATAAAGTTATGAACATAAGGTGTTTTTTAAAATGTCAATTATCCCTTTAAAATGAAATTGTGTATTTTTGTGTAGTGTTAAACCTTAGCTATGTTATGATATAATTTTTGGATTTCTAATTTGATTTTGTTTGTGGAAATTGGTGACTTCATGTGTAAGGTTTACATGTGGTTTGTTATGTTGGTTCAAAAACATGTGATTTTCCTTTAAAGATGGTCTTTGGGTGATTTCATATAATAATTGACTTGTTCCATTGGATGTGGGAACATACATGTGTTCATGGTGTGCAAAAAATTATGTGAACACAAATTATAATGGTCTTAGATAAACTCTCTCAACTTAAAAACCCATATTTTTAAACACTTATCCCTCCTCCTCCTTTCCTTCTTTAAACACTTGATGCTTTATAAATGGACCCTTGGTTTCAAATGTCTCAAATGTGATTTCAAATGTTATGGCCCATTTGGTACTTTATAAAATATGGTTGGTTTCTCAATGATATGAAACTCCATTTGGCATCATTAAGTATATTGTGTGTTCTTTTTCACTTTTTCTTGAAGCGGTGTTAGAAATGGAATCATATTTCAAATATAAAGGCCTGTTTGACATTATAAATATGAGAGTGGCGTTTCATATTTTTTCAAAAGTGTTTTGGAAACATTTTGTAAATATATTTGAATGGGAATGATTTAAGGCCCGATTGTCACTTTATAATGTTTTGGAAATGAATTGTGGTTTTGAAATTACAATTTCATAGTTGGAATCTTAACATTTTTTTAAGAAATGGTTTGAATGATTGCGTGATATGAAATCTTGGTTGGAACTTGTGAATAGACTATGTGTGATAGGAACCCCTATGGATTATTTTTCTATATGGGTTATCGCGTGGGTGGTGTCAGAGATTGAGGTAGGAAAGTGCAGTGGCATAAGGAAAGGTGAGTCATGCGTTTGAGGACCTCTCTTTTCTTTGTGTATTATTATTATTATTACCATGGTATTCTTGGGCATCTTTTAAAGGGTTGAGTGATAGTTTCTTTTTTTACTCAATTATATAGGTTGGTACACCCTTGAATTTTATAAGGCTTGGTGGGACGTTCCACTGGATTGGTAGTTAGAACAACCAGTTGGTTATTGACTATGGAGGTACACCATATTCTGGTAGGCGAATCTGATATGAGTACATCCAGGGATCTCTCAAGGGATTTTTAGGAAATTACCATGGTTTACAATATGTATATGCTTTTTTATATTATGCTGGACTTGGTTTCCTATTTACACTACTCATTTACTTTCAAGCATAGCATAATATTGCTTTGTTTATATTTTGGTTTGGGATTTAGGTTTAAAATGGAAATCCATTTTGAAAATAGTGACGTGGTGTGTATTGTTTTAAAAAATAGAAAGAAGTGTTTGTTTCTTTTGAAATGAAAAAAACCTATTTTTATATATGTATTCTAAACCAGTGTTTGTGGATTTTTTCAAGAAAGAAAGTATATAGAGTATGTTTTGGTTTCCCACTAAGTTATTATATGCTCACACCCTAGTTGTACCATTTGGTGTTGGTAGACCTGAGCTGTTTTTCATGGGTTGGTTTTTGGTTTGGTATATTTTCTTTGGAGAAGGTAGGTATTGAGGTTGGTGGTGACCAAGAAGTCATGTGGAGATCATGTAATGTGGTTCAGTCTCAGTTTTGTATTCATTTTCTATTTTGTTTTCAGTTGTTGTATCTGGATGATTTTTATATTTATTGAGATTCAGTCATTGTTGGCTCTTCCTCTTGTTCATTTTATTTATTTTATCATGGTTTATTTGGAAAAAATCATTCCCATTGTGATCATTTTGATGCCCTAAAATAGTTTCCAGCCTATGGGGATTAGGAATTTCCTTCAGGCCATGTCTTAGACCGGGTCAGGTGTTAGATCATATGGCATTCTAATCTAGTTCATGACAGAACCAAGGATTTTTAAATCTGTATACTTTAAAGAATATTTTTCTCTTTTCATTAGTTGGTACGAAATGATATTTCATGAGTTTTTTAATATATGTTTTTTTAAAATATTTATTTAAATAAGTTTAGATTAAACATATTTTGAAAATTAATGTGAAAAGGCAGCATCTCTGGTGCCCCCTTTCAGTAATTGTTGAAACTCCTTTCGTCACAGAATATAAGGATTGGAAAAGGGGAATATCTAAGAAAAAAGTGATTCATCCTTTGAAGAAACATCAAAAATCGACAAAGGGATGAACAAGGAGAACATTGCCCATAGGTCGCGCAAGTTCCCTCATGGTCGCGCAAATACACTTGCGCGCCGCCTAGTGGTCGTGCAAGTACTTGCGCGACGCCTTATGGTCGTGCAAGTGACTTGCGCGACCTAAGTGATAACCGCCCGGTAACCGCCCGGTAACCGCCCAGGGCCTTCTTTTGCCTATAAATAGACCCTGTGGGCCCCCCATTTGAGAGGATCTTTTTCCAGAAACTCGGATTGAAGCTCCCGACGCCCAAGTATCTTCTCAAAGCTTCCGGAACACTTCTAAGCTAATTTCTTACCTAGAACGGAATATTTAAAGAGAAGAAGGAAGGCCTAAGTGTTGAAACTCATCAACACTTGCGCGCCGCCTTATTCCTTCAATAGAACTTGCACGTCCCTTTTTTGGATGAACCTCAAGAGGATTCTAAAGGGATTTATAAAGAGTCGCTCAAATATTCTAATGATATTTGAGAATCGCGCAAGTACCCCTCATGTCGCGCAAGTATACTTGCGCGACCAATACTTGCGCGCCGAACCAATACTTGCGCGCCACCGCAATACTTGCGCGCCTTTCAAGACTTGCACGCCCCTATCTTTTTGGGTTCCTATCTTGCCCATTTTACCCCTCTTAAGCCATCACACCTTTCCTTTTCAAGATTCAGTCTTCAAGACACTCTTCAAATCCATTTTTGGAATGATTTCTTGATTTGACTTCCTTATCTGAAAGGAATTCTATGGAATATCTCTCAAAGTCTAGTGATTTAAATATCCTTATGTCACTAAATATGGAGAGTTCATTCATTCAACCTCATCCTTTAAGATGAGATAATCCTAACCTGGGTCTCCTTTTCAGGAATAATCCCCAGTTATAAATCTCAAACATGGGCATCTTCCTCAGGAGTAAGCCCCAATCTCAAATGTGGGCATCCTCCTCAGGAGTAAGCCCCAAACCTTAATCCCTAACCTGGGTCTCCTTTTCAGGAATAAGACTCAGTCATAATCTTGGGAATCCTCTTCAGGAGTAAGCCCCAATCTCAAATATGGGCATCCTCCTCAGGAGTAAGCCCCAAACCTTAATCCCTAACCTGGGTCTCCTTTTCAGGAATAAGACTCAGTCATAATCTTGGGCATCCTCTTCAGGAGTAAGCCCCAATCTCAAATGTGGGCATCCTCCTCAGGAGTAAGCCCCAAACCTTAATCCCTAACCTGGGTCTCCTTTTCAGGAATAAGACTCAGTCATAAATCTTGGGCTTCCTTTTCAGAAGTAAGCCCCAAGTCCCCTAACCTGGGTCTCATTTTCAGGAATAAGACTCAGTCATAATCTTGGGCTTCCTTTTCAGGAGTAAGCCCCAAGTCCCCTAACCTAGGTCTCCTTTTCAGGAATAAGACTCAGTCATAATCTTGGGCTTCCTTTTTAGGAGTAAGCCCCAAGCCCCCCTTAAATTTCTCTTAACCAGTCATAATTTACCCTTGATTTGGGTTTCTTTTTCAGGAGTAAAACCCAATCATAAGTCTCCTCCTAATTTTGGCATCCTCCTTAGGAGTAAGCCCCAAGATTAGAGTATTCAAATCTCCATAAAGCACATATACCTTTATGGACCCTGTTCCTGGATTTTCTCCCTAAAAGTAAATCCTAAACCCTCATCTATTTGGGCAGTCATACATACATAAGCCCCAAACAATTTCTTATGATTGCATCTTTCATGGCACAATTGTCTAATTTTTACCAATACCTCTTGTTTCTCACACCGAGCATGACTCACGTGAGCTTAGAGCGTAAAAGTAATTATGACATTCTTCTTTGAGCCATCAATCATAAACATCATACTCCATTTCTCGAACTACGTGGGTTCTGATTCCTTTTCCAAAACAAAGGATACATAGGTAGCCCATTTATGTGTTCGATCCCAACTTTGAAATAATCCATGTCCTTCTGAATGACGATAAACTTCAAGTGCCTCACTGAGTGGCTTTAAAACCAGCCCGGTCATCATAATGACCAAGAGACTTTTATAAATGTTTCGAAGGATACCATTGACCAAGAATCTCTAAATAGATACAGATGATTCTCTATTGACGAAGAACCTCGAATACATATAAAAGATTCTCTAAATTTCTTGCATATTTAATCATTGATTGTTAAAACTTAAGGAAAGCTCATTTTATACTTGGTAATGTAATAAGGATTCACGAACATAACTTAAATCTATAAAGAGTGTCCCGGAGTAGACAATAATTCCCCTAAAAAAGGTGTGATGAGTCCGACCTCCCATCCTCTCGACCAATGCAAATTCCTAAGCCTCATTAGTCCACAAACTAATGAGCGCCTACCTTTGGAAAGTAGGTCCAAACGATGTGGAATCATTGGATGTTTCCGGTTCTACGAACAAACCCGTTAGAAACCGATCAGAACGTTTGAATCTCCCGTCCAGGAGGTCATCCCCGAAATCCGTGAGGAAACAAAAATGGTAAACCCGACGTGAATCCTTAACCAAGTTAAAATGATGTTTTTCTTATTTGTTAGGCCCCTTGGGCCAACAAATCAATCATTGACATGTGCTCATCCAAAATATGAAGTGGCCGGATTCATCTTGATTATGTCTGTTATATGGAACATGCACTCTTTTCTCAAGATCTTCTGCAAAATGGCTTTCCTTAAATTCACCCATGTGAATACTGCTGCTGTGAACACCTCTACTGTGAGGTCTGCTGCTGTGAAAACGAATGCTGCTACTCCTTCTGGAACGTCGTCCGCTCTGAGGATGACATCACCAACTCAGCGTCTTCAACGCTGGGTTTCTAATGCACTGGTTAAGGAGTACCGTCGCAACGGTACTATCCCAACTCTGTAGGCCGCTCGTCAAGCCCTCCAAGTTAACAAATCTACCTGGTCATCAGGACAATGGCGGCCAGTGATAAAGAAGCAGACGGTGCTGACTACCATCTCCAACCGTTTCGGGTCGTTATCCCCGGAACGCAATTTCCATTCACTCCCTTACTCTGAGGAAGTGAATGAGCAGGTCCTGCAGGGCCTTAATTCAAAAAGACAGGAGTCCTTATCGAGGGATCCCATCAACAATCGCCGCCAGACTCGTGGGGTAGTGCGCCCTCAACATGATGAGGGTACCGACTCCAGGCATTCAGCTCAGGTTCCTCGAACCCGAGCAGGCAAGATGAACCACCAGAGACGGAATCCAGTTAACAATAGGCAGGTTGTTATCCCTGCCATCTCCAGAGAAGTCCACCAACCTAACTTGGTGGAAAATAACGAGCAGGCATACACACCTGCCCATTTTAATTACGCTGTCCAGCAGACTCGTCTGGCAGCATCAAGACAATCCCGCCAGGCAATTTCGGAGGAGTACTATAGGTAGGAACATGCACCTACTTATACATCACCAGTTAGTCAGCAGGCTCGTCTGACTACAAATGATGGATCTCATCAACCGCGTTTGGAGAAGTGTAATCAGCAGGCACATACACCTGCTAATACTAATCAAGCCTACCAACAGTCTCGCTTGGTATCACACGGAGAAGTCAGTCGGAAAGTCCCGACGACAAACAGGAGGCAGACTCAACTCTCTGCCTCCACACTTGAGTACTGTCAAGATTCACTGACAGGAAAAGGAGGACAGGAGCATGCACATACACCTACTCCAAGCCCGGAATGGACGTATATCCCCGTTCCGGCGGCTGAAGTCACCAAACATATTTTGTCAATGGTGAAAGAGCATAAGCAAATTCCTGCTCATATTCTGGATGCTTGCCAGGATATCATAACAGCTTCAGCATCATCACAGGGACAGACACAAAAATCTATCCCTAGCAGTGGAGTGACACATCAACGATTCACTCCGGAACAGACACACATATCTGTTCCAGTCCAAGAGGGTTATGGGGCATACTCCCCCATATCATACGGACAACCAAGTCAGGCACATACACCTGATTTGAGTGGAGATCGTCAGCCTAACCTGACCATCTTTCCTGATCAGGCACATACACCTGCTCAGAGCAATCACTTTCATCATCAAGTGGTTTCTAAAGCGATTAAGAAGGCATCTAAGAAAAAGATCCGCCCAGCACAATCAGGAGATCAAAGGCCAATCTGTAACCAATCCTTGCTCGATGCTGGAGTTCTTGAAGCCCTCAGACATTTATCTGTCGGAATTCAAGATTCTACTCCCTCAGTTCCCAATAACGGGAACATTAATTCTGAAGGTCTTCAATAGACACTTCCTCATGAAGACTTGCTTCATGAAAGTTCGGTCAATCTTGAAGTTTCTTCTTCAGATGAGAGCCACAGGAACCCTCTGTGTGGTCAGAAGACCAAGGAGCAAGAGATTTCATCTTTTGATGTAACCCATCATGACGGTACTCCTCATGGTGATGAACTTCGCTGCGAAAGTCCTCTCCGTATTAGTGATTCACGTTGTCTCGAAAATTCTTCAGAAGGCAATGTAGTGACGAGAAAGCCCTCCTATCTCGAGGCACTTGCAAACGTAAAACCAGTCATGTCTGATGATTTACTATCAACAGGTGAAACTCTTTCTCCATCAGAAGATAGCCTGGGGTTCCGGTTATTCTCCGAACCATCCCTAGGTCATTCATCTTCCAGCATGAATAGTGATCTCTCTACCAATCTTGTTGAATCCGATGAAGCAACAAGGAAACACCAACTCTGGTCCAAACAGGTAGAAGAATCTTCATTTAATGATAAAGAAGAAATGCTGAACATGAGGAAAAAACTGGCAAAAGGTGAAGTACCAGTCATGTTTTGGCCTTTGGCTGACTCCCAGTACGACATTCCAAAGATGTTGACGGATGATGGAATCCATGATATTCGTCTCAACATATGGAAGACTCTTTGTCAATTGAAGAAGAAAGTATTATCTTATGGTGATTATGAAAATAATATTAAGATAATAGAAGGGTTACAACGCCAGATTTATTTGGCATCTCTATCAGTCTCTCGGTATCCGAAGGCTGAAAAGCAAACCCTTCAACGTTCATGCCTTGGCGCACTAAGAAAATTGCGTCAGTTAATTGCCAATTCTCCATCTGATGTTCATATAAGAGGATGGGGTGTTCATGGAGCATTATATTTCACAGTGCTTTCCGGTCAGCAAAGCCCGCCGAAAATGGTCTCATGCAATGTTATTGCCCATGGCCGGACACAGTCAATGGGATTTGTTCATAATCAAAAGCTTGCTCAAAAACAGGCTTCAACTAGTTCCTCTCAAAATCAAGTATATAGAGAACAAGTTGTTGAATTGCTCCTACATCAAGCAGGAGAGAATATTGCACAAGCCTCTCATCTGGAGCAAACACGTCATCAAATGACAGAAGTTTCGGAAATCATCCAATGGTCTGTTGAACCAGGTGATAAAAGTGGATACAGGTTAATGCATCCAGCTAATTTCCGAACTAAGATTCGCAAGATCAAGAGAGATTTTAAGAAAATCTCAGACATAGCATGTCAAGAGACACCCCAGCTTGTCAGACTGGGGACTTCTCTAACCCAACCCTCAGAGTCAACAAATGGGATTCGAGGAGTTGATCGAAAGCAGCAGGAACATCCCCAGTCCACCAGACTGGGGACTTTTTCAAATCCTCAATCCCTCCCTCAGAGAAAGTCAGTATTCTCTCGATTAGGGAATAAGCCTCAAGAGGAACGAAGAGCCAAGCTATCAGGAGATTCTCTCCAAGTGACGGTTCTCCAAGAAGTTCCTGAGGGATCAAGTCAATGGAATGCCATGTCTCATCATGGACATGGAAGAAGACAATATCACAGAAATGCTGATAGAAAGGATTCCATGCAATATGCATCCATTAATGTCATCAATGCCGTTTCTGCTGATTCACCAGATGAGGCTCAATCAGAGGGATCAGACGAAGAGGTTCCTGCTCAAGAATTTGCGCACACAGACCTAAATGAAGAAGGTGTGCGCACACGTAATCAAAGGCTTACCCAAAATCTGGGTATTCCTTCAAGTAACCCACTTCCCCCTCTCCGAAAAGGATCCAATAAGGGGAACGGAAAGAATCAGGTTACTTCTCACCCTTCCTCTGAAGGAGGTCAATCGCTCTCATTAGAGCAAAGGTTTTCACAACAGGAGGAAGAAATGAAAGAATTAAGAAGGTTGAATGCAGAACTACTTCAGAGTAGTCTTCTTCTTAAGAATGCTGAAGTCCGACAGCCGAAGGAATTTGTTGTAACTACTGAGATGGATCAGGAATATCCTCCTTTATCAGTACACCCTCAGAGGTCTAATTCTACGGGTCAAATGCAACAATAGTTGGCAGCACTACCATCAGTTGCAGCACCAACCACCACGTCTGTCCAAGCTCCATTCATTTCACCTACCCAAAACCAAGTTCAACCTGATGTTTCTCAAAAGTTAATAACTACTATTGAGTCATTAACATCTCGGTTAGAAACTATGGAAGGGAAACAGGCGCAAGTTCAACCTAAAAAGAAAGTTTACCCTGAATGGGTAGATTCAATTTCTCCTCCATCCAGTTTTGGAAACCCTATTTTCCCTACTTTCAATGGATTAGGCGATCCTGAACAACATTTGACGCATTACGTGTCTTGTTGTGATCCTATGATGGGAACTCCAGAGCAGAAAGAAGTAGTGAAACTCAGATGCTTCGTGCGAACCTTGCAAGGACCAGCTTTTGTCTGGTATACAAGCTTGCAATCCCGATCAGTCATCGGATGGGAGGATCTTCGTCAAAAATTCCTTCTTCAGTTTAGCTCAACTTTGCCAAAAACGACAGTTTTCGATCTTACAAACTGCAAGCAAAGGGAGAATGAAAGAGTCTATGATTTCATTGCTCGTTGGAAGGTATTAACGTATTCCTTGAGTTTAGCACTCCCTCAGGAGGAATTGTTGCCAATATGTGTGGCAAATTTGCGTGACGAATTACGCACGCCATTGATCCCTGTGAAATACACAGGAGGGTTTCGAGACCTTACTTCAATCGCTTAACAAATTGAAGATTCCCTTATACAGGCTAAGGTTAAATCTCGTATAATTCCATCAGCTCCAGGAAGAAGAATGGGTAAAGCAGAAACTGCTTCAGTTATGCTTAAACAAGCACCTGTACCTATATCTACTTCAAAACCTTCATCTTCTCGAAGGACTCCACCTCCTGAACGCCAACAACAAAGGCCGTTTCATCCAAATGATCAAAGAGATCAACGACGAAAAAAATTTGAGGATATGAAGAGTAAAACATACTCTTTTCGAAATGAGAAAGTTCCTGGTTACTTCATTGCAGCTCTGGAAAATAATTTGGTTCAATTACCAGTGCCCAAGAGGCCAAACAAGGAAGGAGATGAAGACTGTCCCAATTATTGTCCCTTTCATCAAATGTTGGGGCATCCCATCCAGGAGTGTTTTGTCTTTAAAGACCTCCTTCAAAAGATGGTCGACTTGGGACAAGTCAAATTGAAGGGTTCTTCAGCTCATGTAGCGTGTATTATCGCTACAGATCCAGAGGAAGGAGGCGAGTGGCAGGAAGTCAAAAGAAAAACTGCGAAAAAATATGATGATTGGATGGTCAGAAAGACAATCAATCGGACCCATTCCATTTTGCGAACACAATTGAAGAAGACAATTGTGTCTCCTACAAAAGATACAGTAAAGCCTCCATCAAAAGACAAATCCTCAAAAGGGCAGCGCAATTCGAAGAAGAAAGAGGAATCAGAAGAAGATGAGTATTTATCAAAGCCTAAATTGTCTTTGACTCTGGCAGATTTCATGCCATCTACTTCAAAGCCACGGGCACCGTCCCACCAAACGGCACAGCCTAAACAGGCTAACCAAGCAGAGTCTTTATCAGATGAAGAGTTAATCTTTGGTTCTGTTAATATGATTCAATTAACAGATCCATATTCCAGTCTTGATGAGCCTGAATTCCCTGTATCAAATAAGGGAATCCGAGGAAGTTCTAGAGGTTCAGGATACAGGGGAAGACGTGGATCTTTCCGAAGCCACTACTCTAATTTTATCCCTGCTAGCACTGTATATGCAGCAGAAACTCGTGGTAGAGCCCTTCAGCGAGCTCAAAAAGAACAAGCAAGTTCTTCTGCCAATGGCCAACTCAGTTTTGGCACAGTTATTTTGGAAGACCGATTAAAGGTTCCATCTTATTTATCTCAGCAAGTAAATGGATCTAATCAGTCTAATCTTCCAAAACCAAGGATGTTGCCAACTTCAATACAAGATGCATCAGCTTCCAAAGCATCTTCTTCCAAGGTACCTGCTAAACCGCATATTCCTATTGGGAAATGCAGACCTCTAGATCAAAAGTATGATATATTGAAACACTTGGCCCAAGTACCAGCCAAGTTATCAATTTTGGATTCTTTGAATCTGTCAAAAGATCTTCGGGAAGCACTCATCGAAGCTTTGTCAAGTCCTCAGGAGTTTGAAACTGAAATTACTGCAGCTGAAATCTATCACATAGAGAATAATCCTGCAGAATGCCATGCAGTGATATCTTTTACTGATAAAGATGAAGATGATGTTGTGCATGGGCACATAAAACCTTTGTACTTATCTGGAAAAGTCAATGGTGTAGATGTTCGAAGAGCTTTTATTGACAATGGTTCAGGAGTCAACCTCATGCCCATTCATACACTTCGTCGATTGGGCCTCACGGAATTTGATTTATCTCCTTCTACCATGATGTTACAAGGATATGATAAAAATGAACAAGAACCACTGGGAGAAGTTACACTCAGAACTCAGTTTGGAGATCTTGTTTCCAATTCGGATTTCATGATTGTTGATCAAGACTCAGCTTTCAATATCTTGCTTGGAAGACCCTGGCTACATCAGCATGCAGCTATTCCATCATCATACCATCAATGTCTCAAATACTGTTTCGATGGTCAAGTTGGAACATTGTATGGTGATAAGGCCCCATTCAAGACATGTGAGTCTCAATACATTGAGGCAGAATTTTATCACATGAAGGGAAGAGAAAAATCTACAATGAAGGAAATTACCAAAGTTAATGCTCCATATGGTTTGGAAAAAATTCCAATAAATCCATTTTCACACGTGAGTACAGATTATGTGTTACCTATCAGTCAAATTGACAAAATAGGCCCAAATCAAAATACTCTTATGGAAAGATCCATAATGTCAATTACGACAATCGAGCCAGACAACATGGGAGAAATTGGTAACTTACCAAGCAATGATGAAAGCATAAGTGGTGACGTTTTCATTTCATCTGCTAAAATCCAACAAGTCTATACTTCGCTAATCAAGCCAGAAGAAGTTATAGCAACACCAGAGGTGAATAATGATGTCGATTCTCGATCCACCATCTCCTCTTTGATTCCCAAAGAAGACCCTTTATCATCAATAGGGTCGGAAATGGAAGCTTCTTCTTCAAAATGTGAAAATTTTGACATCTCTTATGATCATGAGAATTTCGTTTTTTCATCTACTTTGCAAGTAGAAACGGAAGAAATAACACATGATGAAGAGGAAGATGAAGATCTTAGAGATGCTCCTCCAACATTTGAAGAGGGTATCTCTACCACTGTGGATGAACTCAGAGAAGTAAATCTGGGTACAGAGAAAGATCCACGCCCCACTTTAATTAGTGCGGCCATGACCCTTGAAGAGCAAGATATGTATATTTCTTTTCTAAAGCAAAATAAAGATATTTTTGCTTGGAATTATATAGAAATGCCTGGGCTTGATCTTGATGTTTCTACTCATCATTTGGGTTTACCAAAAGAACATCGAGGATTCAAGCAAGCCGCGAGAAGAACACACCCAACCTATGCTTCCAAAATTGAAGCTGAAGTGGATAAGCTGATCAAAGCCAACTTCGTCAGAGAAGTTCAATATCCCAAGTGGTTGGCTAATATTGTCCCTGTAAAGAAGAAGAACGGACAAATTAGGGTTTGCATCGATTTCAGAGATCTTAATTGGTATTGTCCTAAAGATGATTTCCCAGTTCCGATTAAAGAACTCTTAATTGATGCGACGGCTGGCTATGAAGTACTTTCTTTCATGGATGGATATTCTGGATATAATCAGATCCGAATGGCCCCATAAGATGAGGAATATACAACCTTCAGAGCTCCTCAAGGTGTGTTTTGTTACTGGGTGATGCCCTTTGGTTTAAAGAATGTAGGTGCAACATATCAACGCGCCATGCATCGTATCTTCAAACCTCTTTTAGGGAAGTTTGTTGAATGCTATGTAGATTATTTGGTGGTTAAATCCAAACAACGTTCTAATCACTTGGATGATTTGAAAGTCATATTCCACAAGCTTCGACAACATAATTTGAAGATGAACCCCTTAAAATGTGCTTTTGGGGTAACCTCAGGAAAATTCCTCGGCTTTGTTGTACGCCATCGTGGTATTGAAGTCGATCCTGAGAAAACAAAATCAATCCTTGGTATGTCACCTCCTCAGAATTTGAAATAATTAAGAGGACTTCAAGGACACTTAGCCTATATTCGGCGTTTCATCGCCAATTTGGCAGGCAAAAGTTTACCCTTTACCAAATTATTGAAGAAAGGAGTCACTTACCAGTGGACTGAAGAATGTCAAGAAGCATTTGATGTTCTCAAGAAATACCTCTTGAGTCCACCAGTACTCATGCCACCTGTTGAGGGTAGACCGCTTATCCTCTATGTGACAGCTTTAGAGCGATCATTGGGTGCCTTTCTCGCTCAAAAGAATGATGCTGGGAATGAAAATAGTCTTTACTATCTCAGTAGAACTATGCTTGAAGCAGAAACCCGGTATTCAAGTATTGAAAAGTGCTGCCTAGTATTAATCTTTGCAGTTCAGAAACTGAGACACTACCTGCAACATCATGAGGTCCAATTGGTATCTCGTAATAATCCGCTCAAATTCATCCTTAGTCGTCCAATGCTTACAGGACGTCTGGCAAGGTGGGCGGTTATTCTACAGCAGTTTGACATTCAGTATGTGTCTCAAAAGGCAATTAAGGGCCAAGCTCTGGCTGATTTCCTGGCTGAACATCCTTCAGTAGAAGACACGTATTCAGATATCGAACTCCCTGATGAGGAAGTTTTCTTTATTCAAGAGAGTCCTCAAACATGGGAAATGTATTTTGATGGTGCTTCTAGAAGTCCAACAGGGAAGAAAATGGAAAATCCTAAATTCAACAAAGTTGGTTTAGGAATTGTGCTCATTTCTCCAGATAAGGCAGTGTTACCTTATTCCTTTTTGTTGTGGGAAGGTGGTACCAATAATGAAGCTGAATACCAAGCTCTCATTACAGGCTTGGAGTTAGCGCTTCAAGCACAAGTGAATCACTTAAAGGTGAAAGGTGATTCAGACCTGGTAATCAAACAAGTCAATGGGGATTATGCCATCAGAAAATAAGAATTAATCCCTTTGTATGATTACGTCAGAGAGTTAATGTCGGAATTCCATTCAGAACTGACATTTTCTTATGTCCCAAGATCACAAAATGCTCAAGCTGATGCACTGGCTAATATAGCTACAGCTTTAGCAGATCCAAATCGGGACGAGACAACCATCTGTATTGCCCACCATCGTGCAATTTCACCTTCTGTTCAAGTCAGAACAGAGGAAATTAATGAAATTAGTCCCATTCCTGAATCGTATGGTCATACTACAGGATGGATGTCACCTATCAGGGAATACCTTCAAAATGGAACACTTCCACCTGATAGAGCCGAGAAAGAACAAATTCGGCGACGTGTGGTCAATTTTACTCTTTATGATAGCCCAAACCACCTCGAGAAAATTCTCTACAAACGTGGTTTTGATGGAGTTCTCTTCAGATGTATTGATGGTGAAGAGACAATGGCTGTCATAAAAGAAGTGCATGCAGGAGTCTGTGGTGCCCACCAGTCTGGACATAGACTATCTGATCAAATTCGAAGGCTTGGATACTTTTGGCCTTCAATGATACAATATTGTGTTAATTTTACAAAGAAGTGTCATTCATGCCAAGTATATGCCAACTTCATTCATAAACCTCCAGAGTTGCTTCATACAGCTAAATACTCATGGCCATTTTACACATGGGGAATGGATGTGGTGGGACCTTACCCTTCAGCT
Source organism: Viscum album (assembly GCA_963277665.1). Classification (NCBI taxonomy): domain Eukaryota; kingdom Viridiplantae; phylum Streptophyta; class Magnoliopsida; order Santalales; family Viscaceae; genus Viscum; species Viscum album. Next base: position 2,039,612,716 of record OY728141.1, on the reverse strand, counting down.
ACGGCCAAGCAGTTTAAGTACATTCTTACTGCTACTGATTTCTTTTCCAAATGGGCAGAGGCATTACCTCTCAAAGAAGTCAGTTCTAAATGAATTGTTAGCTTCATCAAGTCTAACATCATTACTAGATTTGGTGTCCCTCATACCATATTGACGGACAACGGCACCAACTTCTGTTCTTCTGAGGTAAAGAAATTGTATCAAGAATACAACATTAAGTCCAACCATTCATCTCGATATCATGCAGCGGCTAATGGCCAGATAGAAGCCTTAAACAAGACTCTTTCAAATATACTGCAAAAGATGGTGGATAAAGATAAGAGGTCATGGACTGATAAACTCTTTCATGCTTTATGGGATTATCGGACTACCACTCGCAATGCAACGCGGTCAACTCCATATTCATTGGTATGTGGAACAGAAGCAGTCTTGCCAATTGAAGTTCAATTGCCCTCGCTCAGAATAGCCATTTGTGATCAGTTATCTACAGATGAGCAATCCCAAAAGCGGTTGAATGAATTGGAACAATTAGATGAGAAAAGATTGTGCACTTTGCACCACTTGGAAATCTATCAGAATCGAATATCACGAGATTTTAACAAAAAAGTTCGTCTTCATTCATTTATTCAGGGAGAATTGGTATTGGTTCTCAGAGCACCAATGATACCAGGAAAGAATCCTCCCAAGATTGAACCAAAATGGGAAGGACCTTATTCAATACATAAGGTCTACTCCAATGGAGCGTATTCTCTTATCTCAATGGATGGAGAACACATCACGACTCCAACTAATGCCAGATTTATGAAGAAGTATTTTGTATAAACACAAAATATTGTTCCCAGATCCAAAACAATCACATTGGTTCATGGTATTATGTCCAAGATGACATTAAACTATATTTTGTCTGAGATGACATTTAACTATATTTTGTCCGAGATGACATTAAACTATATTTTGTACAAGATGACATTAAACTATATTTTGTCCTATCTACATGACATTAAACTGTGTGGCACTTCCAACGTCCAGCATGATGATAAATTGTAAAAAGTCCCCAGAACTGATATCCTCGTATTGGTTCACCTTAGTCCTAGCTACATGACTTTAAACTGTACAACACCAGTTCGTCCTTGCTATATGACGTTAAAACTATACAGCAATGGTCCAGTATGACTTTAAACTGCAACTTCGTCCCACATGACATTAAACTGTGAAAAAGTTTCATGAACCGTCCAGCATGACCTTAAACTGCATCATCCCTGGTCCATGTATATGACCATAAACTATTTGCAAATCCCTTATGTCCAGCAAGACGTTAAACTGTGACGTCCTAAACTACATGACGCTAAACTGTATAAAATTCCCTCACGTCCAAAAAGACGTTAAACTATATAATCATCAAAGGTCCAGCATGACATTAAACCGCACCATCCACAGTCCATGAATATGACCTTAAACTATTCGCACTTTCGTCCAATATGACGTTAAACTGTATTGTCCCCATCTTCCTAACTACATGACGCTAAACTGTACAGAAAGTCCTTAATATGTCCTACATGACATTAAACTGTTATTTTTTCCCTGCTACATGACACTAAACTGTGCAGCACCAATAGTCCTAACTGCAAGACTTTAAATTGCATAGTCCCTTTTTTATGTCCTACATGACATTAAACTGTGCATCGTTAAGGTTGTTATTAACTCTTGTTTCTCACACCGAGTATGACTCACGTGAGCTTAGAGAAAACCTCAACCATAACACTCTCTTTGGGCCCCTAACCATGTGTAAGTCCCAACAACATTTTAATTAGATCGTTGTCCCCAAGAACAACTTGATCATTAATTCATCTTTAATTGAACTACACAGAATTTGATCCTTGCCCTCCAGGCTGGGTATGTAGGCAACCTCCCAGGGTTCAATCCTAAAAACAATCTCTTCACATCGGTTCACCACCATCTCATATGATGTTGATTCGTGAAACCGCCCCTGGAATCAATATCTTTACATTGATTCACTTTCGTCCTTGTTATATGACGTTAAACTATACAACACTTTTGTCCGGTACGACAATAAACTACAATATTATTTGATCTCCTCACTTGAGAGAGAACTATTATTGACATTGATTTTTCAATCATGTTTCATTTCAAAAAGACTACGTGCATACATGGTAATGCCTAAATTTTTTATCTCAGGTTAAACCATCATTGCACTAAAGTCCCCTTTCACCCTTCACATGTACGAACCAAATTTGTACAAAGGTTAGTTCTAGAACTACGTGGACTTGATTCCCATCCTTATGGGATACGTAGGAACATTCGAGTGTCCCTCGAATCCAGTCCCAAGTCTTTTGGGCCTAACCCCAAATTTCACTTTCAGTCCCTTGGCTGAGAAGTCCTCATGAAAACACACACTGTGTATTCATTATTATGGTCTGAATTCTATGACCCTAAATTAAGATTTCTCATACTTTCGTCCTGTACGACGTTAAACTACATTTCAAGAACTACGTATGGCTTGATTCTCATTCTTATGAGATACGTAGTGAAGTCCAAAATTTCAATTCAGGACCCAGCCACAACATGATTATGGTTATCATTTACCTATGTATCTCTATATACATTGGACAACACCCATCTTTATGTGTTATAATCCTAACCTTAAACATTTTCAGATCTTCATAACCCTTTTCATGACTTCTAGTCACAAAAATGTCAAACTTCTGATAATTCTTTTTCTTGACTATGCAGCACGTGCCCATAGGTGGCCTTGCATAAACAGTCCACATAACAGACTTGTCAGCCGAAAGATGCTATTTATTTAACCATGCATCCAATGCCCTTAGGTGGCCCTGCATATTTCAACCCCCTAACGGGTTTGTTAAATAATGTTAACTTCATTCTTGGGAAGAATGCCTCTTTTGTCCTTATTTGTCTAAAATGACAGTATGTAGGGATCCGCAAAAAATATCCATCCTTAACATATTTTTCCCATATCCTTTTTCATGATCTAAAAGTATTCAAGTCTATGGTTTATTATTCTTCCCTACATTTGGGTCAGACCTTCGTAGGAGTGATGTTCATCCAGTTCTTCGATATTCTTGTTAGGAAATATCTTCTCCATATTCAAGTACCTCTTTCCATACAACAAACTCTATACTTTAGAAAATTTGAATCTCCATAAACTTTCACTGGCTTTTAGCACTAGGAAAGTAAATTTCTGGGAGTTCTTTTGCCTGACTATGCAGCACGTGCCCATAGGTGGCCTTGCATAAACAATCCACATAACAGACTTGTCAGCCGAAAGATGCTATTTATTTAACCATGCAGCCAATGCCCTTAGGTGGCCCTGCATATTTCAACCCCCTAACGGGTTTTGTTAAATAATAGTAACTTCATTCTTGGAAACTACTTCTTCTAATGACTTTTAGCTCTTTTTCATATCATTCCTCAGATTCAAATATTCTTAAGCCATAGTTTACATATTTTCCCTCATACTTGAGTATGGTAGTATGTTTTCAGATGAACTTTCAAGGAATTGTGTCAATTTTAATCCATTTCGGTCAAATCTATTTTTGACCTTAAACATTAGCCCCTTTATGTCCGGCATGCATGACTTTAAACTGCCCACAAAAGACAAAGGAACTATGAATAAAAGTCAAGTTCCAACACACTTGCGCGCTGCCTTCTGCGCACTGAAGACTTGAAAACCACCTTTTCCTTTGGATGTCTTTGATTTCCTCAGAGTCAAATCCTCATTTCTCTCCGGATCCAACTCTGAGGGGGGACTTTTGTTGACACTCCTTTCTTCACAGAATATAAGGATTGGAAAAGGGGAATATCTAAGCAAAAAGTGATTCATCCTTTGAAGAAACATCAAAAATCGACAAAGGGGTGAACAAGGAGAACATTGCCCATAGGTCGCGCAAGTTCCCTCATGGTCGCGCAAATACACTTGCACGCCGCCTAGTGGTCGTGCAAGTACTTGCGCGACGCCTTATGGTCGTGCAAGTGACTTGCGCGACCTAAGTGATAACCGTCCGGTAACCGCCCGGTAACTGCCCAGGGCCTTCTTTTGCCTATAAATAGACCCTGTGGGCCCCCCATTCGAGAGGATCTTTTTCCAGAAACTCGGATTGAAGCTCCCGACCTCCAAGTCTCTTCTCAAAGCTTCCGGAACACTTATAAGGTAATTTATTACCTATAACGGAAGATTTAAAGATAAGAAGGAAGGCCTAAGTGTTGAAACTCATCAACACTTGCGCGCCGCCTTATTCCTTCAATAGAACTTGCGCGTCCCTTTTTTGGATGAACCTCAAGAGGATTCTAAAGGGATTTATAAAGAGTCGCTCAAATATTCTAATGATATTTGAGAATCGCGCAAGTACCCCTCATGTCGCGCAAGTATACTTGCGCGACCAATACTTGCACGCCGAACCAATACTTGCGTACCGCCGCAATACTTGCGCGCCTTTCAAGACTTGCGCGCCCCTATCTTTTTGGGTGCCTATCTTGCCCATTTTAACCCTCTTAAGCCATCACACCTTTCCTTTTCAAGATTCAGTCTTCAAGACACTCTTCAAAGCCATTTTTGGCATGATTTCTTGATTTGACTTCCTTATCTGAAAGGAATTCTATGGAATATATCTCAAAGTATAGTGATTTAAATATCCTTATGTCACTAAATATGGAGAGTTCATTCATTCAAACTCATCCTTTAAGATGAGAGAATCCTAACCTGGGTCTCCTTTTCAGGAATAATCCTCAGTTATAAATCTCAAACATGGGCATCTTCCTCAGGAGTAAGCCCCAATCTCAAATGTGGGCATCCTCCTCAGGAGTAAGCCCCAAACCTTAATCCCTAACCTGGGTCTCCTTTTCAGGAATAAGACTCAGTCATAATCTTGGGAATCCTCTTCAGGAGTAAGCCCCAATCTCAAATGTGGGCATCCTCCTCAGGAGTAAGCCCCAAACCTTAATCCCTAACCTGGGTCTCCTTTTCAGGAATAAGACTCAGTCATAATCTTGGGCATCCTCTTCAGGAGTAAGCCCCAATCTCAAATGTGGGCATCCTCCTCAGGAGTAAGACCCAAACCTTAATCCCTAACCTGGGTCTCCTTTTCAGGAATAAGACTCAGTCATAAATCTTGGGCTTCCTTTTCAGGAGTAAGCCCCAAGTCCCCTAACCTGGGTCTCCTTTTCAGGAATAAGACTCAGTCATAATCTTGGGCTTCCTTTTCAGGAGTAAGCCCCAAGTCCCCTAACCTGGGTCTCCTTTTCAGGAATAAGACTCAGTCATAATCTTGGGCTTCCTTTTCAGGAGTAAGCCCCAAGCCCCCCTTAAATTTCTCTTAACCAGTCATAATTTACCCTTGATTTGGGTTTCTTTTTCAGGAGTAAAACCCAATCATAAGTCTCCTCCTAATTTGGGCATCCTTCTTAGGAGTAAGCCCCAAGATTAGAGTATTCAAATCTCCATAAATCACAAATACCTTTATGGACCCTGTTCCTGGATTTTCTCCCTAAAAGTAAATCCTAAACCCTCATCTATTTGGGCAGTCATACATACATAAGCCCCAAACAATTTCTTATGATTGCATCTTTCATGGAACAATTGTCTAATTTTTACCAATACCTCTTGTTTCTCACACCGAGCATGACTCACGTGATCTTAGAGCGTAAAAGTAATTATGACATTCTTCTTTGAGCCATCAATCATAAACATCATACTCCATTTCTCGAACTACGTGGGTTCTGATTCCTTTTCCAAAACAAAGGATACGTAGGTAGCCCATTTATGGGTTCGATCCCAACTTTGAAATAATCCATGTCCTTCTGAATGACGATAAACTTCAAGTTCCTCACTGAGTGGCTTTAAAACCAGCCCGATCATCATAATGACCAAGAGACTTTTATAAATGTTTCGAAGGATACCATTGACCAAGAATCTCTAAATAGATACAGATGATTCTCTATTGATGAAGAACCTCGAATACATATAAAAGATTCTCTAAATTTCTTGCATATTTAATCATTGATTGTTAAAACTTAAGGAAAGCTCATTTTATACTTGGTAATGTAATAAGGATTCACGAACATAACTTAAATCTATAAAGAGAGTCCCGGAGTAGACAATAATTCCCCTCAAAAAGGTGTGATGAGTCCGACCTCCCATCCTCTCGACCAATGCAAATTCCTAAGCCTCATTAGTCCACAAACTAATGAGCGCTTACCTTTGGAAAGTAGGTCCAAACGATGTGGAATCATTGGATGTTTCCGGTTCTACGAACAAACCCGTTAGAAACCCATCAGAACGTTTGAATCTCCCGTCCAGGAGGTTATCCCCGAAATCCGTGAGGAAACAGTAATATAAAAAAGCTTATTTTAAATATACATGTTTGTATATTTAAAAATATATATGTTTGTATATATATAAATATATATTGTGTTTATTTTATTTTTATTATAATTATGTCTATTAATATTTCAAATTGAAAATGTTATGTTTTTAATCAATAAATTTTGTGAAATGTAAATTAGATTTTACTTATTATATTTCTAATTTTTTTTATTTTCAATTATTTTTTATATGTTGAGTTAGTTTGTCAAATATCATTTAGATTGTATTTATATTTTATAAATTATATAATTTCATAGTCACCTACATGAAACTTAATAATGTTTGAAGTTGGTGGATTTGAAATTCTATAAATAATAAAGTATAAATACAATCTAAATGAAATTTGACACACTTATTGAATATATAAAAAAATTGAAAATTATAAAAATTTCATAATTTTTTTTAATGAAAAGTAATTTTAGTGGCACAATATATTGTTGTTTAAAACCATTAAATTTTTATTTATAATTTTTTTATATTTATTTCATTTTCAATTATTTATAATATTTATGAAATTCTTTTTATTTTCAACAATTTTTTAGATGTTTAGGCTATGTTTTTAGTTTTATTTATATTTTTTATAGTTTATATTTTATAAGATTTTAAAGTTTCTTACTTAAAATTTAATAAGTTTTCCTATGTTTCATGTAGTCAAATTTGAATGCTTTTAAAATTTAAACTATAAGTAATATATAAATTAAAACCAAAACACTATCTAACCATGTAAAAAATGGTTGATAGTAAAATTATTTTTATCAACTTAATAGAGAGACAATAATATAATGGATAAAATACATTATTGTTTCAAATCATTTAAATGAATAGAAAACATATAAATAAATGAGTATAATCACTGCCTATAATAAAGTCCTTTCCCACATGATGGTGTGCGAATAAGACACCTGTATCAAGATCACTGACATCTGTACTGGGGTGGTGGATGATGAGCTGGAGAGGGATCTTCCTCGGGCACTGGAACCTCGAATGTATGATGCTCTATCTATGATTTATCAGGAGGAGGTGTTATTTAGATTTCATCATGTGCACCTGATCCTTCTCTAATACATGAGTAGAAGGACCTACCATTATCACCTAGGGGGAAACATACATCTTGTAAAGGCTCAGGCATGAAAGGTGTAGATATAAGAAATGACCCCTAATAAAATATCAGATCATCTATACTCGGAGAAAACTATGGATATATTGACAATATAAATGGATCACATTCCTCCTTATGCACATCCCTAATCGGATAACTCTAGACTTCTAGAGGAAAAAACTCTGCCTATGGAATAGGTGAGGCCTCACATACAACATGACATAATCTATGTTTTCATCGTCGTGGCTCCTAAACATCAGAAGCTACTGGAGGAGGTTCCTGAGAAGGAAATGTCATGACCCATCCCCTGGGGCCCGTTCCGTGACTACCTCAAGCCCACCTTCCATAGGACAGGGGCTGGCAACTAGCACCGAAGGCGTATTCCCTAAAACTGGGAAGGCATTGCCTTTTTAACCTGCAATCACATGTAACCAAGCACACAAAAAGATAGAAAGACAAGTAAACTGAATTGTAAAAAGAGTGAGTGTAGTAAGTAAAAGGGGCCAGAATACAAGCCCAACTGGAAATTACAAGTAAAACTGTGATACAATACAATTGAAGAAAAGGGAAAGTTAGCTGCTGGGTCGTCCTATGTGTACTGACACACCATATGGTCCACCTCTAGGTACTGTCCAGTCCTGGTACTCTCATCCTTAGTCAGCACTGTCTTTCGTCTGCATCCAACACAACAAGGTGCAAGCATATCCCCTGTAGGGGTGAGTATAACGATACTCATTAGGGACCCCGAGACCCTCTAAGTCTCACAGAATCCATCAATGATAAATCAAAAAGTATGAAATAAACAGATAACCTTACTTAGTTATATTCCCATACATATACATAAGTTATCAAGTAATCCATCTTAATCATGAGGAAAACACAGAGGTACTGACTCAGCTCACACCAAGATTTATTCAAGGGGTAGTATCAAGTAACATTCCCAGTCACAACGTCAAACACCTTGGCTGCTGGAGAACTCCTCCTATATCAAGTACAGTGGGCCTACCACGTCACCCATAGGCGCTTCCTACTAACCTTGGACTACTGAGGTACTCCTCCTGTCTAGTACCGTGGGTCTGCCGCGTCACCAAGGCGCTCCCCCTCGTGGCCTGCTGAGGTACTCCTCCTGTCGAGTACCGTGGGTTTGCCGTGCCACCAAGGCGCTCCCCACCGTGGGTCTTCCACGTCACCAAGGTGCTCCCCACTGAGCCTGTCAATTCACTCCGAGTCGAAATGGTCAGCAGTCATCAAGTCTCAACCAACCACTCGTTTCCCGCACTATGCTCACTCATCTCCAGGAGGATCCACTCCACAAGCTACTGGTCGATACTCCAAATGCTGAAAATTCCCACGAAGAAGTATCTCAAAGGTCCGCCATGTCATAGGGGTCTCAATGTAATAGATGACACGTCAATCGAACGCCCGATTTGTGAGTTATTAGCCTTTTAGTCCCGAGGGCCCGATTGGATTCGTGCTCGATCCAACCTGACCATTTCCCATATTAAACCAAAACATAGTGGGGTATCACTCAAATGGACCATCTTACTCCAAGATTTCTAGCACTGCTAACGGTTCATCAAACGGACATCTAGTGCCAAAGTTATGGCCAAAAGAAAGTAAATGGGTCGTAGTGGGACCGGGTCCGGTCTGACCTGGTCGGACTGACCCGACCCGACCAGGCCTTGGCCGACCCGATTCAGGTCTACCCGGCCTGACCTACTAGGTCTAGCCTGGCCCGCAGTGCTGCCCGGCCCGTTGGGTCCAGCTCGGCAGGCCACGAGGGGCCACTGAGAGTGCCGCGAGGGCGCGAGGCCGTGGGGTGGCAGTCCGACTGCAGGGCGGTGATTTGTCTGTGGGGTGGCGGTCCGGCCACAGAGTGGCGGTCCGGCCGCGCAGGGCGATGGTTTGGCCGCAGGGCGGCGCCTCGGCCACAGGGCGGTGCAGAGCCGCGGATGGCGGTGGCGGCCACGGTCGACGCGGAGGCCATGGGGCGACGACGGTGGCCGTGGGGCGGCGCCGTTGCGCCATCGCCTTCATCGCATCCGGTGGTGGTTCCAGTCACTGTTCTCGTGCCCCAACCATGGATGGTTTCCATCCTTCTCCATCACGAAGAACACAAAAAGATTTGCGGAAGGGTCAGGACATGTTAGTTTGGCCCGTACCCTTCGCTTTAGGGTGGTAGCATATGGATCATCAAGAACATGAACATGAACGTCAAATCCTATCCTCCCACAATGATCGTTCCCAACCCGCAAAAGAAATAGAAGGGGTGTACATGGAAAGTGATAAAAAAAATAAATGACCCCATACCTCATTCGCTTGATGACGCTGACGAGGTCGCAAGGAAAAGACGAATCTTTGGGAAAAGATGGACGTCAGTTTCATCGGTGTTTTCCTCGATTTTCGGTTCGTGCATCGTTAGAGATACTTTAATGGTATTTGGAGAAGAAAACTTCAAAGGAGAGGCGTTCTTTGTTGGTGTTCTTTATTGGAGTTCTTCATTGGAGATCTTTTCTCCCAAAGATCCTCCTCTACCAAATCCACCAAAATGAAATGGTAGCCCCAAAATAATAGATTATGTGATCTATTATGTTTGTTGGCATATAATTCAAATTGGGTTAATTAATCTCATAGGTTGGCACAATTAAAGTGGTTCGTTGGCTTAATTATTGTGGAGGAGGGTTGGCACAATTAACATTAGAGAATTTGAAGAGGATCTCCCACATTTAATGAGGGAGTTGAGAGGTTTAGGCCTCGGGTGGTCCCCACCACCATAACCACTCATGGGAGGTTAAGGTCTAGTGGTCCCCACTTCTCAACTTCCGCATGGAGGTTTTAAAAAATAAAATAAAAATAAAAGCTATACAACTTTATTTTTATTTTATTCATTCACAAAAAACCCAAAAACTAACTTCCACCTTCAACCAACTGTCGTCGAGGTTAATGTCTCTTTAAGAAAAAACCGGTGTTGCTAGTTCAATGGTGCCCTCAGATTTCAATTCCGAGAACTGGTTCAAAAGTTAGAAAAAACCACTCACACGTTTACTGAACGTACCCGAACAAAAGTTCAGAAATTCATTCCAGGAACTCCGGGCCTCGGAATCACGTGCCTTCAATTTTCACAGACTTGTAAAATTCCCATTTATTAAAAAAAAATTACATGGAAATTCTGTGTCTTTACATTCTTCCCTCCTCAGGGCTCTACATCCCCGTAATCCACAACTCAAACTAGGTAAACCAGTGGGGGTTCTGAGCACGAATCTAAGTCTCCTGCTCCCATGTGCTCTCCTAGAGGTTCCCGTGCTGCCAGCGAACGCGCACCAGAGGTATCGACTATCCACAAAGGACTCGTTCCCGTCGATCCTAAATCTCTACTAGAACCTCCATAAAAGTCTCCCCATCGTCGATGTCTAGCTCTCCATGGTTGATGATGTGATAAGGTTTGTTCACGTATCTCTTCATATGGGATACATGGAAGACATCGTGCACTCGGTGCAATTGAGGTGGAAGAGTTAAGAGATAAGCCACCTCGCCAACTCTTCTGAGGACCTGAAAGGGTCCGATGAACCTCAGAGATAACTTGCCGCCTCAGCCAAATCTCTACAAACCTCATCAAGGTGAGACCCGTAGAAAGACGTGGTTGCCATCCTCGAACTCCAGAGGTCTCCGTACAATGCCTCAAAAGGTGCCATCCTAATGGTGGAGTGATATATGTTGTTGTATGAAAACTCCACCAAAGGTAAGTGATCCTCCCAGCTGCGACCGAAGTCAAGGACACAAGCACGCAACATGTCCTTGAGGGTCTGAATGGTCCGCTCAGTCTGGCCATCCGTCTGAGTATGGAAGGTGGTTCTCAAATTAAGCTGTGTCCCAAAATCCTCCTACAACCCCTTCCATATCCGGGAAGTAAAATTTTTATCACGATCGGAGACAATCGTCGAGGGTACTCCATGTAGTCGTATAATCTTCTGCACATAGAGGAGTCCCATGTTCTCTACTAAACCCTTCTCTCTGATCGGTAGAAAGTGGGACGAATTGGTGAGTCGGTCGATGATCACCCAAATTGAGTCATGAACCCTGTATGTACGTGGAAGTCATGTCACAAAGTCCATGGATATCCCATCCCACTTCCACTCCGGTACCTCTAAAGGTTGAACCAAGCCTGCTGGTACCCAATTCTCCGCCTTCACTTACTGACAAGTGAGGCAACGAGAAACAAACTCTACTACTGCTTTCTTCATTCCCGACCACCAGTGCTGTCATCGGAGATCCTGGTACATCTTCGCCACTCCTGGATGTACCTCTAGAGGGGATTTGTGGAACTCCCTCAAGACTGACTCCTAAAGTGACATTGGTACCATGGTACGTCCTCTGAAGAGGATGACGTGATCCCCACCTTCAGAAAATCCATCAGGTGTCCGCCCTATGGATATTTGAGCATGTCGAGCCTCACAGTCAGTGTCCCCAAGCTGCGCCTCCCTGACTCGCTGAAGAAGTGGGGGAGTGATTGTAAGAGACTGAAGAAAGGCTGCTCCATCTCTATCCACAAAGGATATCTGTAAAGCAGCCAGCTGCTCCGTCACCTCGCCTAGTAGCTGTATACCAGATCTCCTACTAAGTGCATCCGTAACAATGTTCCCCTTCCTAGGAGTATAGACTATCTTGAAGTCATAGTACTAGAGGAACTCAAGACAACATAGCTGTCTCAGGTTCAGGTCCTTCTAAGAGAATATATACCTGAGACTCTTGTGATCAGAGTACACTATAAAATGTTTGCCCATCAGATAGTGCCGCCACATCTTCAAGGTGAAGACCACTTCTGCTAACTCCAAGTCATGGGTAGCTTAGTTCTGCTCATGTTGTCTCAGTTGTCAATAACCATATGCGATCACTGCTCGCTCCTACATCAGGACACATCCGAGTCCAGTCCCTAATGTGTCGCAGTAGACTACACACCCTATGACCTCCTCTAGAAGCCTCAAGATGGGGGCACTAGTTATCCTCTGGCTCAGCTCTTGAAAACTCTGATGGCATCTCTCTGACCACACGAATGGTTACCCCTTCTTAGTTAAGGCTGATAGTGGTGCTGCAACTCTAGAGAAATCTGGTACAAACCTCCGGTAGTATCCAGCCAAACCCAGGAAACTCTGTACCTCCATCACACTCCCAGGTGGCTCCCAAGAAAGTACCGACTCAATATTTTCTAGATCCACTGCAACTATAGCCTTTGATATAACATTCCCAAAAAATTAAACCTCTTAGATCCAGAACTGGTACTTCGAGAGATTACCATAAAGTTGGTACTCTCAAAGTGTATTCAGTACTACCTACAATTGATAAGCATGCTTCTCCTCAGTATTTGAGTAGATCCGAATGTCATCGATGAATACTACTACAAAGAGATCAAGGTATGGCTGAAAAATCCTATTCATGAGTCCCATGAACACCGTTGGAGCATTGGTCATGCCGAATGGCATAACCAATAACTCTTAATGGCCGTACCGACACCTAAAGGCCATCTTCTGCACATCCTCGTCTCGTACTCTGAGCTGGTGATAGCCTGATCTGAGGTCTATCTTCGAGAACCACCATGCTCTCTTCATTTGATCAAAGAGGTCGTCAATCCTAGGGAGTGGGTAATTGTTCTTCACAGTCACCTGGTTCAGGCGTCGATAGTCAACACAAAGCCTCAAGATCCCATACCCCTTCTTGGAGAACAGAATCAGGGTTTCCCAAGGAGAAACACTGGGCTAGATGAATCCCTTCCCCTGAAAGTCCTCTAACTGTACCCGCAGCTCACGAAGCTCTATGGGAGCCATCCGATATACTGGTGTAGATATCAGTGTCTTCCAGAGGTACAAGTCAATATAAAATTCCACCTATATGCGAGGAGGTAGACTTGGAACATCATCAGGGAAAACAATCGCTCACTAGTCCACCACTACAGGATAGATCAGACTCTCCACATCAATAGCTCTGAGGGTAAGGCTAGCCAACTGATGAGTGACCGAATGTACTCTCCTCTGGGTATGTCCATAATGTGTTGCAAAGTATCCCTTCTCACCGATGAAGGTAAACCTGGTCCCATCCGCACGGACACACCACACCTTGCACCAAGTACAGTCAATCTGAGCATGGACTGTAGATAACCAGTCCATACCCTAGATGACATCATAAGGCCTCGACACCGCTACTAGGAGATCTCAGCCGAAGCTCTCACCTCTTAGAGTAAGCTCACACTACCGACACCAGTGTGTAATAGTCGAATCTGCTCCCATAGGAGTCTTTATCCATAAGGATTGAGCCAATGAATCCGTAGGAATCTCCGAGCTCTGAACGAGGGAAGTGGCAAAAAAAGAATGACTGGAACCTATGTCTATAAGAACTGAAACTAATATGGAGTAGACACATATCGTACCTCGTATCATCTCTATAGCTCCATGATCATAAGCCTCAGCTACTTGTAGCTGAGCTCTCCCCTGTCCACCTACTCCCTGCGGTCGGGGTGGACCTTCTAGTGGTGGTGGTGGTAACATCTTGAATCGTTGCCCACCGCCAGCTGGACGACTAGCTCCTTTTCCATGTCCACCTGCTCCCTACGGACTACCTCGATTGAACCTCTGTATCTAACTGGGTGGTCCCTTGACCGTCTTCTGATCATCCGTATGATGGGTCGGATGGTCACGAGCCATGTGACCCTGCCCGCCGCATGAGTAACACTTCCCTCTCCTTGCCTGACTGGTTCTGCCTCGGGTGCCCCACACAACTGATCCTGAGTCATGCATTTGTCCACCTGTAGGTCTGGTCCTCTTTGAACTCTGCGAAATATGTCTGCTACCAGCTACAGAAGAATCTGCAACGTGATGTCTGGTAGTGGGTCTCACTACTGGTAACTGCCCTGCAAGGAAACTCTCCACCAAGAGGGCTCTCTCTAACACCCCTGCCTGCGTCAGGATACTGAGTGAGATCATCGAAGCCCTGATCTCCCAACTGAGCCCCTGATCAAAGGTTCGGGCCCTAAATAAAGGGTCCCACACCATATCCGTAGAGTAACGTGAGAGGTCATTGAACCTCGTTGAGTACTGAGCTACAGTCATGCTGCCCTGCTGCAAATGAAGAAGCTCCTGTATGTGCACTGCGCAAAGAGTCACTGGAACAAACTCTACCCAAAAAAATCTCTCGAAGTCTTCCCAGAGAAGAATCACCTTGTTGTGAACTTGGAGCATCAAGCTCCAACATCTGCCTTCTGCTTCCTATATAAGGATGGAGGCAAGTATCACCATGAGATTGGCTGGTGTCCCTATGAGTCGGAAGACTCTCACCACAACCTCCAGCCAATCCTCAGCTGCCTGTGGGTCCGTCTCTCCCCTGAACCTGGGTGGCCTATGGCACTGGAAATCATGCAATGCAATCAGTCGGTGTGCACTCTCTACTTCTGGGGCTGGTGGCATCGGTTTCCCAATGGGTATTGGTACTGTTGGTGCCTCTACTGGAAGAGGACCCTACACCAAGGCCTTGTCGCTCAGTGGGCTATCAGTGCGTACAACTCTCGGAACCCTAGCTGCCTATCTGCGTGGAGGCATCCTGAAAAGAAATAGGTGTGCCACGGTTAATAAGTTATACCTGGTGAGATAACTCATAGAGTTCACAAAGAAGACTCTTGAAAACACACACAAAATTAGTGTTTTCAAGCACTGAGTCGGAAATCAGAAGTCAGGGTCCTAGTGTATGGATACGTCGGCCACCGTACCAACACTGGACTCCTTGAACTAAAAACCACACTCATTACCCCTAACAATGTTACTTCATATAAAAGATCAGAGTCCTAGTTATTCAGTAGAATCAACTCTTCTGATACCAATTTGTCATGACCCGTCCCCCAGGGCCCGTGCCGTGACTACCCCAAGCTCACCTTCCATAGGCCAGGGGCTGGCGACTAACACCAAAGGCGTATTCCCTAAAACTGGGAAGGCATTACCTTTATAACCTGCAAGCACACGTAACCAAGCATATAAAAAGATATGAACACAAGTAAACTGAACTGTAAACAGAGTGAGTGAAGTAAGTAAAAGGGGCCAGAATACAAGCCCAACTAGAAAGTACAAGTACAGCTATTATACAATACAACTGAAGAAAAGGGAAAGTCAATTGCCGGGTCGTCCTTCGAGGTTCCTACCTGAAGGGTAGGTATAGATCAACTCCTCAGCACTCCACATCCACTCATCTCCTCTACGTACCGACATTCCATATGGTCCACCTCCAGGTACCGTCTAGTCCTGGTACTCTCAGCCTTAGTCAGTGCTGTCCATCGTTTGAATTGAACACAACAAGGTGCATGCATAACCCATACAGGGGTGAGTATAATGATACTCAGTAGGGACCCCGAGACCATCTAGGTATCACAAAATCCATCAAGGATAAATCACAAAGTATAAAATCAACAAATAAAATTAGGTATATTCCCATACATATACCTAAGTTATCAAGTAATCCATCTCAATCATGAGGAAAACACAGAGGTACTGACTCAGCTCACACCAGGATTTATTCTAGGGGTAGTATCAAGTAACATTCTCAATCACAACATCAAACACCTCGACTACTAAAGAACTCCTCTATTGAGTACAGTGGGCCTGCCGCATCACACATAGGTGTTTCCCACTAACCTTGTACTGCTGAGGTACTCCTCCTGTCGAGTACCATGGGTCTACTGTGTCACTAAGGCGCTCCCCACTATGGGTCTGCCACATCACCAAGGTGCTACCCCTCGTGGCCTACTGAAATACTCCTCCTGTTGAGTACCATGGGTTTTCCGCATCACCAAGGAGCTCCCCACCGTGGGTCTTCCACATCACCAAGGTGCTCCCCACTGGGCCAGTCAAGTCACTTTGAGTCGAAATGGTTAGCAATTGTCAAGTCTCAGCCAGCCACTGGGTTCCCGCACTATGCTTGCTCGTCTCCGAGAGGATCTACTTAAAAATCTACTATTTGATACTCCAACTACCACAAAGTCCCACAAAGAATTATCTCAAAGGTCCACCACGTCATAGGGTCTCAACGTAACAGACGACATGTCAATCGAACGCCCGGTCTGTGAGTTATTAGCCTTTTAGTCCCGGGGGCCCAGTTGGATTCGTGCTAGATCCAACCTGACCATTTCCCATCTTAAACCAAAACACAGTGGGGTATCACTCAAAGGGACCATCCCACTCTAATATTTCCATCACCACTGACGGTTCATCAAACGGACGTTCGGTGCCAAAGTTATGGCCAAAAGAAAGTAAATGGGTCGTAGTGGGCCCGTGTCCGGTCTGACCCGGTCGAACCGACCCAGCCTGACCCGACCTAGGAAGACCCAGTTCTGGTCGACCCAGCCTGACCCACTGGGTTTGGCCCAGACCACAGTGCTGCCCGGCCCGTTGGGTTCGGCCCGACCTACTGGGTTCGGCCCGGCAGGCCGCGAGGGGTCGCAAAGAGTGCTACGATGGCGCGAGGCCGCGGGGCAGCGATCCAGCCGTAGGGCGGCAGTCCGTCCATGCGGGGTGGTGGTCCAGCCACGGGGCAGTGCCTCAGTCATGGTGCGGTGTGGATTCGTAGACAAAAATGGTGGCTGCGGTCGGCGTGGAGGCCACGGGGCGGCGACGACGGCCGCGAGGTGGTGCCGTTGAGTCGTCGTCTTCATCGCGGCCAGCGGTGGTTCCAACCACCATTCTCATGCCCCAACCATGGATGGTTGCGATCCTCCTCCATCATGAATAAAACCAAAATATTTGAAGAAGGTTCAGGCCATGTTGGTTTGGCCCGTACCCTCCACGTTAGGGTGGTAGCATATGGCTCATCAAGAACATGAACATGAACATCAAATCCTATCCTCCCGCAATGATTGTTCCCAAACCACAAAATAAATAGAAGGGGTGTACATGGGAAGTGATAAAAAAATAGAAATAAACTCCTACCTCATTCGCTTGATGACGTCGACGAGGTCACAAGGAAGAAGACGAATCGTTGGGAAAAGATGGAGGTCAGTGTCGTCAGCGTTTTCCTCGATTGTCGGTTCGTGCATCCTTGGAGATCCTTTAACAAAATTTGGAGAAGAAAACATCAAAGGAGAGGCATTCTTCGTTGGTGTTATTCATTGGAGAGATTTTCTCCGAAATCTCCTCCTATCCCAAATCCACCAAAATGAAATGGTAGCCCCAAAATAATAGATTATGTGATCTATTATGTTTGTTGGAATATAATTCAAATTGGGTTAATTAATCTCATAGGTTGGCACAATTAAATTGGTGTGTTGGCTTAATTATTATGGTGGAGGGTTGAAATAATTAATATTGGAGGAGTTGAAGAGGCTCTGCCACATTTAATGAGGGAGTTGAGAGGTTTAGGCCTCAGGTGGTCCCCACCACCATAACCTCTCATGGGAGGTTAAGGTTTGGTGGTCCACACTTCTCAACTTCCACATGGAGGTTTTAACAAATAAAATTAAAATAAAAGCTATAAAAATTTATTTTTATTTTATTCATTCATGAAAAACCCAAAAACAAACTTCCACCCTCGACCAACTGCCGTCGAGGTGAATGTCTCTTTAAGCAAAGACCGACACTGTGAGTTCAACAGTGCCCTCAGATTTCAATTCTTAGAACCAGTTAAAAAGTTATAAAAACCCACTCTCACGTTTACTAAACGTACCTGAACAAAAGTTTAGAAATTCATTCCGGGCACTCCGGGTCTCAGAATCATGTGCCTTTAATTTTCACAGACTCTTAAAATTCCCAATTATTAAAAAAAATTACATGGAAATTCTGGGTCTTTACAGGAACCTCCATTCCCTAAGTAGTAATGTCATCTTCTTAGGGTGGACAATAAAAAATAATATCATTTAAAACATGATACGCTAAAATCATCCCCTGTGCTACAACATGGTACGCTGCTTGGCTAAAAACCTCATACTCCTCTGGATTATACATGTAAATAATATGATATAGTCGAGTATGTTATAAATAAATTCAAAATGAATTAAAAAAGTGAAAAAATAAATGAAAATTCATTAACTTACCAGATTCTTGATCCCTCTACCGTGTGGATTAAGATATAATATAGACTTCAGTTTATACAATGGCTCATACTCGAGCTGCTCTGCTAGAGGGAATCACATAGTATTCATACCCTCGTTATGAAATAATTCTTTTCAGTACTAGTGGTATAGATACTCTATATGTTGTTAGTTCCAATCGATATATTGTCTCCCTATAAACTTTATAGAATGAATTGTTGCTGACTGTCTCTATGGAAAGGGATTACGCTGAAAAAAATCCAAAATGGAACATGAATCTATTAGTCTGATGCCACTTAACAATGTGAACGTGAATGAGAGGCACTACAACCATGGAATCATGAATCCCATTAGTTCAGTATGTAGGTAGCTGGTTTAATAGAGCCCAATATGGTATCCATTCAATCTGAAATGAAATGTGACATATGTTAAAAAAATTGTTTCCAAAAACAAAACAATAGAATATTATGAAATTGATTAGTCAATAAAAGACTATATATAGTCACATTGGTGGGTAGTAGACTATCCAACATGAGATGATATGAACCCAAGTTGTGCCTAGATGACTTAAAAAAGTGGTTTTATTGACTTCACATGTAACATAAAACATATAAAGTGATACATAATAAGAAAATAAATTTAATAACTCATAGTAGCATCTGAAAAAAATAAAGATGAGTGATGATACCAGCATCCACATAGAGCGTCATGCATCACATCTGTATCAATCTCATGACCAAAAAAATAGTGGAGGGGGGAGATATGCAATTCAATTCCCACATTTGAATAAGGATGAAACATCCCTTGGGATATATGTGATCTAATCAGCATGCCATGCATAATTCCATGTAAGTATAATGAAAGAACATAGATCCCCAGCTATATCTTTCGACTTGATCAAAATCCTCTAGTAACCCCAGATACATCACGTGAACATGCATATCAGAGTGATCAGTGCACAATTTCACTTCAATGAGATACAAGATATATGCATGAGCATGATGTATGATAGTCTGCTTGTCAACATCATTGGGTAACTATGAAAAGTGCATCTCAAGTCACCACATAGATATTAACCCACCATCTGCAGCATCTTCATCATCCAAAATATTAATGCCTATCAATCATTGTACAAGTTCAAACTATTCTCCATTGGTGGGTCCTATAACAACATCCCCCTAGATAGGAAAACTGAGAAAAAATTTAATATCCTCAAGGGTGATGGTCATCTCTCCCTTAGGAAAGTGGAATGTTTGTGTCTCAAGTCTCTATCTATTGATAAGATAAATAAGGAAGTTATGATCAATGAATGTAAAATCAGATGCAATAATGCTATAGAATCTAGTATGGTGTCATTATGATATAATGGAAACTAGAGGCAGAATGTGATGATAATAGTGTGCTCAACGAACCCTGACATGTCAAACCACACTACCCAATAGCACGTCACATGAAACATGCCTATATTTCGTAGTGATTAGCATAGTATACTTCGTCTCTATGTAAACAAATAAAAAAATTCTTAAGTGTAAAATTTAAATATAACGTTATGGTTAATGGAATGTTATGACTAGTAGAATGTAAGACATAACATTTCTATTCCCATTATTTTATGATGTTTTTCTTTCCAAAAGAAAAGGACATGTATTCATGTTTCTAAAAGAATATTTATAAATTGGATTTAGATATTATTTTACCTTATAAAAGTTATTTTATAAGATATGGTTTTATATATTTATATATATAAACATTTTGTAATCATTTTCTAAAAGTTTATTAGAAAATAAGTTAAAAATGTTTTTTAATGTGAGGTATTACTAAGAGAAAACGTAAAATAAATTTATTTCTCTATTATAAAATTAAAACTATGATCATATAAAGTAAAATAGAAAAGAAAAAACCCATTAAATAACACATGACTAATTTAAAATATATAATAAATACCTTCAAAATTTCCAACAGAACAGAGTTTAGATGAGATGATCCTGACATTGTAAGTAAAGTAAAATCCAAATTATTTTCAAGTGATAGCTTAATAACATCTTCTTAATGTATGTAATTAACTTTTTAATTTTAAAAATATTTTAGAATTATAATGAAAGGCCTCTATATATAATGAAGATGTCATTCGAAGGCTAAAAGATTTTTGAAATTCAAAATTTAAGTACATTCCTTTGGAAGATGCTATTAAGCTACCACTTGAAAGTAATCTGGATTTTGCTTCAATTTTGAAGTCAGGCTCATCTCATCCAAACATTATTTTCTTGAAAAATTTCAAGGTATTTCATGTATTTTATAAATCATTAATGTGTTATTTAATGGGTTTGTTATTATCTATTTCACTTTATATGATCATACTTTTCATGTTATTAAGGAGAAATAAATTGATCTGATGTTTTCTCTTATTTTTACATCAGTTTAAAAAAAATTATGTAACTTATTTTATAATAAAATTTTAGAAAATGAAGAAAAAATACTTTAACTAATAAGTTAGATCCAAAATAGTGTGCCTTTTAATTTATATATGATTTCTCACATGATGGTATGTTTCATGATTATTTTCTCACATGATTCCTTTATAGTTTATCCATGGATAGTTTTATTATACTATCATGTCACCTTACATGTACTTATCATATTTAATATATTATGAATAGGAAAGGTATATTATTATTTTATAGTAAAAGTATTAAAAAATTTCATAAAATTATAAAAAATGAATGATTTTATATTAACAGATGTAATTAATAATATGAAAAGATCACATTGGAGACAATAAATCATTATGGCTTAGAGTGTAAACTCGATCCAGAAATGTTAGGGAATTGTTTACTATTATGAACTTCTTGATGACATATGCTACATATCAAACATTTCCCTTGTTCTTAAGGCTAGTCCATCTCATTTCACATCATGTTGGGCTTCAATCTCTCTCGTTGATGCAACCTATTGATGTCAGGTATCAATATCGACTGGTCTTTAGGAATTGGTAAATATTGAAACTCCCCAATAGGCATCCATGATGAAGAATAACAGTTAAAAATGGCGTCCATCTGGTACACTAGATCAACATATAATTCCCATGATATGTTCAAAGTGGTACATGATATGATGATGTGTGTACATGGAAACTAAAATTCCTAGAAGTTTCCACATTGACATTACTTCGTTTCTATTAATACAACCAAGACTCAACCACTGCTATTTATGATGGGGTCCGTACACTCTTAAACTTAAAATCAATAATATTCTCAATGGTAAAGGTACACTTGATAATTATAAACTTATTTAATGTTCTTTTCAATATCTCATTGAAAGTTTTTCCATAACTTATCCCCTACTAAATCCCATCCGAGGCATGTTTTTGAATATCAACAAAGTACTTCACACAATGATAAAATGCATCCTAAACTAGTCCAATTATAGATAACTTGTCAAGCCACTTAAAGATACTATTGATTCACTCCACAATGTTTATGGTCATGTGTCCATACCTCTTCCCCCCATCATATACCAATGTCCATTTTTCTTTTGGAATTTACATCATATAATCATACACTTCTTGATTATCCTTGATGATTTATTTGAAATGTTGTCCAAACCTTCATTTATCCATCTCCTATTATATAAATTATTGATCATATTTCAAATAAATTAATTTTATCATTATGTTAAAATAGTAAAAAATAATAAAGAGATTGCATACCAAGACTTTTTATTTCCTTATTCATAGGTTCATCATGGAATTTTTTTTGTACATTTCTAGTAATTCATCTGATGTAGAATGAATGATGTGCATTTTGGGGTCTCTATGTATTAGGATACACATTTATTTCCTCATTGATTTCCCGATGATGATCATATATCAAACAGACACCCCAAATGCAGGTGAAATGGTTACTGATACATTCTAAAAACCAAATCAATGATTTATAATTTATCTTCTCCACAAAGAAAAATATAAATGGTAGAGATGAATAATTTCCATCTTGGGTTAGCACAATCAACAATACGCCCTTGTATTTTCCATATAGAAATGTTCAACCAATCTTTATTAACTAGGCAGCATGGCCCATTGTCGTGCATCAGTTACCAATTGAGTCTAGCTCAATGCGGTGTTTTCAGGTTTTACCTCAAAGTACATCTGCACCAAAGACACATCCACTTGTAGTATCCATACAAGGATTTGATTTCATAAATAACCATACAATATTTTTGATTTCAAAATTTTATAACACATTCTTATATACAAAAAATATAAAACTAATTTTTCATAGTACAATTTTTAATTTTCATAAAGGTTTGTTCAGTGGTTTTTAAAGAGAATTTGATTCATCTAAAACATATCCATCGATAGTAACAAACCAAGAATGAAATAAAGTACAATTCATCTAAATCATAAGAGTAAAAAATAATGTGTGTAGTTAAGCCTCTTTATCATCCAGTTATCCATCTTTCATCCTATGTTAATTCTATGTTTATCAAAATTTAATCAATATCTAATCATTAATTAATTAGTAGTTAAAAATTCTTTAATTATTAATTAATACAAAATTAATTATTACTTAATTATTCATTAATCACTATTTAATAATTTCTTCACTAATAGATATCAAATAGTTACTTTATATCTAATTATTAGTTAATTAATAGTTAATCATTAAGTAATTATGACTAAATCATTCTTTAGTCATTAATTAATCATATGTTATTCATTAGTTAATTATTAGCTAATCATTAGTTAAGTATTTGATAATACTATATTAATTATTCCTTAATTATTCTTTAATCATTATTAAATAATTCTTTAATCATTACTTAATCAGTAGTTAAGCATTATTTAATAATTAGTTAATGATTATTTAATCATTAGTTAATAATTACTTAATCATTCTTTAATCATTAGTTAAAAATTATTTAATCATTACATAATCATTCTTTAATCATTAGTTAATCATTAATAAATAAATATTTACTCATTATTAAAAAAATTCTTTAATCATTAGTTAATCATTAGTTAATCATTATTTAATAATTCTTTAATATGTAGTTAAACATTATTTAATCATTACATAATTATTCTTTAATCATTAGTTAATCCCTATTTAATTAATCTTTTCTCATTAGTTAATCATTCTTTAATCATTACATAATCATTCTTTAATCATTAGTTAAACATTATTTAATCATTAGTTAATAATTCTTTAATCATTAGGTAATATTTATTTAAGAATTCTTTAATCATTAGTTAAACATTCTTTAGTCATTAGATCATATATATTTAATCATTAGTTAATCAATCTTTAATCACTAGTTAATAATTATTTAATCATTCATTAAACATTAGTTAATCATTATTTAATAATTCGATAAGAATTAGTTAATCATTCTTTAATAATTAGTAAATCATTATGTAATCATTATTTAATAATTAGTTAAACATTATTTAATCATTCTTTAATAATTAATTATACACTATTTAATCCTTAGTTAATTATTCTTTAACCATTAGTTAATCAATCTTTATTCATTAGTTAATCATTCTTTAATCATTCATTAAGAATTAGTTAATTAATCTTTAATCAGTAGTAAATAATTATTTAATAATTCTTTAATCACTAGTTAATCATTCTTTAATCATTAATTAATCAATTTTTAATAATTAATTAATCAATATTTAATTATTATTTTATCATTAGTTAATCATTAATTAATATTTTTTAATCATTAGTTAATCATTCTTTCATTAGTGAACCATTATTTAATCATTATTCAATCATTCTTTTATCATTAGTCAATTATTCCTTAATCATTAGTTAATCATTGTTTAATCATCAGTTAATAATTATTTAATCATTAGTTAATCATTAGTTAAAAATTAGTTAATAATTATTTAATCATTCTTTAATCATTAGTTAATAAAACATTAATCATTAGTTAATCATTCTTTAATCATTAGTTAACCATTCTTTAATTATTAGTTAATTAATCTATAATAATTAGTTAATCATTCTTTAATCATTAGATAATCAATCATTAATAATTAGTTAATCATTATTTAATCACTAGTTAATCATTCTTTAATCATTATTTAATCATTAGTTTATCATTATTTATTCATTAGCTATTCATTAGTTAAATATTACTTAATTATTAATTATTAATGCCTTAATCATTAGATAATCATATGATATTCTTAAGTTAATTATTATTAGCTAATAATTATCTAATCATTATTTAATCCTAAGTTATTCATTAGTTAATCAATAAACAATCATTAATAATAATAACTATTATTTCTAAACTGTATCTAACTAAATAAACTAGTAAATTAATAACATATTTACAACTAACTAAAAATAAATAAATTAATTAAATAATTATATATTTTTTAAAAAATATACCTCTAAATGATGCTTCACTAAATTTGACACTCCTTTTAGGTCAAAAAAACCACCACACACAAATGAAGAACCACCGGAATAATTATAGAGAGATAGGGAGTGAAAATTAAAGAGATGAAAGAAATTTTGAGTGAGAAGGGGGGGATTTTATAGTCATTTCAGGGAAAGATGATAAGTTTTCTGTCACCCTTTGCCTTTATTTAGGAAAAAGGAGACTTCATGGAAGCCATATTTTGATTTACATTAGTTAAAAGGCATTATTTCCCATGACTATTTTTCCATGTCATCGATCCGTGTAAATGAGAGGAAAAGGAAACATTGACTATGCCACCTTTCAATTAAAAGTAAAGGTGGCAGGGTTGCTTCCACCTTTCTATGTTAGTTTAAAAAAATTAACATAGACCTATTTAAATAAATATTTTAAAAAAAAGTATATTAAAAAATAATCTATCTCTCATAATTCACATAAAAATAATTTAATTATCACTAAATCAAGACATGAAATATTTGCAAGGTTCACTACTTTATATGAATAAGTACTTGTCATGGAATATCTTTTATCACACATCACATGACCGATATTTTATTATCAAGTTTGAACAAAATGGGAAATCAGATGTCTTTGAGCCCATAAATTATGAATCGTAATACTAAAAATGTTCTACCACTTTTAAAAATGTGAAAATGACCTCAATTGATTAAAACTAACACAAATTATTTGAATAATGGACAAATTAATAATCTCCTTCTTCAATCCATTTTTGATGTAAAAATTATCCACTTCTTTATTTCCACTTCTCACTCTCACAAATTATTATAGTATATATAAATATATTCTTTCATTTTGAATATTTTACCCTTATATCACATAAACAACCCATCATTTTATCTTTTGTCTTCTTACATATTTATTTTTACCATAATCCATGGTTTCAATAAAAAATTAATTCCAAAAATATAACTACTACATTAATGGATATTATCATTTTCATGTATGTTTCAACACAATTTATAGAAATTAATAGATGGTTTGAGGGTCCAAAATAATTACCAATATTTAATAAGAATTAATTTGATGAAAAATGTAATTAAACATGCATTATACTAAAATCAATAAATCATAACTTTAACAATTCCAACTCACAATTAAGCACAATAAAGAAAATAAAGTTTTTTTACTTTTATGCCTTGTTATAATCCCCATTACCCATCACTTGAATGATTTTTTTAAGTTACACATCACATTGAAAATACACTTCCTACTTATGCATCATCTGTTACATAGCTCAAATCTTTTGGAATGATAAAAACACAAATATGCGGTCTTTATCTTCACAATGTCTCACTTACACAGTTTAATATCCCTCTTTCTCCTCATTGGATTGAGAAGGTGAGAGGATGCTACTTGGCCTTAAGTGTCATCCCCAAGATGCCAAAGGCTGGCAATAAATGCTAGAGGATTTCAATACAATTGGGGGGGGGGATAATTTACCCTTTAAGAATAAAACAAAAAACTAAAAAATTCATA
The DNA here is from genome assembly GCA_963277665.1 of Viscum album. Lineage (NCBI taxonomy): Eukaryota > Viridiplantae > Streptophyta > Magnoliopsida > Santalales > Viscaceae > Viscum > Viscum album. Next base: position 2,039,586,232 of record OY728141.1, on the reverse strand, counting down.
ACTGAACAACCACTATATGATGCATGGTAAAATAAAGACAACTCAAAAATTTATTTTATAAAAAATCCAAACCAAGTGTACCACAACAGAATACAAACCAACATCAAAGTAAAAGGAATAAAAACAACTAATAAAATTCATTGAATACCAAGACTCTATGATTGACAATCTCTATACTCCAATATCACAAAAAATCCTAAGTATCATGAGGTAGTGCTAAAGACTTGTGATACTTTACCTTTATCCATGTCCCAGAAGATGACACCTACAAAGCACCAAAGTTCCAAAGCATGGGTAAGAATAAAACGTAGTAGGCTTTCTCCAATGACTTCCCTACTCATGTCACTAGGATATAAATTTTAGTAAAATTTATAGAAAATAGTTTATATAAAAATATTTCCAAAATAGTTTATATAAAAAATATAAACAAGTTCCATGTTAACCAATTTTCAAGAAAAAAGCCACTTTCCATGAAAAAAACCAAGCACAACTTTAAAACTATTTCTCAATATCCATTTTAGAATAACCATTACATTCTTCTTATCCATACATCCAACCACGTATGTAACCTGGACCTCCCTATACTCGCAAGTGGTGAGTTATACTTCCACTAATCCATCCCTTAGCAGACTAATTTGACAGGGTTACTTTACACCCATCTCTGTCCCAAACTTTTGATGGGGGTACTTGATGTCCTTATCCATCCCAATTCATATGAACACATTCCATAAAACCATTCCAAACTGATGCCAAATCCAAGCATAATCAACCATTTCAATAAAACCTTTCTTTTATTGGAAATAATTAAACAAGACAATTCAAACCAACCATTCATTTCAATAAAATCATTCCTTTTATTTATTTTTTAATCAAATATATTTACCAAAATTCGAGAAAATCCCCATTTTAAAATCCATATTTTAAAATATAGAACCAAATCACTTTATGCAAGAACACCCAATTTCCATGTTTCCAAAAATCATCACTTAAGAGGGTTTCTAACAATTATAAATAAACCAATTCATACTCAATTTTACTTTAAGTCATAAATTTAAAATCATTCCAATCAGTTCTACTAAGAGGAGTCAGGAGTGAAGCCACCTACTTTGAGATTTTTGGAAAAAATGGTAAAAAGATGAAGAATGCCAATGAAAATGGGTAAAACTCCATGAAACCTCCTTAGATATCTTCCCCTATCATCAAAAAAGCCAAATATAATCATAAATGGCATAACAAATCTTAGATATACCCACATTGGGTGTAGATATAAGAAACTGAGAAGAGGGGGAAAGTTTATCTAATAAAACATGATAAGAATGGTGAAGAATGATCACATATCACAAGAATTGGGCTTCAATTCACTAAGTAAAGGCTCTAGATTGACTCTAATTTTCTTGGAAGAGGTTCTCCAACCTTTGAAAGAGAATAATCCCAAGTTAGGTCCACACATGAGAAAAAAACAATCCACATAGAGTAAAAAACATGTTAGATCCACTTTTTTATGATCTTACTTTGACCCCACGCATGGTTTAGTCTCACGGTTAAACAAACCATGCTCTAACTATGTATTAGCTACTACATTAAGACACCCTCACACAAACTCCTCACATGGTCACCCTAACCATGCACAAGCTGTGCTAAAGCCACTGCCTCTATATGCACAGTTTCCTACAAGTGTTGCACAGTTTTCCCAAACTGTGCTCCAACTATGAACTTATAGAAAGGCCCTAAAACATTCCATAAGTTCTCCCAAACTCTCCTAAATTTCACCCTTATACTTTATAAACATGAAAATCATAAAGAAAGTGTTACATACTAGAAATTGGTGGTGATAAATTTTCCCCACCATTGGCCTTTCCATCCCTAGAAAGTAGAAAAACAACATTTCTCTAAAAGAGTTCTGGCCATAAATCTTTCATTTCCTTCTCGTGTTCCCAAGTCTCTTCATAAATATAAAAATGTTTCCATAAAACCTAAACTAGACCAATAATATTTCCATGAAAGACTTTATCTTGTCTATCCACAATCCGTACTAGGATATGTAACAATGAAGCTTCTATCTCTAGGTTAATGTGATCCCATATGATCACATGGCCAGGATTAGGTTGATACTTTTTCAACTGAGATGTGTGGAATACATTATGCACCGAACTGAACCATGGTGGAAATTCCAACCGATATTCCACCCCTCAAAACTATTTTAGTATCTCAATAGGGCCAATTTATTGAGGATACAACTTTACCTACTTCCCAAAATTATGATTTCTAAGCATTGGAGAGATCCTTAAGAGCACATGATCAATCACTGCAAATGACTACGGTCGTCGATGATGATCTGCATATGATTTATGATGACTCTGAGCTGTATCTATTGTCTTCCTAGTCAACTTAATTTTCTATTTCATTTCTTGGACAAGGCTTGGCCCAACTAATGAAGTCTCACCTATTTTCATCCAACAAAGTGGAGAACGACAAGGACACCCATTCAATGCTTAAAAAGGATCCCTATGTATCAAGGCTTGATAACTGTTATTATATGAGAACTCCACCAAAAGCATGTGATATTTCAATGAGCCACCAAAATCCATTACACAAGACCACAACATTTATTCCAATGTCTGTATCATATTTTCAGATTGACCACCCATCTAAGGATGATACACCATACTCATAGTCAACTGAGTACCAAGGGATTTCTGTAAGGATTTCCAAAAATGAGGCATGAGTCTCAGATCTCCATATGAGAGTATCAAAATCAGTATGCCATGTCTCTTTAAAACTTCTTGGATATAGATCTTGAATATATCCTCCATCATATGAGTTTTGTGAATAGGGATGAAATGGTTAAAGTTTGTAAGCCGATACACTATATCCCACATGGAATCATGTTTTTGAACAATTCTTGGGTACCTATAAAAAATACACCACTATCTTCTCCCATTTCTACACTAGAATAGGTAAAGACTGTAACATACCTACTAGTTTCCGATGCTCTGCCTTAACTTTCTGACAAGTTAATCACTTTGAAATGAACTTAACCACTTTTTGTTTCATACCAATCCACCAAAACTACACTTTCAATGCCTTATACATCTTATGTATTCTCAGATGTAAAATCCATCTGTAATAGTGGTAAGCATGAATAAGTTGTTCCTAAAAATCCATCGGTACAACCATCCAATTTCTAAACCACAACAATTAACTCCCATAAAGTATCCATCCTTCAATGTTCTCCCCAATATTGAGTTTTGAACTCATAACCAGGCATTTTACATCGGATGTTTGTGTATATTTAACCATATTTACTAAATTATTAATCATAAAAACTGAAAATAAAACTGCAACATCACCTTGGTCTTCTCATTCCACATGAATATCGATTAGGACTAACATAAATTTCCACTCTCTGAAGCTTCTTTTTTCAACTGAGAATATTACTTTATGCTTAATGCATAAACCACCGAATTACCTTTTCCCAGTGTATACATCAAGTAAAATTAAAGCATCTAGAGATACTCCATCCATCTCCTTTGCCTCATATTCAAATACCATTGTGAGAAAATATGTTTCAAGATCTTATTATTTGTGCTAATAGTAAATTTATCACCAAAGAGATAATTATTCCAAGTCTTCAAAGCATGGATGACTTCATATAACTCTAAATTGCATGTTGTGTAATTATTCTCATTCACCCTAAACTACCTTGAACTATCATAAACTACATGGTACCCTTTCATGAGAACACATCCCAATAATTATCTCGAATAATCATAGCACACCATGTACCTATGTTCTAATTCTAGAAAAATCTAGAGGGGTGTTGATGTAAGATTAAATTTTAGCACTTGGAAAGACTTCTAGAATTGACCAGTCTATGAGAAATGGATATTATTCTTTGTCAAAGTTATCATAGGCAATGAAAGTCATGATAATTCATGAAAAAAAAATTGGTAATAACTAGAGAGACCAAGAAAACTTCATATATCCAAGACATTTTTCATCAGTTTCCAATAGACAACAGCTTCTATCTTCTTTGGATTCACTAAAATACCATTTTTAGAAATTATATGGCTGAGAAAGTGTATTTCTTGTATCCAAAAACCACACTTTGATAATTTTTCATAAAAATGACGGTCTCTCAAGATCTCCAACACTGTCTCCAAGTGTTTCTCATACTCAAACCTTTTCCTTTAATATACTAATATGTCGTCCACAAAAATCACAAAAAAAGAATATATATATCTCTAAAATATCAGATTCATGAATTCCATAAATACTGTTGGTTCATTCATAAGACTGAAATTCATTACCACATATTTATAATGGACATATCTTCTTCTGAAAGCTGTCTTCAAAATATATTCCTTCTAAACACACAATTGGTGATATCCTGATTGCAATTCAATTTTTGAGAACTATTGAGCTCCTCTCAATTGATCAAACAAACCATCAAATAATGTAAGTGGATAGAAATTCCTTATCTTAACTTGGTTAATCTTTTGATAATCAATGTACAACTGAAGAGTTACATCTTCTTTCTTCATGAAAAAGACCGGTGATGCGCATGGAGACGTGCTTGGCTGAATGAAACCATTTCTTTCCAACTACTCTAATTGTTCTTTCAACTACCTTAATTCTATTAGTTCCATCCTATAAGACATGAGGAAAATTGGACTATTCCATTTAAGGAGATCAATTGTAAAATGTACTTCTCTTATCAATGGTAACCCTGAGAAGTTATTGGGAAAGACTTTTGGAAATTGATTCATAACTACTAGAAAACTGACATCCTCAATTTATTTCATCGATGCCAAAGTAAACACTACTAACTGGTAAGATATTTTTCCCACTACTAGTTCCAACAAGAACGTTGAAACTATCTTCACAACCCTTGGTCCTCTAAAGAGATTATTAATGCCATCCTCAGTTGTAAAGGTAACCATTCTGGTATAATAGTTTATGTGAGCCTAGAACTTTTTCAACCAATCCATAACTAGGATTATATAAAAAACATCTATCTCTGACACCAAGAAATCCCATTTCTACTAAGCTCCATCAACAGTTATAGAACATGCTTTACACACAAAGTCTCTACATTCTCTCTAACTTAGTGAAGTTTGAATTTTTATCACAAAAGGAATCATATCAAGTTTTAAACATAGAAAATCAACACCATGAGAATCAATGAAGGAATGTGACGCACTCATATATAACAACACTTTCATAAGGGTAGAATTAAAAAGAATCATACCTCTCAACATAGATGATCCAACCTGATCATCCACAATCACTTGATCGTCTCCATACAACTAATTAATCATTGCACTATATTCCTAGTTACCATGTTGAGATTTAACTTTCTAAGGAGTCATGGTATTCCTAGAATCACCATGGATAGTTATGCTCTATTGATGAGATTTATTCTGTTTTCCTTGCCCCGTCGAAGCATACGATTCCTATGACACCTGCAAAGTGTCTCGATTACTTGACCTTGGAGCACTGTGGTAATAGTGCTAAAGATTCCCCATCTTCTTACAGTTATGGAATGATTTAGGTTGTTCCATACACTTTTAATTTATTTGGTCAAGTGAAACAAATTTGAAATAGCCTACTTTTCTCTTAGGTTGTGGAGGAAGGTTCACTGATCCAATCATCTAATTTTGATTCCCGCTACCACCTTGGAAATAGGTGTTCCTCTTCTACTTGCTCCTAGAATTTGAGTTCCCACCATTTCCCATAAGTATCATCATAATTCCTCCTCCCATATCTCATTAGATTTCCCATTCAACCACCATCTCTCTATTCACTGTCTCTGCATAATCCATAATATAGAGAACCGTAATCTTTGATCAAATATACTACCTTATCCCTGATTCAAATATGTGTGCCTTCAAGGCTGAACTAGCCAAAAACTTTGATGAAAAGTGCACTAAATTCATGAATTTATCCGTGTACTATATCTGACTGGAAATTAATTTTTTTTTATTATAAAAACACTTTTGAGGAAAAAAGTGAGAAACCAAAAAATCCAACGTTACAACCAGTAAACACCATTAAAGAGTAAAAACCAAATCAAGACTACAAGATCTACCCCTCCCAATGACTACATCATGCTGACAAGCCTTCACTGTTGCATACCCTCTCAACTAGCTGTCCTGTGTAGGATTGCATGGGCACAAAACCGATGGAAAAGCCATACCCTCTAGAACTTCCAAATCTAAATGGAATACGAAGGAAAAACCTTCTAGATCTAAACCTCATATGAAGCAGATTCAAGTAGTGAGTTTGTTGCAAACAAACTAAAATATCACAACAGACTTTGAACTTCAACCAAAAACAAAGGCACATCCAAAGAAGATCAACCAAAACCAGTAAAAGATTCCAAACCAACACCAACACAAACACCATATATGCCCCTCCACCGAAGTCAAATCCAGAACCGAATAGTAGAGAACCAAAGAAAAAAAGCCACAAAACCAAATATTTCACACCAAAATATGGTTAAATAAAAATCTCAAAAACCAAAACACCATCATAGGCTCCTCTGAAAATTCTCACAACAACTCCTCCTTCACCAAACTTCAAGAGAGACAGAAAAATACACAACAAAAGATGAAGCAAAACAACAGTCAGAAACTCCTCCACCAAGAAGCCTTCAATATTGAAATCAAACCTCAGGTTCTCACCGTATAAACCCCAAATACATAACCCAAACAGAAGAAAACTACACAGAAGAACCCAAATCCACCACACAAGCAGCAGCAACCACAATTAAAAATAAAAAAACAAATGCGATAAGAAAAGATCAAGAAAACATCACCAAATCAACAGGAAACCACAATCCAAAATAAAAAAATGAAGGCGATAAGAAAAGATCAAGAAAACATCACCAAATCAACGGACACCCAAGCGCTAAAACTAGATCCAAGTCACATCTCCTCCATCCAACACACCCTCGAAGACCACAATAGACCACCCAATGCACACCATGGGGACAACCTGCGACCCTCTGCCGCAGGAGTTGGTTCTTGACCATTAGAGCATCACCGCACTGCCAAGAGAAGCCCTATCCAGAGAAAATAGAGTGAGGTGGGATATGGCCAACAGTGATGAGAAATGTCAAGAAAGATGGACCCAAGAGGTAACGCGATGGCACCATGAAATATAGCTGCCACTACAGTCATTCCGAGCACACGTTGGAGTGGAGAACCGCCGACCTGAGGTGGAAGGAGGGAGGCATCGATAGAGAAAAACCCTAGTGGGAAGCACCCATTAGGTTGAAGAACCCCATCATTCTCTTAATCTTGAATGTGTGAGGATAGAATTGTTTGTTTATAAACTCCTAAAAATCCACCCAACCAAGTCCTTGATCTAGTTTATCCTATATCTCTATATCCCACCACTGGCATGCAATATCCTTGATCATATAGGTTACCAATTTGACTTTAAACTACAAAAGGGTGCTGATGAAATCAAATATATGATTCATCCTATTCAGCCATTCCTCTACTCCTTCCATTTCAACATCAACCCGAAATATGGTTGGATTTTATTTTTAGAATTATATGAATGATCCATTTGTATGGGATCAACCCTCTAGTTCTCTGTGTCCACAAATTGAAATGCTTGGATGATACTCTGAACCAGATATTGGTTTTCTTGTGGTTTAGGTGCAACCACATTCTCGATAGCTTCTTCTAGTTGGTTTTTGTGACACCTACTAGGTGCCATTTTCTAAAAAAATCAAAAAACCTCATAAGTATCACTCTCTAGAAACTGAAGGCTTAATATTTCAAATTATATCACATAAACAATCACAACATTGTTTTACAAAATCAAACTTTTCCAAGATTAAATATTTTTTTTAAAATCCATTCTTGATTTTCAAAATCAATCCATTTTTATAATATACCAATCATTTCATTTTCAAAATATTTCATTTGAAAACAATTTCTACATTTTTCAAAAATCAACATTGTTCATGAAATCATATATCAATTCTCAAATTGAAATATTCCATCCGAGTGGGAAGTCATTCCTCTAATGAATTCCATGCTCTTCTCATTGGATAAACCCATGACAATAAAATTCCAATATCCTATAAGTTTCTCTAAAGAACTTATATATCCAAATCCCTAGTAACTTAAAGTTCACCATAAAAGGTTAGCTACGTCTTTTTATGATATACATTTCAAGTCTCGATAATCCCACTCATTACTAAGATCGCAACCCATGGAATAGACAAGAATTAATTCAACTCCAAGACCAAGAAAACAGAATATTACTTGTTCCAAAAGGAATGGAATAAGTTGATACCACTTATCCCAAACAATTTTTTAGATCGAACAAACTGATACCATTTGTAACATCACCCTTATCCTCATTGTCTTGAAAAGGTGGAAGGATGCTACTTTGCCTTAAACAACATCCCCAAGACACTAAAGGCTATAAATAAATTCCAAAGGGTTTCAATACTAGTGGGGGGACAATATACCATTTAAGAAAAAAACAACCAACTAAACAATTCATAACCAAAAAACCAATATATGATTCATGGTTAAATAAAGACAACTCAATAATTTCTTTTAAAATAAATCCAAACCAAGTGTACCATAGTGGAAGACAAACTAACATCAAAGTAAATAGTGGAAAAAAAAACTAATAAAACTCCAAGATGACCAATACTCTATGCTCCACAAGCTCCATTCTCCAACATCACCAAACATACCAAGTATCATGAGGAAGTTCCAAAGACTTGTGATACTTTTCCTTTTCCCATGTCCCAGAAGATGAAATCTTCAAATCACCAAAGTGACAAAACATGGGTGAGTATAAAACTCAGTAGGATTTCCCCAATGACTTCCCTACCCACTCCACTAGTATAAAAAGTTTATCAACATTTATATAAAATAGTTTATATAAAACAATTTTCAAAATAGTTTTTATAAAAAATATAACAAGTTCCATGTTAACCAATTTTCTAGAAAAAATATACTTTCCTTGAAATCAACCAATCACATATTTAAAACTGTTTTTCAATATCTATTTTGTCATAACCATTCTACTCACCTTATCCATACATCCAACTATTCATGAAACCCAGACCTCCCTATACTCATGGGTGGTGAGTTATCCTTCGACTAATCCATCACTTAGTGGACAAATTTTGTGGGGGTACTTCACGCCCATATCCATTCCAAACTTTTTATGGGGGTACTTCATGCCCTTATCCATCCCAATTTATATGATCACATTCCAAAAAACCATGCCAGAACTATGACAAATACATGTGTGTTCAACCACTTCAATAAAACCATTCTTATATTTTAAATCATTAAACAATACAATTCAAACCAACCATTAATTTCAATAAAACCATTACTTTTATTGAAAACATTTTAATCAAATCCATTTACCACAATTCTAGAAAATCCCCATTTTAAAATCCATCTTTTAAAATCAATAACTAAATCACTTTATGTAAGAATACCCAATTTCCATGTTTCCACAAACCATCACATAAGAGGGTTTCTAACAATCATAAAACAACCAATTCACAATAAATTTCACACAAAATTAATCAATTTGAAATCATTCCAATCATTTCTACTAATAAGAGTCAATAGTGAAGACACCTACTTTGAGAGTTTTGGTAAAAATAGTAAACAGATAAAGAACACCCAAGAAACCGGGTAAAACTCCACAAAATCTCCTTAGATTTATTCTCCTATCATCAAATGATCCAAATATAATCATAAATGGAATAAAAAATATTATATCTACCTATAACAGGTGTAGATCTAAGAAACCAAGAAGAGGGGAAAATAGATCTAAGAAAACTTGACAAGAACGATGAAGAATGATCACATACCGCAAGAATTGGACTTCAAATCACCAAGGAAAGGCTCAAAATGTACTCCAATTATCTTAGGAGAGGTTTTAATGTTAAGTCAATAAGGTTTTCCTTATGATTTTTTCATTCCTTCATGTAAGGGGGAGATTGATAAGTCATCAAGGTTTCCTTATGACCTGATCATTCCTCTTATTTTGAAAATCACAAACACCTTATCTTAAGGAAAATTTCTTTTTACCCTATATTTTACCCCTATAAGGAAAAATTTCCTTCCCCAAGGAAATTTATCCTTACCATGTTTTCTTTGCTCAAATAATAATTCTTATAAGTGTAAAATTTAGATTGAGTCCTTGGAATCATATAATACTTAGAAATGAGGCATTCTGCTCAAGACTCTGAATTCTGGTTACGAACTCTCATGAAGTTCGAATCCAAATTCTGATTATGAATTTATTTAAAGTTCGACTATGAATTCTGATTACAAATTCTGGATACTAACTCTTCAGAGTTCTGACTCCGAATTCCCATTATGAATTATGATTATAAACTTGTCCAAGTTCTGACTCTGAGTTCTCTGAATATAGACTCCGAACTCCTATGAGTTCTGACTCTGAATTCTCATAAACTCTGACTCTAAACTTTGTAAGTTCAGGTTCCATATTCTGGTGAATCCAGACTCCGAATTTCCTTGAAATTCAAACTCTGGATTTCTATAGAATTTAAGTTCGTAATTCCTTGAAAATAGAATCTGAATATCCTTGTGTTGTGTACTCCGAATTCAGTTTTTAATTAGACTCCGAACTCTTATTTTCTTTCATTTCGAATATTATAATTTGTTTATACTTACACTAATTTTGTTATAAAATGATGTCATGATTTCAGTTACCAACTAACCATTGTTTGAGTGACACGTGTATATGTCCCTACGAAATTCAAGGAAGAATATGACCGTTGGAGGAGGGAGTCGACCGTTGGAGCTGTGCCTATAAACATGAGCTCATTTGAATGTTCTCGAGACTTCTGGATTTTTGAAGCTCATAACTTTCAGAAGTGATTTCTAGAGAGAGAGGCTCTTATAAACTCTCAGGCTTCGTGTAGAAAGTTTGAACAACTTGTTCAAACTTTGCTTCATGTAGATTTGCTTAGTTCAGAGGTTAGATTACCTTAAAAACCAGAGACTTCGGGTTGTAAAGTCAGAGGTGCCGATTTCCTTACAAATCGAGGGCTTGCAGGGATAGCAAGACAGATACCGATCTTCAGATTGAGGTCTTACCTGGGTTTGGGTAAGACAGACTTTCTTGAAAGTATAAATCAAGGGACCTCTTATCCAGGGTTGTTGGATACCCTCCTCTTTGGGTTAAAAGAGTTTATACTTGTTACTTGTAGTTTTACTACTTTGTTTTTCCGCTGCATTTGTATTGTTTAGGGAAGTATAAATTTATTATACAACCTCATTTTTGTACTCTGGTTTAGTTAGATTCTATATGCTTTAAGGTAGAATCTTATATGTTGTAAATTTTTGTTAAGTTTAATTTCCGAAAACATTTTTCTGGAATCAAGTAAGTTTTTAAAACTTAGAGGTGTTGTGAATTTTGGTTACGCAGAATTTCCTTAAGTAATTTTTAAGGTATACAATTCACCCCCCTCTTGTATTTGTATCTCATTTTACATATTCAATACTAAATTTGGTATAATAGAGTATATCATACTCAGACATACCATTCTAACATCTACTACCTTTGAGAGAGAAGAATACTGCATTAGGGCTTCAAAATAGGAAAACAACCCACTTAGATTAAAGAATATGTTAGATCCATTTTTTTAGGATCTAACTTTGACCCCACACATGGTTTAGTCGAACGTTCATACAAACCGTGTGCTAAACATGCATTAGATACTGTCTTAAGACACCATCACATGGAATTCTTGCACATACTCCCTAACCATGTAAAAATCATGCTGAATCCCCTGCCTCCATATGGAAATTTTCCTGTAAGTGTTGCACAGTTTTCCCAAACCATGCTCAAACTGTGAACTTGTAGAAATACCCTAAAACAATTCAAAAGTCTCCCAAAATCTCCCATAGTTTTCCCTTATACTATATAAACATGAAAAGTATAAATAAAGGGTTATATACCAGAAATAGGGGGTGTTACACACAATGTTACTTTTATAGTTTCCCACTTACAATGACTTCATTTACATGAAATCACACTTACATGAATAAATCCCATAACTCACCACTTATGTATCAAAAATTCAATCTTATGAGACCTTTGGAAAATCATCTAATCAATTACACAGAGTATAATATCACATTTCTATCCTTTTAAAATTCAATTCAACTCTTACACAATATCTCCTTTACTATTTTTCACCTTCTAAAACTAACTTAAGATCACTTACAAGATTCTCATCAATCCAAACACCTCCATGGATGTATCCAACTCAATCATTCACATTTTTTGGAATTAGGTGTCATACTCTATCATTTTTTTAATAAATATTATATTGACTTTACAATATTATTCTATAATATTCTTCAACATAATGTATTGACTTTCCATATCCATAAAAATATATAATGAGAAAAAATACAATACTTCAATCATGGGATTATCAATCAACCACATTATATTTTTTTATCAATACTAAATATTATAAACTAATGAAATTGTAGTCTCATGTACCCCTTATTGAAAATAAACTAAAATAATAATATTTAAATAATTAAACCAAGGAACTTATGTTCATCATGTTTTAAAACTCACATTGCTCAAATATTTTTTCTTATCCATGAGTTATCAATCACCCAATTCTTTGTTTACTAGAGCTAACCTAATGTGAAAAATAAGAGTGGTAGATCAATACCTTAATACTTTCCATACTAGTAATGCGATTCTCCAATTATATATTTTAAAATCATAATTTTTTTAGTAAATTAGTATCTTATACCCCAACTCATCATTATCATCGAACCAATTGAATCAATCATGGACACATAAAAAATGTTGTATCACATGTTGAAAATCATTGAATCTATTGATATAATTTATATATTTTTTGAAATTACCATAATATAGTTTTAAAAACACTATTTCATGTATCTAATATTTTATCTCAACAAACACATTAAAAACATTCAAATACTTATTCAAAATTTACCCTAAAATGCATTTCCTCTTATTTTCACACATGTATTTTCTCATATTATATCATTATTTTTCTCATGACATATCTTCTCCTTTATTACACAACTCATAAGTCCCCTGTTTTATTTCCCCTTTCATTAAAAAAATCATAGATTAATTTTTTATATATAATCCTTTAAAAATAATAATCCAAATATAAAGTACTAGTAAGAGATAGATAAATCTATTCTGGAGTCAAGATTGGTTGATCACTCATCGAATTTATAATTTATCAACCCAAGTACCTTTTCCCTATATCTGAACTGACATTCCAAAAACCTAAGGAAAGTTCCTAATCACCCTATGAAGGAATAAGTTCTAAGGGAATCTCTCAAGGGATGGGAACAATTTACCATTTAGATTTTATAAATAATAAATGAGGAAAATATACATTAAATAAAACAATATGCATTTACATAACATAAAAGTAACAACATGCATTCTAACCCCATTAAAAAGAGTACATGAAAGATATAAAGTTTTGAAAAAAATGAAAACAGATACCTGACTAACTCCACATGACACAAGACTCCTCATATGCCATCACCTATATTTCTCCCGATCTGAGCTAATTGTCTACTCCAAAAACCATCACCAATGAACATACCTACAAAAAAAATCAAGAGAGGACATAAAGCTTGATACACACCGGGGTGTGCATGTAGGGTGTAAGATAACACCCAATAGGATACCACCATGAATATATGTAATCCATTTTATTAGTCATTATCAAAATTCTAGTTTGAAATACAATTAAAAAATATTTTTGTTTTTGTATCATAAAGATAAAATCAAATCAAATTACAATTTATTTTCGAAACCACATTCTTCTATTTTGGATAAAAAATAACAAGGATGAATCACACAACCATAAATACAAATAAAGCATAGGAATATAAGATATAAAATGAACCAAAACATAAATGGAAACACATCAGAAAGGAAATAAAAATATGTGAATCAAACTTGAGATAATGGAGAAAATTTAGGACCTTTTGTATATATAATTATCATCCAAATGTAATACTAATAGACTTGGGCCCTATATTACCCATATATCTTCACTAGGAAGTAACCCCCTAGACATGTCATGAACTACACTAGTGGACACGAGCCAATGTGTAATCTAATCTAGTGAAGCACTCAAACCAATTACCAACACAACTACCTAAGCTTCCCATATAAACTAATAATAACAAGTAATGGATTCTACAATAATTCCATTCCATAATAATCCATAATCATGGTTTCATCAATCATAATAGAAAAATAAAAGGGAATGATCAAAAAAAAAATTATTAATAACAAGATAAAACATTCCAAACTAGACTTTATAAAGTATAAATCATTGAAAAATCCTTTATAAAACTATTTATAGAAAATGAAACACAACTCAATATTTTTTTTAAATTTACTTGAATCAAAAAAATACTCAATAACATTTCATTAAACACCTTTTATATATAAAATATGGGTTTTTAAAGATAAAATATTAAATTATTCTAAAAAACCTTTTATAAAAATGAAACATTATACAAAACAATTATTATAATTGCATTTGAAACATAAAAAATCTCAAATTTACATTATCAAAAATCTTTAGTGCACTAAAGTGTATGAGCATAAATTTTCAAAAGGATTAAAAAATAAGTCATTTGACATAACATAGTTTTTGAATGAAATACATGAAAACCTATTGGGATTCCACCAAAAAAAATTATAAGTATACTTTATAAGAATAGATTTTTTTTTTGGAAAATCCAGGAATCAACATAATTTGAGATATATGGTTATATATATATAAACCAACCTGGATGCTAACAAAACCATGTTATCTTCAAGAAGTGGTGATGAATCGGGGTAAAAAATGACACTTTTATCTTTTTAGCATGAAAACACCCATGAAAATTGATGGTTTTTTCCTTGACATGTAAAAAAACAACATTACAAGAAACATATATGAGATTATAGGGTAAGAATAAGAGGATGTTGGGGAATATAGGATGAAATAGATAAAAAATCTTACCTATAACCATCTACTTATGAAACTTCTGTTGAATATTTCCTTAGAAGAAGAGATCTGGGAAGTCATACATGCAATCAACTATAACAAGTTTCTTAGTTGGGAAAAACTATGGATAAAATGTGATTCATCCTTGGTTTCCAACAACCTCAAGAGTAAATAATTCATGGTCCCATGGTATCTTTACATGGAGTTAACGTATTTTCTTGAACACTTAGAGAATATACAGTTCATGGTTTCTCACATCTACAAAGAGTCTATAAGGAGGATGATGCATTGTATAAGAGGGAAGTGCAAAATAAGATTTCTTTATGGTATTTCAATATTAATGATGATCTTCTTCAACTTAATTACTCTAATGTCAAGTGTGATGTCTACACCCATTTATAATCTCCCCTTACAACATATTCTTTATTTTATTAATAAATTTACTAGGAATGGATATCTCTAACTCATCTATTAGGATTTATTATATGATTATGATTATGATGACGAGAATAAATTAAAATTACTTTTATAGATTATTAAAATTATAAAAAAATATAATATACACATTTAAATCCCATTAATAATCAATAATAACCCACCATTATAAATTTATTTCAATAACCTATTCATTATAATTATAAATTATAATAATAAATTTCAAAAATAAAAACACATGTCACTACACACAAACATATTTATAAAGTCATAAAATAAAATAATAAAAACATATTTCATAAATTATATATCCAAAACTAATAGTAAACATCACTATTATAATATTCTATAAAATGATTATGAAGGGTCTCAAGAGGTCAAGACATGAAGAATGGTGTTTTGGGTCAACAAATATGGATTCATGGTTATCCTAATCATGTTCGAACCATTAAAAAACCATTGTTTCAACTATCTAATGATACATGATTATGATTCATGGTTTATCAAACCATGATTAAACTATGTATCATTCATTTTTTTTTCAAAAAAACAAAATTACTCTAATTTAAATTCTTAAACTATTATTATAATTATATTTATTGGGAAATAAAAAAGTGAGGTGTTATAATTATTCTCACCATAATTCTTTCCATATCTATAAATCCCCTCTTAGGTTTTATGTAATAATAAAAAACATGGTTGATTTGGATAAAGAAAGAACTACCAATGTGAAAATAGTTAATTTACATAAAAATTATCTTTCTATTTTATAAAAACACTCTAACTAAAAAATACCATCTTGAGTATTTCTCATGAAAAATAATATTATATAAGAAATTATCACCATCTATTTGGTTTCTCTATGCCACAATGAATCACCAAAAAATTTCTCAATAGGATTTCTTAGATCCTCTAATTCTTTATTAACACAGAGTTCTCCAACCATCAAAAAACATTATATAAATTATCTACTAAATATGATAGAACCATTATCCAAACTTCATTTCATTAATTTATTCATTATTTATATAATTGGAAACTTATTTTTCCTAAAAAATGTTTATAGATATACTTTTATAAAACAAGATCATTTTCAAAACTAAATTCATTTAAAAAAATTCATTCATTTATAAGTCCCAAGTAGTTTATATGGTCTTGACTTTAAGGGAAAAAAATCAACAAAACTAAAAAAATGGGTCCTATTTCAATCCATTAAAATTTCCATTGAATATATAAATTTTGATAATACAACTTAAACTCAGTTATAATGGTGTTATAGGACTCTTTATAACAATGAAAAAGTTTTTATAGGGTATCCATAGTATCAGTGTCATAGAGGTCATTACATGTTTCAACTGGATAGCTCATAGAGCTCAAATGGACACCCATGTCAAAAGTTATGGCTATTTGAAGCAGAACATCAATTTAGAACTTCACATAGGATATTTATTATTTTCAAAGATCATAATTAATCCATTGAAGAGTTAATATGACTAAATGAGGGATAAATAAAGAACTTTTATACATTTTTTATATTGTATAATTAGTGTTTTTAGTTACATAGCCATGCACAAATCGTGTAAGAGGTTATGTAAGACTTTTAAACATACACGATTATGATGAAAAGTTTTCTAAATTGTGCACTAACTAGGAAAGGGTTTCTTGAAATTTTTTGAACATTTATTTTTATTGCATAGTTTTATAAACCATGAAAAATACATGTGTGTGATTCTAACTGAAGATTCATGGTTTTCCTAAGAACCATTCACCCTTATCCAAAAAAAGTACATTTTCCAGAAAAACCATGCACCTTTATGAATGGATTAGTTTGAAACCCTTTCCCCCTAATTTTGACATAATATATTCCCAATACCACCTAGATAATAATAACTATCTTTTAGTTTTGTGTTTTATATTTTTTAACATGTTTTAATAGGTGTAACACATTCCATCACATGTTTATAAAATATGAAAAAATATTAGAACTTCATATTCTATTCAATAACTGAATGCACAAAAAAATGTTATGACCAATTTGATAATAAAAGCAATCATTTTTAGATATTGAATTTTGTTTCCAAGAAAGTTTAAGAAATAAAAAATTAAGTTTGAGGAAAAAGGAAAATCACCTCACTTTGTATTTGGTGAAAACTGGACTGAACATCGTATTCAAGGAATCATACCCATAATGCTTGAAATGGTCGATTGTATTGAGGAATAATCTTGATGGAAGTAAATGGTTATCAGATTCACTCTGAATCTAGTATGAATGGTGTGATCATATTGGAGGAAAATTAGAGACTTCATGAATATGATTTAAAATTTGACGATGATTTTATAATTTTGAAGTTATCATAAATCAAAAGTATTTTGAAAAATTGTAGTGAAAAACTTATAAAAGAAAGGGGGAGTGAAAGAGATGTTGTCAATCATATTCAGATTGATCATATCTAGATGGAAAGAGAAAATATGCTATCCATCATATTCATATTTATTTTATCTGGATGGAAAGAGAAAAGATGATAAAGACCATATTCAACCGGATTGTAATCATACTGATTGTAATCATGTCTATCACATTCAGGTCAGTTGTTTTTTGGATACTCGTATTCAAGATGAGTTAGAAAGAAAACTGGTTGTTGGAGTTTTGGGAAGTTACAATACTTTCCATTATAAGTCAGATGACGCTAAAGCCGATCCAAAAAGTATTCCAAATCATGAAGGAAGTCATAATACAAGCACAAGTTTGTGATTCAAGGAAGTTTATAAAGTCAAATCTACTGAGACTGGTCTATTGTATTCACCGAAGGTGGATTTTTTTTGTTCAGGAGAAGTTAGTGGTATTATATTTATAAGAGAAATATGAACTATGATTTGTTTCTAATTTTTTTTAGCTGGGTCAAGAGACATCATAATAGAATTGATGAAAATTAATTTTTCTAAATAAAAGAATAAGTAAATGTGATTGAATCACTTCATTCAAGTGAATCAAGAGAAGATCTGAAGGATATAGATGGATGTGTTTTTTAGGGGGAGCTTGAAGTTCAAATAAGGTGATTTTTTTCAATAGTTAGTACATATATAAATAATGAAGAAAACACATCGGAATATATGTGTGTGAGGAAGATGAAAGATATATCTTTATTAAATATATATAATTGATTCAAATCATTGTAATTAAGAGATCAGATTGAGAAAATTGGATTGGGGAATCAGATTTATTTTGGTACTTTTAAATAAAGTATGAAGGAAATATGAAGATTGATAAAAGATTATAGAATATTTGATAAGAAATAAGAAGAGTTTAGAAGTTTTGATGAAGTCAGAAATACAACATAAATTCAAGGAATCATGAAAATTAAATAAATTTTGTTGAATGGGAAACCATTTCAAATTCCATCCAAAACCACTCTTAGGTCACCTATAAAAGGTGATAAGTACATTTTACTTTTTGAGACTCTGACTGAAGTACTATTCATGAGAGAAAAAATAGAATCTATTAAGTTTAAGGGAGAGAAAGAAGTTTCCGTATTGAGACGAGTTTAAGAAGTTTCGACGAAGAGAAGTGAAAGGAGAAGAGAGAATATTACAACATATTTAGCTGATCATTATATTCAGTGATTATCATATTCGGATATTTATCATATTCTACTTATCATTGTATTTAGCTGGTCATTGCATCCAGCTGGATAATCAGATCAGAATTTCTTTATTGGGATTTATGTACTGATGAAGAAGGAATTATGGATTGATTCAATTGTATTATGAAATAGATATATTATCTTATTGGGAAATCCAATTGGTTGAATCAGATTGGGTAGATCGAACTGGGATAATTTTGTTGGGATAATCAGACTAGGAAATTGGATTGAAATCTATATCAAAGTCCGTGTTGTTCTTACCAACTTCTAGGTAAAAAAGTAAAGAATTTTTTTAAAAAGGATATATTTGTGGAAATTAAAAAGGAGGAATATGTAACATGTGTTTTTGTACAAACATTGTATTACCCCATTTGTGATAGAGGGTGCACAGACACTATTGGATTTTTTATATAGTGTTTCATGAATGTAAGGGCATATACTACTCATTATATTCCACATAAAAGGGATTGTTTTCTAGTGAATTGTGTGGTTTTGGATCACTTAAAAACCATACCAAGGACATAAATATTTTTATTGAATAGTGAACCTTTTAAATTCTTGGGTTTCTATGGATGGGTTTTCAAATTTTTTTCAACAGGGAATGAAATCTTTAATAAGAGGTGAAGGTTGTTTCATTTTCAAGGAAACATAAAAGAAAAAGTATCACTAATTCACCCACTCCCCCTCTCAGTGATACAATTATCCTAACTTGGAACTTTCAAAACATAATTCATAATAAAAAAAACAAAAATATACCCCATTTTTCTTATTTAGGAATACTAAACATGTCTTAAAATTGGATTGCATGTCTTGAATCCATGTGGTAGTCCTTGACACCCCTCAGGTCACTGGTATGTATTTATTTTTATTTTTTCTTTTATTTAATTTATTCTTGAGAGTTTCAAGAGTTGGATATTTTAAAGTTTTAATTTTTGAAAATGGGGAAAACTAGTTAGGGTGTATGGACAACACATAGTTAGTACTAACTATACACCCAAACCATGTGTAGGGGAGGGGGTGTTCCAATGTGCTGTACGCCTTTATCCAAACTGTCTGACCTTGTTTGATATGTAAGAGTAAGGAACACACCCGGAACACAGTTAAAGGAAATATTTATTCCATACTACGTGTTTGAAATGTACATAGGGGGTACCAGCCAATGAAAACTACAAAATTTGTGAATGAATTCCCAAACTGTGAAACCAAACCATATAGCTTTCCAAGGATTTTTAAAAGTGAAATTATATATTTTCCCATATGTGATTTAACATCATTTATCACACTGAATCCCCATTTTCATGACCTTAAAGAATTTCTCAGCTGTATGAATCTTTCTTTTATCTCCCTTAGTGATTCTCTATCGATTCTATCAGAATCCTTCAAGGTAAACAATTGATATCTTTTGGATTCCTTCACCTATCTTATTTTATCATATGTTCTTCCATTCTATTAATTTTATTTTTACCTATTTGTCCATGGTGTCCAAATTTATAAATAGGGATGGGTTTGAAAGTAAAATATTTTGTTCTCTATGACTTTTAGGATTCCTATTTCTCTTCTCTTGTAGTTTTTAAAGAAAATGATGAATTTGCATTATATTTGAGGTAGGTTTCACTATGTAATGGATCTTTAATTTGGATTAATTTTGGTTCTTGATATTTAAATTGCTTTTTTTTTTCATATAATTCTTAAAATAAATTAATTAGGGATGATTTATATTGAAACATTGTGTTTCCATGACTTTATGCTTGACAAAGTATGGGGTTTTCATGACTTTCTAGGGATTTTTTCTAATTTTTTTTACTCCTATAAGGTGTTTAGTTAAATATTTTAAATATTATCTTGAAAATGAATGAATTTTTAAAGTATGCATTTAAAGAGATGTATGATTCCTTGATCTATAGCCATATTTTCTTGAAAATGCATGTTTGGAATTATGATTGTTTGGTGGTTGACATTATAGTGTGTATTATTGGGATGTGATAGCCTTATCACCTCACCCATCACATTGAGACAATATATCCTTATTTATTATCCCATATTATCAAGATGTGATATCCTTGTTTCTTTTCCCATCATAATAGGACATAATAACTTCATACTACACCCTTAGTATTAATCTATAGGGAAACCCTTGGGTAGTTGTGAGGGTAAGTCAAGGTACAAGAGGTTATAACCCATTTGAAATGCTATTATGATAAATATTTTTTAATTTATATATTAATGTTTATGTGATGATTAACTTGTTCATCCTTTATACTTACCATGTTTTTTTTATATTTTCATAATGTTGTCTTATTTTATTAAAATCTGAAGAGATGTGAAAAAAGGATATCTAAAATCTTGTTTTAGGAAAATAAAATTTATTTTTCTAAAAAGGGTGATTTATAAACTCTATTTCCATACCATTAATAATGATTTTATTTTTGAAATAAATTATATCAAATCATGGTGGTTTATACTAGTCCTTTACCTCACATCCTGTTTACCCCCATTGGCTGTATGCTGACTTGATTATGTACGACTCAAGTAAAGGTAAAGGATACACATCTCATGGTGGCACTTCTTGATGTCTATCATCCCTTATGGTATGATTATTAGTGGTGACCACAGGTTGTAATGAGTTGGATCATGTGAAGTATTCCTAGGATCCTCAAATGATGATTTTAGGATGATTGTGTATTGGAATTTCCAGTCTTGTATTTATTTTGGATTCATATTTACATATATATAATTTTATACATCAATTTATCTTTGATTAATGATGTGATGTGTATTGTTAGTTATTTTGGTCATTTTTTAACAATATAATATATTTGGTTTGTTTAAATTATTTGTAAGTTCTTATTTATGTGTTTCAATGACCAATGTATGAATACTTCATGTTTTATTTTTGGGTGGAGTATGTGTTGTGGTCCATGTTTATGTAGTGGTGAAATCATTCCCAAAGGCTGTGTTTGATATCCTCAATGCTTGTCTCTAACCCATGGTGATCAGGAACATACTTCAAGACTTGTGGTGGATCAGTTTGAGGGATGTGTTGGGTTGATTCAGTATAGTTTTTAAAAAAATGGTATTAGATACCTCTTCTTATTTGAGATAGTATAGGTAGTTTGAAGATATAAAAATAAAAACTTGAGAGGTGAGTTCAAAGGAGTGCTTGGAAAACTCTTCTTTTGGATAAACCTCGAGTTAAAATGGATGGTTAGGAATTGTGTCTTTATTTTATCTTTTTTATTAGGGGTTTTGGTATGGTTTTATGTGATTAAATACTATTATGATTTTTGAGGAAAACCTTTGTGTTATTTTTAGAAATTTCTTGTTTTGGGTGTAAATTGGAAAGGAAACAGAGGTTTATGGTTTCTGTTTATGGTCTAGAAAACCATATGAAGAATATACAACCATACTTTGAAAAATTCTAGTGGAACATACATAGTGGACACATATTATACTAAACCATGTGGCCAAACCATGAATAATGATAAGTTTTTGAAAAAGTTGATGTTTTCACTTGTTTGGTAATTGTGTTTTTATTCTTATTGGAATTAATTGTTTATTAGTAATTTGGTCAATTATTATATTGTATCCATATTATTTGAAGTTGAATTAAGTGTTAATATAGTATTATGTTTCTTGTTTTATAGATAATTTCTCTAATAATGTCTTCAAAAAATAATAGAAAGGGAGATTTGAATAATACCCCATATAATAACCTTATAGTGGAATGCATTCTTATCATGTTGGTCATCAAAACCATTCAATATCTAGGTTGGGAAGGTGAGTGAGAACCATATCGAGTAGTTTATCTTTGCAAAGAATTTACTAAGAAGAATTAATTGGTATTTCATGGTGACTGAGGGCCTCATGAACCCAAGGAATGGTTGGAAATAATTGAATGTATAATTGGATTTATCAAGACTCCTAATACTTCTATGGTCAGTTTTCCCATGTATATTCTACAGGGACTGATCTTGAAATGTTTTGAGTCCATCCTGAGGAAAAGATACATGAGTATCCCACTTGGGATAATTTCAAAAAGATATTTAACAATAAGTTCTACTTGGAGAGTCTATGGGTGGTTAAGGATATGGAATTCATGAATTTGGAGTAGAGGAGTTGTTTAGTGATGGAGTATGTATCCTAGTTTTTTGAGTTTTTCCACCTTTCCCTAGAGAACATCATGAATGAATATATGAAGGATTGATAGATTTACATTGTTTTGAGACCATAGGTTTGGTCGAGGATTTTTATTTTTCTTCATATAAACCTATGTTGAGCTATTTGAGAAGATAACAATGGTTGAGATATATATGGTAGGGTTTAACAACTTTTTTGGTTCCTCCCTACTTCATGAGGAAGTCAGAGTTCCTCTTAGGTCAATAGGGGGAGCATGAAGAGACTTAATGAGGTAGTAGAAGGAGTGTACATCATCTGTTCAATTCCACTCACATGACATATTTGAGGCATTGGTTGGTAGTGTGCTTCCAATATTGGAAGGTGGGTCACACTAAAATAGATTTTAAGAAGTCCCCCAGGAACTACCATCAGTGTGGGTAGTTGGTCCGCCTACATTGTTTTAATAAGAGACCACCCCAGACTAGAAAAGTTGGATTTTCTTATACCAAAAGATCCATGGTGTAGTTAAATGCATATAAGGTATTAGTATCTCATCCTCAGATAAAGGGATATTCTCACACTACCAATAAGTCTAATAATAGGCCCAAATAGAGGAATCTATATATGTCATAACATGTTCGTAAGGGATCTAACACCATGATATTGACTATAAGAGGTACTTTATTTATTTCTTGTTCTATGGACTTGTCATTTTTTGATAAAGGTGAATCTAATTATTTTATCTCATATAAATTTATTAATGATTTTGGGTTTTTACCTGAGTTGATTATTTATATGATGGATCATTATACTCCTTTTAGAATAAGGAAGGAGTAGAGTTTCAAGAAATGAAAGTTCCATGTGATAATTATCAATGATAAAATCATTAAAAATTTTCTAGTTAATTATCTAGAATTATTTGATCTTATATTTGGTATGGATTAGATGGGTAGATGTAAATATTATATTGACTATTATAATCAAATATTTACATTCCATTCTCCCAATGGAAACGCTCATGTATTTTAGGGTGAGTGGGATCCAAGATCCGATAGTGAAAGACCTCTTATTCTTGACATTGGATCGATTTATTTTTAGATATATAGTTTTATTTTTGAAGTTGTTGATCAGAGTTCATATGGTTAGTTACCAATAGCAGTGGATAAGTATCCTATGGTTTTTAGACGATTACTCTAGGTTTCCCGCCTAGTGGGTGATTGATTTCTATATCGATGTACTCCCTATGATGGGACCTATTTCTATACCATCTAATTGAATAGACCCTACTAAATTAATGGAATTAAAGGTCATGATTGATGGCATTTAAATAATGAGTTTTACTCATACTAGAGTGTCACCATGGGAATCACTAGTTATCTATTCAAAGAAGGTTGATACAAGTCTATGACTTTTCATTGATTACCGGAAGCTCAATCAGGTGATTGTAAAGAATAAGTACACATTGCATCAAATTAATGACCTTTTTGACTAGTTCAAGGAAGTGAGGTAGTTTTTTTATGATTGAACTTATATCATGACACGACATACTAATTGTAAAGGAAAGAAATATTCTTAAGATAACTTATAGAATTAAATATATAAATTATGAGTACCATGTCATACCATTTCGAATTATAATTCCACTGCTATATTCATGGAATCGATGAAATAAATCACCAACTGGTATCTCAATAGTTTGGTTTTAGTGTTCATAGACAATATCTTGGTGTAATAAAAGGCAAGGGAGGACCATGAGAACCATATAGATGTTGTTTTTTGTACCTTGAAGGAATATTACATGTATTTAAAGTTGTCTAAATGCCAATTCTGGATCTAAGAAGTGATATTTTTAGGTCTCATAGTATCCGAGAAAGGTAATTATATAGAACAAAAGAAGATATAAATAGTGATATATTGGTAAAGTCTTAGAAATGTATTTTATATTAAAATATTTCTATGTCTCGTTAGATATTACATGCAATTTGTTTAGGAATTATCCAGATTGGAATCTCCCTTAAAAACATTGACTCAAAAGGGAGTGAAACTTTTTTGGGATAAAAAATTCCATAGATACATTGATAATTGAAATAAAAATTGACATCATCTCCCATTTTGATACTTCTAGAACCCAATAAGGGCTATTCAGTGTATTGTGATGCTTTAGGTACAAGGTTGGGGTATGAATTGATGTTTCATGAAAATGTTTTGGAATGTAAATCTCATTAGTTATTCCATAATGAAAATATCTACCTCACCCATGAATTTGAATTGGAGGTGTAGATGCATGATTTTAAGTCATAGAACCAAAATCTCTTTAGGAAGAAGTTTACTGTGTAAATTGATCATAAAAGATTGAAGTACATATTCTCCCAGTGGGATTTAAATCTTTAACATAAGTGTTGGGTGGAATATGTTTAGAAATTTTATTTGGATTTGGCCTATACCATATGTAAGGGGAATGTTGTGGCCATTTACTTAAGATAATGTTTTTGAATTGGGTAGTAAATGAATTAAAGGAGGAATTATAGTTATGAGTCTACCTACTGTGTTTCATCTAGAGGAGAAATAATAAGATGACCAAGTATTCTAAACTAGTATGAAATTCAAACCCTCCATGGATGATAAAATTAAAATATAGTAGGTAAAAGATCCTAATTGATATCATATAATTAGAATTCTAAATTATGGGGAGACCTTGGGTTATTAGTCTTAGTCTCCCAGTGGTTCTATTTGTTTACTTTAACCTTGAGGTAGGTGGTACTAATTCTTGGGCACCATTATAGTTAGACAATTCACCCTAGGGATACCAATGTGTTTTATGATCTCAAACATTGATATTTGTGGACATGGATGAGTTAGGTGGTTGCTGATTTTGTATCTCAGTGCCTTAATTTTTAGAGAATAAAAGCATTGAACTAGACATATAAAAGTTTATTGAAATCTCTTCCCATCCTCATATATAAGTGGGAAGAAATTTATATATAATTTATTATCATCTTTCCTCATTATACTAGTGGGAATAATTCTATATTTGTTATTATATATTTTTTTATGAAATTGTATCATTTTTCTAATCAAGAGGATAAATAAAGTTGAATAGGTTGTACATGTATAAGATATTTTAAAGAATCATAGTATGCCATCCATGATTTTTTTGATCAATATCCCCACTTTATATCATATTTCTATAAGTGTATTAAATAAGTGATGAGTTCTTATATGAAATTGATAAAAATTTATCATCTATAAATGGATGGTCAGATGAAGTAGGATATTTAGATTATCAAGGACATGCTTAGAGATTGTGTTCTTGAATTTAGTGTCTCTTGGGAGAAACATTTATCATCGTATGAATTATCTTATAATAAAATCTATTAATACATAAAAAATATTTCTCCCTTTAAATAAATTTATGTAAAACCATGCTATTACACTATTTACATGTTAGATATGGCTGATCACTTCTTGTTAGGATCGAGCATTATTAAGGATATGATGATTAATATTTAGCTGATTCAAAAAATTATAGAAATGGATCCGAATATCTAAAAATATTATATCGATCATCATCATTATCCACTTGAATTTTTCATTAGTGATTGGGTGTTTCTCTGTAGTTTTCCTTAAAAATTACATCAATGACTGGGTAATCATGGTAAGTGGATGTCCCTGTATGTATGGACATTTGAGATATTTGAGTGTCTCATGAGAGTGGAATATCTGCTAGAATTACAATCATAGTTGACATATATTCATGATTTGTATCATGAATCCTAGTTAAATAGGAATTATCTAGACCCATATCACGTGGTTGGGTGGGAATATTTAGATTTGGGGCTTGACACTATTGTCATTGAGTAGCCTATTCATATCATGGATGACTATGATAGAGTGATACAAGGTAAATCTATCTCTTTAATCAATGTTTTATGGTAGTGTGTTGGATATATCTATGAGACTCGATATCATGATTCCTAGATGATAGTGGAATGGACCCACTTATTGTCTAACATGGAGTGATGAAAATTCTCTAGGGGAATAAAGTGGAATGGTTGGGAGAATTGTGACCCCTTGAGTCATTAATATATATTTATTTTGGTTATTTAATTTATTTAATTTATTCTTTGGAGTTTTAGGAGTTAGAGGCTTGAAATTCTAAAAATTGGGAAAACTATATTGGGTTCATTGTTAGAACATAGTTAGTACTAACCATGCACCCTAACCATTGGTAGGGGAACGAGGGTGTTTTAGTGTGGTGTTCATGGTTGGAACATGGTTCTCTAAACCATGCATCAAAAATAGATTGAACCTATTTGATAAATAAGAGTAATAATTATGATATTGTTGTGACATCCTGGTTAATTTTTGTTCTATTTTATGTTTAAGAGGAAATTTATCGAGTTTGAGTGGTTTCAGAGGCAATCCATGGGTTTTTATAAAGGACTTGGGCTGAAGTATAGCTATAAAATCTATTTCACCACTAGAAATATATATTCTTTACATGAATAAATTATGGGTAGAAGCTAAGATTTTGGTTATGAACATAAAAACCATTAATGTCATGAAATTTTTATTCATTTCATGAATGATTCATTCAAGATTTAATTTAAGGTGATACATTTTTAGTATATCAGTTATTCTGAAGGTTAGGGTATTGAATTTTTAATTCAAACCATAAATTATTTCTCTCCCAATGAATTAAATGTGTTGAGCACCCATATCCTTTCTCATTCACATTCCTCCTCTCTCAATCAAACCCTAGTTCTTCTCCATGAAATTTTGGGTGAATCTAGATCTTTAGGGATTCACCAATCCATGCATTGATCTCTGTATTGTCTAGTTACTCCTTTTTGGTAAGTGTAATCATTATCTTATTATTTTCTTTATTTCTCTTAAAATTGGTAGTAGCATTGGGATGTGTTTAAAGTATTTATTGATCATATTATTATTATACTCCAATCACTTTCAGATACCTTGTGATATTTTCTTCTAGAGGAAGGATCTCATGTTGGTTGTGGTGCGATGAATGAGATCCTTGAGGTATGTGTCAATATAAATTCTTTGATAAACATTTTTCTTATGGAATTTTATTATGATATATGATATTCAATTTTAGGGCCTTTTTTCATTACTCTTGTGTTATATTCCCTTTTTAGTGTACAGATCCTATTGTGGGTGGTGTGTGACCCATGCTTAAGGTAGGTGGTTTTGTCTCTAGAATATGTTCTATGAACTTTGAATTCTCTTAATTTTATAAAAAGGTTTTCTAAATGAATTGTAATGATTATTGATTGATTTATTTGTGTGTGTAAAAGGGTTTTTTTAAAAAATATGCAGTTTTCCCACATTTTGTCAAAATAAAGATGTTTTTGAAATCATTTTGAAATGGATTATGAAATTGGTTTTTAAAGAACTTTTTTGATGTACAAAGGGATATTTGAAATTGTTTGTGAAATTTTAAATCCATTTGTAATTGATTTGATATATAGTGAACATAGGAGCCTTAGGTAAATATGTGTAAGTGTAGTATTGGGCCTCATCCATTGGTTTTATAAGAGGGTTCATTTTATGGGGTGCTCCTCCATTCCTATATCATAGATACATTGACTCTAGAAACATGATTGACATTATAGGGGGTTCAATTTTTATAGTGTTCCTCTATTACCTAGACTTTAATGCATAGGTTATAGGGACTTGAGTGAACACTAGTATTGATTTTTATTGAACAATGAGTGACCTAGCTAGCCTAACCTTTGTTATCCATGGGGGTGTTTTCCTTTATTTGTTGGCTTTGTACTACTTGGTTTGATATGAGACGATACATGCTTTGATTATTGTAAATGGTTATTGGAATTATGTTTTGAAATTTTTTTACTTTGGTTTTTAAAAGATTTGGAGTATGGGAACTATTTTATATACTTTTTATATAAAATTATTTAGCTACTTATCATTCCTTATTTTCTATTAGTTTGAGAATATTGGGATTATTGTATAGAGACTTGATATGGAACACCTGGGTGGGATCTTACTGATCCTATTTAGTGTTCACTTGAAAAAATCCCTTGGGGGAGTGTATAAATTGATTTATTTGATGTATTAAAGGCTAATGTGTCATAATGAAGTGGTTATTTTTATGTTATCTAGGTATGGGTATTTACTGGTGAGATAGAATGATGTTTCCAACAAGTCACACGGAGTATCATTTTTCAGGTTGGGTGTCATTTTTGTTGGTTTTTTTTGTGGACATGTTACATGGTTAATTCTCTTACAAAATTGGTTTATATCACCAGTGTTGTATATATTTTATTAAGGAATATTTATTTTATGGTTTTCCTTATATATATATATATTCCATCTCTCTTGTTTTATGTTGTAAAAATCATTCCCTCTAGTTTTTGTTGGATTCTTGAGTACTAGTTGCTAGACTTTGGGGATCAGGATTGCCGTTTGGGTCTTTATGTGGTTTGGTTTAGAGCCTAGTTAGACAGGTTTTATGGACTGGTTCATGAAAATTTGGTATCTAAGGAGGTCGTTCTCAGTACAAGGAAGTTGGTAGAAATAAGATAAAATTTTCAAAAACTTTAGGGGTAGGTTATAGTGAGTGCTTATCCAGGTCTTATCACGGTGAGCCTTAAGTCACCATGGGATGTTGGGATGTGCATATCATGTGTTGGGTTTTTTACCTTGATCTCAGTTTTTTCTTGTGTTATTATGGTTTAAATTGATATTATCTTGTTGTATTATCATTTTCTTAAGTTTTGGAATGTAGAAGACATACCCCTAAGAAATATTCCATGGTTTCCTCAGGAGGGTGTAGTGGGAAATGCACCTCAAGGGAATCCTCCTATGTATTAGAATATATTAGAGGCTATTGTATGGGAGGTTTGTTCCATGGAATATAATTTACCACCTATTATGATTCATTTTTTTGAGGTAAAATAATGAGATAAGGGAGACAAGGATGAAGCTCAAGAGTTCCTATATGAGAATCCCCTGTCCTTCAATGGTAGGAATGAACCCCAAGTGATGGAAGAATGGAAAGATAAGATCACTTTGGTCTTTTCATTTCTAAATACATATGGGGATTTAAAGGTGAAATGCGCAACGTTCAAGCTCAATTTTATTAGAAAATGGGATTGGGAGTCCATGGTATAGGAAAACCAGCATGTTGGTTTTGAGTGGAAGGGCTTTGAGACCATTTTCTTTTAGAAGTTCTATATAGAACATATGATGATGGAAAAGTATATATATTTCCTATCCATATAGTTTAGAGATCATTCAGTGTTATAGCACACCAACCATTTTATAGAGATAGTTTGTTTTTTCCTAGAGGTGCTGATGAATGATCGGTTGAAATCTCAAAAATACCTATAGGGTTTGTGACCAGACATTTGGTAACATGTATATATATTGAATATTTCCATTTATGAAGAGACAGTTGATGAGGCTATTATGAAGAAAATGGATATGAATGATAATACTGGATTTTACATCCCTTCTCTTCTACCTCATGACAGTTTCAATGGTGCATAGGGAACAAATGGAGTGGAAAGATAACCATAATAGTGGTGGAGGTGGTTCTCAATAGAGGGCGTCCTTTGCATAATCAGTAGTACCCAACAGTGTGCCCCTAACCTTATATCATTATATTAAGGTATGTCACATCTAATTTTATTATATATAACACCCCAAGATTTCATAGTATGTTATCTCTTCAAAATAATTCAATAACTTGCGCTACACGCAACACTGAGTTCGAGCGCACCACGACTTACCAAACTAGCCATTAAAAAAGTGGGTATGAATAATATTAACTAAATTTTGAATTTTATATACTCCATATAACTTTATAATCCATATTATTTTTTTCTTAGACTTAATATAAGAAAAAATTCATTTTTTTCAGATAAAAGAAGTATTTTCCAAAAAATGAAAATTTACCTCCTTTTAATGGAGAACCTTTTTTAAAACCAATATTTGACACTTTTATATATTTAATTTTATGAAATTAAATTATTCTTTATAATCAGGACAAAAAAATTTAGTTTGGATAAATTTTTGGTACTTTTCTGATAACTTTCATATTTTGATGAATAGTGAAAAATACTAAATTTTAATTGAAAACAACTTTTTAAATAGAAATAATTTATAGTGTTAAATTCTAAATTTGAGTGGTTTCATAGTATAATTAGATTATATTTTTATAATTTAATATAATTTTGGTCATTGGATGTAATTTATCATTTAAACTAGACATAAAGAAGTGTCAATCTTTTGATAGTTATTATTTCTTAAAAACACGCTTTTTGTTTTGACCACAAGAATTAATTTTTAATTAATTTATTACACTTATATGTTTTGAATTTGGAAAAATGGATTCTATATTTTGAATCAAGAGGTCCAAATTGTGTAAATAGGTAAATTTTATTTTTAGACATTATGAATATTTACTTCAGTAAATATTTTATTTACCATGGTTAAAAGGTAAATTTGGAAAATAAGGGTAAAAAAATATTTTTATAATTATATTAAATTATCTTAACATGTGTCATATTCCTATTGGTTAATACATTTCAAACCATAGGCATCTTTTGGTCGATTTTGGGACCCAATGGAGCCACATGAGAGTGATAATGACACTTTATATTAACTAATTTAAAGAAAGACCAAATGACATAAACATATATCTTTTAGTAATATAATTTTTAAAAGGGGTTATATAAGTTATCCTTTCGACTATAAATATTAATTTGAAATATAAAAAGATTTCCTAAATCATGGTATTTTTTATAATTTTTAGACATCAAATAAATAATATTATTTATGAGAAAATAATGATGTAGTGTTTACCTCATTAAAGAATGATTTAAATAAATGAGATTATAAAAATTATAACAATATCCAAAAATTGTCCAATTCTTATTGGATGATTTTATTTCGAACATGAGTCATCTTATCTTTGACTCTAATGAGTTTTTGACCTTTAGAAACCTAAAATCATTATATAATAAAATAATATTTTCAAACATTCCTAAAGAGCCCCTCCTCCCCCTTATAAAAAGCCCTCAACCCTAACCCATTTCTCACACCTCTCAATCCCCTTGGCTCGTCCAAACTCTGCCCAATTAAGCTAACTATATCTCTATTTTCCTCTTATAATCCTTACCTTAGGTAGAAGTCACTTCAAGGAAGCCTTTTGGTTCAAACCAAAGGGAGTTACCCGATTTAAAGGTAACATCACCTCTTAAGTTCTTTTCTTTTATTTTGTTTCTCCAACCCCTAAACTCTCTTTATTCCATTATTTTATAACAAAAATAGTATCCTAAATATACTAGGTTTTTTATGAGAAGTATTTGAACTAAACTTATAAAGACCTCCATCTAATGGGTATAGAACATAATGTTTCTATGGACGGTGAACTACTGCCTCCTGAAATGATGATTGTTCAATCTTCTACTACCACCTCTTATGGTGGAAATTATGATGGAAATGAAATTATATATAATATTTGTGATATTTAATTTATCTATAATCTTCTTTAATTCTCTTTTATATCATACCTTTATTCTTTTCATGTTTTATATATACGATAATTTTATTTGAGGATGTGCGGACTACTGCCCCCTCAATGTGATATGACTCATTCATACCATACATGGAACATATAAATGATGATATTAATGAACATAAGTAACATATATAAAATATTATATTATAATGGAATAATAATATACCTATGTATCATTTGGTTTTCTTTCCTTAAAAAAAAGAAATGGAAGTAGCATTCGTGTGTACGTACGGATTACCCTCTCCACAAATGCGATGAGATTCATTACCCATCATAACCATTCAAGAATAATTTTTATTTCATTATTAAAAATAATCTTTAAGAACTTAATATTATTTTTTATATGAATCAAATACATCCTATCCATAACAAATATAGATTACATAACAAAACATATAAAAGAAAACTAATCAGTTAACACCCGAAACAATGATACTACTAAAATATTATTAACAAAGTAATATTAGAAGGCCATATATGATATCATATTTATGTATGTGGTTATTGTATAATTTAATAACAGTGGTTTAACTATTATACAGGAGGTTAAAGTACCCTCTACCAAAGAAAAGTACAATTTAAGGGTTAATTCCTCAATCTCATTATTATTCGAGATTATTTATGTGTAAGTATTTACTGGGAAATATTTATTATCCATGTCCATGTTAGATAAATGAGTTTTCAAAAGGATTATTTTTAAGGGAATATTCAACTAAAATATCATTTTAAAATTTTAAATATTTATTATTATAAATCATTTTTGTTAATGTCCATGTTTTTAAAATGGGTTTTAAAGGATTTATTTATATGGAAATGAATGTTTTAAAAGGTTAATTCTTTCAAAAGTTTCAAAGTGGAATGATAGACTTTGATTCAAAAATGTCTTTTAAATTTCTTCCTTTATAAATTGTTTGACTTGTAAATGTTTTCATGAAAAATGGATATTTCTCTCAAAGAGTTTTACTAATCATTTTCAACTATGTCAATATCCTTTTGGATATTATTCTTTATTGAGGTTGATTTATTACCAATATATTCTTCAAAATTGTATTGAATGAGTTATGATATGATTGATTGTGAATATGATATTTTTATACCATTCATGATTTATGGTTAATGTATTGAAATTTTTTATGTGAGTTTTAATATGAATGTTTATGTTATGTTCCAAAATTTTCATATGAGGAATTCATTGGACTTAGTATGTGACAGGTGGAGCCCGCTATAGCTCTTCGATGCATTGGTAGGTCTCATGAGACAAACTAGTGTCTTGGCATAAGGCCTTGACAAAATCTTATTTGTATTATTGGAATGAGTCCCTGACTATGTGGTTATGATGTCTGAAATTATGAATTCTATAATTATGAAATTAGCTATTGATATTACATGTGATTATTCGACTAGTAGAATATCCATGTGAATAATTAAATGAAATTATTTTATTTATCTTTTCAATATTATGCTGAAGTTTAAGTTTTAAAAGGATTTTATTTTAGTTTTATACATTACCTTAAGTGTTTATGCTTATTTATGAATGATTCTGCTATATTGTTATCTTTACTGAGCATCTGAGCTCACCCCTTTATATGTTTTACTTTTCCTAGGATGCGAAGAAGTATATTATGACTGACCTACAGGGATAGTCTAAGGGATATGAATGTGGTTAATAGATACAATGTTGTTGTTGTTTTTCATTTTATAATGTAATTCAACGTTCATGTATGTAATCTATTTTCCAAGACTGCTAAACTGATCGGTCCTTCGGGACATGATTCCTTGTAATCATGCAAATGTATTAAAATAATGCACTAAATCTGGATAACTGAGGTCAGGGTGTTACAGTTGGTATCATAGGAAGTTTAGAAATATCCTTGGAGTCTAGAATTTGAAAAACTCTGATTAGAGAACATTACTCTAAGATAGACTTTGAGGATTAGTAAAGAAGAACATACTAGAATTTCTATAATGTAGAGATTTTTTGAATTTTCCAAGAAATACACCCCTATTTGGATACGAGTAATTAGAGGCGGCTCTAGCACAAATATACCTAGGAGTGAAAAATCTGACAAGGATTTTCAGGCTTGACTTTGGGTGTCCTGGTACACAACAATGAGCCTTACTGCACTCTTGGTTATGACACTCTTGGGATATATGCATAGGATAATTCACATTTTCTTTAGAAGCCATTATGAAGGATTTAGGAGTAAATACTTCCTCAAAGAAAACATTTTTTTATGATTATAGATTATATTCATAAGATTTTCAATTTACATTAGGTATTTTACAAGTTTGGAATTATGCATTGTGATTCATAAAATAACCTAGTATATGCCATTGTTTATAAATGGAGCCCAGTAGATGGAATCAGAACTCCAGAAATACGCATGATCCAAAGAGTAAGAAGGATCATATCTTTCAGGGTATTAAGACAGCATTTAGAAAGGAAATAGTCTCCCACTTATTATCATCATATGAATAAATAGTATCATGTGTTAATAAGATATGTAAAGAATTATCTGAGTCCTATGGCTTTGAAGGGAAGTGAGAAAATAATTGGATGGTAGAGAGAAATATGGATAAAGGAAATAAGGGAAAGAAGGATTTTCCCATATGTGATAACTTTGGAAAGAATCACCTTGGTAAATGCTTGAAGGGAATGAGAGTTTTTATAAGTTTGGAGAATAAGGACACCAAGTACATGATTGAAAGGGTAATAAAAAGGTTTTAAATGTACAACGCTTCATCTGTAAGGAGTTGGGACACTGTGTGAATCAATGTCCCAATCATCAGAGTATATCACAAATAATGCTATTGGATAATAATCAAGTTATGATACTACCACATATGAAGAGTAATGACTAGTTTTCTTATGTTGATATTAAAGAATTATGCCATTTGAGTGTTGTATCAACGATGTACTAGTAATAATAATTATGGAGTATATAAGGATTGTACTTCAGTACTATTTCATTAAGGATTTGAGATTGTGTGGTACCAAGAAATGTGACTCAATAATAAGTTATTTTTTTGGAAAATATATGGTTGAAGGAAAGATAAACTTTAATATGGTCCTAATACCGTGGTATTGATTTTTGGAATAAGAGATAATTTATTTGGATAAATTATATTGGATATTATTGACTACCTTGGAACTAAATAATGGTTTTTTATTCCATCATTGTTGGTGATTAAAACATTTTTGGATTTAAGGAGTATATATAGTATTCTATGATTTACAGAAGGAATAAATAAGTACATACCTATTCAAATATGGTTTTTTGGAAATTCATTTTATTACCACATTTTAAGAGAATACACGATAAAGGTATTCACATGTATATTATGTGACCTTCCTTATAAATTTTGGACTGTGTGTTTATACATAAGTATTGTGGATAATTTTAAAGGTTGGAATAGATTATGTTTGAAATTGGATACTATTTTTAAGGTTAAATCATTTCTTATGATTATTTTTGGATTGTCATAAAAAAGGACAACCTAGAGGTCGGGCGACAACCCGTCACGTCCGGCAAGGCTGCGAGATTTGAACCCGAAACCGAAGGGCGACAATGGCACATCACCTACCACTGGCCTATATGATGTCCTAGTTTGTATAATGTAATTTTTTTTTAAATATTCTGACAAATTAATTATATATTCAATATTTCTAGAAACCTATAGGATTAGGATAAATATAATATTTTTGAATTCTATTATCTTTTGGAATAAAAGATGATTTTGTTATAGGAATTTGTTGAAGGATGAAACTCTACATGTCAAGTATAATTTTTTCCTCTTATTATATGAATAAATTAATTCTTAAACTTTAGGGAAGGTATCTTAAAACCAAAAACATGTTATCCTAATACCTTATGTTTTGTTGAAGTGGTGATATTTTAAATCATCATAGATTGATTGATTTGAGGCCTTCCATTTTACACTTGTTTGTTATTGATGACCTCAATCAATCCCTATAAATATTTACATTTTTCTGTCAATTATGTGTCTCTAATTTTCACCGATGTTCTCATAATCGATATCAAAATTTTGTGGTGACGTTTTCATATCTCTTTCCCTCTTATTAAGACTAAATTTCATTAACCCAATTTCTGATGTGGGTTTTCCACAGAGGTATTTTTATATTTTTATCTTTTTATTTTCAAAAAAAAAAAATTCAAATTGCGAGGACACAATTTATTGAAGGAGGGGAGAATATAATACCCCAAGATTTTATAGTATGTTATCTCTTCAAAATAATTCAATAATTTTCACTACACGCAACACTGAGTTCGAGCGCACCACGACTTCCCAAATCAACCGTTCAAAAAGCGGTTATGAATAGTATTAACTGAATTTTGAATTTTATATACTCCATATAATTTTATAATCCATATTATGTGTTTATTAGAAATAATATAATAACACATTCATTTTTTTTCAGATAAAAGAAGTATTTTTCAAAAAATAAAAATTTACCACCTTTTAATAGAGAACCTTTTTTAAAACCAATTTTTGACACTATTATATATTAAATTTAATGAAATTAAATTATTATTTAGAAGCAGGAGATAAAAATTTAGTTTGGATAATTTTTTGGTACTAGTGTGATAACTTTCATATTTTGATGAATAGTGAAAAATTCTAAATTTTAATTATTTTTTTAATCAAAATAATTTATAGTGTTAAACTAGAAATTTGAGTGGTTTTAAAGTATAATTAGATTATATTTTTATCATTTAATATAATTTAGGTCATTGGATGTAATTTTACAATTAAACTGGAAATAAACAAGTGTCAATCTTTTGATAGTTATTATTTCTTAAAAACACGCTTTTTGTTTTGACAAGTGGAATTAATTTTATATTAATTTCTGCCACTTCTGTGTTTTGAATTTGAAAAAATGGATTATATATTTGGAATCATGAGGTCTAAATGGTGTAAATATGTAAATTTTTATTTTTAGACATTAAGAATATTTACTTCAGTAAATGTTTTATTTACCGTGATTAAATGGTAATTATGGTAAATAAGGGTAAAAAAATATTATTATTATAATATTAAATCACCCTAAAATGTGTCTAATTCCTATTGGTTGATACATGTCTGACCATGGTCATACTTGGGATTATTTTGGGACCCCATGGAGCCACTTGAGAGTGATAATGACACATTATATTAATTAATTTAAATTAAAGATAAAATGACATAAAAATATATATTTTAGTAAAATAAATTTTACATGGGGTTATATAAGTTATATTTTCGACTATAAGTATTAATTTGAATGATAAAAATATTTAATAAATCATGGTATTTTTTTATAATTTTTTGACATCAAATAAATAAAATTATTTCTGATACAATAATGATGTAGTGTTTACCTCATTAAAGAATGATTTAAATAAATGAGATTATAAAAATTAAAAAAATATTCAAAACTGGTAAAATTATTATTGAATGATTTTATTTCCAACATTAGTCATATTATCTTCGACTATATTGAGTTTTATACCTTTAGAAATTGAAAATCATTATATAATAAAATAATATTTTCAAACATTCCTAAAGAGCCCCTCCTCCCCCTTATAAAAAGCCCTCACCTCTAACCCATTTATCACACATCTAAAGCCCCATGGATCATACAAAATCGACCCAATTAAGCTCCCTACATCCATATATTTCTATTAGAATCATTACCTTAGGTAGAAGGCACTTCAAGGAATCCTTTTGGTTCAAACCAAAGGGAGTTACCTGATTTAAAGGTAACGTCTCCTCTTAAGTTCTTTTCTTTTATTTTACTTCTCCAACCTTCTAAACTCTATTTATTAATTTATTTTATAATAAAAACAGTATCCTCAATATAATAGGTTGTTTTTATGAGAATTATTTTAACTAAACTTACACACACTTCCATCTAATGGGTATAGAACATAATGTTTCTGTGGACGACGAACTACTACCTCACAAAACGATGATTGTTCAATCTTATACTAGAACCTATTATGGTGTCCATTATGATGGAAATGTAATTATATATGATATTTATGATATTTATTTTATCTATAATCTTCTTTAATTCTCTTTTATATCATACCTTTATTCTTTTCATGTTTTATATATACGATAATTTCATTTGAGGAAGTGCGGACAACCGCCCCCTCAAAGTGATATGACTCTTTCATAAAATACATGGAATGTATAAATGATGGTGTCAATGAACTTACATAACATATATAAAATATTATATTATACTGTAATAATTATTTAACTATGTATTATTTAGTTTTCTTTCATTTTAAAATAAAAAAATGAAATGGAAGTAGCGTTCGTGCATACGTATGGATTACCGTCTCCACGAACACGATGAGATTCATTACCCATCATAACCATTAAATAATAATTTTAATTTGATTATTAAAAATAATGTTCTTGAACTTAATATCATTCTGTATATGAATCAAATACATCCTATCCATAACAAACATGGCTTACGTAACAAAACATATAAAGAAAAACGAATCAGTTAACACCCAAAACAATGATACTACTAAAATATTATTAACAAATAAATATTAGAATATCATATATGATATCATATTTATGTATGTGTTTATTTTATAATTTAATAACAATTATTTAAGTATTATACAGGAGGTTAATGTACCCTTAACCAAAGAAAAGTGCAAGGTAAGGGTTAATTCCTTAATCTCATTATTATTCGAGATTGTTTTTGTGTAAGTATTTATTGGGACATATTTATTATCAGTGTCCATGCTAGATAAAGGAGTTTTTAAAAGTATTATTTTTAAGGTACTCTTCAACTAAAATATCATTTTAATGGTTTAAATATTTATTCTTCTAAATCATTCTAATTAATGTCCATGTTTTCAAAATGGTTTTTAAAGGATTTATTTATATGGACATGAATTTTTTAAAATGTTAATTCTTTAAAAAGTTTAAAAGTGGTATAAGACACTTTGATTCAAAAATTTATTTTAAATGTCTACCTTTATAAATTGTGTTACTTTTAAATATTTTCATGAAAAAGGGATATTTCTCTCAAAGAGTTTTACTAATCAGTTTCAACTATATCAACATCCTTTTGGATATTATTCTTGATTGAGGTTGATTTATTACAAATACAATCTTAAATATTGTATTGAATGTATTATGATATGATTAACTGTGGATGTCTAATTTTTATACCATTCATGATTTATGGTTAAATTATTGACATTTTTTATTATAGTTTTAATATGAATGTTTATGTTATGTTTCAACATTTTCATATGGGGAATGCATTGGACTTAGTAAGTGATGGGTGGATCCCTCTATAGCTCCTCGATGCATCGATAGGTCTCATGAGACAAACTAGTGTCTTTGCATAAGTCCTTGAAAAAATATTATTTGTAGTCTTGGTACGAGGCCTTGACTATGTGGTTATGATGTCCGACATTATGCATTTCATCATTATGAAATTAGCTATTGATATTACATGTGATTATTCAACTTGTATAATATCTATGTGAATAAGTAAATGGAATTATTTGATTTATCTTTTCCATATTATGCTGAAGTTTAAGTTTTAAAAGGCTTTTGTTTTAGTTTTATACATTTCCTTAAGTGTTTATGCTTATTTTTGAAAGTTTCAACTATATTGTTATCCTTACTGAGCATCTGAGATCACCCCTTTCTATGTTTTATTTTTACTAGGATGTGAAAAGTAATTTATGATTGACCAGCAGGGATATTCTAAGGGATATGAATGTTGTCAATAGAGACAATGTTCCTATTTTTTTTCATTTTATAATATTATGTAACATTCATGTATGTAATCTATTTTCCAATGCTAAACTGATCGGTCCTTCGGGACATGATTCCTTGTAATAATTATAATGTATTAAAATAATGCACCGACTCTGGGTAACTAGGGTCAGGTTGTTGCATTATCCCACACCCATGAGGATTTGCAGGGCTTATAGCCTCCACGAACATATGAAGAGATTTTTTAGGATTTTTCTATGCCCTACTATAGTTAGGGATATTTACCTAAAAATAACACTAAAGTGTAGTTATAATATTCAAAGTCCATAGGTCTCTATCCATAGGAATTAGGACCGAATCACCATCACATAGTGAATGAGTATCCAACCGGAGATGATATAGTTTTGACTATAGTGATAGGTACCATTTTTATTACATCTTATATAGAAACTGCAATGTTTGATACAAGTTCCTGACAGTCATTAATATCTTAATGTTTTATTGGTATGATGAAATTTTAAATAGAGATCATGTCCTTTGTTATGAAGCTATTAATGCCTCTTTGAAAGATAAATGAGGAGGGGTTTCATTGCCTTGCGCGTTCTCTATCGATAGTTGACATGAAGTTAGTATGGGATTTCTTAGTTATCAATCTAGATCTATTCAAAATCATCACTAGGATAGATATTCCAGTTGATCATCATACTATGATTGATTGTTATCATTGGTATATTTTGTTATTTTCTACTGTTTAGAAATCTTGGCCATTCCAGGGAGAGTCGTACCCAAGCTCCAGTTGTGTAGGACCCTCCCACCCAAAGATTATAAATCTCTTTTCTGCTATTTTAGTTGATATTCACTACAATAGAATTTTCCATTAGCAGCGGTTGTTTAGCAGAAGTTCTGGGAACCGCCGCTAAACCTTTTTTTAAAAAGGTTTCACAATGGTTTATAATAAACCACTGCAAAACAAAGTTTTTTTTACACCGACGACCCTTCCCCCCCACCCTGACCCTCCTTCTCACCCTGTGACCCCGCTTCCTCCAACCCCCCGCTTCCCCCGCAACCCTGGACCCTCGAGACCCTGACGACCCCGCGACCCTGGCGACCCCGACCCCCCGCGACCCCGACA
The DNA here is from genome assembly GCA_963277665.1 of Viscum album. NCBI lineage: Eukaryota > Viridiplantae > Streptophyta > Magnoliopsida > Santalales > Viscaceae > Viscum > Viscum album. Next base: position 2,039,544,521 of record OY728141.1, on the reverse strand, counting down.
ACCCTGCGACCCCGGCGACCCTGCTTCCCTGATGACCTATACGAACCCTAAGGTTTGATTTCTAATAATTTTCTTGTTTTGATATTATATAATGTTTATTGATCTTTATTGATTAAATATTTTCATTCCATGTTGATGAAATGTTTTCTTAAATCTATGATCTTGGTTTCTTGGTGGTTTCATTGATATCCTTGGGAGGATTCCAGATAAAATTATACAGAAGATATGGTTGCTGTGAAAATGAGTTTGGAATGATGCAATGGTTGGGATGAAATGATGGTTGGATCATTCGATAGCTGTCATTTATTTAATTATTGGGTGTTGTTTTATATTTCTAGTTGTGACCTTCTTAATTTATAGTCATTGTTGTTTAATTTCTTGACGTGATAGAACACTACCTTGAACATGTTCATTGGGTGCTTAATTAATTTATGCTCGTGTTGAGTTTTTATTTCCATATAATTTGAAATATGGATCCCTTGATGTGATTTAATGTTGGAACCCAATTCTAGGTTGGTTAAAAAGTTTTGATGCTTTCCATGTTTTGATATAATGTATGATATGTGTGTTAACATGTTTTTTTATATTAAACTAAATATTTGTCACTGAAAAATTATCAATATCTGTCCTGGATGATAGTACCAATACCTCACATTTCATCTCCAAATTCCCAACATGATTCTACTATGAAACTCCAAACACCAAGCCCAAACACATCAACTATTCTTCAAATACCCTAGTTTGATCCCCAAACCACATCAGCCACATCTTGAACTCCATTTCTGATGTGGTCTCCACCTTACCACATCAATTTTTATACAACAACACTAGTAGGTCCTTCTCTAGATTAATTATACCAAAGGCGCTCAATCCCACCCACCAATGAGCTATCATATCCCGACCACGATGTCTTAAAACTCATGTAATTACAAAAATGTTCAATGCGCACACTGAAGTCTGAATCTGACTCTTAGTTCAACTCCATGGTTAGATCCTCGATCATCCCATTTAACCATAATTCTCCACCCATGATCACTAACACATATATGATCCAAATCACCCTCAAGTCACACCACTACTCTTTTCTATGTGAATACACCGAAGAGAGGTCTAGGAATTCAATCCACACAAGGTTTGTAGAACCACAAAACCTAATCTCCCAAGTTATTTCATCATGCATTTCCATGAACACCACCACTTATCATGCCTTAAGACTACCATCCCTCACGTGGTTCTTTCCACTCCAAATTAACAATGTGTTGAGTTTTGTAAGCATCATAAGGTTTTCCCTAAACATTATTTATAATAGATTTATTCGATATTAGAGTTTTATATGAAGACTCTATAGAGAACTTAGGTTGGGGTTATTCCAAATTAACAATGTGCTTTGGTTTTCATGGTAAAGTAGCTACCACGTTGTTAGCACATTGTTTCTCTTTACCAAAGAAACTTCCCCTATCCCAAACACCATAGGGTTCATATTTAACTCAGGGGCTCATCTTTATTATATTATGTTTCTGTAATCTTACACTATTGTATATATGAATCTCTTTCTCTATTTAGTAGTAACTATGTGTTTTAATTTTTTTATTATTGTGTAGGAACATTGTGATATACATGGATAAAAGCTGGATCACATTACTGAGAAACACACCTCAGTATGTTAAGGGTTTGAATGAGTTTTTAGATTTTTCAATTTCTAATCGATCCGTTGAAGGGAGAATAAAATGTCCATGTACTAAATGTAAATTTAGAACATGGTTGAAGAGAGATGAAGTTTATGGACATTTAATACTAAAGCAATTCCCTAGTCAGTATTTGTGTTGGATTTGGCATGGGGAATCGAACGTTACAGAAATATTGAGCACTGATGTTAATCCACAGAATGAGGTCCCAAGTTCATCGACAATGGAAAATGAAATGCAAAACCTCATAAATGATGCATTCAGCACTGCAAGACACCACTATCAGCATCAAAACATATCAGAACAATCAGAAGAGCGTGCTATAAATTGCAATGTGACAAGTGATGTTTTTGAGACTATAACACAGGAAGATCAAGATTGTAACATATCATTGGATCCTCCTCTTGATTTTGTGGAGCCAAATGTAAGAGAAAACTTCACCGAGGAAAATGCGTTTCATGATTTAGTTGACGATGGAAATCAAGATTTGTATAGTGGGTGTTTGAAATATTCAAATCTTTCATTTATGCTGAAGTTGTACCATATCAAATGTCTATGTGGAATTACAAATAAGGTAATGTCCATGATATTGGAATTGATTCGTGATGCATTTCCTGAAGCAAAAATCCCAGAATCCTTTTATGATATGAAAAATGTTGTTAACTAGCTTGGTCTGAATTATACAAAAATACATGCGTGTCCCAATGATTGTATGCTTTATTGGGGAGAGGATTCAAGTAGAAAGAATTACAAGAAATGTTCTTCTTCTATATGGAAGGAAAAGGGTGATGTTGGAAGTCTGAATGAACTTAATTTCATGTAGAATAAGAAAAGTAACACACATGCAAAGGTTTTGCATTACTTTCCTTTAAAGCCTTGATTACAAAGATTATTCATGTCATCAAAAACCACTGAATACATGAAGTGGAATTCTGTAGATAATAACAATGATGGGTTAATGAGACATCCATGAGATTTCCAATCATGGAATACATTTGATTCATTACATCTAGATTTCTCATCTGATCCTAGGAATGTTCGATTGGGATTGGCTGCCGATGGATTCAACCCATTTGGGACTTTGAGTACCAGTTATAGAATTTGGCCAGTTGTTTTGATCCCTTATAATCTGCCTCCGTGGATGTGTATGCAGCAAACATCTTTTATCCTTTCGATGATTATTCCTAGAAAAAAAATTCTTGGAAATGATATTGATGTATACTGCAGCCTTTGATTGAAGAATTGTAGGAGTTATGGAGAAACAGTGTTGATACATTTGATGCTTCTTCTAAAACAATGTTCAAAATGCATGCTGATTTAATGTGGACCATTAGTGACTTCCTTGGGCTTGGGAATTTATCTAGTTGGAACACTTACATGGGTTTGGATTGTCCCGTTTATAACTTTGATTTTGAGCCCAAACGGCTACCTCACAATAAATTTTTTTTCTTCTTGTGTCATCAAAGATTTCTCGATGCATCTCATATATTTCGGCTGAACAGATCAAAATTTAATGGTTCCATTGATCGTAGACCACCTCCAAAGTTGTTAACTGGTTCTGAAATATTAACACAACTTGAAAATGTTGAAAAAGAATTTTGGAAGGTTCATCATTTGAATGATAGCGGAAAATGTGTCTGAAGTGCATCGTCAAGAGAAATCGGAATGCAATAATGGAAGAAAAAAAGTATATTATTCAAACTTCCATATTGGGAATTTAATTTGTTATGGAATAATCTTGATGTGATGCATATTGAGAAGAATGTACGTGACAATTTGATTTTCACATTGCTTAATGAGCATGGAAAGTCGAAGGATCATCTCAATGCTCGCAAAGATTTACAAGAAATGAACATAAAATGCGATCTCTGGCCAGATGAGAATGAAAAGTATCCTCCGGAAATTTTTTCAATGAAAAATAGGGGTAAAGATACATTCCGTCGAATGTTAAAGAATGTTAAGGTATCTGATAGGTATTTAAGTAACATCTCGAGGTGTGTTGACTTGAATAATCGTAAGTTACATGGATTGAAAAGTCACGATTCACATATTTTGTTACAACAGTTACTACCATTGGAATTGAGTACATTATTACCTGAAAAAATTACTGCTGTTGTACTCCAATTCTGCACATTTTTCAGACAACTATGTGAGAAATCTCTACATCCATTTCAGCTTGACAACCTCTAGGAGAGGTTTGTATTGAAATTTTTTGCAATGTAGATGATCTTTCCTCCGTTGTTTTTTACTGTAATGATGCATTTAACTGTGCATTTGGTTGAGGAAGCTAAATTAGGAGGCCTCGTTCATTATCGATGGATTTATCCGATTGAGAGGTACTTTATTTATATGTTTTTCAGTTAAGTAAACAATTATTGGTACTTAATTAAATTCATAATTATGTTTATTTTATTTCACATATATCTTGGGCATTAGAAATCATACGTGAGAAATAAAGCTCAACCAGAAGGCTCTATTACTGAAGGCTATTTGGATGAGGAGTGTCTTACCTTTTGTTCTTGATACTTGGATGATATTGAGACAAGACTTAATTGAGTTGGATGTGTTGACGACACATCGACTCAATCTCAAACACATCATAAATCCAAAATATCTTCTGCTATTGGCCGATCAGTTGGGAGGACCTCAAATGTGACACTGACTGAATTTGAATTATTATAGGCACATAGATATGTGCTGTTGAATAGTGAAATTGCAGATCCATTTATTGAAGAGTTGAGGATAAAAACAAAGAGAAGAATGAGAGGCCAAACATGAAATGAGAAAGATATAATGAAAGCTATTAATAAAGAGCTTGTAGAATGGTTTGCATTATGTGTAAGTTCATAAATATTACAATAAATACGAATATTAGTTTGACACATACATTTTGTAAATATAATAAAGTATATTTCTTTTTTTAGATCATGAATACTGATACTCAAGAAGAGGTGTCAGAAGATTTTAATTTTCTGGCTAGAGTTCCTCTAAAACAAGTTAGAAAGTTCAATGCTTATAATGTGAATGACTTTAGATTTCGTATAGTCGATCGAGAAGTGGGTTTGAAAACACAGAATAGTGGTATATTTATATTTATTGAAGTGAAATACTATGGAAAGCTGCATGATATTATTGAATTAAAATACCACGGACATTTTTCTATTATTTTATTGAAATGAAAATGGGTCTATATTATCAGAGGTGTTAAAAGAGATTCCTTGCAATTTACTTCTGTGAACTTCTATCGCTTGATGGATGTTGGTGATTGTGAACTGCATGATCCATATATCTTAGCATCGCAATAAAAAATGGTATATTTTGTAAATGATGTTGTCGATGAAGGGTGGAGTGAATTTTATCACATAATACAAAGAGATTTGTATGATATGGGTGATGAAGTGGAAAATTTGACCTCTGAAATTGAATTTAATCAACAACAAGAAGCAGAATTATTTGTCCATCATGATATTGAGAATATTATTCTAGAAAGGATGAATGAAGTGGATGAAGCAATGGAGCAAGAAACCGACATGATTGAAGGGGAAAATTATTGTATGTACAATTATTTATTTATTCAGTAACCACTTGTTTCATTTCTGCAGTCATTTATTATCATTGTTATATATATTTTGTCTGTTAGTACTGGGCATCTATTATCATTTTTAATTTTTTTTCCTGCATATTTTTTTTGAAATATAAATTCTGAACTTAATTTTATTTTTTCAAATGAAAGGAATACCAAGGAGGAAGCAGTACACTATTTCATCTAGTTCTGCGACAAATGACGATCCATATGGCTCCCTCCCCATGACATCTGAGGCACCAGCTGCCTACACCCCAGCACCATCTCCCCCAGCACCATCTCTCACACCATATTTGGATGTCCCATTAGAGGGTGAGTCGTTGACTCCCCCTTCATGAGCCTTAGTAGTGGGGCAGCGACACGCCCCTTCCAGTTCATCACGGGCATACTGGAGTGTCACTGTCAGAGGTACAAATTTTAATTAAATAAATTTATTGAATTTTTTATAATAATTGTTTTCTCATTGAAGATGAAAAAAATGAAACCATGGAGAAAAACATAAAAAGTGAAGATGTTTGGAATATGACTGGCGAGACGATAGTCATGCCATTTGATTCTTATGGGGTCTCGACGGATGACGTCGTAAGGTTACTTGGCTAGATTCTAGGCCAGCTAGTAGCAGAGCCCATTTCCCTTCCTATTTCATATGATGATTGGAGACATATGCCTCAAAGATGGAAAAATGAAGTTTTTTATTCTCAAATAAAGTTAAATTTATTACATTATGGTTTAATTGAATGTCATGTTACTAATATATTCAAAATGAATTTCTGTATACAGATATTATTCCACTTTACAATTGTTGATGTGATAGCATGAAAGTTGACGTTGAAAAATCTATGTAAGAAATGGAAAGATTTCAAATAGATATTGTGGTGTGATTTTAATGATAAGTCATTGACCGTGCAAAAAATTTATGAGAAGCTACCCAGTGGGGTACCAAAAGAATGGCGGAAAGTTTTTGTTGACAGAAATGATGATGAGAAGTGGATGGTATTGAAATAAATATTATTATATTATCCTCATTTTACATTTATACATATATATGAAGAGGATATGACATTTAATACATTACTATTAAATTTCATTTTATTTATTTCAGGATCTCTCAAGACAAATGCATCAAACCAGGCTAAGCAAGTCATCCCTCACACTACGGGCTCAAAAAGCTTTTCTAGATGCCGAACAAAATTGGTAATCTTTTAATTAGTTTAAATATTTATAAGATAGTATTATCTATTTAATATATTGGATTTTTTATTTATCTTTTCTTAATGTAGTCATAGAGTTTAGGGCACGAAGCATCCCAAACTGAACTATGGTTGGATGTTCACAAGAAATCAGATGGAAGTTTTGTTAATGAGTCTACTAAAGAAGTTGGGGTATGAAGTCATTTTTTTATTATAATAACTTATTATCAGTTTTTACTGTGTTAATATATATTGATATTTGATTTATAGGTAAAAATTAAAGAACTATGGGATGCCAATCCCGCGCAGTCCTACTCAGTCTCCTAGGATGACCCGGTTGCTAAAGTCCTTGGGAAGGAGCATCCTGGGAGAGTGCGCGGGATGGGTTTGAGACCCATACCATCTGAGGTTTTTAGCAGGCCATCAGGGATGGTAGCTACATCTACTCCTAGATTTAGTCAGCCCATACCTGGAGATTATCAAAAAGAGATTATTTCTCTATGAAACACAGTTCACCAATAGGGGGATCAGATATCTGCTTTGCAGAAAGAGTTGACTGAAATACGTCAGCATATAAGAAGATATGCCCCCAGTGGTAGTGCATCAACTGGTGGTATGCAGGTAAATCACAAAAAATTAAAATCATTTAGTTTTCTAACTCCCATTGGTTTTAATTTTTAATATAAATATGCAACCGTATTTAATTTTCAATATAATGTTCTTACAAGTGATAACAGAAAGTGGTGATGAAGGTGGAAAGGGTGACGATGAATCATCGGACTGTGAGTAGTTGTATTGTTCATGTGTTGAACAAATATGGGAATAGTTGGTTTGTATATGTAACATTTGTGGCACATAGTTTCCACCAAACATTTTCATGTCCTAAAATTTCCTTGATTTCTCATGTTTCCTTTTATGTGTTTTATTGATTTCTGATATTTCTTTTTATGTATTGATTTCTCGAGTGTGGTATACATCATTCCATTTAAGCCTGTGTTTGAATTGGTAGTCTAGATTTTGGATGACTAGGAGTTAAACCCATTGTTCATGTGTTGAAAAAATTGGGTCATTTCATAGTGATCAAGGGGATAGTGTTGTGGACACTTTGGTGAGGCCCTTGTAATTTGTCTTACTGGGAGGCCCTTGTGAGTGGTAATTGACCGCCACTAAATGACGTTTCTCTTATAGTGAATCCTGTCTTTGTTCTAGGGAACCAAACATTGCGACACATTGGGATTAAAAAAACCTAATATACTTATATAGATCCACCATTATATCGAATATCAATAAGATGGATGTTCCAAATATGGGTGGTATAGGATTTGAATCCACACACTCAAGATATGAATTCCAATAAGGTTGTACTCATTCACATCAAAACTCAATGGAATCCATATGATAAGTGAAGGAATCCACCGACTCCTAAGATACTACATCCTAAAATACCATTGGGATAATTTCCTTATATTGATTGAGATATATACCCCATGAAGGTAACTATAGATAAAACATTAATTTTGTGGTAATTTGCATCAATTTATTTGATCCTAATCAAGTTGGAAATCTCAGATCGACCTTTATTGATTGATTAATCTACTATTATTATATAATATTAGATAAATGAGGTATGATAACATCAACCAAATCACCATACATAATGGGTTTTTTCCTTATAGAAATTTAATATTGATTTTCACATGTTATAATATTTTGAATTTTAACTAAGTAATATTCTCTTATGTTGAGATGGTTTTACTATTTTTTTAGTGGTGAGGGGGTAGTGGACTCATCCACACCTGTTTCATACTCAATAGAATCATGTTTCCCAATATCAATTGGGTTAACATTGAAGAAATATACTAATGTGTTACCACCAATTGGAAACACATATTTACATTATAAGAGGTATATCATTAATTTGGGTGTGATCCCATAGGATGAATGATACTGGAGATGACCATGAGAAAAAAATTATAAAAAATTCCCCCACCCATGTGGGTTATGTTTTCCATTGTAATTTTATAGTCACAAAGGCCACTTAGGATAGATTCTGATGCTTTTAGATATTAGAGCATTGTAACCATCCCTAGTATATTATCTAGATATTCTAATGGGCCTCAAGGGTGTTTAAACTAGTAGGGTTATAAATATACTCTTGAGTGTCAGTGGTTGGATATCCCCAGTGGGATCAACTTTTAGATGCTTGAGTATAGACAATACAGAAAAACACCCTATATATCTTCTTGAGTACTCAAGGTCACATGTTAATAAAAATGACTATAGTGAACATGATACTCATAATGAAGTTCTAAGGTGATTTCTACTTTATGGTGGACATATTTATCCAAATCAATATGATAAGAGAAGAACGTGTTCTCATGATCTATTGAAATGATACAAAAAGGTTGGATGTGAAATTATGGAACAATGGTTTTGCCATAGAATATTTTTAGTTAGAAAACCTTTGGGGAATTATTCCCTATAGATTACCATTAGTGTCATATAATGTCAGGATAGATCCATTTAGATGGTATTTCTGAAATAAGGTGTGAACCATCATGCACTCATTTTACAAGGGTAGGAGATAATGTATGTCAGGGTATGGGGAACATATATTCATAGAAATTGAGTCCTATGTATGACATAACAATTGTTTTCATGCCTCAACATTGTGTTCCTTATGGGTACTATCAGCTTGTTTTTGGTCTTGAACATAATTGGTGCATTTGGTGATTCAATTTTAATTGATGGATGTTATGAAGGTATTGAAAAGGAAACACAATGAAGAAACCCATCAATACATCATCAAATATAAGAGTTCATAGTTTATCAATCCAATTCCATGTTAATGGATTCACATTAGGTTATCTATTTTTTGATGAGAACCTCCAATGGGATTCCATGTATATGAATATTTGTTATGGATGTCATTTTAGAACTAAATTACAATGAAAGGTGTTCACTAGTGATTCATATTATAGATTCTTCAAAATAGGTATTGGTAAAAGGTGTGAGATTTTGGGATCATCAAATATTCTTTGGGTGGAATCATTTGAATTATTGGATTCCCTTATAGATTTATGATTTTTTAATGAATAATATCAAAATACTAGTGTTTAACGAGTTACCCCTATTCCTATGATCTCTCTGAATCTGTGTAGATATGAAAATATATGATTTTTAGGTTAATCAGGCATATAATACATGTTTATGATTCATTTTTTAAGGCCACATAGTTAGGAAATTATTCAAGTTTCACCATACAAAGAGGTCGTAGGTGTTTACATTGTTGGGATCAGACCCATGTGATGAGCATCATATGAATCTCTATAAATAGAATTATAACACACATAGTTTATTAATGATTAGTGGGATACATCATACCATTTATGTTCAATTTAAATAGAAATATTTCAATAATCTTAACTTTTTGTGAAGGGGAACACTTTGTGAAAGGTACCTAGAAATAGATAGTGTTTGAATTTATCACGAGTTTCCATTTCAGTTTCATCTTGGTCTTCAATGACTAATTTGGAGAAGGTATGGTTGTGGATTACACCTATTAGAGGGACCATATATTGTTTTCAATATCATATATGTTGGTATGATGATAATGGATGAATGCTTAAGAGGCTGAGGCATACAACTTGAAGGTGGATATGATATTGTGATACTAGGAGGGGTATCTAAAATTAAGGAATATATAAAGAATCTAATACTAGAGTCTTTAACTATGGTATTTTGTAAAAGTGATTCATATTATTCTTATCGCATAAGAATAATAGCATGTTTCTTGATGTTGGGATTGAACCTCAGAGGGGAATATATTGTATCCTAGTTAAGAGGAATAAAATACAATATAATTGAAGGCATGCATTTTAAGGTAATGTGACATGATTCATTGTAGATTAAAATTGTGTTGAAATGACATGTGTAATGAATTTTAGAGTCGTCCTACCAGGTTTAGAAGGTTATTACTATAATGTATCTCAATAATTATTTTAAATTATGATCAAGTAGAGCATAATGTTTTTGTGTATCATGATTTTTTTAAGAAATAAGTTAATAGAAGATTAGCTGTGTTACATAAAAGTGCACAATAAGGTATTGAGTGAGGATAACACATGAGCTTCTCTAAGAAACCTGGTATAGTAGATGTGTGCGGTGATGGTATATTTGGGGTATTAAACCAAGTAGGAGGACCACACATGGTAAATCTAACTATGTTTTACACTCACTCCCTATATGGGAACACCAACACACATGTAGATCTAATGTTTCATTTTCAAGTGATATATATTATGGGGGATGAAGAAGGATCAACTAGATGTATGTTTGGAGAATAGTAAAATAATGGAACTATGTTTTATAGTTTATTATATCATATATTTTTTTCAATTTATTCTATACTGATTTCTTAGGTTGATGTTTCTTGTTGTATGTTGGTATGTGCAATATGGTTCATTCTTACATAGCATGTCAGTGTTTAATTATTTTTTTTCAATTTATTCTATACTGATTTCCTAGGTTGATGTTTCTTGTTTTATGTTGGTATGTAAAATATGGTATTTCTGGTTTGATTTGTCTTTCAGGGTAGTGGTGTAGTGGAAGCAATTTTTTTTTTCTGGTCATCTTTTAGCAGCGGTTTAAACCGCTGCGAAATGTACATTGGAGGCGGTTTAAACAACCATTAAACCGTGAAAACCGCCGCAAAATGTAAAAAAAAAATTACTTTTCGTGACGGTTTTAATCGCCTCTACATAGTCGCATCGTAGATGCTCATTCCGCAGCGGTTCTCGTGACTTCAGTGGCAGTTTTACAGCCGCTGGATTTGAGTTTATTCGTGGCAGTTATAACCACCGCGAATAAACTGATGTCAAGGGCTTGTAAAAACTACTGCTAAACTCAGTAAAACCACCATGAAATGAGGCAGCTATGACCCTTTCCTTAAACCGCCGCGAAACGGAAATAACCGCCGCTAATAGATTGGCGAAGCCGTATTACGCGGTGGTTTATAGAACCCGCCGCCAAACCATATAGCGGCGGTTTAAACCGCCGCTAAATGCAAAAATAACCGCCGCTAAATGACGTTTTTGTTGTAGTGATTAATTATGTTTCATACATTATTGATATTCACTCAGTTGTTTGGTACTTACCTAATGTTTTAAAAGATAACATCTCCAGTCATCCATCAGAAAGGTAGGTAGAGTTCATGATTTGTACGGTGCCAAGTATAAAACCAATTTATATACCCTTTTATAATACGATACCTACTAAGATGAAAGAGCTCTTGGATCAATTGGAAAATATACTTGAGAAGGGACTTATTCATCACAGTGTCTCACCATAGGTGCCCCTATTCTATTTTACAAGAAGGCCAATGGTTCATTGTGTCTCTATGTATACTATCAAACATTGAACTCGGTTACTATTAATAAAAAGTATCCTTTTCATTGAATTGATGAATTTTTTGTTCAATTGAGGTGAGAAAAGTGGTTTTCTAAGATCAATCTATGGTGGATGTATCACCAGATTAGAGTTCAAGAGTTAGATATCCAAAATAATGATATCAAGAGTAGGTATGGACATTATTAATATCTTGTAATGACTTTTGGATTGACTAACTCTCCTATAGTTCTTATGGATTTAATTAACTGAATGTTCCATCAGTATCTCAACACCTTTTTCATAGTGTTTTTAAATGATAACCTAATTTATTCAATGTTCCACCATGAGTATAAGAACCATCTAAATATGGATTTATAAATCATAAGGATTTACCGCCTCTATGGGAATCTATCAAATTGAAAATTTTGGATCTAAGAAGTGAAGTTATTGGGTAATGTGGTTTTAGAACACAATCTTTCAATCAACCCTTAGAAGGTGATGACTATCTTTTCATGGGAGAAACCCTGGAACATATTCAAGAATAAAATATTATTAGGTCATGCTGAATACTATCAGTGGTTCATTAAGTATTTTTAATTGTTAGCATCACTTTTTAATTCACTTAACAATAAAGGTGTGAAATACAATTGGTTTTCTAAGTGTCATAATTATTTTGAAAAATTGAAATATCTCCTGACATCATATCTGATTTTGATATTTCCTGAGCCTAATTTGGGGCTTATGGTATACTATGATGCTTATGGTTCTAGTTTGGGTTATGTACTTACGTAAGATAATACTTTTGTGGACTATGACTCTCATAAATTTTTTTCACATGATGATTTGGTGCTCAATATTATTATGCATGCACTTACATATTGGAAGCACTATAATTTTGGGAAGAGGTTCATGGTATTTTTTGATCATAAGAATCTTAGCTATATATTTTATCAAAAATACCTAAATCTCAGGTAGAATAAGTTAATTTAATATCTCTAGAAATTCAAATTTGATGTCATCTACACACCAGGGAAGGGGAATGTTGTCGTTGACACTCTCAGTAGGAAATTTCCATCTTAGGATATCTTAGAATCAAAGTAGGAATGAAACCTTATCAGGATTTTCATTCAGTTATATCTAGATGTGTAGGAGGATGATTCAGGTATGGTTCTAACCAATGTTTAGTTATCATCATATCTCCTTGATTCTATTATGTAGGACTAACAATATGATTAAGAGTTTAAAGGAATGAGGGAAAAATTTTATGGTGTAGAGACCATTTCTATTTGGTATCTCTTTTTTGAAGGTATTATCTACTTTAGGGATACTTTTTTTCATCCCATTTTCCATGTGGAGTTTAGTATTTCATGATTTCCATAGTCATTCATGGTCCGTTCACCCTAGAACTATGAATATGTACTATAACATGAGATGAAATTTCTGGTGGCTGATTACGAAGCATGAAATTTCTAATTATTTGTCCCTCTGTTACACCTTCTAGTAGATAAAGGTAGAGTTCCTGAAGACTTCTATTCCTATTTAGCCTCTTTCGATGCCAGTTTGGAAATTGTATGAGTTTTCCATGGAATTCATTGTTGGAAAACCATAGACTCCCCAGGGGAATAATTCTATCTAGGTGGAGATTGATCAATTGATGAAATCATCACATTTTATTATGATTAGGTACACCGCTAAGGATGAAGATCTTGGTAATATATACATGTAGAACATTGTGAGGCTAAATGGGGTACCCCCCACTATTATATTTGATTGGGATACCAATTTTACTTTCAGATTCTAGAGGATTCACTAAGAGGCAATGGGGATCAATTCATATTGAGTTCATATTACCATCCATAAATGGATGGCCCGATCGTGCATGTTATTTAGATTCTAGAAGATATTGTTTGTGCATATGTCTTGTATTTTGGTGGATAATTAAATAAATATCTAGGATTGGTCAATTTTTATTATAATAATAGTTACCGGTCATCGATATGAGTGGAACCCTTTGAGGATTTTTATGGTCGCTCGTGTTGGTCACCTCTTTTTTTAGAGGAGGGTGGAGAGGCCACTCTTGTGGGACTGAGACTCATTCAAGATAAATCAATGACGATTCTGGATATACACTGATTATTGGTTACAACTCAATGTCATTAGAACTCACATTCATATCATCGATGCCATCCTTTGGATTTTATATTGCTAACTGGGTCTTCTTGGTGGTTTCTCCTTGGTTGGGTTACCATCATCTTGGAAAATATAGTAAGTTGTCTCTAAGATATGTTGGAACATTTAAGATCAATAATTAATTTAGAAAGGTTTCTTATCAGTTCATGTTACTAGATTATTTTATTGGTATTAATGACTAACTAAAAATTAATAATTTTATCAATATAAAGGAAACAATACAAGGAAAAAAATCCAGGAAGCTGATAAAAATGGAGACTGAGAGAATCACTTCTTACAATACCGGAAAATTCAGGGGGAAGCGAACCCATACCAGAAAACATGGTGAGATGACCATTCTGAATATTATTCAAAGTAATGAAATTAGAAACTTTATTGCCTTCACGCCAAGTATGAGTATCCTACACTAGATCCCTCAAGGGAGCGATAACATTCTGGATGAAATAGCTGATACTCCATGGTATGGACACTTTCCTATGAAGGGAATTATAAATGATTAAGGATTCCATCTTCACCACCTCTAAATTAAGATTTCTCATTCTGCAGATCACCAAACCACTGAGAAAAGCCATGGACTCTGCCAATAGAGAATCCCCATGACCATAACTAGAAGAAAATGCTATCACCATTGATCCTCTACAATCCTAGAGCAATCCACCTCCACGAGAGACCCCATCCAGACATGATCCGTCTATATTGAGTTTTATGATGACCTTTACCAGATCCCATTTAACCCATATTCCCTAAGGGGGTACCCATGGAGACATACATACATGAGCCCCAGTGTGACACAACATCCTCAGAGATGGAACCTTCTTCCATACCCCCAATAGATACCCAAGATCCAACGTAAGACCACATGACCTCACCTGTATTGCAAGCTGTGAGATTCAGACACCCTAAAATTTGAATCTATTTTGATCCATTCAAATCATCTAGTACCCCACAACAAACAAAATCACCTAAGACTTTTGTTCACTTTTATTATTTCTAGTATAAAAAACATCTTTGCAAGATTTCATCCATAATATTATACTGACATCCAAAACCGAAGAACTCCCCCAACCTTCTCCAAGTTTATATCACCCACTCCCCTTGAAGGAAAATTTGACCTGTTGATTCCACACTCGAGCTTGAACAGTAGATAAATTTTAAAATAAGAGGAATACCTCTCTGCTACACCTCAGTATCAGTGGAAATATCATGATGTCTAGTACACCCAACCTGAAAATTGAATTTTGATGAAATGTACCGACACCAAAAAATCTCCCCCCATTAATCATTAGACCCATGACTATGATGAAGAGACTGATATGATTTGGAGTTGAACATTCCAGAAGGGGAACATGTGAAAATCAGCCTATCATCCTCCTCATTAGGAATGATGCTATCATACAACACACACTACTGTGATGTAAGAGTTTCCTGTATGAGCAGCGGGTATTGACTAGCCTACCTAAAGGAGATAAATGGAGGGGGAAAACCCAAGAACCATATAATTACACCCACATAGTTATAATTCTAATAGCTGATGTCCCAACACCCAACAATCCAACGTGAATGGAGTTGAATCTTTCTAGCCTGCCCTTGAATCCTTTTCCACATTTTGATAACCTAATCATTTGGAACATCAATAGGCGTCTTTAACTTCTTCAAAAAAATATTACACCAAATAGAACAACCATCGAGAGCATCCCATGCAATATTTTCTTGAAAACAGTGCATGGGATCCTCAACATATCTTAAATTAATGCCCCTACCTCCTCCCCCTTTGTTATCCTATACCATAAGGCCTAATGACATTTGCCACTATCATGACCATCCCATAGAAATTGCATAACTATCCTCTCCATTATACTAATAACTGTACTGGGAACATGAAGAGAAGATAAAATATATATGGGAATTGAAGGTATCACACTATTAATAAGGGTGATCCTACCCCCAAAAGAGAGAAAATGGTTCTTCCAGTTGTTGATCCAGTTGGAAATTCTGACCAGAAGCCTATCAAAATGGTGAATGAAAACATGCCTCAGAGAAATAGGACCCCCAAATACTCCAAAGGAAACTGGTTCCTTGAAATATCTAGGGATGACTCAATCCTTCTTTTTCTACCTTTCGAAAAATTTCTAGAGATGAAAACATTTCTTTTAATCTTGTTGATTTTTTTGACCACTCTATTTTTTGTTTCTTCCAAAATCTTATTGAGGCTTTATATATACCTATTAATAATATTAATATAGACAATTATATCTTCATAAAAGAGTAAATTTGAAATACCCATGATGTTGTGCCGACAAAGATATGGTAGAAGAGAACCATCAACAATGATCTTTGTGATATATCTGCTAAGAGTATCCTTAGAAATGATGAAAATGATGGGAGATAATGGATCCCCCTACCTAAGGCCTCAAACTGCTTTAAAAAGCCTCATTTCCTTCCTATAAGATTAAGTAAAAACCAGGTCGAACTATATTATATGAAAATAAGGAAAATAACCCAACCAGAGAATCCCATTCTAGACATAACCTTGATGATGAAACTCCATTCCATTCTATCATACACTTTTTCCATATCCACTTTAGTTGATATATTAAATCCCATTATTTTAACATTTATATCCCCAATAAACTCTTGATCTTGAACAATAGTTCCCTGAATAGATCTCCCTTGGATAAATCCATGTGGTTACTCTGAAACCAATCTTGAAAAATAAGGGGCTAACCTCCTATTAATAATATTGGTCAATACCTTGTATAAGAAATTACACATGATAATGGGACTAAAATGATTGATGAAGGAAGGATTCTTGATATTTTAAATGAGGATCATGGTTGTAGCACATGCCACCCTTGGAAGTACTCCCCCTAAAGAAATCATGAATAATCCCAATCATCTCTGTTTTAATGATGTTCCAAGATACAACATAAAAGGATTTGGGGAATCCATTAGGTCATGGAGCACTCTCCAGATTTAGAGAGTTAACCACCCTCCAAATTTCCTCCTCATTGGGAATACTGAAAAAAATCACCATTCATCGACTCAAACACCAATATGGGAATATTATCAAATTGGGGAGAATTCCCCCATTGGATATCCATCTTACATGAGGGGATTAGCATCACCAAGTAAAGTTTTTAAGTGAGCACCAAACATCTCTCCAACTGTATTCAGATCATTAATATAGTTTCCATCCCTCATTAAGATATTAGAGAAGGTTGAAATCCTCTTTTACTTAATAATATCATGAAAGAACCCCGTGTTATAGACACACTTTTTGAGCCACAAAGATCTAGACCATTCATGATCCACCCTTTCTTCCTCCAAAACCATATTTGAAAATATAGTTTTCATGCTAATGAGATCACCAAAAATTTCCTCACCCCATTCCACTTCTAAACTAGCCTCGACCTGCTCAATCCCCTTTTTTATATATTCAATACCTGTGGATGGATATTGGAACCTCATACTCCAGCTAATGAGATCCTCTTTAAGACGACACAATTTGTTGTGAAATCCCACCAATGACATGTCTTACATGGGTTTTATCTATGACATACTAACTATAGACTCAAAGGTGGGATCCAAAGTCCACCTTTTAGAAATAATAAATATATTTTGATTTATAGATATGGAATCAAGTTGAATGGTAATGGGAGAATGGTTGGATAAGGATCTTACTAGAAAAATAGTCATTGTGCCTAAAAATGAATCATTCGCCTGAAGATTGGCCAAAAACCTATCAAGACTAAACAAAGTTCTCATCCATCCTTTTTGGTTGTCTCACCATGTAAATCGATCTCCAGAGTACCTCAGGTCCAAGAGACCATTTCAGATAGTAAAATAAATGAAATCACTATAGCTCTTCTAATAAGTTGGACAACCCCCTTCTTCTCATCTGGATCCATAGTGGCATTAAAATATCCCCCTATAAACCAAGAGAAGATCCCTGGATTAACTGCATCCAGATCTGTCCACAAATATTCCCTATCCACCACATCATATTTTCTATACACAAAGAAGAAATAAAAGGACTGATTGTCGTTAATGATTTTTACAGAAATATGTTATTCAGAAATAGAAAGTTTCTCCACCTGACACAAGACATCCTAAAAGATCCAAATATGGGTATTGACCGGATCACCATGCATGTAACCCAGCAAGCCAATATGATGAGAAAATTCATGAATAATACCTAAACACTACTTAGGATCCATGATAACTATAACATAGAATTTAAATCGATGCCTTTCATAAGAAATAAAATCTATTTTCACCCTATAACCAATACCACGGGTGTTCCACACCAAAATCAGAGTCATTTGAGTTGGAGGTGCTTGGATTTTCCCCAGGTGCAGATAGGCTTAAATACACCAGAGAAGAAGAAAGAAAATATTTTTTCTTGGACTGGGATCTTGTGCACACCCCACCAACAAGGGATTAATGGAAATTGGCATCATGGGATAAACAAATAGAAGAACGAGGCGTATTTGGAGGTGAGCTCACAACATCACTTCCCTTTGCACAGGAATAAGAGACATCGAAAATCCAAGACTCATCCATAACTAGAGGATTAGAATCCAAAAATCCCTCAAATACTGAAAAAGAGAGATATGAATCATCTTGAACTAGAAGAAGTGCATTGTACCTATTAGAGTTTGAGATCGAGATATTACTAGAAGTTCTAGAATCTCGGTGCTATGGAGGTTTAGGAGGAGATGCCATATAGATTTTTTCCCTTTGAGTGCCAATATTGTATAATTAGGAATGTTAAATTTTTCCTTAATATATTGATAACCATCTAACCTTATGAAAAAAGGAATAATGGCCATAAAAGGAGTAGTCGGAGGTGGGGGTGAGATATAGACAAGAACAAAACCCCCCGAATTTGAAGTCAAAGATCCGTCACAAACTGCATCAAATGAATTGGAAATCTACCCACCTAAACTAGAAGGATAACAAGACTACAACAAAAAACATCCACTATCCTTGGAAATATTTTGGTTATGGTTTGAGATGATGGACTTCTGTTTCCTGCACACCACCACCGAGTGATTATAGAGAAGATAAGAGGTACAAAACTGGGGGCCCAAAGGATAAACTAATGGTTGAAAACACTCTAGCACACCTTAAATTTGGGGAATCACCTTAACTAGTGGAGGGAATGATAGGTCCATGAAAACATAGATACATTCCATGAAAGTCTCTTGAAGATGCAGGGTTAGAACATCCACACACAAAAACTTACCTAGAAGATTCCTAATATGCTACAGAAAAGCCACATTCGGAAAGGGAAACGACAATCCCATAAGATTAACCCAAACAACCACCAAAGGGGAATCCTTTACCTAATGATAATATATAGACCAGTAGGAAATATAGAAAAACCAATGGTTAACCACTAAAGGACTCATGGACCAATCTTTTACAGAATCCTCCTGAGAGTTAAGAACAATACAAAAATATTTCTTATTCAGCTTTGAGATGCAGGACAGATGCCCCAATCCTGATGATCAGATGATTTTTTTGAAAAAAACCTAATGGAGGATTATCTACACTAAATTTTTCCACAAAGGTCTACTTGATAAGCATAGACTCATACTCCAATTTCTCTACTGGAAACAAAAGAAAAGGATTCCCATCCCTCGAGCTCACGTAGGAGGATCCCAATGATACCGATGGGAAGGAAGGAAACATATCATCCTGAGGATGCGGTCCTTTGAATAGATCATACATTATAGAAGGACTAGGAATAAAGTACACATGTTTAATGCTTGAACCAACCTCTAGATAAGCAGGTAGAGCCATTGTGACAACATCAGAATCTAGAGATGACAGACGATCTGATGGAATTAGGAGCTCTGGTAGGCTTGACGTATCATCCTGAACCTTCACATGTTATGAGTTGGGAGGAGATTGATTTGGATCTAGATGTTTCCATTTTGTATTAACCAATGGAGATCTTTTATTCTTATATGAACGTATTTTATGGGAAATTGATTATGTTAGTAAAAGTGTTATAGAGGCATAAATCATATTCTCATGAGACTTAGGACCATAAATTGTCATTGAGGGTATAGTTGCCTCACCTCTTTCAATAGAATCCTGTTTATAAATGACTTTATGGGTAAAAAGTTATTTGGTGGGGATAATTATAACATATTTTTTAATTCAAGTTCTATTTTATGTTTAATAGGGAATTTTTTTAGGTTCAAGTGATGTTGGAGGCAATCCGAGTGTTTTTCTAAAGGAATTGGACTAATGGTTGGCTACATGAGATGGTTCAAGATATGAAATATATTTTCATGATGTGAATGAAATTTATGAAAAATTCATGATTGGGTTTAGGATTTTAAAACAACTAATCATGTGAAAATTTTATTCACATCATGAACAAGGATTTCATGTTTTTTAGTTGAGGTGATCTATTTTCTATATATCAACCATTACAAAGGTTCATTCCATGAATTTATAATTCACCCCATTAATTATTCTTATCCAAATGAATTAAATGTTTTCAATTCCTCACTCATTTATCATTATAATTCCTCCTCTCTCTCTCAAACCCTAGGTTTACTCCAAGTGATTTTGAGTGAATCCAGCTCTTTCAGGCTTATCCCATTGGTAGTTTGATATCCAGGTTGGTTGGTTTCTCCTTTTTTGGTAAGTGTGATCATTATTTTATCATTATATTCATTTCTATTGGAATTAGTAGTGGTGTTGGGTTGAAATTTTGGGATCTATGAATCATTTTATAATTTTTATCCAATCTATTTTAGAACCCTTTTGAAATTATCTCTTGGTGGCTGGGTCTTTTGTTGTTTGTGGTATGAAACATGATATTCTTGAGGTACGTATTGATCCACATTATCCTATGAACCTTTTTCATTTGGAATTCAATTATAATAAGTGATAATCAATGTTAGGACCTTTTTTCATTATAATTTTATCCTTTTCCATTTCTGGTGTATGGATGTTGTTGTCAGTGGTGTGCGACCCATGCTTAAGGTAGGTGGTCCATATTTAGCCTATGTTTTATGAACCATGAATGATAATGGTTTTATTAAATGATTTTATAAATGAATTGGAATGATTATTGAATAATATATTTGTTTTTGTTAAATTATTTTTGAGAAATGATGGGTTTCCCCTTGTTTTGGTAAAAGAAAGTTGTTTTTTAAAGCATTGTGAAATGGATTGTGAATTTTGTTTTCATAGAATGTTTTTGATGAAAAAATGGTTTTTTGGAATTGTTTTTGAAATGTGAAAGGTATTTATAATTGACTTGATATATTACACACATGGTAACCTTGTGTACTAGGTTGAAGGTATATTATTAGGCCTCATCCATTGGTATTGTAATGGGGTTCACTTTCTGGGGTGATCTTATATTCCTAGATCA
This sequence comes from Viscum album, assembly GCA_963277665.1. Lineage (NCBI taxonomy): Eukaryota > Viridiplantae > Streptophyta > Magnoliopsida > Santalales > Viscaceae > Viscum > Viscum album. Next base: position 2,039,523,083 of record OY728141.1, on the reverse strand, counting down.
TAGATAAATTGGTTTTAGGAACCTGATTGGAATTAGTGTGGGTTCACTTTCTGGGGTGTTCCTCTATTCCCTAGACTTTGATAAATGGGGTATAGGGAATTGAGTGTGCACTAGTATTGATTATGATTGAGGTATGAGTGGCTTAGCTAGAATGATATTTGTTATCTTTGGGTGTTTCCTTTTTTGTTGGATTTGTACTACTAGTTTGATATGAGATGACACATTCTTTGATTATTGTAAATAGTTATTGGAATTATGATTTGAAAATGTTTTACTTGGGTTTTTGAAAGATTTGGAAAAGGGGAACTATTTACTGGGTTTTAGATATAAAATTTTGTAGCTGCTAATCATGCCTTTTTTCTATTTTTGTAAATATTGGGATTATTATATAGAGAGTTGACATGTAACACCTAGGTGGGATCCCAATGATCTTGTCTAGATCCAACCCCGCACACTCCCTTGGTGGTGTGTAGAACTTGTTTTATATAATTCATGAAATGAAAAGGTTTCGTAGTGAGGTCATGAGGTATATGTCATCTAGGTATGGGTAGTTGGTGGTGATATGGTGAGATGTTTCCCATGGGTCATATGGAATATCAGTTATAAGTTTGGGTGTCCTTTCTATTGATTGTTTTTGAGGACATTCACTTTCGTTTTTTCTCTTACTACCTTGGATTTTATCACTACTATTGTCACTATTTTTTATGAAATATTTATTTTATGGTTATATATATATATATATATATTCCATGTTTCTTGTTTCAGGTTGGGAAAATAATTCCTTTTGGTTGTTGTTAGATGACCGGGTGCTAGCTGCTAACTTGTGGGGATCGGGAGCCCCCTTTGGGTCTTAACAGTGTCTAATTTAGAGCCTAGTTGGAAGGATTTTTTAGGCCAGGTGATGAAATGTGCATGGTTAGGGGAAAACATATGATTAAAATATGTAATTTACTCATATGCATGAGTGGTTATACCCAGTGAAGATCACATGGTTGACATTTCATTTTCCAAACCATGCAACCAAACCTTGTGGCTTGCCTAGGACTTTATAAAGTTAATTTACCACCTTTCCCTTATTTGATTTAAGTTAATTTCTCCTTTCTATTCCCTATTTACCTTACCTATAATCTCTTCCTTGTTTCAAAACTCTACCTATTATCTACCTTGGTGTTTCTCCATCGATTATAGTGGAATATTTCAAGGTAAATTATTAATCTCTTGTGGATTCATTCTGCTATATTATTCCATCATCATTTTCTTCAATTTTATTCATTTTTTTCATTATTTGGTCATTTTTACTAAGTCTATGCCTAGGAATGGGTTTAAAAGTGGGATCCTTATGTTTCTATGCTTCTCTATTTCTCTTCTATTATGGTATTTAAAGAAGGTGATGATTTTGTACTAGATTTAAGGTAGGTGTATCTATATAATGGATAATTTATTTATCTAAAATTTGGTGATTTGGATTTACATTATTTATATTTATCATATTTTTCTTGAAATTACTTATTAAGGGATGCCTTATATTCTTTCACTATATTTCCTTGACTTTTCACATGACAAACTATGGGGTTTTCATGAATTTGAATGGATTTTGTTCTAAAAATCATCCTCACAAATATAAGGTGATTGATGAATTGTTTTAAAGATTATTTTAACCTCAAATAGATTTTTTAAAGGGTTTTTTAAAATAGAATTATTATTCCTTGATTCATACCCTTGTTCTCATAAAAATTACTTTTTAGCATTGTGATTATTTGATGGATGGAATTATAATGTGTATTGTTGGGAAATTATAGCCTTGGTGATTCTCTAATAATAACATGACATGATATATTTGTTACTTCACCCATAGTTTTTTGTAATGATATCCTTATTTCTCATCCCATAATAACGACATGTGGTGGATTTTTGTTATGTACCTAGTGTTGGTCTACATGGAAACCCTTGAGCAGTTGTTATTGTAACTCATGTTATAAGGGGTTATAATCCATATGATGTGTTGTTGTGATAAATATTTATACATGTTTATATCAATGTTTATATGTTTCTTCCATGGGTTATACTTTATACTATCCATGTTATTGTTTATTTTCCAAAAAAATACTTGTTTTATTAAAAATTAAAGAGATGTGAAAAATGGATTTCCAAATACTTGTTTTTTGAAATAAAATCTTAATTTCATAAAAAGACAGATTTCTAAACATTATTATCACACTAGTACTAATATTTTTCATTATGAGAGATAATATATAGACTTAAGGTGATATAATACCAGGATTTTTCCTCACATCCTCTATACATGCATTGGGTGTTTTCAGACACGATTATGTTTGATGTAGGTAAAAGTAAATAAGCCACATATCATGGGGTGATTATTTATTCCTCTTATCCCTAATTGTTTTATAAGTAGTGGTGACTACAGTTTATGAGGAGTTGGAACATGTTAAGTATTATTGTCACAACCCATCCCCTAGGGCCTAAGCTGTGACTACCCCAATCCCACCTTCCATAGGGCAGAGGATAATGACTAGCACCAAATAGGTATATCAAAAAAAGGGAAGGCATTTTACTTTAAACCCATACACACACACATAGATCAAAATGTGGAAAGTAAACACGAAGTAAACCACAACTATCAATGAGACAACTACAGAG